>CM031603.1:11339376-11359376 GCA_018398815.1 Conus ventricosus | reverse complement strand
TACATAGGGATCACTGAAAACCACTTCAAAACCAGATATGCAAACCACAAACAGTCATTCAATAAAGAAAAATATAAAAACCAAACAGAACTGAGCAAATATATCTGGAAACTTAAAGACGCAAAAACAAGCTACAATATATCCTGGAAAATCATAAAAAGAGCATCACCATACAGCAATGTTTCAAAAAGGTGCAACCTATGTTTAACTGAAAAATGGTTAATACTATGCAAACCACACTTAGCAACTTTAAACACCAAAACAGAAATAGTAAACAACTGCAGGCATAAATGGAAATCGTTGTTAGTGAACACATCCAAAACAAAAACCTGAAAGCCCCAAAAAACACGTGCAGCCAACCCGCACGTGCAAACAACCGCAAACGTGAGCCCAGACGCTATATAACATCGGCGGTGGCAAACAAAAACCATCCTGATGACAGCGCAACGCCGCTAGAAACAAATTTGTCGAGTTTTAACCTTGAGTTTTAACCTTCCTTTTTAACATCATTGAGAAATATATATATATATATTATATATATATTATATATATATATATATATATATATACACACACACACACACACACACATACACACACACACACACATAGACACACACACACAACACCAACACACACACACACACACACACACGCCTTAGTCCCCAACTTGTTTCAAGTTTGGGGGCGAATGTGCTTTAATTGTCAAAGAAATGAGATTTACATCTGTTCTGCTCCACCCCCACCATTGTCCCTCTTTTCCCATGCACACAATTCTACACTCACAAATCCCTTCCCACCTCCCTCCCCACATTCCGTTCAACGTTTCGGACACAGCAAACTCAGAGGTGTGAAAAAATTGATCCCTCCTCAACTCCGGCCTAGATCCCAAGAATGAAGTGACCTGCCCCTTGTTCCCACAGTGTGGCATTTGTCCAGAAACGGGAGTCAACTCTGGTCTGTTCTGTCTGTGGCTTGGGCGTGCTCATTGGTCCCAGTCATACGTGTTTATCAATTCTCTTCACAAGCTAGCTAGACCTTCGTTGTTGTGTATCCAATGGAGAGCTTTATCAGGATAAGCCCCTTTTCGTCTGATCCTCTGTTTGATGTATACAATTCACAACGAAGTGATTTTCGTAGGAATGCTGGTAACGTTGAACTGTTACTAACAAAACACAGAGAGAGGCACAGAGAGAGAGAGAGAGAGAGAGAGAGAGAGAGAGAGAAGAGAGAGACAGACAGACAGACAGACAGACAGACAGAGAGAGACAGAGAGACAGGGGACAGACAGAGACAGACAGAGAGAGACAGAGAGAGGTCTGATCGAGTCCGTATAATTGCTTGGAGAGACAGACAGACAGAAGGGGAGATCTGATCAAGTCGACTTTACTACATTGAGAACAGAATGCTGGACAGAGAATCTCTTCACCTTGCTCAGGTTAACAAACAATCCAACAATCAGAACTGATGCCCCCACTTCCATTTCTGACATGCCAGATGGGTGGTGGAAGGGAGGGAGGGAGAGGGGAGTCTGTGCGGGAGGAGGGAAGGCAGGACTGAGAGAGGAAGGAGTGGGCAAGTGAGAGAGGACCACGACCTTACACTGCATTGATATCGCCAGAACGACAAGACGCCAAGGCTTGGCCACAAGGCCATTGTGTACGAATGGGCGTCTGTGATTCTAACTGGAAATTGTGTGCATGTGAATTCAGTGCTTCTCTTGCCGGGATTCCAAAGAGTCCACTTCAACCTCAAAGTCCAGAGACAAATATGATTTTTCCCTAACCTGTCACCCCAGAACTAGACAGTGAGACACAGCACTACTCTCTGAATGGCCATCTTGCGCAGCCCATCTTATCTCTGAGTCTCTCAGTACATGGTCAGCATCGTCTTTATTTCTGCAAACCACCGTATGGGGCACATCTCAAGATTAAGCGGCTTGGGGGGAAGAAACTATGTGAGGACCTGGTGTCAGGAGAACAAAGTACGGACGGACAGGAGAAGAGGTGGGAGCAGAACATCAGGGAGTAGTCAGCTTCTGTTCTTTGCCAGCTCTCCATGGAGAAACAGAAAACCACAACGGGTGGAGGACTAGTGCCTCAACAACACCTTCCAGGATAAGGTCGGTGCAGGATTGACACATGATGATGATGATGATGGATTCTCCCGTCATGAATAGGTAGGCAGGTTATCTGCTGATGTGGGTCCTCATGTGGGAATGAAGACCAATTCCTGAGGCACATAGTCGTCCACAGACGCTGTATGGAATGGAGTCCTGCAAGGAAGATCCCGTTTCCTCCAGTTTCCTGGATGGCGGCTGCTCTGTTGCACTCGAATGTCTTTGTGCCCTGGGTACACCGTTGCTGCCACTGTGTTCTGTCAAGGACGACATCTTCCCAGGAAACAGTGTCAATATTGCAGCTTTTGAGGTTGGCCTTCAATGTGTCTTTGCATCTCTTAAGAGGCCTTCCTTGGTCACGTTGTCCTTCCTTCAGTTGTCCATACAGCAGAATTGTTGGAATTCTGCTGTCCTCCACATAAACATGTCCTGTCCATTGGAGCTGGCTTTTGATGAGTATACTCTCAATGCTGGCTAGGCCACGCTTCTGGACCTGTAGGTTGGACACTCTGTCTTGCCATTTGATGTTGCAGATCTTGCGCAAGCATCGTTAATGGAACTGTTCGAATTGTTGGATGTATCGGCGGGACGTAGTCCAAGTCACACAACAGAAGAAGAGAACACCCAGAACCACAGATCTGTACACGGTGACTTTCATGCGCAATTTGATGCCATGGTCTTCCCACAGATTGACGCATACCTCGAGCCCATTGTGCACAGCAGTATATTGTAATGAGTCTACATGATTTTAGGGGTATGTATATACATATGAAGGGCATCAAAGGCCAGGATGTGAATGGAAATGACAAAATTGGTAAAGGGGAATGATACGTTGTTTTTGTTTTGTTTTGTTGTTGTTGCTGTTGTAATTGTTTTTGTTGCTGTTATTGTTATTCACCTAAATTGCTATTTCTGTTATTTCCATTTGTTTTTTTTTTCATAATCTGATATAAAGGGTGATTTCAGGAAACATTCTGAAGTTTGTAATTTATCACAGTAGCAACTCCAGTTTATCAATACAATGTGCTACCAAACACAACACACACACACACACACACACACACACACACACACACACACACACACACACACACGCACGCACGCACACACACACACACACACACACACACACACAACACACGCATGCATGCACGCACGCACGCACGCACACACATACACACACACACACACACACACACACACACACACACACACACACACACACGCACGCACGCACGCACGCACGCACACACACACACACAGTTGCACTATTTAAGGCTCATGGCAAGTGCCATACCGCAAAGGTAGCCATCCCTGCGACAGTAAGCGTTCTCACAATAAGCGTTTTTATACGGATGACAGGTTTCGGCTGAGTGACGTTCTAATGCTCCTCCCACATCAAGAGCTTCCGACGACTCATGACACAGGCCCATCACTTCCTCCACCACCACCCCAAATCTCCTCCCTCCTTTCCTCCTCACCAGCCAGTGGTCGTGGTTGTCCCGTGGGTCCCAATCACCTGAAGTATCCGTCCATCGACTGAAGAGAACTGCCAACGTAACTCCTTTCTCTCTGGTGGGTTTTTACTAACACGGATCCGTAACGGGCACTTGTCACTCCCCTCCCCAGCATTCAGCCGTCATGCAGTGGCCCGTGTCTCTCACATGGCCACAAATGGACCCACAGCTGACAGACTGGCCGATCACATAGGGCTCAAAGGGTGACGTGATCCACGATGGACGTTCTAATGACGTCTTATGGCTCACACTCCACCACACCCGCACCCGTAGCAAGACTGGCGGCGGCCCGTTGAAATATTGATCGATCCTCTCCACCAGAATTTGCCCAGGCACCGGTGCTGGGCCGCCATGAAATAAAGCAAAGCTGTTAATGGGTCGTTCCATTATTGACGAGTGACGCGCCGTTATGTCTTGTCTTTGGGCTGATACGTGCCAGAGAGTTGAGCCGAGGGGACAGTGGAGTTGGGGGTTTGATTCTTGTGTGGTGTCTGTTTGATGGATGGGTTGGTACGGGTGGGACTTCCTGGGTTGTCTGGGAAAATTGCCTCTGTGTGTGTGTGTGTGTGGTGTGTGCGTGCGTGCGTGCGTGCGGCGTGCGTGCGTGCGTGCGTGCGTGCGTGCGTGCGTGCGTGCGTGTGTGTGTGTGTGTGTGTGTGTGTGTGTGTGTGTGTGTGTGTTGTGTGTACGTGTGTGTGCGCGCGCGTGTGAACGCGTGTGCTTGTATGTGTGATGTGTGATTAAAATATGTTACTTGTAGACAACTACCAACTGCCAGTGGTAACTTAATAGTGTTCAGGTTTTGTAGAAAGTTTGTGATTATCTTCCTGATCAGATGATCAATCTTCTGTTTGATCTTGATCTCCTCCATGAAGCAAACCAAAACGTACAGTCTGTTAGGTCCATGTGGAGGTATGCTTATCTAAACAAAAAGTAGAGAGCTGACAGATTGTATACACAGGCTTAGATTCAACATAACACAACAGAAAAAACCCAAATTTTCTTCTAACGTCTGCTATTTGGTTTGTGTGCTCCAGTATTGTTCTGGGGAAAAGAAGAACCCCATTAATGTGTGTCTGAAATAAACTAAATAAGTGTTGCTATAATGTTGTGGGTCTGTAATAAGCTAAAATGAATATTGTCACCGTTCTTCAAAACGCAGTCAGAATAAAACGTAGAGGCAAAGTCTTAGAAAAACAATCTATATTGTGCACAACCCATCCAACCACACAAATATGTCACGTCAAAGCACTCCTCAAAAAGAAAAAAAGCAAACCTCGCAGAAAATATGCCAGAGCTGTCTAAAAATATTTTCATCAATTTATGACATAATTGATAGCTACCCTACCGATATCATGTGAGCAGGATGAGGTGCCAGCCTTTTCATAACAATCGTTACCTTGTACGCAAAAACAACGAGTCAAATTGCCTATCACCAGACTACAGTGCGGTGAACAGGTCCATGATCCACTCACCACAGAACGAGTCAAATTGCCTATCACCAGACTACTGTGCGGTGAACAGGCCCACTGACCACAGAACGAGTCAAATTGCCTATCACCAGACTGCAGTACGGTGAACAGGTCCATGATCCACTCACCACAGAACGAGTCAAATTGCCTATCACCAGACTACTGTGCGGTGAACAGGCCCACTCACCACAGAACGAGTCAAATTGCCTATCACCAGTCTGCAGTACGGTGAATTGGCCCACTGACCACAGAACGAGTCAAATTGCCTATCACCAGACTGCAGTGCGGTGAACAGGTCCATGATCCACTCACCACAGAACAAGTCAAATTGCCTATCACCAGATTGCAGTACGGTGAATTGCCCCACTCACCACAGAACGAGTCAAATTGCCTATCACCAGATTGCAGTACGGTGAATTGCCCACTCACCACAGAACGAGTCAAATTGCCTATCACCAGATTGCAGTACGGTGAATTGCCCCACTCACCACAGAACGAGTCAAATTGCCTATCACCAATTGCAGTACGGTGAATTGCCCCACTCACCACAGAACGAGTCAAATTGCCTATCACCAGATTGCAGTACGGTGAATTGCCCCACTCACCACAGAGCGAGTCAAATTGCCTATCACCAGACTATTGTGCGGTGAACAGGTCCATGATCCACTCACCACAGAACGAGTCAAATTGCCTATCACCAGACTACAGTGCGGTGAACGGTCCATGATCCACTCACCACAGAGCGAGTCAAATTGCCTATCACCAGACTGCAGCGCGGTGAACAGGTCCACTCACCACAGAACGAGTCAAATTGCCTATCACCAGACTGCAGCGCGGTGAACAGGTCCACTCACCACAGAACGAGTCAAATTGCCTATCACCAGACTGCAGCGCGTGAACAGGTCCACTCACCACAGAGCGAGTCAAATTGCTTATCACCAGACTGCAGCGCGGTGAACAGGTCCACTCACCACAGAACGAGTCAAATTGCCTATCACCAGAGTGCGGTGAACAGGTCCACTCACCACAGAGCGAGTCAAATTGCCTATCACCAGACTCTAGTGCGGTGAACAGGTCCACTCACCACAGAGCGAGTCAAATTGCCTATCACCAGACTACAGTGCGGTGAACAGGTCCATGATCCACTCACCACAGAGCGAGTCAAATTGCCTATCACCAGACTGCAGCGCGGTGAACAGGTCCACTCACCACAGAGCGAGTCAAATTGCCTATCACCAGACTGCAGCGCGGTGAACAGGTCCACTCACCACAGAACGAGTCAAATTGCCTATCACCAGAGTGCGGTGAACAGGTCCACTCACCACAGAGCGAGTCAAATTGCCTATCACCAGACTCTAGTGCGGTGAACAGGTCCACCTCACCACAGAGCGAGTCAAATTGCCTATCACCAGACTGCAGTGCGGGGAACAGGTCCATGATCCACAGAACGAAGGAGGGGAAGAGGTGAGTAGAGAAGAAGAGGAATATAGATCCGGTCCAAAGAAAACTTTTTCCATAGGCAGATCAATATCCAGCTGCTATTAGAAATATGTCTCATATCAGGGATCAAAATGTCGTATCAAAATAACACAAAGTGTGTCAGTCGTTTTCCTGTCTCCGGTTCAACCTGTCTTTTGTTTTCCCACACTGGTGGTGACTCTTTGGTGAACACAGCAGTGACAGACACAGACAGTTCACGTCATCGTCAGCACAGCAATTTGCTCCAGTGACAGACACAGACAGTTCACGTCATCGTCAGCACAGCAATTTGCTCCAGTGACAGACACAGACAGTTCACGTCATCGTCAGCGCAGCAATTTGCTCCAGTGACGGACACAGACAGTTCACGTCATCGTCAGCACTGCAATTTGCTCCAGTGATAGACACAGACAGTTCACGTCATCTCAGCACTACACGTTGCTCCCCTATCTCCCCCATTTCATCTCACTCTTCTTCCCCACTCTCCTCTCTGTTTCACCCACCACCTCCCTATCTCTCTTTTTTCCTTCTTGCCCCACCTCCTCTCTCTCTCTCCTCTCTCTCTCTCTCCTCTCTCCTCTCTCTCTCTCTCTCTCTCTCTCTCTCTCTTCTCCTCTCTCTCTCTCTCTCTCTCTCTCTTCCTTCTCGTTCCTTTCATAACTAATACGTGGATCGTTTTCTCTATGTCTGTGTGTGGAGAGTTTCTTCTTCTTTGTAATCAATTTCTTTGTTCTTGTTTGTTGTTGTTTCAATCATTTGTTTTTATATTCTTTCAGCTCATCTACGCGTCAATGTTAATGGAGCAACAATTCATCAACATTTTCTTTATGCATTTGTGAAGACATGTATGTTTGATAAATATTTTGTAAGTTTTTGTCACTACTCATGCTTAGTCAGTCCCTTAGTCGGCAAGGACCGGGTGAAAAAAAAGTATGTTTGTTTATCTGTTACCCTTGGAAACAAAGAAAAAAAGATCAAAGAAATAAAAAGAAAAAGAAAAACTCTCTCTCTCTCTCTCTCTCTCTCTCTTCTCTCTCTCTCCTCTCTCTCTCTCTCTCTCTCTCTCTCTCTCTCTAAGGCGTTCTCAATAGGTTAAAGCGCCAGCAAAAGCCAGCTCTAACGTATCCGGAGACGACAAGAACCCCTCATGGAATCGTCGTACCCTGTGACGAAAAATGGCACGAAAACTGTCTACCAGTCAAAGATAGTTTCCACTTAGGGTGAATTAAGACCACAAACAACCAGGAGGAGTGCATCACTGAACACAGAACAAAACAAAACAAACACAAAACTCGTGTTGTTTTTTGCCCTTCATGACAACACTCTTCTTGTTTGCATCAAAGATTAGGTCTATCCTCTGATAACTAATTGGAGATCGCTTTCTCTATGTCTGTGTGCGCAGTTTTTTCGTCTTTGTAATCAGTTTCTTTACTCTTGTCTGTTGTCTCAATCGTGTTTTGTTATTTATTTCATTCATCTACGCGTCAATGTCTATGTAGGAACAGCTGATCAATATGTTTATGTGTTTGTGAAGACATGTATCTTTGATAAAAGTTTTGTAAAACTTTTAGTCGCTAGTCATGCTTTGTTTGTCCCTTAGCGGGGCAAGGGCCGGATGAAAAAAAAGCGTGTTTGCTTATCTGTTTCCCTTGGAAAGAAAGAAATAAAGATAAAGAAATAAAGATAAAAAGAAAGATAATCTTCTCTCTCTCTCTCTCTCTCTCTCTCTCTCTCTTCCTCTCTTCTCTCTCTCTCTCTTCCTGGACGTTTTCCAGCAGTCAAGGCGACTGCTCAAGCCAACCATAACGTATCCCGAATGACGCAGAGCGTGACAAGAACCTCTTCCGGACCAGCCGCCGAGGCAAAGTGGTAAGCGTCACTGAATCCCGGCTGGGAGGTCGTGCGTTCGAATCCCATCAAAGTCATGTGGGTTTTGTGCCCCGACCGGCTCCTACCCAGAGTTGAGTTTGCTGCGGACTCAGCTGGGAAGACTGGGACCACACAGTCGAGTTTCATCCACTTAATGGATGCGTTTTTGAGAGTGTTGCTCAAATTTCCTGACCAACACTGCAGGTGCCTGTATCTCTCGGGCCTGGTTGACGCCGGGATATATCATGAAAGGAAGCGTAGAGTACAGCCTTGTCATGTAGTCTCAGACCGAAATGGAAATCAGTAGCATCATCTCAATCATCCTCATTCTCATCGATCAGCATTTAAAAAGTCTCAAATTCTGTGGCCCTTCATGCTCTGCTCTCATGGTGACCTCCATTTCAATGTCCTCTCCACGTCTGTGGTCTTGGTTTGGTTCCGTCGGGTCACCGGTATCGGCGAGTCCATGGAGACTGTCGTTGGACGGACGTGGTGGCGCCCTCCGGAGGGAGAGCCCACTCACGCCGGCTCCGCGACTAAGCAATTTTTGTCGTCAGTAGGGGGCTTAGTAGGTGATGTCCGGCGTATGTTAGATCAGAACAGGCGCCACTGAACACCACCGCAGTGACTCGGCAGCAGTGCAGTGTCTCCTCCGGTGGGTTGCCTCTTGACGACTTGACATTGACTGCTACCTGTGGATTGCCGGTGCCGGGCTGCGGCGGGGCCAACCGGCTGTGGCTGTGGCGGGGTGTCGGAATGAGCGGCGTGGGTGCACTGAGGTGGCGCAAAGGTTGGGACAGCAAAACAAAACAAAACAAAAAAAACTTCCGGAATCGTACCTTGCAACGAACAATGGCACGCAAAATGTCTTCCAGTCTAACTGCCTTTCCATTAAGAGTGAATTAAGACAACACAGAACAGGAGTGCATTACTGAACACAAAGCAAAACAAACACAGAACGCGCGTTGTTTTTAGCCCTTCCTGGCAACACTTCCTGTTTTATCAAAGATTAGGTCGATCATGCAGAGACAGATGTTCAAGCAAACTCTCTCTTCTCTCTCTCTCTCTCTCTCTCTCCTCTCTCTCTCTCTCTCTCTCTCCTCTCTCTCTCTCTCCTCTCTCTCTCTCTCTGTGGCAACCATTAATCAAACAAAGCAGGACGAGAATTTTGCACTTGCTGTTTGTTACTTCCATAAACTCAAATACGCCATGTTTTGAAACAGCTATCCCTTGCCCCCCCCCTCCCCCCGCCTCTCTCCTCTCTCTTCAAGCATTCATCTCTGCTCTCTCTCTCTCTCTCTTCTCTACTCAATCTCTCATCTGATCCGTGGATGTAAAAAGGTTATGGCGTGTATGAAATGAAAGTGATATTGATAGCAAATTGCATCAGGTATTGCGGGCATTTATGACTCGGTCATAACACTTGTAAGAGTCATAATATTCTAATTTTGTGACTGTCCAAAAGGCATAAAAGGGCGTATATTCAGTCCAATTAAGTTAGCAGTCTCTTCGGTAAAGTGAACAAGCCATGGTAGTTTTTTTTTTTTTAGTAAAGGCAGGCAATATGAAATTCAAATGATACCAGGATCTTAAGATCTTATTTTTAGAGCTTTTTTGCATGATAATGTATTTGTACTCTCAGATATTGTCACTGACTCACGGAATCACATAAACCATTTTAAAAAGAGACCGACAGATTACTTACAATAATGGTTAGATGCACTTTTTTCAAAAATGCTATTACTCTGGAATTTGAGACAAATGGATATACAAAAACAAAGAATAACAAATGAGAAACAAATGTATAATTTGTGATTTACAATAAATCAAATAGAGAACGGGGATATACATCAGGCGTGTAGGGAAGGGTGTAGGGATGGCTGGAGATAGTTTGGTGAATGGGGTGGGGGGCGGTGGTCTTGGGAAACGCTTACACGTTTTCTGTTCCTTTTCATGCGTATGAGGCGCATAAAGGAAAAGCAGTAATCTGTTGGAGTTGAAAAGGGTGGGAGTGGTAGGGTAAGGGGTGGGATGGAAGAGAAACCGTCCAACTGGATTTAAACTGTTCACGTATGAGTTGCTTCAGATCACAGAATATTTGTACTTTGGCAACAATGATATGCTTGACTTGAGCGATATTTCAGTCAAGTTCCTTCAAGTTCTCGAGTTTATTTCTTCGATCCTAATTTTCTTACTCTTGAATGAACCCATTCGTGTGTAGTCCCGTCTCTTAATGGCTCTGTTGCTTAGCTGAAGGCAACAAAATATCAAAGCCCGATCTCTTGTCTCTGTCTCTGTCTGTCTTCTCTCTCTCTCTCTCTCTCTCTCTCTCTCTCTGCATACATTACTGATACGTGTTGGGCTATCCATTTCGCCCCATACTGTAAACTGTCTTCTGATTGGTGCTCAGTAGTTGGGCTTTTACCTGCTGTTGTCCCCTCCATTGACCAGACGTCCAGTCAACTGGAGAAGAGAGAAGGCAGGGGGAGTATGCTGTGTTCGTCAGGTCAGCTGTCCTCTCCCTCCGTCATGAATAAATGAAGTCTGCCGTGTGCTGACCGCTGGCCTCACTGCACTGGTCAGCATTTAGCTGACCACTGGACCGCTCAGGCAGGCTGTTGCTATTGGACCGGTGGTCAGTGGCTGAGAAATATCGGGGGGGGGGTGGGGGGGGGGCGGGGACAGTGAGGGTACCCACTATCAATTCAACCCCCACGAGTTTAGTTTTGAGCGTGATGGGCTAGGTATAGTGGATTGGGGAGGGGATACTCTCTCTCTCTCTCTCTCTCTCTCTCTCTCTCTCTCTCTCTCTTTGAAAGAGAAACTGCATGCATGTTCATAAATGTTGGCCCATGTGCTCAAGCAAGCATGGTGTGTGTTTGGGGGATAGAGGCTGACAGAAGTCAGAATGGAGGAGAAGGCTAATGAAAGCGAGGAGGGGACGGGGAAGGGAGGGGGCGTGATAAGGCAGTGGAGGAGAAGACGAGATTGGCAGGGCACAATGGAAAGATTCATTCACGGGCCATTGAGCAAAACATAGGTCAGGCACACCTGAGACTGTCTCTTTGTACACCAAACACAGGTCTGCACCCAACCCTACCCCACACACACGTGCACGTGCGCACACACACACACACACACACACACACACACACCACACACACACCACCACACACCACCACTGGACTCTTTCTATCACTAGGTGTCATATTGACAAAGATTTATCTTGGACTGAACATACAACATTCTTAGCAAAACGCCTTTCAAAAAAATATTTCAGTTGTCTCGGATAAAAAATTTCCTCGATGGCCACTCTCGAAAACTTTTTTCTGTGCACATATTTTGTCATTAGTTGATTATGCATCAACCCTTTGGGACAACTGTAGTGAACATAATTTAAAATTAATTCATCGTCTGTACAAACGAGCATTGAAATTAGTATTGTTAAAATCGAGCTCCCTAACTGATGAAGATTACAAACAACTCAAAATATTAACCTTCCCAAACAGACTCTTTTTCAATAAAGCCCTTTGTATGCATAACGTTATTAATGGAACAGCTCCCCAAAAGATTACAGAAACATTTAGAGTCAATTGCCATAGACATAATCATTTGTTGTCCATTCCTAGACCACGCAACAATTTATACAATCCAGTTTCGTATATTCAGGTGGAAATCTGTGGAATAAACTGACAAAGCCCTTAAAAAATACAAAAAAATAAAAACACATTTAAGAAAAAATTGAAAGATTATCTCATGAATCGTTAACCACATATGATACTGAAAAAATGTCCATCCTGTGCAGAAAAGAAATACACTGGTAAAGATATACACTTCGTGAATGTAACCATAGGGACGGCAATGAGCATTGATACCTTTTACGTGAATGGAAGTGAGTGGGTAAAGGGGAGGAGATGGGAGTGGGTAAGACGGTATGTTTACTTCTCTTTTGATGAATGGCATTGTACACGATTTGATTTTCTTTCTCTTTCTTTCTTTTTTTCATAGATGGCTTGATGTAAAAAAGCAGATATGTTGCTTATTCAATGTTTCCATCTCTAAATAAAATTTTGACTTTGACTTTGACTTTCTATCTAGCTAGCTAGCTAGCTATCTTCATCTATCTATCTATCTATCTGTCTGTCTGTCTGTCTGTCTATCTCTATATCTATCTATCCATCTACCCACCTATCTATTTCTCCCTCTCCCTGTCCCATCACTTCAGTCAACAGCCAGGCAAATGGTCAGTTCTAGTAATTTCTTATTATTCACAGACTCAATATCCCCCTGTATGTACATAATTGTGCTGATTGCCACTTCTTAACTACACAATATGTATACAGGTATTGATCTTCTCGGTTGTGTGTGTGTGTGTGTGTGTGTGTGCGTTGCTGTGGTGCGTGCGTGCGTGTGTGCGTGCGTGCGTGCGTGGTGGTGTGTGTGTGTGTGTGTGTGTGTGTGTGTGTGTGTGTGTGTGTGTGTGTTGTGTGTGTGTGTGTGTGTGTGAGTGAGTGTGTGCGTATGTGTTTGTGTCTGTGTGTGCATGCGTGTGTGTGTGTGTGTGTGTGTGTGTGTGTGTGTGTGTGTGTGTGTTGTGGTGTGTGTGTGTGTTGTGTGAGTGACTGTGTGCGTATGTGTTTGTGTGTGTGTGTGTGTGTGGTGTGTGTGTGTGTGTGTGTGTGTGTGTGTGTGTGTGTGTGTGTGTGTGTGTGTGTGTGCAATTGTGTATGCAAGTGGTGTGTGTGTGTGTGTGTGTGTGTGAAATGATGAACACTAGACCTTATGAAAGAAACAAAATGCTTCATTGGAAGGGAACATTAAAGAAAACAAAAGGAAAACTGTATCTGTGGGGAACATTGACTTGGTGATGAGGGGAGGGGGTCGTAGAGTAGCCGGCCTTTCATTTCCTCAGTTACAGCAGAGAGGATGGCCGATTCTAGTGAGGTGTGTCGGTGTAGCCAGATGGTGTGACTAAAGAAGCCACGAGACTGCCGCCGCCTCCTGGATATTTCATGCGGTTTAAATGACGCGTATTGTCACTAGAAAGAGCCTCAATACGCCACACCTGAATTGACGATTACTGGTGAGAGACTATCAGAGTCTCAGGGAAGACAGTCTGAACTTTCTATGCATGGGCACACTATAGGTATGAAATAAAAATGACGATGTAAGTTCTCATGTGTCTTTGTGTACGAGGACACGGAGCTGTAATGAAAGTGATTTTACGCTGTTCAGCTACAGGATAAGGAAATGGCTTCTGCCCATCTTCTGCAATGAGGATCAGTCTCATGGGTGAATACAGATGGTTGGATGCAGATGAGCGAAAGAGGGCACATAGGTGGCAGGGAAATGTTTGAGTGTGAGTGTATGTGTGTGTTTCTGTGTGTGTGTGTGTGTGTGTGTGTGTGTGTGTGTGTGTGTGTTGTGTGTGTGTGTGTGTGTGTGTGTGTGTGTGTGTGTGTGGTACGTAAATGCATGTATGTAGGTTTATATGTTTATGTACATGTGTGTGTGTGTGTTTGTGTTTGTGTGTGTGTGTGTTTGTGTGTGTGTGTGTGTGTGTGTGTGTGTGTGTTGTGTGTGTGTGTGTGTGTGTGTGTGTGTGTGTGTGTGTGTGCACGCGCACGTTTGTGCGTGAGTGTGTACATAAATGCATGTATGTATGTTTATGTACATGTGTGTGTTTTGTGTGTGTGTGTGTGTTGTGTGTGTGTGTGTGTGTGGTGTGTGTGTGTGTGTGTGTGTATCTATCTTCTCTATGTGTGTGTGAAGGATGACAGTAGACAGGACGGAGAGGGTGGGAAATGAAATGGAAGAGGGAGAAAGGGTAACTACACTCAGAGGAAAGCAAGAAGGGGGCGAGATTGGGCGTGCATAATAGAAAAAAATGACAGACAGGCTATTGAACATTTCAGAAAAAGCAAGTCATGCATACCTGAGACATAATCCATTTGTTTACACACGCACGCATGTTTGCACCCCTGTGCACACATACATCCACCACCACCCATCCCCATCCCCGTGTTTTTGTTTTTCCAGTCTTCCTACCCCCATTCACATACACACATACATACACACATGTAAATACACCTATGCATACACACACACAAACAGTTGCACACACACACACACACACACACACACACACACACACACACACACACACACACACTCACAGACTCCTCCCCTCTCTCTCTCTCTCTCTCTCTCTCTCTCTCTCTCTCTCTCTCTCTCTCTCTCTCTCTCTCTCATCCCTCGAGCCAGCAACGTCAGCATCGAACCAAATTGTCAGCTCCAATTATATACGATCATTCTCTGGCTTATTGATTCTCTCCTACTCATATGTTTCCGTTCAAAGGCCAGTTCTTAATTGTTGATATGTGGTCTGTTTGGGATGATTAGTGATGAACACTAGACCCCATGAAAGAAAGATTCCATCAGTGGAAGGAAACTGAATAACAAGAAAAAGAAAAACAATATATGGGGGAAACATTGACTGGGGAGGGGGGGAGAGGGGGGGGGGGGGGAGCATGTGTAGCCAGCCTTTTATTTCGCACAGTTACAGCAGAGAGGATGGCCAGTTTCAGTGAGGTGTGTTGGTTGTAGCCGGATGGTGTGACTAAGAGACAGCGAGACGGTTGCTGCCTCCGTACATTTCATGGGGTTTAAATGATGCGTGTTGTCACTAGAAAGAGCCTCAATACTCCACACTCAAATGGCGGACAAGTGGTGAGTTACTATCAGAACCTCAGGTATGGCAGTCCGAACTTTCCATGTATGGGCACACTGTGGGTATGAGACAAAAATGATGATGTAAGTGCTGATGTGTGTTTGGGTTTGAGAACACTTTGTTGTAATGACCATTGTTTTACTCTGTTCAGCTACAGGAGTAGGAATAGTTTCTGCCTAACTTCTGCAATGAGAAGCAGTGTCCTGAATGAATACAGAGTGAGATGATTGAATGCAGATGAGCAAAAGTGGGCACATTAGTGGTATGGAAATGTTTTTAAAGTGTCAGTGTATAGTGTATGTGTGCGTGTAAGAACCTCAATACTCCACGCCTAAATGGCAGACAGCTAGTGACTGTCAGAATCTCAGGCAAGGCAGTCCAAACTTTCCACAAGTAGAAACACCATTGAAATAAAATGAAAGTGATGGTGTGCATTCTGATGTGTGTTTATTTGTGGCAAAACAGAGTCTTCATGACTAGTAACTAACTCTGTTCAGTTCCAGGAGTACAAATGGTGTCTGCCCATCTTCTGAAGTTAAAATGGAGTGACATGGTTGAATGCAGACGAGCGATCTGCCCAGGTCAATTCGTAATGACCTACACATATACAGGAATAGATGTTCTGTTTTCCGTGAATTATTGTAAACATTAGACTTGACTGAAAATAAAATACCTGCATGGAAAATTGATTTCTGTTTGTTTCAGGAGGTAAAACTGACCATGGGGCGAAGTGTATTGCGCCTGCCTTGCTCTCACAGTTACAGCGGAGACGATGGCTGATTCCAGTGAGGTGTGTCGGTTGTAGCCAGATGATGTGACTAAAGAGGCCACGAGACTGTCGCCTCCACCTGGATATTTCATGGGGTTTAAGTGACGCGTGTTGTCAATGAAAGAACCTCAATGGTTCACGCTTGAATGGCGGACAGCTGGTGTGTGACTCTCACAACCCACCAGCAAAGCAGTTCACAATTTTCACCCACTGACACACAATGGGTATGTGATAAACAAGATGATATAAGTCCTGATGCATGTTTGTGTGTATGGAAACGAAGTTAACATCACTGATTTTAGTCTGTGTAGTCTGTTTGGCTGCTGAAATAAGTAGAAGCCTATTGAGTGAATGTGGAGTGGAGTGTGGTTAAGATCTCTCTCTCTCTCATTCTCTCTCTCTCTCTCTCTCTCTCTCTCTCTCTCTCTCTCTCTCTCTCTCTCTCTCTCTCTCTCTCTCTCTCTCCCCTGTATGTTTATCTCTATCTGTGTATGTGATGAGTGACAAAACAATGGGACAGAGATGGAGAGTAATCAAAGGAAGGAGAGAGATGGGTGATGAAGGTGCGGATCAGAGACTGTAAGATCAGGCCGGCATGATGGAGAATCAAAATGACAGATCATTGAGCATGTGAGGAAAAAGCAACTCAGGCAACCCAAGACATTGTTGGTTTGTGCACACACGCATGTGCTCACACAACTGTGAATACATATCCCCACTGCCATGCCCCACCGCCATCCACATCCTGTGAATACATATCCCCACTGCCATGCCCACCGCCATCCACATCCTTCCGCTTCCTTCACTCCCAACCCCTTCACTCCCAACCCCTTCACTCCCAACCCCATGCACATACGTGTGCAAAGCAGTACACACACATGCGCACGCACGCACGCACCCATGCACGCATGCACGCATGCACTCACGCACGCATGCACGCGCACACACATACACAGATGAACAAATGCATACACATTCACAAACCCACACTCAGACGAACATATGCATACACCACACACACACACACACACACACACACACACACACACACACCACACACACACACACACACATATGCAAACACACACACTGACACACACACACACACACACACACACACACACACACACACACACGACACACACACACACACACACACACACACACACACACACGCACACACACACACATGCATACACACACACACAGACACACAGACATACACATGCACACACACGTGCACGCACACACACGCACGCACACACACACACACACACACACACACAACACCACACACACACACACACACACACACACACACACACACACACACACACACACACTCATTGCTTGAGCCAACATCAACAACAAGCTAAAATGTCATTAATTATCACATGGTGACTCCCTATTTTCCTCCTACATACATAATAACTGTTAATGACCACTTCTTAATCATTTTGTATGTAAACCAATACAGACATTCTCTTTTTAATGAATTACGATGAACACTAGACCTTATGAAAAAGTTTTAATTTTCCGGAGGTAAAATTGACTCGAGAGTAAACAGTGGTAGGCCTGCCGGTTCTCACAGTTACAGCAGAGAGGACGACCAGTTTCAGTGAGGTGTGTCGGTTGTAGCCAGATGGTGTGACTAAAGAGGCAACGAGACGGCCGCCGCCTCCTGGATATTTCATGCGGTTTAAATGATGCGTATTGTCACTGGAAAGAGCCTCAATACTCCACGCCTGAATGGCGGACAAGTGGTGAGTGACTATCAGAACCTCACGTATGGCAACTTTCCACGCTTAAGTACACTATGGATAGGGTACATAGTGACAGGGATGCATGCAGATGAGCACAAGTGTGAAAAGCTGGTGATAGAGAAGCTTCTGAATATGTGGAGAGGGTGTGTGTGTGTGTGTGTGTGTGTGTGCTTCTGTGTGTATGTGTTATGTGTGTGTACGTGTGTCAATGTGTGTGTGTGTGTGTTTTGTTTTGTTTTGTTTGATTTAGCATCTTTTCACAAAATAGTGTTTTTAGACGGACCTTGAAATCATCCTGAATGACATTAGTATTTTATCACAAATAGGAATACCCCGTCATTTCATATCCCCCATCAACGTAATACCATGTTTGACAGAGAAAAAAAAATCAATAAACAATACCTATAATTTAAATTTTTTTAAATTTCAAAACGAGCAAACTACAGAGCTGTCCCTATAGGACTCCGAAGAAGAGACTTAGCTGCAGTGACAAGAAGTGATTTATCATCAATAATGGCTTTGAGATCGTCATCTTTAGTATTGTTTTTGACTGCCGGATAATTGGGCAAATATTGTTTTGTGAACGGACAATAGAATAAAATATGGAACGTTAACATTCTCTCTCCACAGGGACACCTAATGTCGTTTATATGTTTGCATTTTAACGCATTGAGTTTTAGTCTGTAACATAAAGAGCTAACTTCTCGTGACTCATTATTAATACCTTTTTGCAATAAGGAGTCTTTACTGTCAAAAGTTGTGACATTGTGGCTGGCTTTTTATAGACTGCCTCCAGAAGATGATATCCCTCTTTTACAGATAATGGAATCTTTACAGTTGTGCAGCCATTTGCATTCCTTGCACCTTTCCTTGCCATTCTATCTGCCCAATCATTTGCCTGGACACCACAATGAGAAGGGACCCAACAAAAAGTTACATCAGAACCTTTTTGCATTAGAAAATTAACAAGATGCCTTATTTCAATTATAATGTCAGCTCTTTCCTTTAGCTTAGTTGAAGTTAGCGACAGTAAAACAGATCTTGAATCAACACACAAAAGAATTCGTATAATAATCATGGGAAGGTTTGCAATATACCTTAAGGCCATGAGAATAGCTACCAGCTCTGCAGAGAAAATGGAATGGCCTTTTCCAACATGATAAGCTTGTTCTTTCTTTAAGCCAGGAACAACAAATCCAGCACCAGCATTTCCATCATTTATCACTGAACCGTCTATATATACCTCCAAATGATTCGGATATAGAGCTTCAACATGCGATCGAAAAGAAAATGCTGCATAGTGAGGGCTATTTTTTTTTCAAAATACCATAGTCAACATCAAAATTTGCTTTCATTAATTCCCATGAAGGAATGGAGAGAGATGGCGGGCACCTACATATATCTTTATCGTTTAATCCTGATTTGCTTTGAATGTCTGAAGTGTAAGTGGCAATTGTTGTCAGTGATTTTATTTCTCTTGCCCTTTTCGGAAAGTGAATATCGGATCTTAAGGTTCTTTCTACTTCATTAAAATGATCAACAGAGCTACTTCTTAGAACATATTTAGCAGTAGCTAGCCTGCGATAATCATCTAGAGCTATAACTCCTGCTTCTTTATATGTAGCTAGAGTTGGAGCATGCACAGGTATACCCAATGCTAATTTATACGCCTTTGAGTCCACACACTGCAATTTGTTCAGTAAATAATTTGGAGCCGTAAAATATATTTCCTGTGCATATGTGAGTTTTGACCTACTAGGGCAGTCCCGAGGTGAATCAAACATGGAGTGTCTTGACCCCAATAGTGCCTACTGACAATTTTGAGAATATTTAAACACTTTCTAGCTTTTGTTAAAGTATTTTCTATATGAATTTTCCACGAAAGTTTTGCAGTGAAAAATACACCTAGGAATTTTAAGTGTGTGTGTGTGTGTGTGTGTGTGTGTGTGTGTGTGTGTGTGTGTGTGTGTGTGTGTGGTGTGTGTGTGTGCACGTGCATGTGTGGATGTGTGTGTGTGTTTGTGTGCATATCTGGATGTGTGTGTGTGGTGTATGCATGGATGTGTGTATCTGTGTGTATGTGTGTATGTGTGTGTGCGTGTGTGTGTGTGTGTGTGTGTGTGTGTGTGTGTCTGTGTGTGTGTGTGTGTGTGTGTGTGTGTGTGTGTGTGTGTGTGTGTGTGTGTGTGTGTGTGTGTGTCCGTTGTGTGTGTGTGTGTGTGTGTGTGTGTGTGTGTGTGTGGTGTGTGTGTGTGTGTGTGTGTGTGTGTGTACTGTGTGTG
>CM031603.1:11321876-11331876 GCA_018398815.1 Conus ventricosus | reverse complement strand
GCAGCCGGCACAGAACTGTTTCTTCTTTACGACCACCAGACGTAGATGAGAGGAACTCCTTAAGGTTTGGACGGATCTGAAAGACTTTGTTATCCGTCTGTGTATTCCAATCCTCCTGCCAGAGGTCTCTGACATAATCATTAATTTTGGGTTTCAGATCTGAGCAAGGGACAGATGTGTTTGACAGTTTCTCTGTTGTGGCATTCTTGGCCAAATGATCAACCATTTCATTCCCTCCGATGCCAACATGACCAGGAACCCAAGCCAGAATAATGTTGTAACCATCCGCTTTCAACTTGGCAAAAAGTTCAAAAAAGTGTAAAAGTTCGGGATGCTGAAGGTTGCGACCAGCTACGGCCTCCAAAGCTGACGGCCAATCTGACAAAACCAGAAAGTCCTCCTTTGTTGATTGAGAGCTTATCTTCAATGCCAGAACCAGAGCAGTAAGTTCAGCAGAATAAACAGAAGCATCTGAAGGAATATGTTCCAACAATATTTGAGAAGGAGCACCAGGGCAATAGGGTACGATCCTATACACCAAGGAGCACCAGGGCAATAGGGTACGATCCTATACACCAAGGAGCACCATGGCAATAGGGTACGATCCTATACACCAAGGAGCACCAGGGCAATAGGGTACGATCCTATACACCAAGGAGCACCAGGGCAATAGGGTACGATCCTATACAAAGTCTGAAAGACATGTATTTGAAAATATGGTTTGAACTAAGCAACAAATGTCGTCTGTTTTTGCAGAAATGTGAAACTCAACTTCTGTAGAGAAAAAGTTGTCACACGCCTTCCAGATGTACACATATATATGATAAAGTTTTGTTGAAGTAACCATGAAATACAAATGGAAATAGGCATAAGACAGGGTGAAGACAACGAAACAGAATGTGTTGAGACTGTAACCCTAAGATTATTGAGGACAAATTTTAGTGTGTTTTTTTACAATGTCCATAATATACTGTGTTTCGAACCAGGTTGATTCCCAGAATTAGTCAGTCTTGTTTATCGATGTTCGATCTTTGAAATTCATTACGCACAAGGACGGAGGCACATCTTGACTGACTGAATCCAAAAAACTTGGGAAGACTATTTCATTGCCATCAAAAAACAATTAATATAAAAGAAATGTATGTGTTTTCCCCCATTTGCTTTTCTGTTTTATATGCAAATATTATGGCTTTCTAAATGTGTTAACTTTGTTGTTGTATCCTGCACACTGCACACCCCAATAGGGACAAGGATCAAATATCTTTAACCTTGTAGCTTTTCAATCTTTGCTTGCATGTAGTACAGGATAAAAACAAAGATTAATAAAACACATGCATTCAGTTTAAACCTGAAAATGTATCATATGTTACTGTTTTTTCGCCTTGCTATTATCTTCTTCGGTCGCGACCTTTCGCTCATCTTATTTTGAAAAGGAGCCACAGGTGATTAAGGAATGGTCTGTATGAAAAGTTTTGCTAAGCATAACAAAAACGGTCATATCATAATCCTTTGCCATAACAGTGCGTTCGCATCATTAAACAACATGTATATAAATCTAAAGCTCTTCCACATGACTCGCTCCATTAGAAACATGTCAATATACCTTTCTTATTTGTTATTCTAACTCAGTGTTTTCTTGTATTCTCTTCAACTTCTCAGACCAATTCCCTGCTTTCAATGCTGCCTTTGAACCAAGTGTGGTCACTCGTGAAAGCTGTCAACACAGTCTCAAAGCAAGGCGCATATTGTGAAGGGGTCGTGTTGCAGTAACATAGTGTGGGTTAAGTGATTAAAGCTGTATTTAGTAGATTTTCTTTCACTCCCCGAAATTGCAATTATTCCATACTGTATGCTCTCTCTCTTCTCTCTCTCTCTCTCTCCTCTTCTCTCTCTCTCTCTCTCTCCTCTCTCTCTCTCTCTCCTCTCTTTTCTCTCTCTCTTCTCTCCTGACTTACTGTGTGTTTAAGCTTTGTAAAGCCAAAAATATCAAACTGTTGTCACACCATCTGTCAAAAGAGCGCGTGATAGAAGAACAGCAAAATTTCAAACATAGACCACCTCTCTCTCTCTCTCTCTCTCTCTCTCTCTCTCTCTCTCTCTCTCTCTCTCTCTCTCTCTCTTGTTGTTTGTTTTTTTCTTTTTCGTTTTATTACAAAAATGATAGTGTTAAAGGACGCACGAGATCAGAAGCCGTTGCCTTTGTCTACAGTTAGTAATCATTTGTCCTTCTTATTCTCCTCTGCTTGTCTCTTTGTGTGTCTGCCTTTTCTCTGCGCATCTTCGGTCTATAAATACATGTCTAAAATCACCATCCAACACCACTCTCACACCCACACTCCAAGGAATTGTAAAACAAAGCAAAACAAGCATACAAAAATGATTAACACAATGTACCAGTTACATATGCCATGCCCCCACCTCTACCCTGTGTACCCTCACTTACCTCCTTCAGCGTTATCCTTTACTCCTACCTTTTCCCACCTGTATTTTTTTTATTCCTTTTCTGTGTACGCAGGCTGATTCTCCTGGGACACTCCCTGTATAGACAGTCAAGGATTAATCCCATCTACCCAACAAAGGGGGAGTGGAGATTTGTGTGTATAACCGTTTTTTTTTTCTCTCCTACCATTAAGGCGGCCATACTCCATCTTCGGGGAAGGTGCATGCTATGTGTAATGTGTCATCCATACCAACGGCCAAACTGGCCTTCTCTTCCGAAAGTTGGTGATGGGTTTTTACGTGTGTGCAAGATGTTATGCGTACGTTCACACACGAAACCTCGGTTTATAGTCTCATTCGAAGGACTGTATGCGAAGTGGAGACAGAACCAATGTTAACTCCTAGGGAAAAAATCCCCCTGTAGCGAAACGGCCCGGAGGAGATTCGAACCCGCAACCCCAGAATCACCAAGATTACGAGTCCGGTGCTCTACCACTGAGCTATTCCGGGCACTTTCCCTCCTGAATAAAAGCAGTCATGTAGAAGAGGGAAAAAGAAATCAACTTTTGCCTTCAAGTCTCTGTGTTGATCAACGTCCTCTCTGAAACACCAGTGGCAAAAGTGCGCACACTGTCAAAAGAAGACTGTTTGAGTTTTAAAACGGTCATACACACAAAACTCTACTCCCTTTGTTGGGTAGATGGGATTAATCCTTGCCTGTCTATACAGGGAGTGTCCGCAGGAGTATCAGCCTGCGTACGCGAAAAAAAAAATTCCGGTTGCGCCTAGCTTTGCTTCTGCAATTAACACAAACACACAGACACACACACAGACACACACACAGACACACACACAGACACACACACAGACACACCACACACACACACACACACACACACACACACACACACACACACACACACACACACACACACACACATGTGATATGCTTTAATTCCCCGATCAACAAACACTAAAGGCTAGATAAGTAAATATCTACCTATCTTACCACCCACCCCAACCTTCCCCTCTCGTCCCTAACACAGTCCTCTCTCTCTCTTGCAACCCCCTCCCCCCCCCCCCCCCCCCCCCCCCCCCCCCCCCCCCCCCCCCCCCGCACACACACAGGCACACACACACACGCGGGCACGCGCGCGCGCGACACTCATACACGCACGCACGCACACACACACACACACACACACACACACACACACACACACACACACACACACACACACACACACACAATCATATGTTGTTGTTTTTTTTTTATTTATTTTTTATTTTTTTTATTTTCCCGTCTAATAACACTTATAGTGAATAGACGTTAAACTAAAGAACCAACCAACACACACATGCACGCACACAGACGCACACACGCACGCACGCACGCACACTCGCACGCACGCACGCACGCACGCACGCACGCACACACGCACGCACGCACGCACGCACGCACAAACACACACACACACACACACACACACACACACACACACACACACACACACACACACACACACATACACACACACACACACACACACACACACACACACACACACACACACACACACACACACACACACACACACACACACACACACGCACGCACGCACGCATGCATGTTAGATATTTAGTATAATGTTATAAGTAGTAATTATTCCATATTTTCCGTGCACTTCCACACACCTATGCTTCACACACATGCTCTTACACACACACACACTCTCTCTCCTCCCCTCTCTCTCTCTCTCTCTCTCTCTCTCTCTCTCTCTCTCTCTCTCTCTCTCTCGTCTAATATCACACAATTTTGTGAAAAGACGTAAAAAATGAAAGTACTACTATTACACACACACACACACACACACACACACACACACACACACACACACACACACACACACACACACACACACACAGCATGCACGCACGCACACACGCACGCACGCACGCACGCACGCACGCACGCACGCACGCACGCACGCCCCACCACACACACACACACACACACACACACACACACACACACACACACACACATTCAAACTCAAAGCAAACAGAGCGGACTTTTGGAGGGGACCAGCGCCAGCGAGGGGTCGGCTAGCAGAATGAAGCCAAACCAATGATATGCAAATTAGAGTAATTAAAAGTGCCTGGGTGTGTCTCGTGCTGCAGACTGCCACACTAAAGCCTGAGGGAGTGGTAGGGTGGGATGAGGGTGTGAGTGCAGACTTTTGCCTTGGGAGTGGGGTACCTTACTTTTTTTGTACGTGTCTTCACAGGGTGAAAAACCTAAATTATGCTGCGTGTGCTTTTGTTTAGGTTTTGTTTTGATTGATTTAATTTAGAGTCTCTTCACAACAGTGGTGATATTAGACTAAAAAAAAAATTTAAAAAAAAAAAAAAGGTGTATGTGTGTAAGTGCTTATATGAGTGAGTGTGTGTGTGTGTGTGTGTGTGTGTGTGTGTGTGTGTGTGTGTGTGTGTGTGTGTGTGTGTGTGTGTGTGTGTGTGTGTGAGTTTGCGAGTGCGTGCTTGCACGCATGCATGCGCGCGCCCGTGTTAGTGTGAGCGTATATGTGTGGTGTGTGTGTGTGTGTGTGTGTGTGTGTGTGTGTGTGTGTGTGTGTGTGTGTGTGTGTGTG
Organism: Conus ventricosus; assembly: GCA_018398815.1. Lineage (NCBI taxonomy): Eukaryota > Metazoa > Mollusca > Gastropoda > Neogastropoda > Conidae > Conus > Conus ventricosus. The sequence goes on along the minus strand of CM031603.1, from coordinate 11,326,786 downwards.
TGTGTGTGTGTGTGGTTTGCGAGTGCGTGCATGCACGCATGCATGCGCGCGCCCGTGTTAGTGTGAGCGTATATATGTGTGTGTGTGTGTGTGTGTGTGTGTGTGTGTGTGTGTGCGTGCGTGCGTGCGTGCGCGCGCACGCGCGCACGGACACAAATGCATGAAAGTTTGCCTATAACGACCAAACAATAATTTTAAACTGATAAATCAATTACAATAAATGAATGATAACAGAACTCGATATAGCCTTTGCTATATCAATCATTTTGGGGCTGTAAAGAATTTCTTGTAAAGCCCCTAAGGAACCAATGTCTATCCTTTGGATATTATATAAAGACGTTAGAATTGCACATTCAAAAAGAATATGTTGAATAGATAATGGGAGACCACAAGCGCAATCTACATCCTTAGAAAATTTGGTTTTCCACGAGTTTAAACGCATCTTATAAATGATACTGGACAATGATCTTTGACATAATAACACTTTCGTTTTTGCAGGAAGTTTTTCATTGTTCATACAATTTTCTAATCGAGAAATGATTTCATGTTTATCAGTTTTAATCCACTTTCTGGATTTTTTCTAAGAGCACCCTCTTTTGCTAATTTATCAGCTATTTCATTTCCATAGATACCACAATGAGATGGGATCCAGCAAAACTCTACAAAAGTTCCTTTCGCCATAACGGAATGTATCATAAATTTTATATCAAAAATTAAGTCTTTCCTAACATTTGCATCCCAATTTCGTAAGCTATAAAGAACAGATTTTGAGTCAACACAGATTAGAATGCTGTAAATTGCCACATCAAGATCAGATATCCAAGATAAGGCCATAAGGATTGCATATAGTTCAGCAGTGAAAACTGAAAAGTTCTTTCCTAAACAAAATGATTTCTTTGCTTTTAAATCGGGAATTACAAATCCAGCTCCTGTATAAGATTCTAAAACTGAACCATCCGTGTAGATTTTAAGATGATGTGGATATGTGTTTTCAAGATGTTCTTTTGCTTCTACTGATATCAAATTAATATTGTCTTTTTTTTTAGAGTAGTATAATCTATATCAAAATTTGGAGAGATATGCTCCCATTGAGGAACTGTGGGCATAGTTGGAGGTTTTGAAATGGATGCAATATCGATGTCACATTTTTTAAATAAATCATCAGTATAATTTCGAATGGGCTGCAGGTAAGAAATATTCTGTGCCCTTTTAGGAAAATCCGATTTGGAATCAAGAAAGATTTCATTTGTTACAGAATTTGATATAGAAAGACTTCTGGTTACATATTTGGCTGTTGCTAGTTTGCGTTGATCATCAAGTGACAAGAGATTAGCTTCTTTATACGTTTTAAAAGTATTGGAATATACTGGAACACCAAGGGCTATTTGGTTTTGTTTTCCTTGCTGGCAATTTGCATAATTGGGTTAAAAAAAAAGGTTACTGAGAAAATGAAAATGATTTTTTTTTGCAAGTTTGTAAGTATATGATCACTCTTACATGTGAATGGGGGGGGGGATACATGAATACAGAAAGGAACAAGTGTATAAATACATAGATAAATAACGACAGCAAGAAAGGAATATGAAGGGATTGAAAGGTTCGGACTCGTTAGAAACCAATCAACCATACGTGGTCCCTTCAGGTTATCATAACCAGTCTGCAACTGAAAAAACAAAAACTGGCATGTCATCGGGATCTATGAAGTGGGAGGCCAGAGGTTCCGTTCCCATCAGAGGCATTTATTTGTTGGTTTTCATGTGGCGCCCCACTTGTCTCACATCAGTACTGAGAGTACTATGGGTTCAAATGGAAAGAGTGGAACCACATAGCTGAGTTTCATCCACTTAAGGGACGCGGACCTGAGAACGTGGCTGAACTTCCATAACCAGAACTCTGCAGGTGCCTGTCACCTTGGCATGGCTGACGCTGGGACGTAGGAAGGGAAGAACAGGGAGTCAGGCTTCTGATGTATTTCTCAAATCAAATGAAAGTTGGTAGAATGTATTCATCAGCCTCGCTATCATTGATCATCATTAACAAAAATGTATCAGAGTCTGTAGCCCTTCATGCCCTGCTCTTGCTGGTAGCCTTGGTTTTTTTCTTCATTTTCCTCGATCATGATATGTAGTTTCAGTCTTTCCATTCTAGTCCTTGACAAATTTTTCCCCTTCCAAAAGAAAAAAAATAGATAAAAAAGAAAGGAAAAACATTCCTCTCGGAATGAAAACCGGCTGAAACCGCAAAATCCCACACACATATATACCACGTGACCTTCTAACGACAGATCGTGACACCAGCAATGCACAGCGACGGCCTGGCTGACCATACCTGGAAATTCCCACAAACATCTTCCACTGAAGAGGTTCAAGGCCATGACGTTCCAGTGATAGCGCATGACCCTACCAGTGCGCCACGGTGGTCCGTTACGTTAATCACATTGAGGTTAACAGCCGTGCCCACCACCTCAGGGGACATGGCAGACAGGGATAACGGTCCCAGAGGATCGGGGGACGGGACCTATCTAACACTACACTGACACTAGCAGAATGAAGCGTTCAGAGGGGCCACGGAACTGCCTTTTTTATGTTAGGTGACCAGGAAATTTGACCTCGCAATGCTTGATCGCGAACACGGTGGCCTGTCCCCCGGGGGCGGTGTGTGACGAACACAGGAGTCTCAAGCGCTTTGTCACTGTCTGCTGGGCCGTGCTGGACGTCTGTAATTCCTTGCTACTGTTTCAGGGTTGCCCCCATCTCGACCCCTCCTTTTTGATAGACTTGTACACTTTCAATACTAACGTTAACGACTCTTCTCTTTTCCAGTGTTATTAGTTCAGAGTGTTCGGTATATGTGTACAAATACATCAGCTGAAAACTGCTATAACCTCTTTAATGCTATTCTCCTGTTTCTACAGCAATAAAGGTTTTTTTCTGAGATCTCCATCATACGTTGCTGCGTATATAGACATTCTAAAAGAATATAATATTATTCATAGCTTTTAAGCATGCGTATTTCAACCTTGCAAGCTGACTATTTGGCAAAGAAAGAAAGGAACAAAGTCGTAGAGTACCACACTCTATGATATACATTTTTCATACTTACAATGCATTGGTACTTCTGTTTGAGTCAGAATGGACGTGTACATGTTTAATTGATAATGATCTCATCACCAGCCGCCGAAGCATAGTGGCTGGACTCGTGGGTTGTGGACTTCGTGCTTGTTGGATCGAGTCCCATCCGGAACATACATTCGTGGGAATTCTTGGCTCCTTCCGTACTGGGTGAGCTAGAGCCTCAAATGGAGGAAGGGAGCCGTGGAGTGGAGTTTCTTCCACTTAATACGTAGATCCATATCTGACCGTGTTCCTCGAGTATTCCAACAGAGAATGCTAGTGTCCGAATACCTCGGGCCTGGTAAGTCAGGGATAATGTGTTATGAATGAAGAGGAAGCGTCGGATACAACACCGCCATGTTGTCTCAGAGCACAATACTCACCAAGCATTTCCATCACTCTTATTTGTCTTTATTTTGGTCAAAGGCTCAAATTGTATAGCCCTTTAACCTCTACTATTATTGTGACTTGTTTCTATTTCTTTTCCACCTCCATCTCCATACTGAGCTCACCTCAATAATTTGTATCATCAAGCTCACGGAAACTGACAACCACCCAGTTTGTGTCTTTGTAGAAATACGTGTGTGTACGTAAATGTACGTGGCTTAAAGTAAATAATACTGTATCATGTGTGCTACTTGGAGAAGCAGATATTTTTTTCTGCTCGGTAGGTGTTAAATCATTGGTTTTGGGTCAGGCCTGATTGCTGGTGCACCGGATAAAATCTCATGTACATCATAGTCTGTAATATCTAATGCACAGATCAGGATTTTTCAACCAAATCGCGAGCTCTATTCAAGTTATTTTAATTGTGAGAGATTATGATTCTTTTTGGGCTACCACGGAAATTTACGAGTTACTGTTGTTATAGAATTTTACACAAAGTGTAGAAAATATTAGAATTTTACACAAAGTGTAGAAAATAATGTATATTCTGTCATTGAAAATATCGCTTCATTTTCAGTTTCAGTTTCTTCTTAAAGTGAGCAACAAATGCCTGTTTCACAGAAATGTCCAACTTAACCTTTGTAGAAGTAAATGTATACCACAACATCCAGATGTATAGGCCGACATATAAATGACTAAGTTTCATCGAAGTAACTATACACTGCAGCTTGAAATCAGCCAAAGAGAGGCGAGGACATTAAAAAGAAAAGTTGTAAAGAATGTAACAAGCAGACTACTCGGGATGGTTTTCATTTTCTTTTGCAATGTCCAAAATGTACCATACTTCGTAATAGGCTGATTCCCATGATTGTCGGTCGTGTTTGTCGAAATTCGGTTTTTATGATATATTTCGTACTTTGAAGAAAGCACAATTTAATCTTAGTAGAATAATGAAGCTTGGGAAGGCTGTCTGATTGCCTTTAAAACAAAAATGTCTAAAGTCCAGTTCTTATTGAGAGAGAAGGGCGTGGGAGCATTTTCATGTGAGTTTTATATTTTGATCTTATGGCTGTTGTTTTTTTCTTCTTCTTCTTCTTCTCCTGTTAACGACCAAAATCATTATGCTGATGACTCTGTCGGTATACTTATTTTTACAACAAAGAGATGGTCCAGAGTGTTAGTTTTGTCGTTGTATTCCCCATACTTTAAAAGAGGCAAAGATATGAACCTTGCTTCCCTGTGATTGTACGATAGAAACGGTCACTGGTACAAGGATAATACTCAGTATTAAACCTGAACATATAATTTCTGTTTTCTTTCTTGCTATTATCTCATACGTCCCGATCTTTCGTTTATCTTATTTTGAAAAAGAACCACGGGTGTTAAAAAAAGAAGTTTGTATGCAAAGTT
>CM031603.1:11314376-11316876 GCA_018398815.1 Conus ventricosus | reverse complement strand
AGCTTGAGACTCCTGTGTTCATCACAAACCACCAGCCCCCGGGGGGGGGGGGGGGGAGGAGGGGGGAGGGGGGAAGGAGGCGGGGGGGGGGGGGGGGCACAGGCCATCGAGTTGGCAGTCAAGCATTGCGAGGTCAAATCCCCTGGTCACCTTACATAAAAAAGGCAGTTCTGTGGCCCCTCTGAACGCTTCATTCTGGTAGTGTCAGTGTAGTGTTAGATAGGTCCCGTCCCCCGATCCTCGGGGACCGTTATCCCTGTCCGCCATGTCCCCTGAGGTGGTGGGCACGGCTGTTAACCTCAATGTTACTTCACATAACGGCCGCCGTGGCGCACTGGTAGTGTCTTGAGTTGTTGCCGGAAGGTCAGAGGTTTGAGCCTCAGCGCCGGAATATATTTGTGGGATTTTCCTGCTTCGTTTGGCTTCTTTCCAGAATGGCAAATATACCCAGGACTCCAATGGAGAGACTGGAACTACACAGCAGAATTCCAGCCTCTGAAAAAAGTCAAGTCATTTCTGAGACTGTTGATATACTACTCCTGCGAAATATTGATACCCACGTTTGTGTTTATCTCTCAGCTCTGGTAGCGGTCGTAGTATATTTTCAAAGGACACGTGTAGGACAATGCTTTCAAAGACTTTATCTTCCAACGGATGTCACACACGCACACACAGACACACACGCACGCACACTCACATACACACACACTCCACACACACACACACACACACACACACACACACACACACACACACACACACACACACACCACGCACGCACGCACGCACGCACGCACGCACGCACGCACGCACGCACGCACGCACGCACGCGCACACACACACACACACACACACACACACACACACACACACACACACACACAAGTCAGGATAACATAAACAAAGACGCCAAATTTATAACTGGACTCTGAGTTTTTCATACTGGTCAGTGAACTGCTGAGCGGAACAACGTTCTCTTCAATTGACTTTTTCTCTGTTTTACCTGCATAAGATCTCTTTCTTCAGAGTTTCCATTGCTGATCGGATACACGGTTGTAAAAATCTGTACCTATAATCTGTCAGCCACTGGGCGGATGCAAACAAAGCATAGACGAATGTTCATTCTGCGTTTCGTACTGCAATGTCTTCTCTCCTGCATCAGAGAGGAGAGAGAGAGAGAGAGGAGAGAGAGAGAGAGAGAGAGAGAGAGAGAGAGAGAGAGGCGAGAGAGAGAGAGAGAGAGAGAGAGAGAGAGAGAGAGAGATAACACACACTTAAACTCTGTACCTAATTAACATATTTTCTTAAAAGAGTTTGTCCGTCTAAAATTGCATCATATAGCTGCGAAGTGTGGACCTATAGTCGATTTATATTGTACGTTCTATCAAATATTGGCAAGAACAAAATATGAAAAATGATAATAAAAGCAATATAACACAAAGAAGATAAGAAAGAAGAAATCAAATGAAAACAATAATGACTTTAATGTAAAATGACGAAGAGAAGAAATACAACACATAAAAAAGATATGAATATAAATTGAAGAAACAAAGAAAGGAAGGAAGAAAGAAAGCAGATGATCTAAGTCAAACTATTGTAGCGACTGCGTGTGTCTTCTCTCTCTCTCTCTCTCTCTCTCTCTCTCTCTCTCCTCTCTCTCTCTCTCTCTCTCTCTCTCTCTCTCTTCCAAGAGAGAAAACATTATGAAAAGAAACATAGAATGAACATTAACAAAAGTCGACTCATATCAAGACTTGGGAAGTAGGGGGGGGGGGGGGGGACGCTTCGGAGAAGGGGATGGGTGTGGAGAAAGAAACGACGAAGCGAATAGGGGAAAGAGAGAAGGCCATCGATCATCGGGGATTTCAACGTCTTTTGACGATCTGTCAACAAGGCGTAGCCGATCAACAATAGTGAGACGCATCATTATCAGTCATCTGTCACACGATGTTGGAGTGCTGTTAGTTCAACTGGCAAACTGTGAAGAGAGAGAGAGAGAGAGAGAGAGAGAGAGAGAGAGAGAGAGAGAGAGAGAGAGAGCGATAGAGAGACAGAGAGAGAGGGAAAGAGAGAGAAAGAGAGAGAAGGAGAAGAATGGATGGGTGGGAATGGGGGGCGTGTCGATAAATGGCACCATAGAGGGACGGAAGAAGTCGAAGTACCATAGAGATGTACTGCTAGGATCAGTAGCATTGTGCTATGGTAAGCGTGTACGCGTGAACGTGTTCATCCATGCACAAGCATACGAAGACATCATGTCCGTAAGCACATAAAAACCTAGACACAGACATACAAATACTGCAAACATGCACACACACGAACAAGTCACACACCTACCTATAAAAATGCCAGTGTGCACACAAGCATACACACACATAGGCTCAAACACACACACACACACACACACACACACAACACACACAACACACACAACAAACACACACACATACAATGATATAGCGCGCACACACACAAACACACAAAACCACACACACACACA
>CM031603.1:11296876-11309376 GCA_018398815.1 Conus ventricosus | reverse complement strand
CAAGGACACACCTATCTACCCCCTGACGTTGACCTCCTACCTCTTCTTCTGTGCGCCTGTTCCTTTGTGTTCCTGGATCCGCGGTCCTCGCATGGTTCTATACAAAGCAGTTTGTTCTTGAGATGTGCCCGTATGGCTGTTGATGGCGGAAACAGGGACAGTGTTGGACATGCAGTGGGAGACATCGAGAGAAGATGGGCTGCGCAAGATGGACATTCAGAGAGCTGTGCGTTTGACTGGGGAGACAGGGTGGGGAGAAGACTGCATTTGTCACAAGACTTTCATGGCATTGTGGACCCCTTTAATTAACAGCTCAGTGAGACGAGGCACCAAAGTCACATGCAGAAAGTTTCACGTTCAGAAAGTTTCACGTTCAGAAAGTTTCACGTTCAGAAAGTTTTGCTCGTAAATGCTAGGCATCCATACATAAACAACGGACTTTTGGTGATTTAGTCTTAGCATCCTGCTGTTCTGGTGCTGTCAATGTCGTGTGAGATAACAGTCCTGTCCCACCTCCTCCCTCCTCCTCTGAACCCTGCCTTTCCTCCTTCCATAGACACCCGTCTCCTTCCCACCCCTTGCTCTCTTCCAACCTCCTCTCGTGGCATGATGGCTCTCATCGTCTGATAGGTGGAATTTTGGACTCTAGTCCCGAGTATCACCTGTACTTCTTCAATCCAACATTGTAAACCCGACTCAACAAAGCTGGCCTGTTCAGATGTCTTTTTCTTCTTCTTATTCTTCTTCTTCTTCTTCTTCTTCTTCTTCTTTTCTTCTTCTTCTTCTTCTTCTTCTTCTTCTTTCTTCTCCTTCTTTCTGTCTTTCTTTCTTTCTTTCTTTCCTCTTCTTCTTCTTCTTCTTCTTCTTCTTCTTCTTCTTCTTCTTCTTCTTCTTCTTTTTCTTCTTCTTCTTCTTCTCCTCTTCCTCATCTTCTTCCTCTTTTTCCTTCTCCTTCTTTTACTTCTTCTTTTCCTTCTCATTCTCCTGATCATCCTCCTTCTTCATCTCCTCCTCCTCCTCCTCCTCCTCCCCCCTCCTCCTCCTCTTCTTATTCTTCTCCCACTTCTTCTTCGCATCCTTCTCCTCCTCTTCCTCATTCTTCGTCTTCTCCTTCTTCTCCTCCTTCTTCTCCTCCTCCTCCTCCTCTCCTCCTCCTCCTCCTCCTCCTCTCTCCTCCTCTCCTCCTTCTTCTTCTTCTTGTTCTTGTCTTCTTCTTCTTCTTCTTCTTCTTCTTCGTCTTCTTTTTCTCCCACTTCTTCTTTTTCTTCTTAAACAGTTCAGAGCTACCTGCATTCCTGCCAAAATCTCATCCTTTTTTTTATTGTACACATCAAACATGGATTAAACTTAAAGGGCTTACCCTGGTGCACCTCTCTAGGCGGCACACGACAACAAAGCTTTAGCCATTGGGTGCAGAGAACTTTCAACACGTAGCTAGGTGTCGGACAAATGACGCACACCAAAGTCACAGACAGGACAGGCCAAAGTTGTCTCCCATTTCTGGACAAATGAAACACCATGGGAACAAGGGGCAGCTCATTCTGTTCCAGGAACATGGGTGGCATTGGAGGAAGGTTCCATTCTGTTTCAGGGACATGGGTGGCATTGGAGGAAGGTTCCATTCTGTTCCAGGGACATGGGTGGCATTGGAGGAAGGTTCCATTCTGTTCCAGGGACATGGGTGGCATTGGAGGAAGGTTCCATTCTGTTTCAGGGACATGGGTGGCATTGGAGGAAGGTTCCATTCTGTTTCAGGGACATGGGTGGCATTGGAGGAAGGTTCCATTCTGTTTCAGGGACATGGGTGGCATTGGAGGAAGGTTCCAATTTCCCCACTTTTCACGTGTGCTGTGTCCGAAAAATGGAATAGGGATGTGAGGAGGGAGGTGGAAAGGGATTGTGTATGTAGAGATATGCATGTGGGAAGAAGGGGGTGGGAGGAACAGAAGTAACGCTCGTTTCTTTGACAAATAAAGCACATTCTCAGCAAAGCTTGTTGAACAGAAGTTGGGCATTGGGACTCTGGACGGAGAGAGAGAGAGAGAGAGAGAGAGAGAGAGAGAGAGAGAGAGAGAGAGAGAGAGAGAGAGAGGGAGAGAGAGAATTCCTAAGCCTTCTTTCTTCTTTCAGGGAAACGTGAACACAGAGAGAGAGAGAGAGAGAGAGAGAGAGAGAGAGAGAGAGAGAGAGAGAGAGAGAGAGAGAGACAGAGAGAGAGAGAGAGAGAGAGAGAGAGAGGGACAGAATTCGTAAGCCTTGTTTCTTCTTTCAGGGAACTATGAACAGAGAGAGAGAGAGAGAGAGAGAGAGAGAGAGAGAGAGAGAGAGAGAGAGAGAGAGAGGAGAGAGAGAGAGAGAGGAGAGAGAGAGAGAGAGAGAGAGAGAGAGAGGAGAGAGAGAGAGCTCTTGGATGAAAAAAAAATCTAATAAAATGAGGAACACAGGTAGACACGAGTACCACCAAAGCTCCTGACTCACCTAGGCCGTGCGAAGATGCCGTTTGTGAGCATTAACCATATTGAAAATCCATGGTCTGAAGCCCGTGTAAGGAAGTCCTGATTCTGTGGACACATCTGTCGCACCGTCTGCATGGCTGTTGACAAAGGCCACGGGATCGACTTGGGAGGTACGCTTAGACCAAGGCTGGGAATGAAAATCCCGCTCGCTTCACCTTTCAGTCACACGCCTGCTGTAGGAAGGAAGAAATACTAGCTGAAGGCGACGAGAAAGGATTTTTTCTTCCACGTTCAGCCCACAAAAAACAGCCTTCATCTTGTTCGTTTGCATGATGAAGTGAGTCTTCGACAGAAAGAAGGCGCGGAACCAGAGCACATCGTCTCGAGGTTTCAGGTCTGTCTCTTGTATCTATAAATGTTCATCTGCGTGACGGGAAACGACGGGATCTGTCACCTTGCTTAGAACAAGTTGGAGACGTCATCATCTGTCACCTTGCTTACCACAGGTAGGAGACGTCATCATCTGTCACCTTGCTTACCACAGGTAGGAGATGTCATCATCTGTCACGTTGCTTACAACAGGTAGGAGACGTCATCATCTGTCAAATTTTTTTGCCACGGGTAGGAATTGACGTCATCCGTCACCTTGCTTGCACAGGTAGGAGACGTCATCATCTGTCACCTTGCTTGCCACACGTAGGAGACGTCATAATCTGTCACCTTGCTTGCAACAGGAGGGAGACGTCATCATCTGTCATCTAGCTAGCCACAGGTGGAAGACGTCATCATCTGTCATCTTGCTTGCAACAGGAGGGAGACGTCATCATCTGTCACCTTGCTTGCCACAGATGGAAGACGTCATCATCTGTCAGCTTGCTTGCCACAGGTGGAAGATGCGAGCGGTGTTCATCTGTTGGTTGGGTGCGCTGGCAGCCTAAGTCGAGAGTGTGTGTGACTACATGCACGATTGATTCTGTGTGTGTGTGTGTGTGTGTGTGTGTGTGTGTGTGTGTGTGTGTGTGGTGTGTGTGTGTGTGTGTGTGTGGTGTGTGTGTGTGCGTGTGCGTGTGCGTGTGTGTGTGTGTGTGTGTGTGTGTGTGTGTGTATGTGTGTGTGTGTGTGTGTGTGTGTGTGTGTGTGTGTGTGTGTGTGTGTGTGTGTGTGTGTGTGTGTGTACGTGCGCGCACGGGCATGTGATGCCACAGGTTGATGTACTGATATATTGCCTACATTTGAAACCTTTTTCCAGACGGATTCCTTAGTACGTTTTCTTCGATTTATGTTTGTTTGATTTTGTTTTAGTTTTTCGAGTCTGTTGTCATCGTTATCAAGCCATTCGGCGAAACCCTGGTATCGGAAGAATGGCAGAATACGTTGATGAATTGTCTTCTTATACATACAGAGATGTGGGGGGGGGGGGGAAGCTAGAGATCAGGCAGGACGTTTCCTTATTTTGTTTTGCACCGCCATGTTTTCGTACACCATCAAAAATACCATCTTGTAATTGGTGGATGAAACTATAGTTATTTTCACTCTCACTCTCGCGTGAAACGTTTAACATTCGGGATGGCTGGTGGATGCGAATGAGGATATTGTTTGCCGACAATTCTTTTCCAAACATTTCTGTCCTCCTTGTGCATGACATGTACTTTTCAATTTTGGTTGTTGTTTTGTTTTGTTTTGTTTTGTTTTGTCTTCTTTTGGCTTTGTTTCCTTTTTCATGTTTTTTGTTTGTATGTTGTTGTTGTTGCTGTTGTTGTTGTTGCTGTTGTTGTTGTTGTTGTTGTTGTTGTTGCTGCTGCTGCTGCTGCTGCTGCTGCTGTTGTTGTTGTTGTTGTTGCGGCTGCTGCTGCTGCTGCTGCTGCTGCTGCTGCTGCTGTGTTGTTGCTGTTGTTGTTGTTGTTGTTGTTGTTGTTGGTGCTTTGAACCAACAGCAATTATCTGAACCGTGTCAACGGGAGGGCAGACAGAGGGGCAAAGGAGGGAGAAAGGAGAAGGGGAGGGGGGTGTTAGGGGTCTACTCTGGTATAAATCTGCCATTTCTGGCCCCGTCTACAACATCATCAAGGTCTGCATCCTGATTTTCTCTTGACAATGTGAACGGCAGATTAAAGAAAATTAAAAAGCAATTTGGGTGTGTATCTTCTTTTCTTTTGGTATCTTTTCGGGGTTTTTATCAGCTTTATTATACATGCAAAGTATTGACTATGAAGCGGCGGGCTAAGAGTCTGTTATATCACGTATTTTCAACACTCACATGACAGTGTAATCATGGAATGCTCCACAAAAGGACGTTCACAAAGCACAGCTTAGTCATCAGGCGACCTTGTTGTTGGTTTGTTTTTGTTTGGGTTTTTATTATGTGTGTCTCACACAGGTGTTGCCACATTGTTCTAATACCGCTGAACCGTTCAGGTAGAAGCCAAAAAAACAACAACACAAAAACAAAGAACAGAGAGAGAAATATAAACAACGACAAAAGAGATTTTTTTAAAAAGACAGAGTTACAGAGATTGTTAAACAGACACAGACACAGGCAGAGCTTTACAGAAGACGCAAGACAAAAAAAAAAGAGAGACGGGCATTTACAGAGAACAATAAACAGGAACAAAACGAGGTTCAAAGTGGGGTGATTGCGGGCGGAAATTAAAACATTTATAATTTGCACCAAGATCAAAGAGGAAGGTGATTGTTTGTCCGATCTTTGTTTCCATTGTTTTGAAGATTGTTTGTCCTGCCTGTAAAAGACCCAATAGGTCGAAACGCGCAGTGTTTGTATTGTAATTTGTTTATTCCTTCGTTTGGCGGCTCAATAATTTAATGTTTGCATTTTAGAAGAAAAGAAACAGAGAATGTTACAGAAGATGAAAGTCAAGAGAGAGAGAGAGAGGAGAGAGAGAGAGAGAGAGAGAGAGAGAGAGAGGGAGGAGAGAGAGAGAGACAGGGGGGGGGGCATTGCAGAGAACTATAAACATAAAAGCAGAGGCGGACAGATCGTTAGAGGGAGAGAGAGAGAGAGGGGGGGGGGGCATTTACAGAGAATTATAAACAGAAAAACATAGACAGTCAATGTTACGGAAATCGTAAGACAGAGAGCTGCAGACACAACGGAGATGAAAAGAACGATAAGGCTTAGAGACCAAGACCTGCATCGGACGAAACACAGAGACAACAGACAGACAGCGAACCGACCGGACCATTCATTCCAACACGAAAACCTCAGCCTCTTTCACAACACACGGAACAGGTTACATACAGCACACAATAAATATTTCCCTTTCATCAATGTCTCTTCACTCCTGTCAGCCAGTCAGCCTGCGTCCTGTATTCTATAGCACCGTGCCTTTCTACATGGTGGACAAACGGTGGGACAGCTGCTGGACAATCGCTGGTCCCTCCAGACACCTCTTCTCTCCATCGTTTCCGCTAACGACTGGCATCAACAGTATCTCCACCAAGGATCAGAAACTGTGTGTTATGTTAACTGGCATCAACAGTATCTCCACCAAGGATCAGAAACTGTGTGTTATGTCAGTTTCGAAGTGAGATGACTATAGGAGGAAAAGGAAACATCTTAAAAGGAATTTAAAGGACATCTGCCAATTAACAGGGGCAAACAAATTACAAGACACAAACGACGCGTTTCGACCTCTTCAGGCAAGAAAAACAACATTAAGGACGATGAACACGAAGAATGAGCAATTAGTTATCTTCTCAAATTCGGCGAAAGATGCAATTACTTATCTTCTCAAATTCGGCGAAAGATGCAATTAGTTGTCTTCTCAAATTCGGCGAAAGATGCAATTAGTTGTCTTCTCAAATTCGGCGAAAGATGCAATTAGTTATCTTCTCAAATTCGGCGAAAGATGCAATTAGTTATCTTCTCAAATTCGGCGAAAGATGCAATTAGTTATCTTCTCAAATTCGGCGAAAGATGCAATTAGTTATCTTCTCAAATTCGGCGAAAGAATCTATTCAACGCCCATATAACACAATTCAACGCCCATCTTAATCCGAATTTGGAAAGATAAGTAACTGCTCGATTTCCGTGACGTTCTTCGTTGCTCGTTCTCCGTTAAGAAGACCTAAGAGGTCAAAACGCGTCGTGTTCTGTCTCGTAATTTGTTTGTTCCTGTTGTCTGGCGGGCTTGATCTTTTTTTTTTTTTTTTTGATTTGTGCAAGTTAGTTGCAAAATGGGGTAACTGCAACCAAAACTGAAACAAGAACTTGTTCGTTACTTCGTTTGGCGGTGCAGTAATTCCATTTTTGCCACTGTGTACGTTATTGCAGGTGTGTTTCTTATCCGAATCTCTCTCTCTCTCTCTCTCTCTCTCTTCTCTCTCTCTCTCTCTCTCTCTCTCTCTCTGTTAGACACGTCATGGACAATAAGAAATTCTGATTGCCTGCGATGCATGCAAATCCAGGAGGGATTGTGGACACCATGATGTAATAAGCGTATCGAGCGGCGACATGTGCACATCACAGCAGGTCCCTTTCAGCCTGTGGGGAAGCCGCTGATGTCTGGGCGGTCACTTTAGGGCCTGCGTACTGCCGCGTGCGGCTGGAGAGCGAGAGAGAGAGAGAGAGAGAGAGAGAGAAGAGAGAGAGAGAGAGAGAGAGAGAGAGAGAGAGAGAGGAGAGAGGAGAGAGAGAGAGAAAGAGAGAGAGAGAGAGAGAAGATAAGTTAAGATAAGATAGGAAACACTTTATTATCTCATCATGAGAAATTTGGTCCAGGTGCATTTCACACCAAAAAAAAACAGCACTAGAAACCCACCAAACACAAAAACATAAAACAATTATCAACATCACAGAACACAATCAATTCATAAACTCATTGCACATTATATTATACATAATATCATTTATATTGCACATTCATACATAATCACATCATTTACATTGTATATTATCAAGAAAATTTTCACAATAAAAATGTTTATAATTGCAAATTTAACGATTAAATCAAACACATTTGTGTATAAATGATATTATATGACACATTTACAGCCCCACAAATACACCCATGCACAAACACAAGTTTGCACAACATCCCCACACTCACAGACAGGTATCCATCCATCCCTGCACAACACACACACGTGCACGCCCTCGCGCGCGCGCACACATGCGCATACAATACACACACACACATGCATATAAACACAAACACATACACTCACATGTGCGCACGCATGCGCACAAAAACATGCACATGCGCACTCTCACCTAATACAAATTCAGAATTCATAGGTTAAAAACAAGTTTTGCTTGATAAAGGTTACTGATTTAAAAGATGGATTGACTGGGGAATAAAAGTTTTTTGAGCTCTTGTTTTCACTCTCAAGGTTCTGTACCGGCGTTCTGATGGTAACAGTTCATAATGCTTAGCCAGGACATGGCTATCATCACTGGCTATCTGTCTGGCTTTGTTCAGCACTCTCCTGTCGTACAACGCTTTCAAACTGGTTTGTCTTGCACCCACAACTTTACTACACACACTCACAACATCATTCAGCACATTCTTACATCGCAAACTCAAACTCCCATACCAGCACATAAAAGAAATGGTAAGAACAGATTCAACACAGCATCGATAATAGGTTTGTAGAATCTCAGGAGCAACTCCAGAGAGAGAGAGAGACAGACAGACAGACAGACAGACAGACAGACAGACAGAGGATGAGAGAGAGAGAGAGAGCGAAAGACAGACAGGCAGAGAGGGAGGGAGGGATAGACAGACAGACAGACAGACAGACAGACAGTGACAGAGAGAGACAGACAGACAGACAGACAGACAGACAGACAGAGAGTGGGAGAGAGAGAGAGAGCGAAAGACAGACAGACACATAGACAGGCAGACAGAGGATGAGAGAGAGAGGGACAGAGAATGAGAGAGAGGGAGGGGGCAGACAGACAAACAGAAAATGAGACAGACAGACAGACAGAGGGAGGGAGGGAGAGACCGAGGGGAAGAGAAAAAGAGGGAGGAATGCATATTCGGGTGCGAGGGGGGTTATCAGGAAAGGACAGAGACAGAGACAGGTAGACGGATGTAAAGGATTATCAGGAAAGGACAGAGACAGAGACAGGTAGACGGATGTAAAGAGGCAAGGCAAAGGTGAAAAAAAGACGGGGAGGGGGTGCTGGGGAGACAAAGGGAGCGAGGACGACAGCGGAGGGGTGAGGGAGGCGAGGCTGGAAGCCGAGAGACACATAAGAGAGAGGGATCAGAGAGGTCTGGGTTGGAAATGTGTAAAGATATTGACAAAATGAATAAACGAACGAATAAACCAACGAAGGAAATTTTATTTTACCAGGGTAATGAGATAAGCAAATTCGAAATGTTTTTTCCCACGCAGCCCTAGATACAAAAATAGAAAAAAAAATATCAGAATGCACATAGAAAACACGCAAGTGAATAAAGCAAAAACAAGGAAAGATACGAAGATACTAGTCAACATGCGAAGTATTAAACGGAACAGACTACTACTACAAACTCAAATCATAGAAATATGCACGCATGCACATGTGTGTGTGCTCGCACGCGCGCGTGCGTGCGCGCACGCACGCACGCACGCACGCACGCACGCACGCACGCACGCACGCACGCACGCACGCACGCACGCACACACACACACACACACACACACACACAGCCCTGGGGACCAAAATAGACCCAAAAAAATATCAGAATGACGGAGAAATAGATGTATACGATGAGTCATAGCAGTCACCTTTAATAACAGTCTTTTCTTATCAAATTCGTATCAAAGAACTGGGGAGATCACAAACACAGAGAAAGAGGACAGTAGGCAGAGTCTTCTTCAAGTGAATCCCACATCTGTAGGACATAGACAAGCATACATGAAAGCAAATTAAAATACCCTTTTTTTTTCAACTTCGCTCTTCCAGTGACTACACTTTAAAATGAGGTTGTTTTTTTTTTATTTAATGAAGTTTCTTTAAACGTAGGCCTAAGTCTCATGAATAACCACGTTTTTAATCAATGCCGAAAGAGGTACATCAGCTCAAAAAGGGTGTGCAATGTTACCCGCGCTTTCTTGGTTTGCTTGTTGGTTCGTTTTCTTTTCTTTTCTTTTCTTTTTTTTTTAAACATAGAACTCTTTCCAGTTCTTTTGTTTATTCGTCTTTTCAAAATCAACATTTCTATAATAATTGTTTCATATTTCAGAGAAAGTGAATGAAACATCCGTTTTCATACTGAGACAGCAAAATAACTACGTGCTTAACAGTAGCTATCACAACAGAATACCCGTTGTTGTTGTTTGTTTGTTTGTTTTTTTTCTTAAGTGATAAACATGAAGTTGATCAATTTGCAGATGATTTTGACGCAGTTGAAAGAGAAATGTTTCGCGTTGTTGCAATGAAATATATACGAGGAAGAGAAGAAGAAGAAGAAGAAGAAGAAGAAGAAGAAAATAAAGATTAAAATGAAGGAGGGGTGAGAGAAAGGGCCTAGCAGGACAAATGGAAATGTATCCGTATGTTTGCAAACTTTGACTACAGAAATGATAATAGTAATAATAATAATAATAATAATGACAACAACAACAATAATAATAATGTAATCAGAGGTGCTTAGATAGCGGACTTGCTGAGAGAAAGAGGAATACGGAATCTACAATTTCTGACTGTCAAAGGCATTTGGACAAATCGAGCTGTTTAATCCAATTGAGCAGGCTTCGGACAAATCGGATTGAAACACGTCCTGTCTGCCATGGCCTTGATGGTTAAATCTTCACAGCTTGAAATTACTGGAAATCTAAAGATGAATTGAAGGAAACTTTCACGTAGCTATTTATTCCTTGCTTAAATACATTCATTTGATTGTGTCGGAAGTGACTGGCGCTACCTGTAATACTGTTCACAGTATTTTCCAAATGCTACATGGAGATGTCAGCGAGAAAAAAAAAGTAATAAGACACACACATCCAGAAAATCATGGGCAGACAGAGATCTCATGAAGCATGTATGGCAAAGGCAGTTACACTTATCGCTTTTGCACCACATTGAATGCGCCACATGCGAAAAAAAATATTGATTTTTTAATTGAATTCATATTGACCATTGTCCACGACATGCTGTCACTTCGTCTCCATGCCCATCACTTAAACATTCGTTAGGCAAAAAGAAAAAAAAATGACGGTGATGATGATGATGATGATGATGATGATGATGATGATGATGATGATGATGATGAAATGAATAGATAGATAGATAGATAGATAGATAGATAGATAGATAGATAGATAGATAGATAGATAGATAGATAGATAGATAGATAGATAGATAGATGGATAGATAGATGGATGGATGGATGGATGGATGGATGGATGGATGGATGGATGGATGGATGATGGATAGATAGATAGATAGATAGATAGATAGATAGATAGATAGATAGATAGATAGATAGAACCACATTTTTTATACATCAAAATTGCTAACAAAAAATAAATTTAAGATAAAACCGCAGTCTTTATTCCATAAGATTATGATCAGAACAAAGCATGTTCACCTCTTTCAGGAACTCAAAAACCAAAATCAGGCAGAACGTTTCTGAACTAGTTTCCATGAAGTCTTCTGTACTCTGTACGTCTGGCATCATGTAGCCTACATCCCATCACTATCAGAACAGGTAGGAGTAGAGTGAGTGACGCATCGCATGGAATGCAGCACAGATATCGACCTTTCATCCAGATGTGTCACTTGAGGGGGCCGGAATAGCTCAGTGGTAAAGCGCAGGGCTCGTAATCTTGGTGATGCTGGGGTTGCGAGTTCGAATCTTCTCCGGGCCGTTTCGGTACAGGGGGAATTTTTTCCCTCGGAGTTAACATTGGCTCTGTCTCCATTTCCCAAGCAGTCCGAATGAGACTATAAACCGAGGTTTCATGTCTGAACGCACGCATAACATCTGGCACACACGTAAAAGCCCATCACCAACTTTTTGTAAGAGAAGGCCAGTTTGGCCGTTGGTATGGATGACACGTTACACATAGCATGCAGCCTGCATGAGACATGGAAAGAATGACGGAAGTAAGGAAACCGAGTGAACGATATTGAACAATGTTGACTGGATGACACAGGAAACGATTGAATCAAGCAGCAGCTGGCAGCTCTTCAGTCGGCGCTACCGAGGTAGACAGCCCATTTTGTAAACGAGTGTGGATTGTAATGCCCTTAGAGCTTGGTCTCTAGCCGAGAATAATGTAAGTATTCATAATAATAACGATGATGATAATCGTAACAATGATCATAATAATAATGATGATAATGATATTATTATCATATTATTGTAGTTGTCATCATCATCATCATCATCATCATCATCATCATCATCATCATCATCATAGACTCCTGAAAGCTATAAGTACTCATCATCATCATCATCATCATCATCATCATCATCATCATCATCATCATCATCATAGACTCCTGAAAGCTGTAAGTATTCATAACAATAATAGTCATACTAATGTTTTGACTCCTGGAAGCAGCCTGTCTCTGTGTCCCACTTCCTCTGTGTCTGGCACCATGCCAATCTACATGGCGGACAAAGACTGCGACAGCTGCTGGCCGAACAAGGCTCTCCCTCCAGGCCCTGTCTGTCTCCATCTTTCCTGCTGCATGCAGATTGGCATCAGCTGCATCCATGTCTACACCAGGACTGGAAACTTGGTGTTCATGTTGTGTTGATTCCTAGAGGGGTGGCTGATATGAGATAGTGTGAAAAATACATTTCAGCGCAACAAAAAGCCATTTGTTGATGAAAACTGTGGAACAATGGATGTAAACTTTGGGGAAAATTATTGGATTTCATACACACGCGCGCGCGCGCGCACGCACGCACACACACACACACACACACACACACACACACACACACACACACACACACACACACACACACACACACACACACACACACACACACACACACACACACACACACACACACACACGTTGAACAATAGATTTTGTGGAAAAAGCCTGTGTGTGAACGTGCACATATGTACGGC
>CM031603.1:11264376-11274376 GCA_018398815.1 Conus ventricosus | reverse complement strand
CGTTGGTCCGTTTCTTCAAGGCATTTTTTCCCCAATGTTTTACGCGAGTTCGTGTCAATATTGGATCAAGTTATCTGACATAAAATAGATAAATAGATAAGTGAAAAAATATATGAATAAATAGACAGATGGAAAAAAGATGAATAATAAATAGTTAGAGTATAAAATTCTATAAATTTAAATAATGAACAATAGATACATGATTAGAAAAATTAAAGATCACATCAACAAAAAGATGAGTAACACACTTTGGTTGGGAAGACATTTGTTTCTCACGCTTACAAGCAACGAAAACTGTGTACTTCCTTACAATGTAAATAAAACCCCGGGAGCAGAAACAGAACAATATATATAGATTTATATCATAGTTAAAATTTATATTCCCCCATTTTCTTCATCTTCAAAATTTTTTTTTTTTTTTTTAAGTTCAAATCTTTGCCAAGTCATACTATAACGACTGAAGAATTGTTAACCTGCACTTTTTTTCCCCACAAACTTAATGTTCAGCATTCTATTGTTTGGTCAATCAGTGGGAGACTGCATCTCTTAAGAGATCCAAGTAAAGGTGTTCTTTTACAATTCTTAGCCACCACAATGCTTGGGTTATTGAACAGCAGAGCTAAACCACTCAGACTGTTCCATATCTTTTTGACCCCCCTTGCATCCTTGAATGGATTCCTCAAGCATAGGCTCAAGATTGTTCCCTACATTTTATACTGTTTGAATAATGCTTTTAGTTTTCAGCAATTTTTTTTCCTCTCCACCCTTTGTTTTGTTCCATTTTATACCCTTCCGCTGGCTGCTTTGGGGGTGCTTTTGGATTCTTTTTTTGAACCCTTGGCGGTGAGAACACCACAGATTATGGACTGTGGGTGTCTCTTTTTTGATCCCCAAGAGCAAAAACCAAATCAGCCGTGTCTCCCTGGTGAGTCCGATCCAGCGGACGAAAGGCCAAGGAGCAGGCAATACAAATAAATGTCCCTTCGAGAGAGATTTTGGTTCTCTCAGGCAGCTAACGAAGGGCTTCTCATAATTATAATAATTATATTCCCCCTTTTTTCTTCATCTTCAAAATTTTTTTTTTTTTTTTAAAAATCTAAATAAATGTTAGCGAACCGCCCAGAGAACGTGGACAAACGAGTCACAAGACAGGATCAATCTTGGTGTCAAATAGTATGGGTATGGGAGAAAGGAGAGTGGGTTGAGGATTCTTTAGCCAGCAGGGTTGCCGTGACAACAGTCCCAGAGGCGAAGGCGATTGAGGTTAATGCTAGTGTAGTATCAATACAAGAAATTTAGCATTACTGAAGATACTGCTAAAAAACGATAGTGAAGGTTAAGGTAACGAAAGCATGATACAGAAAACATATTTAAAAAATACATTTTTATATAATCAATAAATAAGGAAACATTTAAAAAATAATAATAAAATAAAGATAATGTTTACTAAATGCATAGATAAGATAGCTATAAGTATATGTGAGGTGAAATAGTGGGAGATAAGTAGTATGTGTGTGTGTTGTGGGAGGATATTGTGGGTGAGATAGAAGTGGTGGGTTGGTACATGTTACTTTAAGGTGTTATGCTATGAGGGTGGAGGGAAGAAGGGGTTGGGTTTTATTTACTAACGGGGGAGGGGGGGCAACATATTCACACCTATACACAAAATCTCTCTCTCTTTCCCCCCCCCCCCCCTTCACGCCCACGATAAGGAGATAGCATTCTATTCACTATGTGAGTGGTTGTGTGGTGTTCCATGTGTAATATCAGGGCCCTTATTCATTGCTTACCCCGCCTCCACCCCCAACAACCGCCATACCCACCAACATCCCTACACACATCATTACTAGGGTTGGAGGGGGGGGGGAGGGGTAAGTCGATTGATGTAGCAAATGGAGAGACTCAGAGAGTGTAGGAAAAGGGAAGAGGGTTTATAGCTGCAAACCTATGTCTGAGGTAAACAGAGGTAGGGTTTTGCGTAGGTGGAGGATATTTCAGGTTGGAGCTGCCGATATGGAATGGCACATACTACTTTTGGACGTTGATGCCATGAGGGTGGACGGTGCCTAGTTTGGCAATGAGATGAGATTCCTGCATAACGCGTTCCAAGTTGTCACTCTTAGATTGCCAAAGTGCCAAGACTTTGACATGGTTGTTTTTGTGTGGGCATGGTTGAAGTGTAGAGCGATGGTTTGGGCCCATGGTGGCGGATGTCGGCCGGTGTTCAGAGATGCGCGTCTCAAGTGTGCGAGATGTCTCACCTACATAGATCTTACCCCACATCTGACAGTGGATGGCATACACATGTTGTGGCTCTGGCAGGGAAAGTGCGGGTTTTAAAAGTGAAAGAGCCTGTGGGGCCATGTAGGATGGTGTCTGGTTTTAGGAGGAGAGGGGCAGATTTTGCCGTTAGGTTTAGAGCAGGGCAAAGTACCTGGTGCTTTTGGTGTGAAGATTTTGTTCAGCTTAGAGGCACCAGTAGGTCGTTGAGGTTTTTGTCACGTTTGAAAGTGATCATAGGTTTCGTCTCAAAGGCAGGTTTATGAATTTTTTACCATGTGCCAGTTAGACTTCAGGATCCTGCAGATGGGCAGATTTTGAGGATGGAAGGAAGGCAGGCAGTGGGTCGTCTGTCTCCTTTGGGAGGTTTAGTTTCCAGAGTAGATGTTCTGTATTTAGCTGCAGTGCGGCTGAGAGCATCATTGATGACGGCACTAGGGTATCCCCGGTTGGTGAAAAATCAGACATTTTTGGCTGCTTGTATAGTGAAATCTTTTCTCTAGAGCAGAGTCTGCGTAGGCGAAGGAATTCAGAATATGGAATGCTATTTTAGTGGACTGGTGGTGGGAAGATGTGTAGTCCAGGTATGAGTGTTTCATCAGTTTGGTTTGTAGAAGACTGAGGTTTGAAGAGTCCATCTTTGAGGGAGATAGTGATGTCCAGGAATTAACTGACTGTGAAATGGTGTAGGTCAGCTGGATGGATTTGGGTGGATGGATGGATGGAAGTCTGATTTAAAGTTCAAATCTTTGCCAAGTCATTTTCTATAACGACTGAAGAATTGTTTTGTGTATCAGTGTTTCTTTATGAGGAAGGAAACGTGTAGGGTCAGTAGCATAAGTATGTCACACCAATCATAAAAGGTCGCAGTCCATTAAAGAAAAAAGAACTTAATAGTCCAAACAAGGCTAACAATAAGGACAAAAAGTCAAAGAACATGATGTGGAAAATAAAGCAAAAGGGGGCGCGAAGGGGGAGTGAGAAAGGGGAAACAACAACAACAACAACAACAACTACAGACCGCAGTAGGAAAGAAGGACAGGGGCGCCCCAGACGATTGGAATGGCGATATTTACGGGAGAGGGGGAGAGAGGGGAGGGGAAAGGAGGAAAAGAGAGAGGAGGAGGGGGAGAAGAGGGAGGGGGGGAAGGAGAAGAGGGGGGGGGAAAGGAGAAAAGAGGGGAGGGGAGGGGAGGGAGAAATGAAAAAGAGAGGAGAGAACGATGGATAAAAAGAACGAGAAAAGTGATTGTATGAAAGAAAGGGGGTGAGGAAATAGCAAGGAGAAGGGAGACGAAAAAAGAGCGATGAAAAGCAGAAGGCCGAGAAGACAAAAAAAAATCCAGCCGGAAAAATTTCTATTGATGTAAAGAAAAAAGAGGAGAGAGAAGAAAAAAAAAAAGGAAGGGGGAGGATGGAAGGAAACAAAAAAGAAAAAGAAGCAAATCCTATTGTTTTTTGTGATCGCAGGAAGAGAGAAAGAAAAAAAAGATCTTTGAGACGAAAGCAAACCTGTAAATTATGTAGATTGATCGCAGTTTCAAAGAGATGTGCTCTTTGATCAGAGAAAACTGTGTTAAAGTGAATTTTACTCGTAACGCCAAAGACTTTTCGTGTATTGGTACTTGGGTGAGCGCGTTCATTTCTCCGTTTTATCCAATCGTGTCGTTTGTGTTACGTTGTATTGTATGAATTGTACTGTGGGTTTTGTTGTGTATATAACGGTGTGTTCTGAAGTGGACCGGTTAAAATATACCCCCCATCAAGGAAAGGACAGATTTTGGGGTCTGCAGTGGGTTTTTGTTGTTTTAACGTCCCCCCTCCCCTTTACCGTAAGAAAATGGGATGAGGGGCTAGTCTTCCGGAAGGGGCCATCAACCGAGGTCAGTGCACAAGCTTTGCGCCGTAAAAGGGAAACCACGGAATAAAGAAGTAGTGCCTGGCAGAGCTCCGTGAGGAAAGTTCACTTGAAATGAAACAAAAATAAATAGGCTCTCGATTTCCTTCGTCATATATGGGCTTAGCAAGAATGTAATGGAGAAAGAAAACATATCAGAATGAACAGTGAAGGAATCGTACATCAAAGTTTACTCCAACAGTGATAGGGAGGGGGAGGGTATTCTTACCAATGATGAAAAATAGAACCACTCACATCGTCTTCTCCAAGGCCTTTCGTCCTCTAGATCGGCCTCGTCAGGTGAGGTACGTTTGATGCCGTCTGTGCTCCCTTAGCATCAAAGGGAGATATACCATAGTCTAAATTCTGTAGTGTTCTTACCACCAGGGGTTCAAAACCAGAATCCAACAGCACCTCAAAGCAACCACAGAAAGGCAGAAAAGTAAAACAAAAAGAAAGTGTGGTAAGGACATAAGTTGCTGAAAAACTAAAATCATTATGTAAACAGTATAAAAAATGTAGGGGACAATCTTTGAGATTATGCTTGAGGATCCATTTAAGGATGAAAGGGAGATCAAAAGGTGTCAATAGTCAGATGGTACGATGGCAACGCATTTAATCCCCGAGAAGAAAAATTCAGCTGCAGTCTCATTGGTGAAACTGAGACGGATGCTGCAAGAGAGAAAGCGTCGCCTTTAGGTGTGTGTGTGTGTGTGTGTGTGTGTGTGTGTGTGTGTGTGTGTGTGTGTGTGTGTGTGTGTGTGAGAGAGAGAGACCTTTCTGCTGAACATGTCCTTTTTACAAGATGTGACCTTTCTACTGGATGTGACCTTTTGCAAAGCATGATTTATTGCAGAATGTGACTTTTTGCATAATATGACCTCATTGCAGGATATGACCTTATTGCAAAATGTGACCTTATTGCAGGATATGACCTTATTGCAGAATATGACCTTATTGCAGGCTGTGACCTTATTGCAGGATATGACCTTATTGCAGGATGTGACCTTATTGCAGAATGTGACCTTTTTGCAGGATGTGACTTTTTCGTGAGATAACTTTTTTTTCTGAATGTGACCTTATTGCAGGATGTGACCTTATTGCATGATGTGACCTTATTGCAGGATGTGACCTTTTTTGCAGGATGTGACTTTTTCGTCTTTTTTGTAAAATGTGTTTTTTTCCGTATGACATTGATAGCCGTGTAAAAATAATTGTGTTTTTTAAGGCCATGAATGCGTAAAAAAAGGCCACTTCCTGCAAAAAGATCACATCTTGCAAAAAGTTTATCCCAGGAACAAGTCACATCCTGCAAAAATGGCGAAGTGGTTAGCGTCGCGAACTCCCGGCTGGGAGGTCGTGAGTTCGATTCCCATTGGAACAATGTGGGATTTTTTGCCCCGACCGACTCCTACCCATAGTTGAGTTTGCTACGGCCTCACTTGGGAAGACTGAGAGTGTAGCTTACATTTCTTGACCAACGCTGCAGGTGTCTGTATCTCTCGGGCCTGGTTGACACCGGCATATATTATGAAAGTAAGCGTAGAATACAGCCCTGTCATGCAGTCTCAGACCGAAATGGAAATCCATAGCATTTTCATCATCCTCTTTTTCATCGATCAGCATTAAAAAAAAGTCTCACATTCTGTGGCCCTTCATGCCCTGCTCTCATGGTGATCTCAGTTTCGATGTCCTCTTCACGTCCGTGACCTTGCTTTGATTGCGAGGGGGTCACCAGTATCGGCGAGTCCATGGTGGCTGTCGTTGGACGGGCGTGGTGGCGCCCTCCGGAGGGAGAACTCACTCACGCCGGCTCTGCGACTAAGCAATTATTGTCGTCAGTAGGGGGCTTAGTAGGTGGTGTCCTGTGTATGTTGGGATCAGAACAGGCGCCACTGAACACCACCGAAGTGATTCGGCAGCAGTGCAGTGTCTCCTCCGGTGGGTTGCCTCTTGACGACTTAGCTTTGACTGCTCCCTGTGGATTGCCGGTGCCGGGGCTACGGCGGGGACGGGGAATCGGAAGGAGCGGCGTGGGTGCAATGCCACTGAGGTGGCACAGAAGATGGGACGGCAAAAGAAAAAAAAAAGAAAGAAAGAAAGGAAACCTTGTGGTCGAATGGTTTTAAAACACGATGTAATACCGTGCACCTTCTCCTAGCCTTTTTTCCTTTTTTCCTTTTTTTTTCTTTTTAGTTTTTCTTTCTTTCTTTCTTTTCTGTCGTTGTCTGTCAGTAGCTTTATTTTCTCTCTCATTCTGTTCATTCCGGACCAATACGCAGCCACACCCGCGTATCATCTCGTAGCTGTCTCAACACCAGTGCACCTCGCAAGGATCCCCCCCTATACACGGAGAACCACCATGGTCAATTCGGGCGTTCAGTACCTCACGCTTTAAAAGAAGAAAGCAAAGAGAACTGCTGTAGTGTTTGCCGTGTACAGCCGTCATTCCACAGTGCGTACAGCACACAGCATCACTATCACTGTCCACCTGCATCATCCTACCCAACCCGTGAGCCACTAATATTACATATGGATGCTGACAGCTACCATCACAGAAATACTTGGATATGGGGATGGGGGGGGGGGGGGGGGGGGGGGGGGGGGGGGGGGGGGGGGGGGGGGGGGGGAGAGCACGGAAAGGGAAGTAAAATTTGAACCCACTTCTGCAATGATTTTTAGTAGCAGCATTTCTTGATGTTTCTCCCTTAACCCCCAACCCCCCCCCCCCCCCCCCACCCCCACCCCCAGTAAAATTTGAACGATCATTTGCGAGTATCCTTTTTGCTTCCCCCCCTCCTCATCCCCTTCCGTTTACCCACCCCCCCCCCCCCCCCCCCCCACACACACACACACACACCCGGAGGAAAAAACAGAATTTTGTAAACTAAAGAAAGATGGACAGACAGACAGACAGACAGACAGAAAGAATGTCTTTATATTACTGTAACCAGAATTCATTTGACAAAATCAGTTTCGAAGTGACATGACTGCAGGCGGAATTTGAATTATCAGCAACTCCGCCAAACAACACGAACAAACAAACGCCCATCTTGCGCCGAATTTGAGAAGATAAGTGATGTCTCGTTCTTCGTTGTCATTGTCCTGAGTGTTGTTTATCTGGCCTGAAGAAGACCTAAGCGGTCCAAACGCTTCGTGTTTTGTCTTGTGTTTTGTCTCTTTCTCTGTGGACTTACTAATAATTCTTCTTAAATTAATTTGACAAAATTAGTAGGGAACAAATGGGGCCGGAATAGCTCAGTTGGTCGTGCGCTGGACTCTGGTGATCCTGGGGTTACGGGTTCGCATCTCCACCGGGCCGTTTCGGTACAGGGGGATTTTTCCCTCGGAGTTAACATTGGTTCTGACTCCATTTCCCATACAGTCCTTCGAATGAGACTATAAACCGAGGTTCCGTGTGTGAACGCGCGCATAACATCTTGCACCAGGTAAGATCCCATCACCAACTTTCGGAAGAGAGGGCCAGTTTGGCCGTTGGTATGGATGACACGTTACACATAGCATGCACCTTTTCCGAAGATGGAGAATGGCTGCCTTAATGGCGGGATAAAAAAAGGGTAAAAAAAACGGTCACACACACACAAAACTCCACTGGCTGTCTATACAGGGAGTTTCCGCAGGAGTATCAACCTGCGTATGCAGAAAGAAAGTAAACAGATAGTAGGGAAAAGTCCAAACAAAATCTGTGGAGCTGCTGGTTTGAAAAAAAAAAAAAAAAAAAAAAAAAACCCGAGCGGTAGCGTATTTTGCGAGGCAGCTGATTAAGTCTGCTTTGGATGGCGTGGGGAGAGTGGGAGGGTTCCAGTTCTTTTCCTTGGTAGCAGTAGAAGAGGCAGCAGAAGAAGAAATAGAAGCAGCAGTAAAATATAGTTTCAAATTTATTACTGCCGGTGGTGTTGTTCTTGCTTTCGTTCTGATCATGATCAGTGTTTTGTTGCTGCTGCATACACTGCTGCTGCTGTTATTGTTATTATTATTGTCATCTTGATCCTTAACATTGACAGCAGCAACAACAGTAGTAGTAGTAGTGGTGGTTGTAGCTGCAGCAGCGACAGTAGTAGTAGTAGTAGTAGTAGTAGTAGTAGTAGTAGTAGTAGTAGTAGTAGTAGTAGTAGTAGTAGCCATATTCATGCAGGGTCTTCCCGTCGCGTTTGTTTCTGACCAGCAGCTCACTGGCAGACATCAATGCATATCCATCAACATCAGGCTGGTCGCCAAGAGGCCCCCCGTCACCGATTATCCCGCACTGCTGCTCCAAAGAGTCAGCCCCACTGGTCTTTGTGGGCAGCCGCTACGTACTTTGAAACTATTGAAGACTGTTTTGGTTTGGTGTGGTGTGGTTTGGTTTGGTGTGGTCTGGTTTGGTGTGGTGTTGTTTGGTGAGGTTTGGTGTGGTTCGGTTTGTTTTGATGCGGTGTGGTTTGGTTGGTGTGGTGTAGTGTAGTCTGGTGTGGTGTGGTGTGGTGTGGTGTGGTGTGGATTGGTTCGGTTTGATTTCTTCTATTTTGTTTTGTTTCTTTTTTTCTTTTTTTTTTCCATTTTCATCCAATTCTTGATAACACATGTTCGAAACAAATATTGCGGGGAAATTACTGTATAACGATTATTTATCTAATTTGGGGTGGGAGGAAGAGGAGGTGGAGGGGGAGAAAATAACGAGGAAGAGAAAGGAGAGGAGGGTGGGCACATTTTTTTAAAGTACGAAACCTTGCTGGCACAGCATGAGAATGTGGGTTATCGAATCGCCTTGAGACCAGACCCGTGTTGCCACGCCTGTCTGGAATCGACTTTCGCCTATTGATTGAGCCTCCTCAGTAGACTTGGTCTCGTGGACTGGATCCAGCAGCCACAGTGTGCAATACACCGCCTATAATAATTCTGGGGTATTCTCTCAGCCGAGGACGAATCGCAAACTACCTCCCAGTGCAGCCAGTGATTGACAGAATACAAATTGTGGGAGGAAAGTGTCTTTCTTTCTTTCTTTCTGTTTTTCTTTCTTTCTTTAATCTTTTTCTTTTCTTTTCTTTTTTGTATTTCTTTTTTTCTTTCTTCCTTTATTTCATTTTCTTTCTTCTTTTTTTCGTCGTCCTTTTTTTTTTTTTTCTTTTTTTTTTTTTTTTTTTTTTGCCTTTTCTAAATCTGATTTACCTTTGCCTTTGAAAATCAAGTGCCTTTGAAAAGGTTAAATCATTTTGATTCTTGTATGATCGACCGATCATCCAATCGAGTCAAATCATCTCAATAAACAGATTTCTTTTTCTTTGCAAGTGTTCTTTGAGTGTTGTGGGTCGAGTCCTACCAGAGTTTAGATTTTTTTTCCTTTTAAGATATTTTCATAAACACACACACACACACACACACACACACACACACACACACACACACACACACACACACACACATACATTGAGAGACAAAACAAAAAAATAAAACATTTGATTAAAGTTTCGTATTCGAAGAGAGAGAGAAAAAACTTCTCATTGATGCTTTTTTCTGTTGTTGTTGGTGGTGGTGGTGGTGGTGGTGTTGTGTGTGTTGTGTTGTGTGTGTGTGTGTGTGTGTGTGTGTGTGTGGTTTTTTTTGTTTTGTTTTGTTTGCTGGCTTGCTTGCTTACGCATTTGTTTGCTTTAAATTCTTATTTCAGGGGTGAAGGGTGGGGGGGGGGGGGGGGGGCGGGGTTGTACTTGTTTTAAGAACAGTAATCATGTTTACCCATACCCTCTGTCAATCTTCCAAGTTTCTGATCTTTGCCTGGATAAGTATATGGGGGAAAGGGAGGTCACCGCTTTTATTCTTATCCTC
>CM031603.1:11251876-11259376 GCA_018398815.1 Conus ventricosus | reverse complement strand
TTTTTTTCCCTTTTTTGACACCCTGAGTCTTCATCCAAAAGATTTCCCTATCCCCAGCTGATTTTCCTCGAGGTTGGACAAGCTTTTAAATTTCCAGATAATCTCAATACTGAGAGAGAGAGAGAGACAGAGAGAGAGAGAGAGGAGAGAGAGAGAGAGAGAGAGAGAGAGAGAGAGAGAGAACATCAAATTTGTCAAAAGACCTCTTTAGTAATGACAATAAAATATCAAAGTGTCAAACTGTCAAGTCTCTGTCTCTATCTCTCTCTCTCTCTCTCTCTCTCTCTCTCTCTCTCTCTCTCTCTCTCTCTCTCTCTCTCTCTCTCTCTCTCTCTCTCTGGTGTGTGGTAGCAGAGAGGGTTTCCCAAGGACCTTTGTTAGCGGCTTTTGACGGCGGGGTCTTTTCACACCTGCGAAGTGTTTAGTTAGTTCACCGTTCAAGGCTACACAGGGTAACAGAGAGGGGAGGGGAGGGAGGGGTTAGGGGGTATGGGTGAGAAGAACACGGGGAGGGACGGGAGTGTGGGGGTGAAGACGTAGGAGAGGAGGACAACAGAAGGGTGACGTTGGGCCTGTCAACGTCCTGTCTGTCTGTCTGTCTGTCAGTCTGTCCGTCCGTCCATCCGTCCGTCCGTCCGCCTGTCTGTCTTTCTGTCTGTCTGTCTCTGTCTCTGTCTCTGTCTCTGACTCTGTGTGTCTCTGTTCTCCTAGAGCCTAAACTATTGAAGATAGAAAAACCGTTAATGAACACACACACACACAAAAGAAAGAAAGAAAGAAAGAAAAAGATGTATAATAGCATGCTAAACAACTTTTGTTCTTATAAGTATATCAAATTATTATTTGTTCGTGAAATGTAGTGGCGTTTAGATGATTTCATGACACATTCACACAAAATTCAGCATGTCGTCTTTTGTCAAAGCTAAGTCGTTAGATATAGGAAGACACTGCAGGAAGCAACACGAAGCGCATGGGACGCGTGAACAACTTTTAGTCTCATAAAACTGTCAAAATGTTGATCGTTTCGGAAAAGTAATCATCTTTGTGAGTGTCATCAAAGATTACGCAACACGACAAAATTCTCAGTTTGTGTTCTGCTCTTTCCTGAATGGTTGCAAAGAAGACAGTACTTACTAAAGAAGAAGATGTAGAATAGCACGCAAAACAACTGTTGTTCTTATGCATTTATCAAAACATTATTTCTTTCATGAAATGTAGTGCCGTTTTGAGGATTTCATGTCAACATGACACTTCGTCTTTTGTAAGGGCTACCTAGTAAGATATAGGAAGACATATTTAGAAGCAAAACGAAACGCAAGGGATTTGTGAAGAACTTTTATTCTCATAAAACTATTTTTTTTAAAATGTTAATCGTTTCGGAAAAAAATTATAGCTTTTGTGAGTTTCATCAAAAAGTACGCAACACGGCAAAGTACTCAGTTTGTCCAAGTCGGTGTAATGCTCTGCCTAAATGGTTGTAGATATAATAAATATACAGGTAACTGCTAAACAACCAGATGTAGAATAACACGCTAAAGAAGATTTGAGCAGAAATAGATGAAAGACCGAGAGACTAGAATCAAATCCACCCACCAAGAAGTTCCATGCACCAGTGAAGAAATGTCAGATGAAAACATTTGCAACAGCCACCGAGAAGAAACAAACCAAACGTGAATGGTCGTTCTGTTGTGTTGAAAGCTGACAGAGCACTGTTTGGTGGGTCGGTCTGTTCTACTGAACGCTGACAGAGCACTGTTTGGTGGGTCGTTCTGTTATACTGAAAGCTGACAGAGCACTGGTTGGTGGGTCGTTCTGTTATACTGAAAGCTGACAGAGCACTGTTTGGTGGGTCGGTCTGTTATACTGAAAGCTGACAGAGCACTGTTTGGTGGGTCGGTCTGTTATACTGAAAGCTGACAGAGCACTGGTTGGTGGGTCGTTCTATTCTACTGAACGCTGACAGAGCACTGGTTGGTGGGTCGTTCTGTTATACTGAACGCTGACAGAGCACTGGTTGGTGGGTCAGTCTGTTATACTGAAAGCTGACAGAGCACTGTGTGGTGGCATGATCGTGATGGGGCAGTGCCGTGATATCAACATGAAAGCCATGCTGTGCCATTCACTTGGGCCTCTTCCATGGTCACTGGGGGAAGCCGGAATAGCTCAGTTGGTAGAGCGCCGGACTCGTAATCTTGGTGATCCTGGGGTTGCGGGTTCGAATCTCCGCCGGGGCGTTTCGGTACAGAGAGGATTTTTCCCTCGGAGTTAACATTGGTTCTGACTCCATTTCCCATACAGTCCTTCGAATGAGACTATAAACCGAGGTTCCCTGTGTGAACGCACGCATAACATCTTGCACGCACGTAAAATCCCATCACCAACTTTCGTAAGAGAAGGCCAGTTTGGCCGTTGGTATGGATGACATGTTACACATAGCATGCACCCTGCGTGATAAATGGAAAGCATGAAGGAAGTAAGGAAACTGAGTGAACGATATTGAACGATATTGACTGGATGACACGGGAAACGACTGAATGAAGCGCCAGCTGGCAGCTCTTCAGTCGGCACTACCCAGGTAGGCAGCCCCGTTGTGCAAACGAGTGTTGATTGTAAAGCGCTTAGAGCTGCTATATAAGTATTCATTGTTGTTGTTGTTGTTGGCCACCCCTGATGGCAGTTTGCGAAAAACAAACTAGACAGCACTGGCTACAAGCATCAAGAAAAACACCCCACTGGCTAACGCTGTGCCTGCCCATTCAGCAACGATCATTGATGGCATGACCCTTGTACAACGCTTGACCCTGATGCCCTGCAGACCACCTTTGATGACATCGCGGAACAGATCTTCGCCATGGCCATGAAGGAGAAGAAGGGTTGACATCGTGTTGGACACGTACCGAGAAAGGTCCATCAAATACGCAGCGAGAACCAACAGGGGGAAAGAACTCGGCCTGAAGGTACAAGACGTGACACCGGGACAGATGATCAAACAGTGGCGAAGGTTCTTGACGCAAGATGCAAACAAAACCAGCTTGATCAAATTTCTCGCCATTGAGTGGCGAGGAGAGAAGTACGAACCGAAGTTTGCACGGATGGAGAAAGTTCTGTACGTCATTTGTGAGGATGTTTGCTTCCGCATGACTGGACTCCGATGCCGTGAACTTCTTGAGCTGCAGTGTTTCCAGGAAGAGGCTGATGGTCTTCTGTTGCTGCATGCTATGCACGATTCTGAAGAAGGATTGGAGGCTATGGTGATCAACACTGATGACACAGACGTCTTTGTTCTGAACCTGGCCTTTGCTGAGACCATCAGGGCACGTCTGTTCCAGAAACCTGACACAGGTACCCGTACTTACCTGTTGGACATCAACAAGATCGCAGCCTCTCTTGGACCGGATGTGTGTAAGGCTCTTATCTGGGTGCATGCGTACACAGGCTGTGACACTGAGTGCTTTCGCGGGCAAAGGCAAGTTGAATGCCTTGAAAATCTTGAAAGGAGATGAACACGGGAAGCGAGCCTTCCTTGAACTGGGTGAAAGCTGGGAGTGGACAGTAGAACTCTTTCAACGCCTGGAAAGGTTCACATGCATCTTGTATTCGAAACAAGGACCAAGTGATGTGAATGATCTACGATACCACGTGTATTGTGTCAAGAATGGTGAGATTGAATCACATCAGCTTCCACCGTGCGAGGACTGCCTTCTGAAACATGCAAAGCGAGCCAACTTCCAGGCAGGACTGTGGCGACGGAGCTTGTCTCATGACCCTGATGCTCCAGTTCCAAGGCAGAGTGGACGGAAGGTGGAAAACCAACATGGAACAGACGTCCTCGTTGTGGACTGGATGCACGTCGGGCTCGCGTCTGAAGCCGTCATTGAACTTCTTGCCAGCAAATGCACAAGGGCATGCACTGCCTTGGCATGTACGTGCATTCAACATTCAACATGGTCTGAAATGTTCCATGTGCAAACCGGAGGAGTGTGACGACCAGCCTGTGGATGATGATCTGGGGGATATGCCAGAGCTTGAAGACGATGATGACTTTGACAATGACCTGTTCTTTGATGAACACTAAACTGATGCAAGCATCTCAGCTGGACACTGAAAGACGTATTCATCTTTTCTGTACGGTCAGTTGGACAAGTTAGTTCTGTTACAACAAGTGAGGAGGACTAAGAGAACAGTGTCACGTTTGTTCAAGCCAGTGACAAGTGGACATGTGCTGTGTGCTAAATATGTGGCAAAGTTGTGTTTTTACTGACACTTGTAATTATGATACTGTTTGCGGTGTTTGTCCTATTATTTTCATCTGGAACAGTTAAGCAGATAAAATTGCATAGAATAACTGCAGACAATGCCAAGAGTCTTGGTGGCAGAGGGATGGGAGTATTTGTGTGTGTGTGTGTGTGTGTGTGTGTGTGTGTGTGTGTGTGTGTGTGTGTGTGTGTGTGTGTGGTGTGTGTGTGTGTGTGTGTGTGTGTGTGTGTGTGTGTGTGTGTGTGTGTGTGTGGGGCGTGCGTGCGTGCGTGCGTGCGCGCGCGCGCGCGCTCGTGTGTGTGTGTGTGTGTGTGTGTGTGTGTGTGTGTGTGTGTGTGTGTGTGTGCGTGTCGCTGTGTGTGTGTGCGTGCGTGCGTGCGTGCGTGCGTGCGTGCGTGCGTGCATGCGTTCGTGTGTGTGTGTGTGTGTGTGTGTGTGTGTGTGTGTGTATCCTGCATATAATTGTGTATATATTCTATTTCATCTTTGTATTATCTTATACCCCTATTATCTTTGCGTACGTATATACATAGATGAATTTGTGAGGGAACACTATACAAGTTCACTTCATCATCATCCTCATCATCATCCTCATCATCATCATCATCATCATCATCATCATCATCATCATCATCATCATTTAGCGTGCTATTCTGCATCTTATTCTTCAGTAGTTACCTTTCTATTTGTACCCATTGAATAGATAAATGTGACCCGACACCACAAAAGGGACATTAAGTCACTGAACGTATTGTACCTTTGTGATTGTTATAAAGCACATGTAATCAAAAGGTACGACATGTTCAATGACTTAATGTCCCGTCTGTGGTGTGGGGTCACGTTCAGGCAGAGCAGAACACGAACTGATCATGTTGTTGTGTTGTGTAATCTTTGATGACACTCACAAGAGTCATTATTTTCCAGAAACGATTAACATAGTTTCATGAGAATAAACGTTGTTTGTAAGTCCCTTTCAGTTCGCTTTATACATGTCTTCCTACTTCTAACGAGTTAGCTTTGACAGAAGACGACGTGCCGCATTTTGTGTGAATGTATCGTGAAATCCTCAAAATAGCACCACATTTCATGAGGTTGATAATATTTTGATATGCTTATAAGATCGCCAGTTGTTTTACGTGCTATTACGCATCTTATTCTTCAGTAATTACCTTTTTCTTTGCAATCATTTAGGCAAAGCAGAACACGAACTGAGGATTTTGTCGTGTTGAGTAATCTTTGATGACACTCACAAACAATGATTACTTTTCCGAAACGATCGACATTTTGATAGCTTTATGAGAATAAAAGTTGTTCACAAGTCCCATGCACTTCGTTTTGCTTCATAAAGTGTCTTCCTATATCTAACGAGTTAGCTTTGACAAAAGACAACGTGACGAATTTGGTGTGAATGTGTCGTGAAACCCCCAGAGCGCCACTACGTTTCATGAACGAAAAATAACTTGATATACTTATAAGAACAAAAGTTGTTTAGCATGCTATTATACATCTTTTGTGTTCAGTAACGGTTTTTCTATCTTCAATGGTTTAGGCTCTGGGAGAAGAGAGCTTGATCACGGTGCGCGTTCTCGACGTGTTAGGGTGGGGTTAGAAATCACGTGATATCAGGCAGAAAGTTGCCACGTTCACAACATTATCATGGTTTTCTGACATCTAGGGACAAAGACGATGCCAAAAATATATATGATAGCACTTGCCACTATGAGCGGTACCGATTGACCTGCTGGCTGATGGACTAATATAAAAACAACACGGAAAGAAGAGAAAGATTTTATTTCTCAGGCAGTCTTTTCTGGCGCCGTTCATTTATAACTTGAAAAAAGGTCAACAACGATGATGAACTATAAAGATGAGGACAATGACGACGACGCGACGATGACGATACAGAAAAGAACAACGACTGAAAAGAAGAAGAAGAAGAAGAAGAAGAAGAAGAAGAAGAAGAAGACGAGAAGAAGAAAAAGAAAAAAGAAGGTAGTCATCGTCATGATCATCATGACGACGACGACGACGACAAAGGTGAAGGAAGAGGAGGAGGAGGTGGAGGAGAAGAAGGAGGACGCAATTTTATGTTTTCTTTACAAAATGAAGAAAAAGGGAGGGGTCATCGCTCGGTGATGTATAATATTGGTGAACCATCTGCAGCAAATCAATCTTCGACAATAGATTCGCCTGTGTAAGACACACATGCCCACACAAGCCTGCATTCTTGTATCAGTAATTCTCTTTGACTCGTCCTCGCAACATTTCAACGGGGGGGGGGGGGGGGGGGGGGGGGGGGGGGGGGGGGGGGGGGGGGGGGGGGGGGGGGGGGGGGGGGGGGGGGGGGGGGGGGGGGGAATGTGGACACACAGAAAGAAGAAAAAGGAAAAGGAAGGGAGAGAGAGAGAGAGAGAGAGAGAGAGAGAGAGAGAGAGAAGAGAGAGAGAGGAGAGAGAGAGAGAGAGAGAGAGAGGAGAGAGAGAGGAGAGAGAGAGCGAGAGGAGAGGGGAGGAGAGGGGAGGAGAGTGGATGTGTGGAGGGAGGAGGAGCGGAGGGAGGGAGGGGGTGATAGCTGAGAGAGAGAGAGAGTGAGTGGAGGTGATAACGATTAAGTAGGACAGAAATAATGACACGAGGGGAGAGAGAGAGAGGGAGAGAGAAGGAGAGAGAGGGGAGAGAGAGAGGAGAGAGAGAGAGAGAGAGAGAGAGAGAAGAGAGAGAGTGAGTGGAGGTGATAACGATTAAGTAGGACAGAAATAATGACAGAGAGAGAGAGAGAGAGAGAGAGAGAGAGAGAGAGAGAGGAGTGAGTGAGAGGACAGACAGACAGACAGACAGAGACAGAGACAGAGGCAGACAGACATGCTGGGCAAATGAAGAAAGACACAGAGAGAGACACGAGGGAAAGTTGTACTAGCTGAGAGAGAGAGGAGAGAGGAGGAGAGAGAGAGAGAGAGAGAGAGAGAGAGAGAGAGAGAGAGAGAGAGACAGGACAGACAGACAGACAGACAGCGACAGACAGAGACAGAAACAGAGAATGCGACACCGTTAAGGGGAAGTGGAGAGGGGTGGAGAAGGGGGGGGGGGGGGGTGGTCGGGAAGGCATGCGAAGAGAGACCTAATACGCTTCCAGTTTGGTAACCCTTTGCGGCAGCAAACTCCAGCCAACCAGCTCTTCTCCAGTCAACAGTGATACAATCCTCCCTCACCGCCTGGCATCGTCTGCGAGTTTGTGTACTGCCG
>CM031603.1:11241876-11246876 GCA_018398815.1 Conus ventricosus | reverse complement strand
AATTAACTGTCATTGTGATTATCCACACTAATAATTCTCTAATGTCGCTCAACCGTCACTGAGATACTGACCTTGGAACAGCAACTGCATCAGTTGTTTCAATATACAAACAAGCCTGCTGTTGAAATAATAATAACAATAGCAATAATAAAACCAGTAATAATAATATTAATGAAATAATAATAGTTAGGTAAGGTAAGGTAATGTTGCTTATAGCCCAGCCGACCGCAAAGGGCCGTATCAGGGCTGTCACCACGTTCAAATCAACTCACAAATCATTCATTCACACAACTCTTTAAAATACATCCTCTAAAAACCCACCCGAAATGTTGTTTAAAAAAACAAACTTTACACTGTAAAATCTCAGATCCGATGAAAAATGTTAATCTCTTTCAAGAATTCAAAGATCGCATCAGGCGGAACATCTCTGAACAAGGTTTTCATGGAATCTGCCGTAAAATGTTTGTGTCTCGCGTCATGCAAGTCCCAACACTCTGAAAGAACATGTTTCATTGTGAGTGGCACATGACATGGAATGCACCACGGAGCTTCTTCAATAATAGTTGTAATAATAGTAATACCACCAATAATAATAATACAATAATCATCTTTATCAGCATCGCAATGATGATGATGATAGTAATGAAAATAATAATTAAGAGCGAGCGCTTTGTGTTCATAATGGTGCCACAGTGTTCATGCTTCTCACACGCCCCCTAATATTCAGACGCAAATCACGAAAAACGGAGAGATCACAAGAACTCTCACCAGGCCAACAGAACGTATAGTGGAAGCACGACAGAAAAGCGAAATCTGTCCAAAAACAAACAAACAAACAAACAAACAAACAAACAAAAGAAATGACCAGCAAACAAAACAAAACAAAGAAAAGTTTTCACTTTTAT
This sequence comes from Conus ventricosus, assembly GCA_018398815.1. NCBI lineage: Eukaryota > Metazoa > Mollusca > Gastropoda > Neogastropoda > Conidae > Conus > Conus ventricosus. The sequence continues at coordinate 11,245,971 of CM031603.1, read as the reverse complement.
CCAATATATCGATTTTTGTTTTCCGATTTTACGTCTACTGGAAGCATGAAAGAAAAGCGAAATTTCACAGAAACAAACAAACAAACACCAACCAACCAACCAAACAAAAAAGCTGTAACTTTTATCCATTATCTTGATTTTTTCGTTTTCCAATTTTTTTTCTTTATTTTTTTTTCTATTTCTTTTTTATAATTCTTTTTTTTAATTTTTACTTTTTTTTGGGAGGGGTGGTGGTGGTGCGATTTGCGGGAGAGGAATTCGAAGGGGTAGGTTCCAATTTGCTATACTGTTGACAGTACTTTCTATTCCCATCCGCTTTCCCTGTTCTAACCCTCTCCTGGGCCCCTTCCTTCTTCTTCGCTCGCATAACCTCCCCTTCCCCCCCCCCCACCTCCCTCCCCCCCGCCCTCTCCCGCCCTTCCCCTCCTTACCCCTCCTCACCCCCCCCCCCTTCACCTCAGCCCTCCCCTCTCCCACTTTGTTGTAACCTATTAAACTCTGAAAAACAGGTGGGTTTTTGTTTGTTTGTTTTCGCTTTATCGTTTTGTTTTTGTTTGGTTACACAATGTAGATGGATCTTTGAGATATGCCACGCCATTATCAAAGCCTCGAAGAAAAATACAAGGAGCTAGACAGTCGGTATTTTTTGTTTGTTGTTTTTTTTCCACCCCAAACACTTGTCTAATGATTTGATTTATTTCTTTGTTGTTGTTTTTTCTCTCGTCTTTTTCTTTAAATTTAAGAATAGATTATTATGTGAAATAAATCCTTGTCGCTGCTGGCGCACACATAATTAAAAAAAAAACACTCCACGTTCGTGCTTCATATATACCGGGCTATACACGCTGACCACACACACACACACACACACACACACACACACACACACACGAAAGAAAGAAAGAAAGAAAGAAAGAAAATGAATTGGGGAAACTTACAAGTTTTTTTAACCCCCTTACTGATTTCTTTTTAATCTGTATTTGTTTTTTCATGAATAAAACAACGATTACGTTAAGTAATACTCAAGGCGGAAAAAAAATTCTAAGCAATTGTTTGTACATCCAGTGACACCTCAGTGAAACAAAAAATAAAATAAAATAAAATACTGGGCTTCCGTTCGTATACTGATTCCCGCTAATTAATCGCCGGGACATACCCTGCTATATAAACAGATTTAAGAATCGAATATATATTCTGTCTCTGCTGTATTTTGCAAACTTTTAAAAGAAAATCAGTAATAGATTCGCTTTGTTGGGTATCTCTCTCTCTCTCTCTCTCTAACGGGAATTTGCTCTGCGAAGTTATTTGCCCCGATCTCCGTTAACCAACTCCAAACAAACCAAAACAACAACAAAAATTCAACCAGCCAACCCTTTAAGAAACAAACACTAAACATCACTCAACGTTAAACTTCCTTCTAAAATATTACGATTTCCACAAACAACTGTAGAATTTTTCCATGAGAACATGCTACACTAAAAATGTTTCCGAGAAGCATGAAAACGTTCGGTGCCAAAGTTCGAACCGACAGTTTAAGCGGACTTCCAAAGGGTTTACACACGGACTTTTGACCAGATCAAACGAAAACTCACATTCCACACAACCACTTTTCTTCTCCTTAGTTTTCTTGCGAGCTGGTTGATATGGATGATGTTGAAATTTCACGCAAAAAAGAACATCGGCGTCGATTAGCAGGCATAATTCAATTATTTCCGCGGCTCTCGCAGGCGACATAAAGGAATATTGATTACAGACACGCAGTCTTGTCTTCAGACTTGCCCGGGGCTTCTTAGACCGTAGTGCCAGCCAGCGCTGTTTCTGACTCAAACCCTCCAACCCCCCCCCCCCCCCCCCCCCCCCTCCCCGACAGGCCTCTCACAAGTCAAAGTCAAGTCTTTTTTGGTGAGAGAACGGGAGGGAAAGCGAACCCAAAACTCACTACCCTAATTATCAAAACGGAGCATTATTCATGGCATAATTAGATCAACATTCATTAGCTCTTTGGAGGAAGGTGCTTGAACTGTTTATACAAAAGCACACCGTTAGACATCCCATCTACGGCAAGTTCAGATCAACTGTCAGATACTGATTTAAAAAGAAAAAAAAAAGCCAACAACAACAACAACAAAAAGCTGTAAGCACATAACACAAACAATGGCAGTTCCGAAAGGATTTCCTTTTCTCATCCCCGAATCAACAACGGTCTCTATAGCCATGACACGGACAAACTGTACACATCAGAATCCTCACCGTGCCGACGCACCGCACGCACCTGTTCCCCGTCCTCAGCTCTCGGGTGATGACGCCACGCGCACTGACGACGACGGGGAGAGATCGAGGGAAGGGGAGGAGGAGGAGGACGAGGAGGGCCGGGGCGGACACACCATCACCCCGCCTTCCGACAAGTTCTTCCGGTCCTCCACACGAGGCGCGGGGGGAGACAGAGCTCTGACGGAAGAAGAGCGGTCCGCGGTGAGAGCGGCGGGCTCTGTGGAGGGCGAGGAGGGCAGCACCACCCGGGCAGTGCCGCCGTCCCTGCAGGGAGAGGAGCCTGTCTTGCTGAGGTCCCTGGCCATGAGAGAGCTGGCCGCACTGTCTCTGCTCAGCACGGAGGACGCCAGGTCCCGCGCCAGGTCCAGCGGCAGACCGGACGCCGTCAACACGTCTCGCGGGAGGCCCACCACACCGTCTCTGCCCAGACCCAAAGCCGCCGACTGACCTCCGTCTCCGAGGCTGCTGGCCAGTGCCGAACACTCCGCGGCCGAGAGGCTGGACATGGAGGCCAGAGACAGCGCCGCGGACCCCACCCCGGACAGCGATGAGGCCAGGGAGTGCGGCAGACCCATCCTGGCCAGCAAGGCGGGGGGCGGACCGCCAGGGCCGTGCAGGGTGGCCAGAGGGTTAATGGGGGCCGGCTTGATGGGCACGTGGGGCAGCACCGAGGCCAGGGCGTCGTGCTTCAGCAGGGGTAGGTCGGCGGAGAACCTGGAGGCCAGCGGGCCGGACAGCGAGGAGGCCAGCGTGGGCGAGAGGTCCATGCCGTAGGACGCCAGCAGCGCGGCGGGGGAGAGGCCGGCGGCCAGGTGCCCGAAGCCAGGGAGAGGGGGTCTCAGCAAGGGGTGCTGGGGCAACAGTCTGGTGGGCGTGCTGGACTTGTAGTCCGGGGCCATGATGCTCTCGATGGAGAAGGATCGCTTGGATCCCGAGGACGGCACTTCCGTGGGAGGCGTCAGGGGAGAGAGAGCGGGGTAGGGGTGGAAGCGGGTGGGCGGGGCCACCCCCCACTGCTGGAGACGTAACCTGGCCTGCTCGTGAAGGAAAGAGGAATGTTGGTCCAGACCCGACTTCATGGCCATGGAGTTTTTTCCGCCGCTGCTGCTGCTGCTGCGGCTGCCGCCGCGTTCTTCATCAGCACCTTGAAGCGCTTCCGGCGGCGGAGAAAGCTTCCGTTCTCGAACATGTCCCCGCACAGAGGGTGCAGCGCCCAGTAGCTACCCTTGCCCGGCCTGTCCGGCCGCCTGGGGATCTTGATGAAGCAGTCATTGAAGGACAGGTTGTGGCGCAGCGAGTTCTGCCAGCGCTGCGTGTTCTTGCGGTAGAAGGGGAAGTTGTCCATGATGAACTTGTAGATCTCGTTCAGAGGCAGCATCTTCTCGTGCGAGCTCTGGATGGCCATGGCGGTGAGAGCGATATAGGAGTAGGGCGGTTTCTGCTCCTCGTAGCTGTTGCGTCCTGGCCGAGGCATGGTGACGTTCTGGTCTTCGGTCTCCTGTCTGGAATGCTCTTCCACTGGCATTAGTTTAGTTCCAACATAGGCGGTTGTAGTGCTTGGTACAATAAAAAAAAAAGTAATAACAAGTCTTTCTCCTATAATTGCTGACTGCCCAAACAATCCGAGATATTTTCCTTCAACGTTCTCTTGCTTTCAGCGTTCCCGTTAATGGCACTTGCAAACCAAAGGTCCCCTCCCCCCACTAATGGCCACTTCAAAACAGGACACTGACCGCAGCCATGGCGTGCCCAGCGTTTATTGCCCAAGTCAACGAGTCCGGCGTGTCCGTGCTGGGTAGAACAGCGCTCACCACAACCAGTCCT
>CM031603.1:11226876-11236876 GCA_018398815.1 Conus ventricosus | reverse complement strand
TCCCAGAATCTTCCATGTAATGCGGGGGGGGGGGGGGGGGGGGGGGGGTCGAGGATGATGGGACGGGGATTGTAGAGAAGTGGGGGGGGGGGGGGGGTGGAGTGGAGCATAGAGGAAGAGGGGGGGGGGGGACAGAAATGAACAGATTCAGATCGATGATCCGTACTGATGTTGCTATTGTGCTCTTTGTATCAACACGAGATGAAAGCGGGCAGGCCGGCCATGTGTGGTCTGGAAAATAGCTAAAACCCTTAGCCTAAAGGTAAGTCGCACATGTATAACAACATCAATCATGAAGGGATTTAGCAAAGAAAAGAAAGAAAAAAAAAAAAAACAATACCAAAAACAAAAAAAGCGCGCTGGGGGGGTGGGGGTGGGGCACACACACACTCTCTCTCTTTGTATCTCTCTCTCTGTGCCCCTGTCTGTCTGTCTGTCTGTCTCTCTGTTTCTCTCTGTCTCTTTATAGTACACACACACACACACACACACACACACACACACACACACCACGCACGCACGCACGCACGCACGCACGCACGCACCACACACACACACACCGATCGATAATCTTCCTAACCTGGCATTGATGACTCGAAACTATCAAAAAGCACACACACACACACACACACACACACACACACACACACACACAACACAACACACACACACACATACACACACACACACACGCATGCACGCACGCACGCACGCACGCACGCACACACACACACACACACACACACACACACACCCACACACACACAAACACACGACGCTTCAAGTCGTAGACCTTCGGAATGGCGCGTATAAAGCCGACAACAAATAAAATCAAAAAATCACAAATAACGAAAGGGAGGGCGAGGAAAACGCGAAGAACCTGAAGTTGGAGGGGGGGGGGGGGGGGGGGGGGGGGGCGAGGGAGGGGTGGTTGTCCACCAGTCCTGCGTAGACTCGAACCCCGGCTTCGGGCTCTGCTGGCTTGTATTCCTTTCACACAAGCTGCGATTAACCGCTACGCCTCCGCCCTCGTTGAAGACAGACGCCATAAACATTACACCGGCGCCATACATATTACACACACACACACACACACACACACACACACACAATCAACAAACCACCTCTTAGCGTGAGAAGGTGTTGTGTAACTTTACGACCTTGCAACACTGACAAAATTCACGTTTACAACAAGGTACGTGTGTGTGTGTGGTGTGTGTGTGTGTGTGTGTGTGTGTGTGTGTGTGTGTGTGTGTGTGTGTGTGTGTGCGCGCGCGCGCGCGCGCGTGCGCATGCGTGCGAGTATGAGTGTGTGTGTGTGAGTGTGAGAATGTGTATCTTTGTGTGTGTGTGTGTGTGTGTGGGTGTGTGTGTGTGTGTGTGTGTGTGTGTGTGTGTGTGCGTGTGCGACTTTCCACTCCATTCGACGACATGACGAGGCGTTTGATAAAGACACCCCGGCTACGATTGAGAGCAGAACCATCTCATTTGCAAAATGCAAAAATAATAAAAGAAAAAGAAAAGAAAAAGAAGAAAATCGTACATGGACCCCTAACCCTTCCGCGTAGGCTACTGCACACAGATTATACAGGCCGAACGACGACGTGTCATAAAGCCTGTCTCTGGCTTTGGTGCGGCTCAAAAATAAATAAATAAATAAACAAACAAATAATCAAATAAATATAACAAGAAGATTTTCATTTTTTTTCACAAAGAGAAGAAGAAAGTCAGATGATATTCTACAAAGTCTTATATCTACTTTTCCCGAAGTTACAACCTTCAGATTTGGAGGGGGGGGGGGAGTTCGCTTTGTGGGTTAAGGCGTCAAAGTCTGGTTCGGAGGTCCCGGGTTCGATTCCCCCCGCCCAACTCGAGGTAGCTAGGATGGAAGAGGTTTTTCTATCTATAGTTCGGAGCTCATTATCTGTGCAGGTTTCGAACCCTCTTCAGTCCATTGGCGGAGACTTTAAACAGAGGTCCCGTGCGTGAACGCCTGTATTAAACACACACACACACACAAATGTCGCCTGAAGAGTAAATACCATTCCATCTTCAGAAGCGAGTAGCTCACTGCGTGCCGGTGGGATAGATAAGGCGGAAATAAAACACATGCACGCTGGTGTCGTGTAAAGGGCATCATCCCGAACACGGAGTGCGGCTGTTTTAATGAGAGGATTACAAACGGTCGCACACGAAAAATGCCTCACCAGCAGTAACCTCAGAGGTCTAGACAAGGAATGACGAAAGCAAGCAAGAAAGACAAGATCTCCATGTCGGAATCAAGCGTATCCTTTCCAATATTTTTAAAGTCATCTTGGAGGCGTCCATCAAAACTTGTCTGTCCCCTGTCCCCTTCCCACAGGTACCCCTTCCCAACGGGCTCGTGGACTTCCGCCCGGTGGACTTCCGCCCCGTGGATTTTCGCTCCGTGAACTTCCACCCCGTGGACTTCCGCCCGGTGAACTTCCGCCCCGTGGATTTTCGCTCCGTGAACTTCCGCCCCGTGAACTTCCGCTCGGTGAACTTCCGCCCCGTGGACTTCCGCTCGGTGAACTTCCGCCCCGTGGACTTCCGCCCGGTGGACTTCCGCCCCGTGGACTTCCGCCCCGTGGACTTCCGCCCGGTGGACTTCCGCTCCGTGAACTTCCGCCCGGTGGACTTCCGCTCCGTGAACTTCCGCCCGGTGGACTTCCGCTCCGTGGATTGTCGCTCCGTGAACTTCCGCCCCGTGGACGTCCGCCCGGTGAACTTCCGCCCGTGGATTTTCGCTCCGTGAACTTCTGCCCCGTGAACTTCCGCTCGGTGAACTTCCGCCCCGTGGATTTTCGCCCGGTGGAAGAACTTACGCTCCGTGAACTTCCGCCCCGTTGACTTCCGCCCGGTGAACTTCCGCCCCGTGGATTTCCGCTTAGTGGATTTTCGCCCCGTGGACTCCCACTCTGCGGACTTCCGCCCCGTGGACTTCCGCTCCGTGAATTTTCGCCCCGCGGTCACACTTCTTCACACCGGTACAAAAGTAAATTTGTCTCTTCCGTGATTTCACCCGATGTAACCTCTTAAAACATTTACACGATGAATTCACTGTAACTCACCATCACACATTACACACACACACACACACACACACACACACACACTCTCTCTCTCTCTCTCTCCATGCTCTACAACAAAAACTGACACTTAAACACGAGAAAAGATCAATGTGCTTGCATTTCAGTAACAAGATCTTGTGTTGGGTTCCTTTTTCTTGAGTCAGTCTAGTCGGTCAGTGTGTATTGCATCAACCCTCACGCAGGGAGGGGAGGGGTAGAGGGAAGAAGAAAAACTTCGCACTCTCTGTAACGATTCAAGACATTTTCTGGTGATGAACAAGCAGAAATGTTACTCTATCAAAATCGTGTCTGTTTTTTCTTTCAACTTTTGCGATACCAAACTCAAGAATATCATCAGTTTTTCAGAGCGAAAATTCACGGGGCGAAAGTCGTCGGACCGTCCCCAAGTACATACACCTCTTTGGTGCTCAAGCTGCCATTTGTGTTTTAGACGTACCGCAGTAACGCAGAAGCGAGTCTACTGCGTATTTGGAGCTTTGTTTCTGTTGCTGGTGGCGACAACGTGGACTTTTGCTCCGTGGCATTAACGTCCCGCGACTGCACTTTTTCACAATGGTAAGTAATAATTATGTTAAAATATTCCACCATCTGGTAATAGCCATTTAAATAGACATTCTAATTACCTCAGGCACGCAAATTCTCTCTCTCTCTCTCTCTCTCTCTCTCTCTCTCTCTCTCTCTCTCTCTCTCTCGCTCATGCGCACGCATGCACGTACGCACAGACACGCACGCATGTACACATGCACACACACACGCGCGCGCCCACACACATATCGTTCTACACCATCGTCTTTTATGACTAACAAAGGCGAGCGCGAGATCGAAGTGCTTTTACTTCTCTGCCAACACCATTGACTTATTGTGGTTCCATAATGTCGATATCCTTTCAAATCAAGTTTTCACTGGTCTCCGAAGAGCGCTTCTATAAATGGACAATGGACAGAGTGGAAACTGGTGGTGATCCCCGATTGATCATCGACATCTTCAGGCAATTCTTCTGAGGCGCGGCCGCGAAAAAGGGCGAAGATACATTGCTGCAACATGAGGACGGAAACGACAACACGAAGGCGACTGGCGATAGCAAATGTCACTGGCCGTTTCCAATCAAACCAGTTTCTCAGTCTGGATCCGAATTCGATGAACAAGCCAAAATGTCAAATTACAAAGGAGGAGGAGGAGGACGAGAAAGGAAGAGGAGGAGGGGGAGGAGGTGAAAAAGAAGGAGGAGAAGGTGAAGAAGAAAGAAAGAGAGAAAGAAAGAAAGAAACCGAGCAAGCCAAAATGCCAAAATACAAAGAACAAGGAGGACGAAGAAGCAGCAGCAGCAGCAGAAGAAGAAGAAAAGAAGAAGAAGAGGAGGAAGAAGAAGAAAGAAAAGAACAAAGCAGAAAACAAGTGCAAGAAACGTCAATTTTAATCAACTATATGGAACAAACGAGTAAACGGTCAACATAATCATAACCTGTTTCTCACATGCTACGAACAACTGACATTTCCAAAACAAAAAAACAAAAAAACAAAACAAAACAAAAAGCACGCAACAGTAGTACCCAGATCACAAATAGCATGACAATAACAGTGGGGAAGGTTGCTCTGCGCATGTTTTAGTATCAGTTCTTTATCATGTCTGAAGAAGATTATATTATCCTACTTTTCGAAAATTTCTTTTGTCTGTTCGGCATTATTTATGAAAGTAAGTGTCACATGTACAATGATATTTTATTGTCACTTATCTTTACTACAGCTGCTGCAGCCGTTATCATTTACCAAATTCATTTAAATAAGCACTTCTAAAAAAACAAAAAGGATGTGACCATGGCAACATCATATACCTGATGGACACAGTTAGTTCTCGTCAGGACGTACAGGGACCGAGTGACCACGTGCCGATGTGACCACATGCTAATTTGACCCAATGGCTCACACCGGCATGTGATCACATCGTCAAGTCTACCATTCTTTGATGAAATACTGAAAATCATGGTCACAACGACACTTGGTCACAACAACATGACCCCATTTCAAACAACACAAGACACTGCTCACGAATCCGATCAATCTTCGTCTTGCATGCAAGTCAATCCCGAGACCCTTACGCTGGCTATTGAAAAATCAACTGCCCTACTCGCTATAGTAGTGACAATTCTCACCTCTTCCACCGATGGAACGCAGAAGCAACAGGTATGCGTAGAACCAATCGCATGAAATTTGACGAATCATGCTATAATAATAAATAATAATAATAATAATAATAATAATAATCTCCAAGTACGTTTTTGATTCTGAGTCGTAAACTACTTTTCTAATTAGTAGTAGTAGTAGTAGTAGTAGTAGTATCATTGTCATCATCATCATCATCATCATTTAGTTACACTTTGACGGATCACGCTGTCATCATCATCATTAATACTATTTGTTGACGCTGTTGTTGATGTTATTATTTGTTTCATTATCATAATTAATCGTATGTTTTTGCTGTCGTCGTTGTTGTTGTGCGAGTCACCGAATCCACGCAGCCTTACATCCATGCACACACACACACACACACACACACACACACACACACACACACACACACACACACACACGTGTGTGTGTGTGTGTGTGTGTGTGTGTGTGTGTTCTTCTTCAATTTAACGTCTATCCACATTAAGTGATATTAGACAATGTTACAGGGAAAGCGGGGAGGGGTAGAGGTATTAAGTAATATCTTCAAGGGCTTTCAAGAAAAACAGCAACAGCAACAATAAAATGAACAACTATGAGCTAACAAAGAACTTTTGATCAAAACACTCAACATCGGTTCCAGTTTACAGAACAGAAAAAATGGGACTTTGATGTAATGAAACTGCAGTTTTACACATCAGTGATAAATCTGATACAATTTGATCCAGAGAACATTTAGGTAGGGATGGTAGGTAAGGTTTTAAGTGCTTACATTGAAAAAGAATGTGATTATATGTAATTTTTCCGCCACAAAGGCATGTTATGTTCTTACAAAACTTTGTCTTAAAAGCATTCAATTTGATCTTATAAATCAAAGAAATTATAATCCGTGAATAAGGTAAGCTACATTGATGAAGTGAATTAAGTGTGTCAATGTTTATTAGCTGGCGTGAGTGAGTATCTAGAAAACATCCAGATTTTTTAATTTTTTTCCTAAAATGTTTCCAGCACGCATTTTCTAATAGACTGTATCCCTCATGGACAGACAATGGAATACTGATACATTCTGACCCGCTTGTATTTCTTGCTCCCCGCTTTGCTGCTCTGTCGACCCTCTCATTAAACTGAATACCACAGTGAGAAGGAACCCAACAGAAAGAGATACTCGTGCCCCTAATAACCAAAAAATGTATTAATTGATGAATGTGTGTGTGTGTGTGTGTGTGTGTGTGTGTGTGTGTGTGTGTGTGTGTGCGCGCACGCGCGCGCGCGTGCCTGCGTGCGTGCGTGTGTGTTGGAGATAGAAACGTAAACAAAAGACGATTTTTCTGACATCATAGTTTTAATCAACCTTCTTCCGTTGAAAATGCAAATAATCGTCGACACAAATAAGACAAAATGTTATATAACAACAAATCCTTTCTATTCGTGTTCAGCCACTAGATGTAGATTTAGTAGTAATTGATTTGTTTGCTTTGATTAGTTGGTTGATTGGTCGGCTGGAACACCTCCCCTTCCACGCCCCTCCCCCCCCCCCCCCCCCCCCCCCCCGCCCACCCTCTATTCCCACCCCCATCCCACCCTCATCCCACCCTCAACCCCTTTTATAACCTCCGGTGCACCAGAATTAATACCATTCTCTCTCTGCGGTCGGGGAAACCTACTTTCCTGGCAAATCGACTAATACTGATTTTTGCTCATGAACGGCACCTGTGAATGATTTTTTTTTTTAAAAGTTGTCAATTGTGGCTGCGTTTACACATGGTTGGAACATTTGCTTCTCAATCTTGAAGTCTGCGGCAGGGGTTGGTAGATCAGAGTGGAGAGTGGGACACACACACACACACACACACACACACACACACACACACACACACACACACACCGTACATGCACATACGCTACATTTGCGCGCGCGAGCGCTCACACACACACACACACACACAAACACACACACACCGTACATGCACATACGCTACACTTAGGCGCGCGCGCGCACACACACACACACACATACACACATACACACTCTCTCTCTCCCCTCTCTCCTCTCTCTCTCTCTCACCACGCACGCACGCACCACACACACACACACACACACACACACACACACACAATCCCGCATTTACCAGGACAGCCGGATGCACCTCAATAGATCTGTTGGTTATCAGAACAGAATGAATGAGACACACACACACACACACAGAGAGAGAGAGAGAGAGAGAGAGAGAGAGAGAGAGAGAGAGAGAGAGAGAGAGGGAGAGAGAGAGAGAGAGAGAGAGAGAAAGACAGACAGACAGAGACAGAGAGACAGACAGACAGAGAGAGAGAGAGAGACAGACAGAGAGAGAGAGAGAGGGAATATCCTCCCTGTTCTTCACATAAAGATGGAGAACGCGTACCAATAACATGACGCCCTTTGAATGGCTGGAATCTTCCCATGCCATCAAACAGGACCGAGTACCGTTACCTTGTGGAGGAAACCTAACCACTTGTTGCATCAGACTTGACGTGTTTCGACTCCCTGAAGGATGGCCAGTGAAGTCACGGGACCGTAGCGATTCCTATGTCGCCAACACACTGAGATAAACCATTCACACACATAGTGATATCTTCTCCTGATGTGATATGTGGTAGGAAAAAAAATCAGTGTAACACATAGTGATATCTTCTCCTAATGTGATATGTGTGGTAGAAAAAAAAAATCAATGTAACAGGTATAAAGCTGCAAAACACAAGCAGAAGGGGGAGGGGGAGGGGGGAGGGGGGGGGAGTCAAACCAACAGATGCAATTAAGTTTGTGTGTGTGTGTGTGTGTGTGTGTGGTGTGTGTGTGTGTGTTAAAACAACAAAACAAACAAAAACAAGAACAAGAACAACAACAACAAAAGATTGTTTCTGTTCCCATAGCGAGACGTAGACAGGTTCCTAACTCCAAATAGGTACGGCGCCGATTCGCCCAGCACCAATGCAGACAAAGGACACAGAACAAACAAGGAAACCTCTCCCAAAAGGATGCTCCAAGCTTGCCCATAGCCTGTATTTACTTTGCTTGACACATGCACGTAGCAACAGCAACAGACAAACTGAACACATTTACATTTGCTACATACCTTTCCAAACTACAGTGTGTATTACGTCTTAACAGAAACTGTTAGGCCTGTTACGGACAGCGTGTTTATTTGGGTTTTTTTTTGTTTTGTTTAATTGTTTGTTTTGTTTTGTTTTGCTTTTTTTTGTTTTACGCACAATTGGCGATGACTCTACTGTTCAACTCAACTTAATTAACAAAAAGCATTTTTAATGTTTCACAAAAGGACAGAGCACGTACATTTTGTCACGAACAAGATACGTGAAGTGCGTTTTGCAATCATTTTGTAAAAGAAAAAAAAAAAAGAAAAAAAGAAGAAGAAGAAAAGTGGCGCCGACTTAAACATTGATTAACTAATATTCCGTCACAAGAATTTGTTATTCACTTAAAACCAAATATATATATATCTTTGCAGCTGGGTCACACCAGTACTCCCCCCCCCCCCCTCCCCAAATGATAATAAAAGCATTCAGGAAACTAACTCATTTTACTTCTTGGTTAGGGCAAAAACACACGCGAGTAGAAGAGCACGCGCGCGCGGACACACACACACACACACACACACACACACACACATATAAATAAGCACTCACGCACGCATGTGGGCGCGCACACACACACCACACACACTCACACATATGAATATAATTATATATATATATATATATATAATTATATATATATATATATATATACGCACACACGCGCCCGCATACAGATCGAGAGAGGAGGTGGTGGGTGCGGATGTGGGAGTAGGGGGGTAGGAGGAAGGAGAGCGCCACTGATGGAAAACCACAAAAAGCAAAACAACACAAAGCGTTTCAGTGACGCCAGCCTTTTATTCTTTCTTTTCTTTTTCTTTTTTCAATTTACCTTCAAAGCACGATTATTCTTTGATATGGCTGTAAACGGTATTTCCATTCAAACTGTGTATTTCTGGATTTGTCCACTGGTGTATTTGTTTACTTATTTCATCGAAGTGTTACATTCTCTAAATACAAATGAACTACATTACGCATTAGATGCAGTTAAATGTCTAATAATAATAATTAGGAAACCGTTCCATGAAAACACGAAAGATAACGTGAAGATGAATAGGGAAAAAAAATCCTTCATTGCCACATATGACAAAACAAATATAAAGGCCTCATGAATCCAGCTTTGATTGAATTACCAATATAAATACGCAAGGAACAATATATCCCTCCTTAGTAAGTTACACATGTTTACCTGTTGGTGTATTTTGTAGATCAAACACAGCTAGTCTTTTTGAAAATATTCTTTTGATAAAATGTAAGTAAACATATATAAAAAAAACACACACAGAAACAAGATAAAATGCAATACTCGGTTATCAACAACATCCACACACAGAGAGAGACAGAGAGAGAGAGAGAGAGAGAGAGAGAGAGAGAGAGGAGAGAGAGAGAGAGAGATGCTGGATGCTTGGATTATCATCTGTTGCATAAGCTGTTTTCCACGTTGCTAGATATTTCAAAATGACGTCAACAGTAGACCACATGTACATCATATGATACAATACGATGTGATATGATTTCAGATGGCATTCTATGACATTCTGTACAATAACTAAGAAAATATGTGAAACTTACAAATAGTGGGTGCAAAC
>CM031603.1:11219376-11221876 GCA_018398815.1 Conus ventricosus | reverse complement strand
AGGAGGAGGAAGGTGGAGGTGGACGAGGAGGTACCTTTTTTTTTCTCCCTCTCTCGCTCTCACTCCTCCGACTTCCCTCGATCTGTAGTCGCTCTTACTCAGGCGGCACTGTTGGTATTGATTTGTGTGTGTGTGGAGGGGGGAGTGAGGACTATCTGACCATGGCTACTGTCGTGGTCTTTTTGGAATCAGTGATTCGAGTTGTGCTGGACACAGAAGCACGGCTTTCTGCTTTGTGACGTTCGCGTGCTAGCAGAACTCACTGCTCAGTGACAAAAGAAACGAGATTTGTATTGATAGTGGCTTCCCGCGGGTTGACCGTGATAAATTAACAGTAAAACACACACACACACACACACACACACACACGTCTAAATGAAACATCCATTGCACTAAATCACAGTTTTATTATGTGTTTGAGGACGAGGGGGCACGGGGGGGCTATTTATTTGTTCTTGCTTTTATTTTCAATCATTTTGGTTAGAGTTTATTTGTTTTTATTTACTTTTTTATTTGTTGTTTTTTGTTTTGAGGGAAGAAGGATGAAGGTAGAAGCACAGGATGGGATGTGTGTGTGGGGTGGGGAGGGGGTGGGTGGGGGGGGGGGGGGGGGTTAAACCATCAGAAGGAAGCCTTTGTATAATGCCGCAGTAATTGTCTTTAGCGCTTCCACAAATCAAATCGTGTTGCTAAAGGACAGCTGACCACGAAGGGCCGTGTCAGGATGTCATCATGTCTGTCAGTTGCATGCTTGAGCGTTAGAGTGCGCGCACGCACACACATATATACATCATGCAGCGTCTGAATGTGTTGTCATATCTGACAGATTGATTGACGTTTAAAGTTCAACCTAAAACAAGAAAAGTAAATAAACTATGCTTATGGAAAAAAATATATTTACAGAAGGACATACGAACAACGGGCGAACAAATGGAAGAATGAACTCAAATAAAATTACCCCGCTTTCTGAAGATTACGATGTTTTTCTTCAACAAGACTTTAAAGTAATAATAACAGTTATGATGATAAGTAATAATCACAGTTATGATGATACTTGAGTCAAATATTACATCTCTCTCTCTCTCTCTTTCTCTCTCTCTCTCTCTTTCTCTCTCTCTCTCTCTCTCTCTCTCTCTCTCTTCTCTCTCTCTCTCTCTCTCTCTCTCTCTCTCTCTCTCTCTCTCTCTCTCTCAGTCACACACACACACACACAAACACACACCACGTCAAGGTTCAACGCCATTGACGAACCTACACGCACACACGAAAAACGTGCGAATTGGGGCTATACACACGAATGTAATAAAACCACACCAGCACACAAAACGTCATGTCCTAATCTGATCCTGCCCTTCCATCATA
The DNA here is from genome assembly GCA_018398815.1 of Conus ventricosus. NCBI lineage: Eukaryota > Metazoa > Mollusca > Gastropoda > Neogastropoda > Conidae > Conus > Conus ventricosus. Next base: position 11,220,514 of record CM031603.1, on the reverse strand, counting down.
TATAGTTTTCAAATAATTGGGCATCGGTAGAAATACTTTGTCCAATATTTAGTTTTTTGTTCCATGAAATGGTCGCGTGAATACATGGAGAAACTCGACATAAAGTTCTATTGCGTTGCAGTTTTGACGTAATTGTTCATTAAATGGCAAGACTTGCATTCTTCCTCTGCACAAACACTGTGTTGTGGCTTGGAAATCTAAAACGTGCGACCAGAAACAAAAGATTTTCAGGCCTTGTCTTAACATAACATTCAAACTATAATAATATGCACGCGCACCTAAACAGTCTACACTTTTAAAGTAAAAAAAAAGTAAGAGGTAAAAGTAAAAAAAAGTAAGAGGTCCTACAGAAAAGAGACAGTTCTTATAGGGAGGATGGAAAGACAGGAATACGATTGATAGTAGCTATATGGGTGCTGTTCGGTTACTAATGCCTCGCGCCGGGGATACACAGCGCAGAGGCGCGTCTCCTGGGTGGTGGATGGGGATCTCTCAAGCCTTGCGATGGTTGGGGGGGGGGGGGGGGGGGGGGGGGGGGGGGGGGGGGCGAGAGGGGGGGCAGTGCACTGGATAATGCGGAAGAAGGTGCCGCAAACCAGCACAGCCTAAGAGAAGGAAAACTTGGAGTCCAAACCCGCACTGTCTGGTGTACCTTAGCCCCGTGTTACCATGGTCACCAGACAGCCATGAGCTGCTCTGAAATCGGAATGTGTCGACTGAGGCCAGCGAGCAGACCTCCTAGCAGAGTCCCAAGCACAGGAGAAGACCAGACACTGCCAATTTCACCCAATATGGCCATGCGGACTGATGTTTGACGGTATGGTGTTCGCCCTGTGGTTCACCAGGCGGTGACGCCACCGGGCCTCCAGCCTCCAAGGGGCCCAACAACTGCGACTGGAGAAGTAGCACCAGACACGGCCTAGTCCAGCTGAAGTCCAGGAGAAGCTGTGGGGACCGGTTGGGGTCGCTGCGACGGACTGCCGACTTCACCTTACTAACCGGACTGAGGATGTAGCCTGGCCGGGAACACGAAAGAAAGAAAGAAAGAACAAGAGAGGCTAAATTGAGGGTCCACTTAGACCCCAGTGATCTGCAGAATGGTCAGGGGATCTGAGAGGCTTCGCCCCCAAGACGCTGA
>CM031603.1:11211876-11214376 GCA_018398815.1 Conus ventricosus | reverse complement strand
CTCGGGAAGATAATTCCCCAGGTATGACCTACCTTACTCCGTAGTTCCTTCGTAACTACGCAAACAGCATCCCATTGTCTTCGCCATCTTCTTCTTCTCGTCTCGTTCGTCATTTCTTCAGATGGATTCCCCCGACTCCTCGACAAAGGTGGTAGTACGTCGCAGGTCCTCCAGTGCTCCGTAGAGCTTCCAGGCCACTGGTATTGGGTCGGGTCAGGTTTTCTCTCGGAGCGCTTGGTGGAGCGGGCAGGACTGCAGCAGATGCGCCATCTTCTGAACTTGATCCCATTGAACCTGAGATGTTCGGGACAGAGGCATGCCATACTTTGAAGCTGGGTGACATGACTGAGGCGATTCAATGGGAGACTTGGCTGTCGCTACCAGTTGGTATCATCCGAGGGAGTCATGTATGGGAGAATATTAGCATCAGAAAGCGATAATACGTTTTTTTTCCCCCAGGAAAACGGCCATCATCATGGAAATAGCGAAAAGACGGAAAACGGTAATTATCCTGAAGATCACAATTTTTTCCATGGGATCACAACTATTTTCCCCAGAATCACAACTGTTTGACGATTTCCTGAAGAAAATTGCTGTTTTCCCTGTTCCTTGCCGATTACAACTGTTGTCCCTATTTTCCTCGGGAAAATGACTGGTATCCTTTTTTTTTTCTGAAGAAAGCAAGAACGATCTCGAGGAAAGCGTCGTTCTCATGGAAAACTCCGAAGATCATAGTTCTCCGAACATCTATAGTTATGAAGTGCTTTGAAAAACTTGTTCTCCGTCACTTGTTAACTTTTGTTGGTCAGTACCTTGACCCCTTTCAGTTTGCTTAATAAGCAATTAACCCATAGAGGTACAGATGATGCTATTCTAACTCTCCTTCACAATGCTTTCTTCCATTTAAACAAACCAGGTTCTTTTGCGCGTATTCTTTTTATTGATTTCTCCTCTGCTTTTAATACTATACAGCCACATCTGTTAGCTATGAAACTGCTTGACTTAGGTGTTGACCCAAAGCTTACTTTATGGATTGTCAGTTTTCTGCACAATAGAACTCAGTCTGTTCGTTTTCAGTCTGCACTATCCTCTGAACGCTCGACTTCTACTGGTGCACCCCAAGGCACAGTTCTGTCTCCCGTTTTGTTTACTTTATATACTAATGACTGTAGAGGCACAGAGACTGATGATTCTGCTATTCTAGATATGTCAAACTCTGATTCAGTTTACTCTGAGGAAATCAAAAAGTTCTGCAGCTGGTGTAAAGACAACTTTCTTGACCTTAATGTGCAAAAAACAAAAGAAATCTTAATCGACTTTCGGAAGAACCCGGAACCTGTGCCAGACCTTGTAATTAATGGTGAAGCTGTTGAACGAGTGAATGAGTATAAATATCTGGGAATGATTGTTGATGATAAATTAGTTTTTGATAAAAATGTTACTAAAATCCATAAAAATTGCCAGTCAAGAATATTCTGTTTGCAAAAGCTACGAAATATTGGTGTTAAACCTGTAATCTTACAAACTTATTACAGATGTTGTGTTGAGTCATTGCTCACTGCTTCTTTCATGTGCTGGTATGGAAGTTTGGGTGTGAAGAGCAAGCGAGTATTGAATGATGTGGTGAATGTGTGTAGCAAAGTGATTGGAAGGAAGCAAGTTGGAATGCAAGAATTGTATGACAGACGAGTGGACAGGAAAGCAAGAAAGATTGCCAGTGATGATAGCCATGTTTTAACAAAATATTACGAAATTTTACCATCTGGACGTCGTTTTAGGACCCTTAGAGTCAAATCTAGGGCGCAAAAAACTTTTATACCCAGGTCGATCCATCTTCTAAATTCATGATGTCTTTTGTACCATTTTTCATGCTTAGTGATGTGAAGGAATGCGAGAGAGAGGGAGAGAGGGAGGGGGATGGGGGGGGGGAGGTGCGAGAGAGTGAGAGCTTGTGGGGTGGTTGAAGATGTGTGTGCTTGTGTGAAGATATGTGTATTTGCATATAATATGTGCTTTTGTGTGTGTGTATATATATCTGCTTGTGAGTGTAAGCCTATGAGTGTGCTTGTGTAAGTGCATGTGCATGAGGTTTTTTCAAATGATTATAGTGTGTGTGTGTGTGTGTGTGTGTGTGTGTGTGTGTGTGTGTGTGTGTGTGTGACTGTATATGTAAATTCTATAAGTGGCCACTTGATTGTGATGATTCTTGTTTTATGCATGTTGTCTTGTTATACTGTTTATTATGCACCTATCTTAATTTCTCATCCTTTGAGATAATGAAGTGTTCATATCATATCATATCATATCAGTGTTTGCTCTGACGAGCGCCTGGAAAATAGTTGTGATCCCGAGAATAGCCCGTAAAGATAGGGAAAATACTTATGATCTGTAGCCATGACACTGATAACGACAAGATAGGGAAAATGCTTGTGATCCATAGCGATGACACTGATAACGACCGTTTCTATCAGGAAAACAGGGAAAGCAGTTGTGATCTTCA
>CM031603.1:11196876-11204376 GCA_018398815.1 Conus ventricosus | reverse complement strand
CATAAAAACTATTTCAAATCTCCTAAACGAGTGCCAGTCGTTCCGACAAGACGTCACAGCAAAAACATCTATACCATACAGCATGGGTAAGTTTACCATTAAGATAAATTTTTTAAAGGAATTGAAAGTAAAATCCGCCAATTTAAAAAACGAGGTGACTGAGGGCGGAAAATGAGGCAACATTTAAAAAGTAATGGTGTTAGTTACCGCCACAGACACTGACAAACAGATGACAGGACAAAACACAATGCATTTCGCCCTCTTGGGTCTTCTTCAGGCGAACACAAACAACATTTAGGAAAAATGAACACGAGAACGAGAAACCATTATCTTTTCATAGTCGGCGCAAAATGGCTGTTGGATGAAAAATCCCCCACTTAACACGGACAAACAAAATGGCGAGACAAAACACGACGCGTTTCGACCTCTTCCCTTCGCTCATTTTGCGCCGAAACTGGAGATGATAAGCGACTGCTCGTTCTTCGCTGTCTTGGCCCCTGAGCATTGATAAACCTTGCCTGAAGGGGACCTAAGAGGTCGAAACGCGTCGTATTTCGTTTTGTATTTTCTTTGTTCCTGTTAACTGTCGGATTGACCTTCCGCCTGCAGTCACCTCACGTTGAAACTAATAATAATAATAATAAAAATAATAAAAATTAATAATAATAATAATAATGAATACTTATATAGCGCCTATTCTCGGCTAGAGACCAAGCTCTAAGCGTTTTACAATCAACATCGTTTACACAACGGGTTTGCCTACCTGGGTAGTGCCGATGAAGAGCTGCCAGGGTGGCGCATCATTCAGTCGTTTCCCGTGTATCCAGTCAATTCGTTCAAAATCGATCATCATTTTCCTTACTTCCTTCATTCTTTCCCTTTCTCACGCAGGGCGCATTTCTTGTGTAACGTGTAATCCATACCAACGGCCAAACTGGCCTACTCTTCCGAAAGATGGAGATGGGATTTACGTGTGTGCAAGATGTTATGCATGCGTTCACACACGGAACCTCGGTTTTAGTCTCATTCGAAGGACTGTATGGGAACTGGAGTCAGAACCAATGTGAATCCGAGGGAAAACGCCCCGGCGGAGGTTTTGAAACCCCCAACCCAGGATCACCAAGATTACGAGTCCCGGGGCTCTACCAACTGAGCTATTCCGGCTCCCAACTACAATTGATACAGTCTACAACAGCTGGTTAGGTCTTTGGACGCCATAACAACTCCCTCATAATTGTCGGAAGGAGGAAAAGTTTATAAAATGATGCGAGCAATCCACGCTGATCGCACTGTCTTTATGTGAATTTCAGCCACGCAGCTATATTCCTTCCGTAACGTTCACGTACGCGAAAGCTCAGTTTTCTCTAAGCGGTGCGATGGTGAAGTGTGCATGTTCATGTTACTGTATGTTTGTGTAATTTTTCAGAATACATCTGTGTGAAATGATTGAGTGCTTGTATTTCAAACACATCGGCTTTGCTTATGATCATTCTTTTTTTTTTTTTTATTTTTTTCGAATTAATGTTTCTTTTTTTTTTTTTTCTTTTTTTTTTTTAAAAATTTTTCTTTTTTTCCCTCCCCCCTGACATATTGGTAGTACATGGTAACTTGCCTACATTTAAATACACATGACATGTGTACTCTTCTCCCCCTTCCCCCCCCCCCCTTCCCCCCCCCCCCCCCCCCCACCCCCCCCCCCCCCCCCCCCCCCCCCCCCCCCCCCCCACACATATACACTCACTACTCTCTTCTGATATTACTTCCCTGGGTATGCAGAAGTTGATTAATTTGACCACAAAAAAAAAGAATAAATAAACAAGCGTCCAAAAGGACTCAAGCAAAGGGTTCAACAAAAACGGGCCCCTGATACAAAAACCACTGTTCATTGTACTGTGCCAAACTACCCTCCAAAGAGTGCATTATCTAAGGTCGGAACATCTCTGTTTCAGCATGCAAAGAAAACCTTGAGTACTTGGCATTGCATTAGTCATGGATACTTTAAATATGTAATACTTGGCCCGTACAAAATGTTTAAATTTAGTCCAAAATTTGTTTCAGTACCTTCTTTACAGCCAAATATGATCAAGGTGTCTGACAGAGTCAAAAAAAACTACAGTGTTGACAACTGGAGGTAAGAATTTGGTTTAAAGGGCATTCCAAAATGTGTTAACAAAATCACAATCCCATAACAGGTGTTGTATTGTCTGAGTTTTGTTTGACAGAAATTACATATTGGATCATCGACAATATTACAGTCATACAGGTATTTTCTGGTGGGCAGTATACGATGTAATCCCCTCAATTGGAACCATTTCATCTTTATGTCATAAAACTTGCTACATTGTTTGAAGATATTAAACCAGTTGAGATCTTCAAAAAAACTGTTCCACTTTAATCTGTTTGAGAACGAAAAATCGGACCTCATAAGTATAGATTGGACACTCTTTCCCCCTTTTTTGATAGATTTCCAAATTTTTGTGTTTCTGCTTTAGGTTCTTAGAATCAAACTTAATCCAAACTTTAGTTGATATTGCATTAGCATTTATAATCCCATTGTACAACAGAAAATTAGTTCATTGAGATTTGGGATATTCTTTTTAAAAATTCGGATGCATATCTGGAGTCTTATTTTTGAAGTTCTAAATTCACATACATTAGTTTATCAGATGGCGTATGTGCAAAACGACATGATATTACAGAGTGAGCATGTGAAGTGGGGTACATTTCGCGTAGGAACATTTTCGCATGTGTATCGGAGAGTATTTCCCAGAAATGGTAAAGGGTGCCTTTCGCTCTCGCAAAATTGACTCTAGGAACCATTTCACTGGAGAGTACAAATGGCTCGCTACACCGGCCTAAACAATTTAAAACACACACACACACACACACACACAACACACAACACACACAACACGCACACCACACGCACACACACACACACACCACACACACACACACACACACACACACAACACACACACAGGCATAGGGCCCAGGACAGACAGACAGGAGAGAGAGAGAGGAGAGAGAGAGAGAGAGGAGAGAGAAGAGAGAGAGAGAGAGACAGACAGACATGGAGAGAGAGATAACGATAACGATAACGTAATTTATTCAAGAAAGGCCACAGCCCCATTTGAAGGGGGTTTGACAAATAACTGATGTAACAACACATTAATATACAAGCACATATAATCAAACTTAAAGTCAGATAGCTCCCCTCTTGAAGGATTTATACAAATATGATGCTAGATCACCAACAACATTCTCATTTCTTGACGACAAAAGCAAGATAAGCCTAAAAAATGATGGACGTCGATAATATTTAAAAGGGAAATTTATATTTTTGTCTTAAATCTGTAAGCAAAGGACAAACAAATAGAAAATGAAGTTCGTTCCAGGGCAGACTTGCATAATGGACATAAAACATCAATTCTGTATGAACATTGTAACGTTGCCTGTGTACAGCAATATCAGATCACCGAATCTAAACTTATTTTAGTGCAGTTTGACAAAACTTTTAAATATTCATCGACAAATAAGGTTCCGCTTCCATTATTTGATTTGTCTTAGAAATCGAAACAAAGAAAATCTCTCACTGTTTTTAATATGACTATTCCAGTTTGCAAGTACAATCAATTATTCTCTGCTTAAAACAAGCCAAAAATGTTTTAACACACCCAAACCACTCTGTTCTAACCAACAAACAAAAACCCATAACTACAAAGACTTTACGAATAGAAGTTGCCAAGTTGATTTGCCTCTAGAATCTAAATCAAACAATACTTTGTATGCTTTTGCAGGTAATCTGTGTTCTCCCATACGTACGATCTTAAGCCAATAACTAATACATTTCACATATGAATTTACATAAATGGGATATCTTCCCAAGCTCACCATAAAAAATCATTAGGGGTTCGTCTATCCACATGCAAAAAAGCTTCATAGCAAATAGATGTAATTTTTCGATTTAGTCCTTTATCCAATCCCCAAATCTCGGCGCCTTCTGTAAAATAGGCTGCACTTGGGCACAAACAGTTTAAAAAAAATTTTAAACCCGAAACACTTTCAAATTTATAAAGCAAACTTAAAATAGCTATGACAGAACGCTTTCCTCTGTTAACATAGATCTGACAGGCAAACGTAAAGCTAAGTTTGTTGAAAATTTATGCCCAAGTACTTATAAGCATTTACTACCGACTTTTGCGAACTTCCATAGAACCTCTTTCACGTGATGCTAGTAACCACCCTTTCGAAAAACTATAATGTTTGATTTACCCATGTTTACTTTCAAACCCAGTCTAGATGATGCAGAATGCAATTATTCAATTGATTTTGTAACCCTACGACAGTTTCAGAGAGCAAAACGATATCATCTGCAAATAACAATTTAAACATTCAATCAAGTCAAAAGTGACACATTGTCTTCCCTTTCAATAATTTCTTGTGAAAAATTCATTAATATACAATGAAAATAATACTGGGCTGCAGACTTCCCCTGTTTAACCCCCTGAGTACATCTAATTAGTCACTAAATTTTGCCCCCAATCTTATCATGCTTTAACTTCTTTGTACATGCATTTTACACAATTATTTTAATTTTTCCCTTTTGATTCCATTTTTTGTAAGTATCGGCCAAAAATTTTCTTGAAATGGGTCAAAGGCCTTTTCAAAAGTTTTACAAAGGCAAATATAGTTTTACGGTTATTAGAAAATTGTTTCTGGACAGCTGCTAACGAGTAAAAAATATGATCAATTTTTCAAAAGTTTTTCTTGAACCTGCCTGGTAATCACCTGTTATATTATTTTACTTCAATCCATTCTGACAATCTCTTGTTAATAATAGAACCAAATACTTTACTTGCAACTTCAGACAGGAAATTCCTCTGAAATTGTTGGGGGTTCATACGTTTTACCTTTTTTAAAGAGGGGGAGGAATAAATGATTTGTGCCAATCTTCAGGAAAAATTTCCATTGTCAAACAAATTATTAAACAATTTAACCAGAAAATCAGTTCCAACATTACCACATTTTTAAAAAATCACAATCATGCATTGGCCCAGCTGCCTTTCCATTTTTTAGTTTTCTTATCGCAGCAACAACTTCGTTTTGCTTTAGGACGATCAAAATATTCTATATATCCGTTGTCGATATCATTTCATTTTCTGAATTTCAGTTTCTGTCATAGAATCTTATCTAGCACATGCTTAAAATGCTTATACCATTCATCCAACGTGATTTGTTTTGATTATATACTCGCTTTTGAATACTGTACGTACATTTCTCCAGAATCTTGCTAAACTATCAATACTTGGTGATCCTTTTTCAAAACATAATCGTTGTTTTGTTTCTTCTTTCTTTGTAGAAAATTTTTATATTCACGTCGAGCTCACGTATAGATGTCGGACATCTTTATCTAACGTGTTGCAAAATGTTGTAACAATTTTCGCGCATTTTGTCTTTCAATTTTACATTCGGCATAAAAACCAATCATTCTGTCGTTTGACTCTTTTTACACAAACTTTACTTTTCATACCTCAGCAGCTGTTTTAGAACTGTTAAACAAGTTAAGTGCATCATTTACTTTACATCAACTAAATCCATAGCACGAAAAAAAACTGTACTTTGATTTCCTGTGAGTTCATTGTGTCTATGAAATTCAAGGCATAACCCTTACCCCACACGAACTTTTCAATAACTCTCCCCTTTTTCATTTTCATTCACACCCACATTTGTTCCTAGAACATTTACGCTAAGTTCAAAGGCAATATGACAGATTCCCAATCGTTCGTTTTACACACAATTTACAAGAAGAGTTTTATAAAAGTCAAAAGTTCACATGATGCTATAAAGTAATCATTCACACTACAACCTGATTTCACACACATTGTAAAGTGACCAATGATGTCACTCGAACAAAGACCATTAAGAATGTTTCAGACCCAAAGCATTACACATGTTTTTGCAGACGTTTACCATATTCATTCAATACCTTGTCTTGAGACTGTCGCTTAAATTTAGACGAATCAAATTTGTCAAAACCATGAAAAACGTTTTAAAATTGTCATCACATTCTGGAGATATGTCTGCTGTTCGACCGTTAAAGTCACCACATATCAATATTGACATCTTATCACTGAAAATAATTATTTACAATACAGTCCTCAATTTGACTGATCCCCTTATCCCCGTTTTAAAACAGAATAATATGGTGATTTCTCGGGTGGAAAATATGTACATAAATATAAGATTTTCATTTGATAGCAGAACAAATTTTTATCAAGGACAAATAATAAAAACATTCATAATGAACAAACTTGTTTTAATATTTCACAAGACTATTCCTGATTAAACTATTACCCCCTGATCTCCCTTCCCCGTCAGTAAACCGTAAAGAGGCTTTACAAACACAGTAGGTCGCTAAACACAGTATAGACTGAAAATCATTAAAAAAAAGACTCAAAGACAGACAAAATCAAAGGGTGACACATAATCAATAAAATCAATATTAGAAAGCTTCGACAATATACCGCCTAGTTCCCAAAGGAGAAAGAATAGTTTTTAATAACGGGCGTATTTACTGTAACTGGTGTGGTTACAGTGGTTGGCATGACCGTAGTGGTTGGTGAATTAATGTTTATTTGTGGATCATAAGCCTTATCAGTCATTACAAGCTGTACAATGAAACACAATCATCACAAGCACGCACATTTTTATTGGCACATTCCTCACTTAAAAGTATGTACACCAACTTCGGAGGGAACGCTTTCGGTCGATATTGGAGATGAATTGCTCTTATTTCCGTTTTGGGTTATGTACATTTAAACATTGGAGCAGAGACATTCATTCGATGATGAAATCAAAGCATTTTCATTCACACGTTCATTCACTCTACAAAATAAGCACTTATTCAATGAAGAAGATATTTTGTTTCAGCCATTTTTCATTACACACATAAACTTTAGAAGACAAACAAGCTTAACACGACAGGAAAAACACTTTCATTCACGCTTTCATTATGTGCCTGATCCAAATTCGATGTGTTTTTCAAGTACACATTTATCGGCCACCGTGGAAAAAATCTGAATGTGTTCGTTTGAACGACGCCCCTGCACGGGCAGTATCTGTCGTGAACTTCACAGCCAACACGGACGTTGACACAACTGTGTCACCCGTCCCAATCCGAACTGCACGTGCTGTGTCGTCTTTCCCTTTTCCTGTATACGGTGTTACACTTGCTTCTGTACCCTCCGCGTTTTTATTTAGGTAAATGATTTGATGGATTAAATTGTTTTGTATTTCACTTACAGGCCGGCCAGACCTCTAGGTAGACAGTTTCAGATTACTGTCTTGGTCAAGGTAATATTTTTTGCCTTCAATCACCAGGTGATCAAAGATCATTGATACCTTTTTATATTTCTTTTTTTGCGTCTTTCAGATGAGGGACAAGTTTTTTTTCGAATTTCTCTCACTCGCTGGGGGAAATCTTCACCCCAAATACAC
>CM031603.1:11179376-11191876 GCA_018398815.1 Conus ventricosus | reverse complement strand
CCCCCCCCCCCCCCCCCCCCCCCCCCCACATTCTGCCCCCTCCCTCCCCTCCTATGTTTGATTATCGTGGGAAAACACACTGGTCTATACACACATACATAACTCGGAAAGACACTCCATATTTCTCATACACACCCGAACTCAAAGTCCACAAAGGGACTAGGCAAATGAGCCGACCATGCAGAGGACTCCAGGTGTCTCGCAGCAGCTAGCATTCACTGTTAATGACCCGAGACCGACCGGAGAGGTCATCAAACACACGGACAGACGCAGGCTTTCAGAAAACAAATGGCACTGGTCGTAGCAGCAGTCACTACATGGTGCAGGCTACCCCTAGTCAGCTGGAGTCTCTCTCTCTCTCTCTCTCTCTCTCTCTCTCTGTGCCACCACAAGTCATATGGCAGACGGGGGATAACGTTTCGGTAAAACAAGAGAGAAAGAGAGAGAGCAAGCGAGAGAGAGAGAGAGAGAGAGAGAGAGGAGAGGAGAGGAGAGAGGAGAGAGAGAGAGAGAGAGAGAGAAAGAGAGAGGGGGAGGGGGAGGGGAGAAGGGGGGGGGGGGGAGGAGAGGCGCTACCAACGCTACATCAACTCCACCAGAGCAACAATGTGATTAAGACGGGCCTCTAAAATGACACAGTCTGCATTTTAGCGCGAGAAGGATTCGAATTCACAACGTCTGGCCCAGAGCTCGATGCTTTAATGCGGAAGGATTGTTAACGCACTCATCGTTCATCCCCACCAAACAAACACTCCTGACTTATTAATACGGAAGGATTGTTAACGCACTCATCGTTCATCCCCACCAAACAAACACTCCAGACTTATTAATACGGAAGGATTGTTAACGCACTCATCGTTCATCCTATATCCCCCCCCCTCCCCCCCACCAAACAAACACTCCTGACTTAATAGCCGAGAAGAGCTGGTTCTTCGTTTTTTATTGTCCTGAGTGTTGTTTATCTGGCCTGAAGACCTAAGAGGTCGAAACGCGTCGTGTTTTGTCTTGTAATTTGTTTGTCCATGTCAACCGGCGGAGTTTCTTGAAATTACCACTTTTTGACAAATGTGTGTAATGGAGATTTACCTGTGTGCTACGTCACTGGCGAGGGGAGCCCACCAAGACTGCAGTGATGAACGCCACAAGAGCTGTCTCCACCTCTAACGCGGCAAGTAGTCGAGGGGCATGGGTTTTGGCAATTAAAGCTCTTCCCCTGTCCTCTCAGCCATGTTGTCTGTCCACCTCGCTCTCTGTCTGTTCTGTCTCCTCCTCCCCTGTCCACTCCGCCATGTTGTCTGTCCACCTCGTTCTCTGTCTGTTCTGTCTCCTCTTCCCCTGTCCACTCCGCCATGTTGTCTGTCCACCTCGCTCTCTGTCTGCTCTGTCTCCTCTGTCCCTGCCGTGTTTCTTGGGAGATGGTTGTGGAGAGGGTATGATCTTATAACATGTCCATACCGCGTCATTTCCACGCTGTCGTCAACAGTGATACAGATCAACAGCTAAAAAACATGTTTTTTGTTGTTGTTTTTGTTGTTGTTGTTGTTGTTGTTGTTTTCTTTTTCTTTTCTTTTTTTTTTTTTGGGGGGGGGGGGGGGGGGGGGGGGGGACAAGCTGAAATCTTAAGCCTGCCGATTTCTTCTTTTTTTCTTTTTTTTTCCTTTTTTTTTGACATTGCGAAAAGCTTTTATTGATTACAAATACGTGTATCTCTACACTGTAGAGACTGAAACGTGTAGGTTGGTAGTATGCCTTCATGTGTTATTTTTTGTATGTAGTTGTGTTTGTGTTTGTTTGTTTGTTTGACCTGAAAGCCATTTACGAGATAGACTCGTGACAGAAAAAGTACACACACACACACACACACACACACACAGAGAGAGAGAGAGGAGAGAGAGAGAGAGAGAGAGAGAGAGGAGAGAGAGAGAGGAGAGAGAGAGAGAGAGAGAGAGAATTTCCAGTTTGAGAAAAAAATCATCTTTAGTCACATTAGCGTCTAGGTACAGTCCAGTGACCATTTCTTAGTCAGCTACTATCACATCATACCGACTGAAAAACAACAACAACAACAACAGGAACAGCAACAACAACTCAGTGATCCACGCTCCTTTGATAGTTGGAGAGACTGAGCTTTGAATACGTTAATGAGCAGGTAGCAACGGAGCTGGAGCCCGTGTGGCGGTCCTATGGCTGATGGCTGTTCTTATTAACGGCAGAGTGCCAGAGTGTAAAGGATGAAAAAAAAAAAAAAGCCTCCACCTCTGGCCCTTCCCAGACCAGACCCCACCGCAGGTAGCCCAGTGTGAGCGCCCTGCAAAGCCCGATGGAGATGGAGCGACGAGAGGAAACCATTTAAAAGAACAGCAGTTGAGCACACCCATTTTTACCCGGACACAAAGCGAACAAAGGCCGCCGAACGCGGGGAGAAAAATGCACACTTTATACATAAAAGCCCCTACTGCTTTATGATGTCGCTCTCAAGCAGAAAGTTGAAACGACGGCGATGAAGACGACGGAAATTTGCGAGACGGGGTTGAAGAAGAAGAAAAAAGCCCACGGGGAAAAAAAAGCTGGGCAAAGGGAGAGAACTGTGCACACAGGCGCATTAGCACTAATGCTTCTTTAATCTGCAGGTAAAACTTCATTTCCATATTTATTGACAGATTCCTGTCACGCGATTCACAGGGAGGGGAGGTTGGGAGATGGAGGTGAGAGCGGATAGGGCTCGAGGCAGGTGGGGGGGGGGGGGGGGGGGGGGGAGGGGGGGTAGAAAGAAATGGTCGGGGACCGGCCTCCATTAAGCGACCTGTATTTGAATAAGCGCTGCCGGAAGAGCTAATCTATCATTGATTTCCATCTATCATTTCCACTTCATAGACTTCGCTAGCTGACCTTCTCCAGAGAGGGTGCGGGGGAAGCTGAAAGGGCAGGGACCATAACACTGGGGGCTGACAACAACCCTGCCCGCTCCACCAAAGGTCCGCCAGAATGACAAGAACATTAACTCGACACACGCAGGGTCTCTGAAAAGGAGAGTTTTCAAGGAAAACAAAGTATCAAATGGTGAATAAACAACGCTGGGAATCTTCAATACGCTCGCTTTCCAAAGCCAGAGAAAAGTTTGGAGGAGGCCGGGGGAGGGAAGGGGGGGGGGGGGGGGGGGTGTAGAGAGAGAATCGAGGCGAAAGCGGAGCGGAGGGCGACAAAGTCAACAGCCGCAATGCGGCCTGACACCGACCCTTTTCAAAGCAAATGGCTAGCTTTTTGTCCAGCGTTGCCACTTGATTTTCAAATGTCAACCGCGGCAAGAAAATCCCTACAAAGTGGAGACCTTTAATGGAATATCGCTATCCTCAAATTATCCTGATTTCCCCGCTCTGCCCCGCCGCTCTTAGACGCTTCCGTTTTTCGATTGGCCCTTTTTGCCTGTGCGCGCCAAGCGCGTGCTGCGCCGGAAATGAAGGTCGAAGAGGCGCCCGCGCTCTCCACACACCGCCAGTTACAGGCCATGGAATAGCGTGATGGCGCACGCTTCCAAGTCTTCGCTCAACCGTTTCTCTTTGAAATTGTTTCGGGCCAAGTGAAGTTTTCGACAAATATGGAACAAGTCAAGGCTCTGACAGTTTGAAGAGAGAATCGTCGTAAGTGGAAGCGAACATTGGAGCTGGTGCTTCACGCCTGGCAAATATGGAGAGCGTGCCGTTATCCAAAACAAACACGTTTGAAAATGGAATTTTGAAACTTCTTTTCCAGAGGACAGATAGTTCGCTCGTCCTTGAGAAAGCCGTCTTGCCGTCACTGTTGACAAACGAGATAGTGCATGGACTTTCTCGACTTCCATCAAAAGAAGTTGGAAATCAACACTCCTGTCAATGTTGTTGATCGAGGAATTAACTTTGATGTGAAGGGCTCGCGACGGTTAAAAAAAAAGAAATTATATACTTTTTAAAGTTATTTTGATTTACAAATCATACAAGGTTATTGAAGGTCACTGGTTCTCTCTCTCTCTCTCTCTCTCTCTCTCTCTCTCTCTCTCTCTCTCTCTCTCTCTCTCTCTCTCCCCCATCTCTCTCTCTCTTTAGTCTTTTCAATCTCATTTATGAATAAGTTATTTCCAGATTGGTCACAATCTTTTACTTCTGTTAGAGGTAACGTTTTTCCCACCAACAATCATCCCTTAGCCTTTTCAATCTCATTTATGAATAAGTTATTTCCAGATTGGTCACAATCTTTTACTTTTGTTAGAGGTAACGTTTTTCCACCAACAATCATCCCTTAGCCTTTTCAATCTCATTTATGAATAAGTTATTTCCAGATTGGTCACAATCTTTTACTTCTGTTAGAGGTAACGTTTTTCCCACCAACAATCATCCCTTAGCCTTTTCAATCTCATTTATGAATAAGTTATTTCCAGATTGGTCACAATCTTTTACTTCTGTTAGAGGTAACGTTTTTCCCACCAACAATTATCCTTAGCCTTTTCAATCTCATTTATGAATAAGTTATTTCCAGATTGGTCACAATCTTTTACTTCTGTTAGAGGTAACGTTTTTCCACCAACAATCATCCCTTTTCCTTCATTAACGGAAAGTTTTGCTGGGTTGATATCGCAAAACAAACGATGGAAAGAGCAGTGAGAAACTTCTCTAGGCAGTTGGAAGTTTACGGTAGGAAAGAAAGACGTGAAATTACTCCACCGTTGGAAAACAATGCACGCAAACAATTGAGTTCATGCTATTTACAGGCCCGGCCGACCACAAGGGGCAATATCGGGGCTGTAAGGGCACGCATGGTGATTCCTACCTGAACACATAATCTCCTACTGCCTGTCCACGACATAATTATATCCAGTTTAATTTGAAAACTGCATTAATTTTGAACTCCCGGAAGACCAAAAATATCCCCAAAAGAAACGTACCCGTATCCTAGCAGGATCGTGTGAACACTGTGGGTTTTGATTGCTTTGTTTTGTGCGTGTCAGTTATGAATACATGAGAGTTGTTTAGAGATATGACTTTGAGAACGGTACTACAATTGCTGATTGCTTACTTATTTGGCAGACTAGTTCAATGACACCTTGTGTGTGTGTGTGTGTGTGTGTGTGTGTGTGTGTGTGTGTGTGTGGGGTGTGTGTGTGTGTGTGTACATGTGTACCTGTGCGTGTGCGTCTGTTTGTGTATGAATTGTCCAGTTAATTGGTAGACTAATTCAATGACACCGTGTGTGTGTGTGTGTGTGTGTGTGTGTGTGTGTGTGTGTGTGTGTGTGTGTGTGTGTGTGTGTGTGTGTGTGTGTGTGTGTGTGTGTGCGTGTGTGTGTATGTGTGTGTGTACGTGTATACGCGCACGCGTGTGCGTGTGTGTGTGTGTGTGTGCGTGTGCGTCTGTGTGTGTATGAATTGTCCAGTTAGTTGGCAGACTAATTCAATGACACCTTGTGTGTGTGTGTGTGTGTGTGTGTGTGTGTGTGTGTGTGTGTGTGTGTGTGTGTGTGTGTGTGTTCATTTGTCTAGTTAGTTGGCAAACTAATTCAAAACATCGCTCGCGCGAGCACACGTGTGTGTGTGTTGTGTGTGTGTGTGTGTGTGTGTGTGTGTGTGTCTGTGTGTGTGTGTGTGTGTGTGTGTGTGTGTGTGTGTGTGTGTGTGTGTGTCCCCCAGAAGTGAAACTAACGGAACTTCTCATTTGCCGTGACGATTCAACAAGGAAACGTGGAAGCAACTCCCACCAACAGAGCAAAAGTTTACCAAATTTGACGAATCGCATGGCCTGACACACGATTCTATGTCACATACATCCTCGTTTGCCAGAGATCAGTGTTTTGTTAGATCATCATTTCCCTCTCCCTTCATTTCGCGGGGGGATTACTTGGCACTACTTTAAAAAAAACGATTCACCACACTCCCCAGCTCTGTTGGGTTTATGCCAACACCTGGTGGAATTTTTATGCGGCTGTCTCGTGTAATCGAATCTAGCGGAGCCCATCTCCTTTAAAGTCGGGTTTTCTCGCTGGGCCTACTGTAGCATCTGGTCAACGAGGAATGAAAGTGAACTCAGTAAGGTTTGGATTTGCCAGCTTAGAACATGTGTCCCTGAGTGATGTGGGTAAGACATCCGTCTGAAAAGGCAACGCCTGAGACGCTCACTGTTTTAACAGTTACTGGTTCGAATCCCGGCAGCGACACGAACAAACAAACAAACAAAAAACAACCCTGCACGCGGAAAGGGAACCCAAGACTCATGAAATGAATGCGGCCCGCCTTCTCATAACTAGGCAGTTCAGAGCCAAAACATTGTTCTGGTATAGTTTTACTTTTTTTTTTCTTTTTTTTTTTTCTGAAGTGCTGCTCTCAACCTCTCCATAGAGCTTTTCTCCCTGCTGGAGAAGGCAGCCTCTGTATTCATCTCTTCTTTCGTGTAAACCGGCTGAATTTTTTTTTTTTTGCTGTCCATTTCTGTATCACCTCAGTGGCAGCCCACCTTTGCCGCTCATTCCGAGCCCCTCCCCCCCCCCCCCCCCGCCCCCACTCCCACTCCCCTCTCCGACCACAGCCCCGCCCGGCCCGATCTGCGCAGCCCTGGCACTGCACTGGCAATCCACAGGGAGCAGTCAATGTCAAGTCGTCAAGAGGCCACCCACCGGAGGAGACACTGCACTGCTGCCGAGTCACTTCGTATCGGTGGTGTTCAGTGGCGCCTGTTCTGATCCAGCATACGCAGGACACCACCTACTAAGCCCCTATGACGACAATAATTGCTTAGTCGCGGAGCCGGCGTGAGTGAGCTCTCCTCCGGAGGGCGCCACCACGTCCGTCCAACCACAGCTCTGGTCTTTGTCATAAAGACCAGATACGTTGTCTTTGAAGAAACAAGAATCTTTTCTGATTACATACCGCATTTTTTAAACATCAAAACGCACCTGAAATAGTAATATCGCCTGGCTGACGGAGACTGCAATCGGAATTATCAAATTATTGGCCGATTGCTTGACTGAGCTTTGTCATCAATGTCATCTCAGATTGCAAATGTGCACAGATGTGTCTCACTTTTTTTCCCTTTCCTTAGACTATCTACATAATTACGATACAGTTTTTTTTTTTTTTTTTTTTTACTGTTCTCCCCCTTCATATAGGAAAAAAAAGTAACTTTAATACCTTTTCTCATGCGAGAGAGAGAGAGAGAGAGAGAAAAGAGAGAGGAGGAGAGAGAGAGAGAGAGAGGACTGGGGTTGTGTGTGGAGAGAGAATAGAAAGACATGTGTCGGGGACATTTAAATCTTGTCTGCCATGGGCTTGTGTTTCTTTTCTCTTTCTTTTGTTTTTTTGTGTGCTTGTTATAGTTCTGCAGAATATTCAAAGCAAACAAAGCAACTTCACAATTTTAACCATAGAATATGAACATGTCAAACGTCTTCATGTGCACGAGCCATTCGTCATTCTTTCTGTCTGTCTTTCTTTCCTTATTAAGTCATTTGCAAACGAACAATGGAAAACCACCACACCTTACCCTGTTCCCCTTCCATCCCCCTCTTTGCCCTTCCCCGATCCTTCACATGAACAACACACACACACACCACACGCGCGCGCGCGGGGTGCGCGCGCACACACACACACACACACAAACAAACACAAACACACACACACACACACACACACACACACACACACACACCACACACACACGTGTGTGTGTTTGTGTGCGTGGTGTGTGTGTGTGTGTGTGTGTGTGTGTGTGTGTGTGTGTGTGTGTGTGTGTGTGTGTGTGCGCTCTCTCTCTCTCTCTCTCTCTCTCTCTCTCTCTCTCTCTCTCTCTCTCTCTCTTCAGTTTTTCTCTTTTCTTCCGTCTTCATTTTTGTTTTCTTTTTCGGAAGAAAATAAAAACTCATGCTCCAATCCGTCTTCATTAAGGCTCACAATGAAACATTGACATTAACAAAACTTTCACAGTGTCACTTGTGTACGCGCCACAATATCTAAACGGGGACTGTATGAGTCTTGGAGGCGGGGTGGGCGGGGAGAGAGAGAGAGAGGAGAAAGAAAAATAAGAAACAAATAGCTAACGACGATTTAAAGAGCAATATCTCCTGCCATAGAAAGGATACTCAACATACCACAACGCATGGCGAGAGGCCATTGTGATCAACGTGTTTGTATTGCTGCCACAGTGTCGTGCTTGTCCCTTAACGCCGAGTATACCCGCTAGTTGTGAAACGAAATATCTTTTCCCTCAACACCACCGCTTGAAAAAAAAAGGGAAAAAAAAAAAGAAAAAAAAAGAAACCTCCGCTTGATGTATGGACACCTCTACTGTGCATTGAAAGCTCCCGAGAGTGATTTGTCCACCCCTCGCTCTTCTGGGAGGGGGGGGGGGGGGACCCCGGATGACTTGGAAGTGGAGGGAATTCCGTACGGACCCTGCTGTTGACATCCCCAATCCTCCGAGGTCCTCGCCTTCCGCGTGGCTGACTCCACGATTAACTCCACTGTATAGCCTGGGAAGTCAGGCGGCGCTCACAAAGGGGCGGCAACTCTACACCTTCCACGCTGAGGTGGTCGAACTGCTCGGTCTTCCTCTCTTTCTGTCTGCTGTCCTCGTGGGCTGAGCCCGGTCATAATATCAGGGCATGGTCTTCTTCCACCCCACGTTGCAAAGCGTCAGAGAGTGACAAACTCCGATCGTTGCATGCGTTAGAGGATGCGTTGCATGCTGTTTTGTTCGTTCGTGCGTGGGAGAAGACAAGATAATGGCTATTTAGATTTGGAAAAAAAGATTTAAGGCTTATAAAGATGTTTCAGTTCATTTTCAAACCCTCCCTAAAGGAGGCTGTCAGATTTCGTTTTCAACCGCAGCCCCATTTCAAGTCTGACTTTCAGCCTTTATGTCATTGACTATGGACCAAATGTTGCTTATAATTATATGTCAAGTGTGTATGTCTTAGTAATGTTACTGTTGAGCATTTTATTTCTGAGTTCGAATTAATGAAGCTTTACTTACATAAAAGCACGTTATTTACAGGCAATGTAAGTGTTGATGTTCTAGCTTTTTGTTTTGCTGTCATTTGCTTCTCTCCTTGAGTTAACGGTTAATCTTTTACAAAGCCATCGAGTAAT
The DNA here is from genome assembly GCA_018398815.1 of Conus ventricosus. NCBI lineage: Eukaryota > Metazoa > Mollusca > Gastropoda > Neogastropoda > Conidae > Conus > Conus ventricosus. The sequence continues at coordinate 11,182,770 of CM031603.1, read as the reverse complement.
GTGCTTTATTGTGCTTTAGATAATTTCAGATGTTCTTTGTTTTCTCCTTCAACTGTTCTTTTTCTTTTCCAAACTATCCAACTGTGCCCCTCCTCACTGAACTCTCCTCTCCCTCTCCAATGAAAAACAAAATCTATTTCTAATTTTTGTTTTCAAACGATAACATTCTGACACTGTGAACATTTCTGAATTAATGTCTACTATCTCCTATGAGTGTGACTGGACATTAAACAGAAATCCTTTTCTACACACACACACCACAACACACACACACACACACACACACACACACACACAGAGTAGTAGTAGTAGTAGTAGTAGTAGTAGTAGTACTAGTAGTAGTAGTAGTGGTAGTAGTAGCTAAAAGTTACTGTGTGTTTTTCACAGGTAATTTCAATTATCAGCAGTACCCTTTGGGTTTCTGAAATCTTGAAACATCAGTCAAAATCGATCATTGCATTTGTTTCGGTCCTGACAATGACAGAAGACACTGGCAGATTTCTGTTTCCAAAGCAGTTCGTATGTGCGAAACGCATATACGTATAACAGGTCAAATTCTTTGCGTGTTGGTATGCCCTAGTTCCGACATTTTCTGAGTCATTGGTAAATTTCAGTTTTACTGATGATAACAAAATTATACATTTCCACGCACACTGCTTGGTAAAGGTCAAAACCTTTCAGGTACATCTTGGATCTTATCGTTCGTGTGTGTGTGTATGTGTGTGTTTTAGCCATGATTGGTGCTCAGTTAAATTCATTTTGGCAAGGCCAAGGACGTGGAAAGGATGGGAGTAGCATCTTCGTCTTTCGCTAGTGGCGTCCCATTCAACGTAGTAAAGGCACTCACCACTTCCTGTTGGTCTAAACTGGCTCTGTGTCTGCTGTCTGTCCACGGGTTGGCTGGCTGTTCATCACACGTCACAGCTGAAGGTGTCAAAATGATCACATTTGAAGTGCACACACGGTGTTCGCTTGTGGACAAAGTTACGTGCAGTGACCGACCGACCTTGCTGAGCGGCGGATATGAGCAAGCTGGCATATGCGGTTACTTTCGAGGGCAGCTCACCCGACTGAACAATTCTCGCGCCGGAAGAGGTTAGTTGCCTGTGCGTTCGGACGGCAGTCCTTCTTCTTCTTCTGCGTACGCAGGCTGATACTACTGCAGACACTCCCTATATGGACAGGCAAGTATTAAACCCATCTACCCTACAAAGGGAGTGGAGCTTTGTGTGCATGATCCTTTTTCATCCCGCCATTAAGACAGCCATACTCCATCTTCGGGGAAGGTGCATGCTATGTGTAACGTGTCACCCATACCAACGGCCAAACTGGCCTTCTCTTCCGAAAGTTGGTGATGGGATTTTACGTGCGTACAAGATGTTATGCGTGCGTTCACACACGAAACCTCGGTTTATAGTCTCGTTCGAAGGACTGTATGCGAAATGGAGTCAGAACTAATGTTAACTCCGAGGGAAAAATCCCCCCTGTACCGAAACGGCTCCACGGAGATTCGAACCCGCAACCCTTGGATTAAGAGTCCGGCGCCTACCAACTGAGCTATTCTGGCCCCCGGACAGCAGTCCGACCAGGTGATAGTGAGAAAACGAGGCGAGATACAGTGTGCCTGTCACTTCTTTGGCTAGGTGTTCATCACTCTGGTTGTCTTGTATGTTGAAGATGTTTCAGTTCTTTTCATCACTGCGGCTGCATTTTATTTTGATGTTGTCTTCAATTCTTTTCCCTCACTTTTACCGTCTTTTATTTTGAAATTGTCAGTAATTTTTCCCCATTAATTTGTAATTAATGTTGAAGATTCTTTCAGTTTCTTTTTGAACACTTCACCTATCTCTGTTTCTTTGCTTGATTCAAAGTTATTATAACAGCTTTGGCTGTCTCTGTATTTGGTTTTGAAAGAGCCATCAACTCTTTTCAACCACTTTGGCAGTGTCTTTATTAAATATTGAAATTGGCTTCAGTATCTTTTCAGTCAGTTTGTATGTGTATTTGTCTTCTTCTTCTTCTTCTTCTTCTTCTTCTTCTTCTTCTTATTCTTCTTCTTCTTTCGTCTTCTTCTTCTTCGTCTTCTTCTTCTTTTGGACCTTGGGTGGGTGGGTGGTGAGTGTGTGAGCCTTTTGTTCTTTTTCAGTCTCCTTGGTTGTGCCTTTTCCAGTTTTGAAGTTTAGCTTCTGTTCATTTGTCATCACTTTGCATTGCCTTCGTTGCTTTGTTAAGCTTCCCTTCTGTTCATTGCTACCCCTTGGGCTGTGCCTCTTTTTGATTTTAAAGTTGACTTCAGTGCTTTTTGACCACTTTGGCTGTGCCTTTATTTCACTTTGAACTTGACCAGCCTTCTTTTTCTTCTTTTTTTCTTTTTTTTTTTTTTTTTTTTGCTATCGTTTTAGACATCTATTTCGTTTTGAAATTGACGTCAGTACTTTTCCAGAATTTTGATTTTGCCTTGACTTAAGTTTGAAGCAGATTTTAGTTCTTGGTTGTAATTTTGGCTGTGCCTTTGTTTAGTTTTGAAACTGATTTCAATTCTTATTCGATCCCTTTGGCTGGATCTTTGTGTAATTGTGAAGTTGATTTCAGTTCATTTTCAATCGCCTGGATATGTGTGTCGTTATTCCACTTTGAAGTTACCTTCTGTCCCTTTTCAATCAGTTTTAAACTGCCTCGTCTTCATTTTGCGTCCGATTTTTTTCCCCACCTTTTTTTTTCTCCCCCCAATCGCAATTGCTGCGCCTTTACTCGAGTCTGAAGGTACCGTTTATTCATGTTTAATCCTCACAGGTGTGCGTTGCCATCATATTCATTTTTGAAGGTCCTTTCCGTGCATTTTTTAATCGCTTTCACTGTGCCTCTTTTTACTTATTCTTGGATGGAGACCCACCCCTAGCCCCCTACTCCCCCCCCCAAAAAAAAAAGGAAAAAAAAAAGAAAAGAAAAACAGAAAAATAGAAAGAAAGAAATACAAAAGAAAGAAAAGAAAAAAGAAAGAAAAAGAAAAAAAGAGGAGGGTGAAAAACAGGAGAAACAAAATTGAGGAAAAAAAAATCTTGTTCAAAGTGTCACTTTAAAAACCGCCTTCTCTTCATTCTTGTTCAATCAGAAAGCTGTCTTCTTTTCGCATTTTAACGCTTCGACTGTGGCCATGTCTTCTTATCCATTTTTTTAAAATGGCCCTTCTGTAGATCTTTCATCTCTTCGCTGAATGTTGTCTTCATATCCATGTTTAACAAAGCCCTTTTGTAGATCTTTCATCTTTTCACTGTATGTTGTCTTCATACCCATGTTTAAAATGGCTCTTCTGTAGATTTTTTTTTTATCTCTTCGATGTATGTTTCTTCATATCCATTTTTAAAAATGGCCCTTCTGTAGATCTTTCATCTCT
>CM031603.1:11166876-11171876 GCA_018398815.1 Conus ventricosus | reverse complement strand
TGTATATGATAATTCCACGACAATTTTGAAGTAATGTATACTCCGAGAAATTTCACCATTTGTCTGTATTTGTCTGTATTCTATAGTCTCGCCATTTATTTGAAAAATGGGTAATTCTGGTGGATCTGGCCCACTATTAAAAAGCTGTCTTTTGGGTGTTTTCCTTTTCATAGTAACTTTCATCCACATAACTATGTCATCTGCATATTGTACTAGTACAACATTATTCGATACAGACTGTGGCAAATCATAAAGCAAAATATTGAATAAATAAGGGGCAATAACTGACCCCTGTGGGATTCCCATTTTAGGAAATCGTAAGGTGGAATACTTGTTTCCAACATTTGTCTGCATGCTTCTTTCAGATAAAAAGTTCTTAATATAACCATATATATTTCCAGATAGACCAATACTTTTTAGTTTGTATAGTAATCTATCATGCCACACGTGATCGTAGGCTTTCTTTATATCAAAGAATGTGGCCAGTATATTTTTCCTACGAGCAAACTTATGTTTAATCTGCGTAGTCAGTTTAACTAAATGGTCGACTGTACTTCTCCCCTTCCTAAAACCAGCTTGGTTAGTGGGAGTAACTTTTCTTTTATCACAGTAATGAATTAATCTGTTTAGAACTATCTTTTCTAGCAGCTTCCCTGTGTGTGATGTTAGAGCGATAGGTCTATAATTGTTTATATCTATTTTTTGACTTTCCTTGTTTAGATACTGGAACTACGATTGAGTGCTTCCATATTTGGGGAATACAGCCCACATCCCAGCATTTCTGTAATAATTCGTGCAGTAGTATTATCCAGTTATCTGGCAGATGTTTTAATAGAATGATGGATATTGCATCTGCTCCAACAGCTGTTTTCTTTGCGCTTGAAGAAAACAGAGTATATTTTAGTTCACTTAAAGTAATTGGAGCATTGATATAATTTGCGTTATCTGCTACAGGATCTTTGTACATATCTTTTTGGGCCTCATTTACCCTAAACGTTCTGATTTCATGTGGAAATTTACTAGGAAGCATTGTATCCGAAAAAGAGTCAGCGAACGATTCAGCCTTTTGCAAGTTTGTACGAAGATCATTGCCTTCAATCCTGATAGGATATAATGGTAGATGTATCCCATTTTTCATATCATTAAATTTTTTCCATATCTTTTGTATATCTTTATGGCTGTAAACCTCATCTGTGCAAAATGTAGCCCAGTACTGCCGCTTCACTTGTGCTATGGTTTTATTACTGAGTGAATTTGCTTTCCTAAGTGGAGTGTGATTTTCTGTTTTTTATCCTGTAAGTAGACTTTGAATAAACGTTTCTTTTCATTTACAGCTTTCTCACAGGCTTCGTTCCACCAGATGTTTCCCAAATGTTTGTTAGACTTCAAATTAGAATACTTGGGTATGGAACAGTCAGCGGCTTGCAACACTGTGTCCGTGAATTTTGAGCAAAAATTATTGATATCATCATCTCTTATGTCATTAGTATTTTGTGATTTCAAAATATTTTGAAATAAGTTCCAGTCAGCACAGTTATAATTATATTTTGCTATGACATCTTTATCTGTACTATCCTGGGCTAGTTTATCATTTAGCGTAATAATAATGGGTAGATGGTCACTTCCTAAGCTATCTGTAAGCGTGTTCCAGTCACTATTTGGTACGAGAATGGGAGAAATAAGAGACAGATCAATAGCAGAAGCTCTTTGATTGGGTAAATCAGGGATCCTCGTAACTCTCCTATCATTTAGTAGATAGAGGGAGGCGTCAACTATATTTTCAACAAATCTGTTACTAGTCACATTTATGTTATCATTTTCCCAAAAAGGCGAGTGAGCGTTAAAGTCACCTGCGATTATCCATGTCTCTTTTGAATCATGTAATGGACGTAACCATTCGGTATTTTCCTCATTTGGGCCTTTAGGTAAGTATACACTAACAACATTTATCATCAATGTTTCACTGTATTTAACTTTGGCTGCACAAGAGTACAGATTCGATATATTCGCTGTGCTGGCGACGGGCATACGGCGTAACTCATCTTATCATGAATATAAATAGCTGTTTGAACTTTTCCTTCTTGATCCATCTTTTCACAGACTGGAGGATAGTAAAAGTTCGACAGTCTGGGCAATTTAGTTCGAGTGACATTTAACGACTGTAAAATGAGAATCTGATATCTGAAAGAAGCAAGATGTTGAATAAGGTAAGACAGGTTTGTATGTAAAGACCTGCAATTCTATTGCATAATACTTATAGCATTTGTTTCTCCCATAGCTATTAACAGTTCTTAGGAAACCTTGGGGGAAAGACAATAACAATACACAACGTACGGATGAAGTATACTAATAAATATCAATACGTGACAGAGATACTGAAGAGAAAGAGAGAGAGAGAGAGGTAGATAGGAAAGAGAAAGGCGGGGGGGGGGGGGTCTAAAAATAGTACCGATGCACAAAGAATAAACGCAGCGGATAACTAGTTGCAAAGTCAACAGAACGGTCCTTTGCTGTCCGCAGTTAAAGCAATGTTGATACAGATTGGTCCAGTTTTTAAAACCAGTCTCTCAGTACATCAAAGGGATTCTGCCACGGGTTCCTTTCACCAAAGTAGCGTGAAAAGTTGGGGTTTGGGTAGAAGCGTCTGGGTAGCTGATGACGTGGGCGCCTTAAAGTTTTCTTCGGCTGCTCTCAGAACGCCTGTCTCAGGTGTCGCCCCAGGTTTCCCGCAAGGACACTGGCCCCTCTTGCTGTTGGATGAATCCCGTCTTTTTTCAGCCCTCTGGTATGCATGTTGCCATGGTTGACGAAAGAGACTCTTTCCATCCCAAACAGTTCAGTGGAGACCAAAGCATTGAATAGTTCACGTTTGGTTTCCATCTCAGTATTTCGTAGAGGCGCGATTTTGCTGACAACAATTTTCGTTTTAGGATGTTTGGAAGATATGACTCTGATGGAATCGGCGAAGATTTTGCTGCAGATTTTGGGGTCAGACTTTTTAATATCATTGACTCCACAGTGGATGACAATGGCGTCTGGCGATTTCTTTGAAGAAAAAACAGAGGACTCTTGCTTCACTAGATCATTCGACGTCGGAGCCTTGAAGGAAAGTGCATCAAGTGTGTGTGTGTGTGTGTGTGTGTGTGTGTGTGTGTGTGTGTGTGTGTGTGTGTGTGTGTGTGCGTGCATGCGTGCGCGCGCGCACAGGGGAAAGGAGGGAGGGATTCCAATTTCTCCTTTTGTATACACCCATCTCAAACTTACCATCACAAGCGTTCGAAAACACACTCTTTCACCCCCCCCCCCCCAATCCTTCCCTCACCGACCTCAACCCAGTTTCTCTCTCCCTCCCCTACACCTACCCCTCCTCCCCTTCCCCTTGGTCCCCCTCGCCTTCTTCCCCCTTCCTCCTTTTTTTGTTGTTTGTTTTGCTTTGATGTTGTTGTTGTTGTTTCAACTGTGACATTCGCCTCAATATGTAGACACATGAGGAAGTGAAGAAAAATTACGATAATGAAGAAGTTACTAGCACTAAAAGCTGTGATGATGATGATCATAATTATTACAAGGAGGAGGAGAAGACGAAAAATTGACAGAAGAAGAAGAAGAGGAGGAGGAGGAGGAGGAGGACGACGACGACGACAACGACGACGACGACGACGAAGAAGAAGAGGAAGAAGAACAAGAACAAGAAGAAAAAGGAGGAGGAGGAGGAGGACGAGGAGGAGGAGGAGGAGACGGAAGGAGAAAGAAGAAGAAGAAGGAGAAGAGGGAAGGGGAGTAGAAGAAAGAGGAGGAGAAGTAGAAAACGAAAAAAAAAAAAAGGAGAAAACATAGTAGAAGAAGAAGAAGAAGAAGACGAAGAAGAAGAAGAGAATTGAAGGTAAAAGTGGCATTTCAGATGTGTAGCAATATTGTCGATAGCAAACACAGCGGTATTGTGATATAACACAGCATTGGGGAAAAAAGTAAAGAAAAAGAAAGAAAAAAGAGAATTTAATAAAGAAAGAAAAGAAAGAAAGTAAGAAAGAAAGAAAGTAAGAAAAATTGAAAGAAAGAAAGAGGGAAAGAAAGTAAGAAAGAAAGTAAGAAAGAAGAAAGAAAGAAAGAAAGAAAGAAAGAGGGAAAGAAAGAAAGAAAGAAAGAGAGGCGGAAAGAAAGAAGAAAGGATCAGAAAGAAGGAAGGAAGGGTAAGAAAGAAGGAAAGAAAGAAAGTAAGAGGGAAAGAAAGAAGGAAAGAAAGAAGGAAGGAGCGATAAGAAAGAAGGAAAGAAAGAAAGAAGTAAAGAAAGAAAGTAAGAGGGAAAGAAAGAAGGAAAGAAAGAAGGAAGGAGCGATAAGAAAGAAGGAAAGAAAGAAAGAAGGAAAATAAAGAAAGAAAGTAAGAGGGAAAGAAAGAAAGAAAAAGACAGAAAGAAGTAAGGATAAGAAAGAAAGAAAGAAAGAAAGAAAGACGGAAAGAAGGAAGGATGAGAAAGAAGGAAAGAAACAAAGACGGAACGAAAGAAAGATGGAAGGATAAGAAAGAAAGAAAGAAAGAAAGAAAGAAAGAAAGAAAGAAAGAAAGAAAGAAAAAAATTTGAGATCGGCTCATCATGCTAGGTCGGTGTCTTCCTCTGCTGACCCTGTGTCTGTTGTGTCCTTGTCCCTTTATTTGTCTCCGTCTGTTCTCCACATATGTGTCTCAGTCTCTGTTGTCCCCGTCTCTTTATTTGTCTCCGTCTGTTCTCCACATATGTGTCTCAGTCTCTGTTGTCCCCGTCTCTTTATTTGTCTCCGTCTGTTCTCCACATATGTGTCTCAGTGTCTGTTGTCCCCGTCTCATTATTTGTCTCCGTCTGTTCTCCACATATGTGTCTCAGTCTCTGTTGTCCCCGTCTGTAGGCATCATTATCTTTAAACGCCTCATTTTTCTCCCTGTCTGTCTGACTATCTGTCTGTCTATCTTTCTCTCTGTCTTTCTGTCTGTCTGTCTGCCTGCCTGTCTGTCCTTCTGTCTG
>CM031603.1:11156876-11161876 GCA_018398815.1 Conus ventricosus | reverse complement strand
CGAAGCAGCGGAAAATGGGTGAAAGCAAATTCGGGTTGTAGCGAGAAGAGCGAGGCGGCCGAGAGAGACCGACAGGCCGGGTCCCCCTTGTCCAGAGCCAGCCGCCATGGCCCCAAGTTTTTACCCAGGCGCCAAATATTTGCCGTCCCCCCCCCCCCCCCCCCCCCCCCTCCGTCCCTTCTGTGTTTACTCTTCAGTGGAAGAGCCGGGCAGTCGGCCTGGGGGACAAAGTCGGTGTCAATCGCCTTGTTGATTAATGCAGACCTGCCGTTATTAATTCTGTCAACAGTTCACAAGATGGCCGAAAGGGGAGGCCACGCTAGGTTGCTAATTTGTCGGCCTGGCTGCGTGCTGGTCGTGAAGAATTCGGTCTGGAAAGAGCAAGGGGGGGAGGGGGGTGGGGGGTGGGGGTGGGACGGGGGAGGGGGGGGGGGGGGGTGGGGGCTTTTGAAAAGGGTCAGGGGAAAGAAGAAAAAAAAGAAATCTGAGGAGTCGTGTGCTCTGTCGTGGAAAATCTTTTGAGTTATTACGGCGGGTATGCATGACAGTCCAGGTTTCTGATGGTTGTAGCTTTTTCCTGTCTCCCAGAATCTTAATGCTTCCTCTCTTCCTTCAGTTAGCGACATTTCTTGCTTGTAAAATACAGCTTGTCTTTTTTAAACTTCCGATTTTAAAAAAAATCAGAATTCAGTTCAACTTGATCTTTGCAGACAGAATGGCTGTTGAATGCTTTTGGCGTGGATAAGGTTTTGAATTCGCGGTTTTGCTTTTATTGTGACAGATTTCAGTGTACTTCCAGTACACTAGAATTAGCTGATTTGTCATCAGCATTACTATCAATTCCCAGCAAACAGACTGTTCCAAGTCCAGAACTGACATTCTGGGTGCGATAATCGAGTGGTCCAAAATTCCAGAGTCTCAGTTTCAGGGCCCGAGGTTCGAATCCATCAGCGCACGTAGTGGTTGAAGAGGAGAGTCAGATTTTTTTTTTTTTTTTTTGATTTGTGTATTGCGCATAGCGTTTAAACACACGTGACGTGTTGAGTGACAAATACTTCTTGTTATTGTATATGAACCATTTTAAAAACAATTTTTGCACATCTTCGCAATACAGTGTTAAATAAATAGTACAAGAAATCTATTAGATAAGCGTGAAGATCAGTTTACTCATATACACGCGCCTAATGATTTGATATTCGACCGAAAGAAGAGATACAGAATCCCATATCACGTAACACAAGGTACAATGTCGGACTGCTCAGAAACGGGACACACAAGCAGCATTCCAGATCAGCCTTTCCAACAGGTTCCATCCGCTACAAGAGCTGATAGAAGACGGTGAGACAGACATCGAGACACAGTGGGAACACGCAAGACGCTCTGGCATGACACATGTGAAGAGATCCTTGGTAAGAAGAAGACCCAGCATAAGGAATGGATCTCTGCCGACACCATCCACAAGCTGGAAACAAGGAGAGAGAAGAAAACTACGCTGAACACAAGCCGAACAAGAGCAGCTAAGGCAAAGGCACAGGAAGAGCACACAGCAGCGAACAGAGAAGTAAAGAGGAGCATCACGAAGGACAAGAGGGACTACTTTGACGACATGGCCAGTCAAGCAGAGGCAACAGCCGGACAGGGGAATCTGAAGGACCTGTACCTGGTGACCAAGAAGCTGACGGGTAAGTTCCAGCAGACAGACAAGCCAGTGAAGGACAAGATCGGAAACCCACTGACAACAACCGAGGAACAGCTGAAACGATGGGCAGAACACTTCAGGGAGCTGCTGAACCGCCAGCCCCTGACGCACCACCAGACATCCCACCCGCAGAGACAGAACTGCCCATCAGCTGTGACAAACCTCAAAGGCAGAGACCAAGAAGGCCATCATGACTCTGAAAAATGGGAAGGCTGCAGATCCGGACGAGATACCAGCAGAAGCCATCAAAGCAGACATAGAGACAGCTGTCAACATGCTATACAGCCTCTTCAGCAAGATCTGGGAGAAGGAGGAGGTACCGGCCCAGTGGAAAGAAGGAATCATCATCAAGCTGCCGAGAAAGGAGATCTCAGGGACTGCAACAACTACGAGGGATCATGCTCCTGTCAACGCCAGGCAAGGTTCTCAACAGGGTTCTACTGGAGAGGAAGAAGGAGACTGTCGACCCCAAGCTCCGAGACCAGCAGGCAGGCTTCCGGCGGAACAAATCATGTGCTGACCAGATCGCCAGCCTGCGCATCATCGTGGAGCACTCGCTGGACTGGAACTCCCCCCTCTACATCAACTTCATAGATTATGAGAAGGCCTTCGACAGGGTAGACAGAGAGACGCTGTGGAAGCTGCTGGGCATTACGGAGTCTCCGAGAAGATCATCTCCCTCATCCGGTGCACCTACCAGGACATGAACTGCAGGATTGCCCACGCCGGCCAACCGTCCGAAAGTTTCGAGGTGAAGACCGTAGTTCGGCAGGGGTGCCTGCTGTCGCCGTTCCTCTTCCTCCTGGTCATTGACTGGATCATGAAGACCACTAAACAGGCAGGAACAACGGTATACAGTGGACACTCTGGACGCAGCTCGACGACCTCGACTTCGCTGACGACCTGGCGCTCCTGTCACACAGCCATAGCCAGATACAGGACAAGAGCGCTCGCTTGGAGACCACATCAGCCGGGACAGGGCTCAAGATTAACAGGAAGAAGACCGAGCTGATGAAAGTCAACACCACTGCCAACACATCAGTCACAGTCGATGGAGAGCCCATCAGGGAGGTGGAGTCTTTCGTCTACCTGGGAAGTGTGGTAGACCAACAGGGAGGCACGGACCGAGACGTCACAGCCAGAATCGGCAAGGCAAGAGCAACTTTCGTCGTGCTCAAGAGCATCTGGGCATCTGGAGGAATCAGCAGTAAGAACCAAGCTCTGCATCTTCAACTCCTATGTGAAATCAATTTGCTCTACGGATGCGAGACATGGCGGCCAACACAGACGATGCAACAAAAGATTCAGACATTCAACACCTGTCTGAGGCGCATCTACAAAATCCAATGGCAGGACAAGATCCGAAACGAAGATCTGTGGAGCGTGCGGGACAGGAACCAGTGGCCAAGCAGATTCTGCGAAGGAAGTGGGGCTGGATCGGACACACCCTCAGGAAGCCAGCATCCAGCACCACACGCCAAGCCCTGACCTGGAACCATCAGGGAAATAGAAAGAGAGGCCGGCCTCGCAACAGCTGGAGGCGAGACACTGAGGCGGAGCTGAAACAACAAGGGACCAACTGGACTGGAATGACCAGAACAGCCCAGAACAGAGTGCAATGGCGAAGGGTCGTCGATGGCCTATGCTCCACCGGGAGCGATGGGAATAATGAATGAATGATGTCACGTAACAGATAGAGAGTACATTAAACGTTCATCCCTACGTACAGTCCTTCGAGACCATGAACCGAGAGTACGTGGATGAACGCGCACATGTCATTTTCCACACACGAAAAATCAAATCACCAACTTTCGGAAGAGAGCCAGCTTGGCTGTTGGCATAGATGACATGTATACACACAGCATGCATGCTAGGTGAAAAATTGAAAAGATGAGAAAAAACACGAGCGACTAACATTCGACTGACTGACACGGAAAATGAGTGAATGAAGCGCCAGCAGGCAGCTCTTCAGTCGGTTCTACCCAGGTAGGCAACCCGCTGTGTAAACGAGAGGGTGGATTATAAACCGCATAGAGCTTGGTTTCTACCCGATGATAGGCGGTATACAAGTGTTCTTCATGATAATTATGAAAAACAGCAATAATTACTATAGTAAAAACAACAATAATGATAATAATAATAACAATAATGATAATAATAGTGATAATAATAATCATGATAAAAACAATAATAGTAGTAATGATAAAAATGACGATGATGATATCGATGATGATGATAATCTTCATCATCATGATCATCATGATCATGATCATGATGATGATCATGATGATGATCATGACAAAAGTAATAGTAACAACAATAGCAAAAGCAGCAATAACAATTTTTAAAAAGCCCTCTACAACTGTTGTTATGTCACCCAAGACTATATTAGTGGAGATTGTGTTGTTGTTGTTTGTCCGTCGAGTCGACGAAGACCATCTAGTCATCCTGGGATCGGGGGTGAGTGGGTAGATGGCTGGTCAGGCCGATCTGCGCCCGGAAAGATCTATCACAGTACGGACATTGGATGGTGACAGCAGCTGGAGATCTGTTGACACTGGTCTTCCTGATCATCCTGCGCTGCTCAGCTGCAGCAATTCGGTTACCTTCACGGGTCTCTGCACCTTTGCGGACAACTGATCGCCACCCGTCTCTTCCTGGGCAGTCTGCTCCCATGTTGTGTGGCTGATGTTGAAGGCCTTCGGGGAAACCACGCACGATCGGTCTTGAAGTGAAAGAGGCTATGCCGAGCCAGGGGACCAACACCGCAAGGATGCCCCGCTGATGTCAGTACCTGTGCCAGACAACAACTACACACAGCACCACAAGCAAACAGAGCAGAGCAGAGCAAAGCAAGCAAGCGTGGACTACATGCAGCCATCACCACAACACAACACAAAGCGAAGACACAAGGCCCGGGGTGGCACAAGGGGGAGAATCCTATAGATATCACCACTGCCCGTACCACCATCGTGTTTCACTTCCTGGGATTTTTCATCCCCGCAACACCACACATCATCATGATGATCATGATGATGATCATCATGATGATCATGTCAAAAGTAATAGTAACAACAACAGCGAAAGCAACAATAACAATTTTTTTAAAAAGCCCTCTAAAACTGTTGTTATGCCGCCCAACACTTTTTCAGTGGAGATTGTACAGACCCTGTAAAAACCGTAATATGTCAACCGTCATACAGCACCCGACCTGCCTCATCTGCTCTCTCTGTCTCTCTCTGTCTCTCTCTCTCTCTCTCTCTCTCTCTCTCTCTCTCTCTGTCTGTCTGTCTGTCTGTCT
>CM031603.1:11144376-11151876 GCA_018398815.1 Conus ventricosus | reverse complement strand
AGTCTTTTATAACCTGTATAAAGATTCAGTACTCATTAAAATACATGCACAAGATTCGTCACTGAGTTGCTGTTCAAGACCTCAGAAATCTACTAGTCCATCTAACTCGTCCATTCAAATTCGCAAACTGTATACAAAGACGCATGTACATGTACACAAGTTTCGGAAACTGGAATCTCTCTTTTATAGGCTTAAAGTTAACACTCTTGGTACAAAATTCCACAGAAATTTACAATGCGCTTGTGGAGCAGTCGACAGTTTCAATACTCTGCATTTTCTTTTTAATTGTCCCTATTTATAACTCATCTCTCTCCAACTTCCGACAAAAAGATTCCCTATGCATTTTCCAGAATCTTCACGCCTTTTCTTACATTTGTAAATTCGTTGATGTTAAGCCCAGTTGGCTCGTTCGTACAAATATTTCCAGGTTTTTTTTTTTTTTTAATTTATCTTTTAAATTGTTACATTTAGAACAATATTTTCATTTCAATTGCCAAAGTCGCACACGCGCACACACACACACACACACACACACACACACACACACACGCACGCACGCACGCACGCACGCACGCACGCACGCACGCACGCACGCACGCACGCACGCACACACACACACACACACACACACACACACACACACTCGTACGTAGGCCTATACTAGCATTTTGCATACACTATTTCCATTTCTCTCATCCACTCATTTCTGCATTTGTCTAATGTCACTTAAAGTGAACAGACGTTAAATTGAAGACCTAACACACACACACACACACACACACACACACACACACACACACACACACACACACTCGCATGCACGCACGTACGCATGCACGCATGCGCGCGCGCGCGCACGCCCCCCCCCCCCCCCCCCCCCACACACACACACACACTTGTCTAATATCACGAATAGTGGATAGACGTTAAATGAAGGACACACACACACACACACACACACACACACACACACACACACACACACACACACACACACACACACACACACACACACACACACCACACACCGGGAATTTCGTTAAAGATCTTTCTCCTGTAAAAATATCAGATGAAAAATGTTAAATCTCTTCATCTACCCAGATTTCTTCAGAGTGTTTTCAGCTGAAATGGGGGAAACGGTACCCACACCCACACACTCGAGTTAAATCCAATCCCTGGATGTCTCCCTGAGCGTGTGTCTTAAGTTTCCTATCCAATACTGCTGGAGTCTGTATCTTATGGGTATGGTTGACGCCGAGATACATTAAGACAAGAAACGTAAAAAACAGTCCTGTCACACGTCAGAGCGTCAACCATGTATCTCTGAATGTAGTGTAAGTCAGAGATACAAGAGTGTGGCTCTGGTTAATCAACAACAACAACAAAAAAAGATTTTCTTTTTCATTAGTCGCCGGACCAAAATGGAATTCCATAGCATATTCTTCGTGTCTTCAACATCAACAACAACAACAACAAAAAAGAAGAAGAAGAAAAAAAGAAATTTCGAAAATTCCATGGTTCGTTGCATGCTACTTTTGGGTGTTTACTGAATCTCAAGCCAACATGGAATTCCTTAGCATCATCTTCGTCTTCAACATTGAGCATCAAAAGCTATTCAGATTCTAGGGCTCTTCACTCGCTATTTTCGTTGTTATTCCAGGTTCCAGATCTGATCCGCTAAGACCATCCTGGGAACAACTTCAGAAGAGCGTGGAGCCAACGCCTGGACATTGGGACTGAAGAGGACAGCATCCCCCAACTCGACAGAGCAGCTCAAGTGACCATCTTCGGACTGCGAACAGGACACTGCCAGCTCCTCTCCCATCTCTCACGTCTCAAACCCTCCCATACTGACCAGTGCCCTTGTGGCACAGGCTCCCAAACTCCCACCCACATCTCACACCCCTGCCCCTCCTTTGAAGTCTTGAGACGCCAGACGTGGCCCAGTCCGGTTGAGGTCCAGGAGAAGCTGTGGGGACCGGCGGGGTCGCTGCGGCAGACTGTGGACTTCGCCTTACGAACCGGATTGAGGATCTAGCATGGCTGGGAGCACGAAAGAAGAAAGAAAGAAAGATATCCGATCCAAATCCATGGACGTGTCAAAGTCCTCAGTATAGACAGGTTCCTGAGGATCATGGGTGGATGCGATGGTACCATCTGGCTACCAACACTCTCTGACGCTGGTTCTGGAACCGTGCAATTATTGTTGCCAGTACGGGTAATTTGGTCGGTGGTGTCCTGCGCATGCTGAATCAGAACCAGTACCTCTGGAAACTACCGAAGCGACAGAGCAGCAGTGCATGTCGTGTGTGTCCCTGTGACGACTTCACATTGCGCAGACAGTGCTTCGTGCTGAGTCAACGGCAGAACAAGCATGAAGTGGGTGTATATAGGAGAACCAAATCAAAAATTAAAAAACAAAACAAACTACCATGCGAGTAATGTCCCTGGAAGGACGAGGAAGATGAAAACACACACACACACACACACACACACACACACACACACACACACACACACACTTACTAAAATGTAGACCTCAGCCGTACAAAAATCAATTTTTCATGGACAGCGACTTTTTCAGTTCTAAGCTTAAAACAATCTGTCAGATACTTTGCTATCATTAATGGAGTCAAACTTTGAAGGAAGCGTGAAATCGTGTTAAGGCCATTTCTCTGTATCAATAATGAACGTGGAAATATTGCTTCACGTAAATGTGAATATGCATGACACACATAAATGAAATGAACTTCATTTTCCTCGCTTGCTCCACATAGTGGACAAGCTTGTAATTGTTTGTTATTATTATATCTATGTCGATTACAGTTTAATTCATTCATCCCAAGTCTAAATCTTATTACTGCATCTCTATACCGTCGTACGTAAAGGGACGATAAGTAAGCTTCGTAACATAGACCATCTTTAAAACTTCTATATTCTTTGAATCGTTCGCTTGAAGATATTTTTGTCATGCCATTCTTGTTTAAAACAATCTTGCAGACGTTCTTTCAGGGCTTTTAAAAAAGCCAGCTTTGCTTCCTACTTGTTCTATCCACACGTAACCAAAGCCGTACCGAAATAATTGCATCTTAACATCAGTTATCCATGTCTTCATTCCTCTCTCGTCTAGCTGCTTCAGATGAACATACAGAGCTTTAGGGATTCTACTACTCTCCATTTCTAATAGTTTTAACCAATATTTAACAGCCTTCATGATTGCATTGATGAAAAGAGGATGCCTGCCTAATTCACCATAGATCATAGAGTTGGGTGTCTTTTGGCTGACTGCTAAAAACTTCTTACATGCATACATAGGAACACGCTCTATTTCTTTACCTCTTTAATCCCCCATATTTCTGCTGCATACAAGAGGGCTGGTTGAATTTGGCGGTCAAGTAAACGTAAAAACACTTTAACGTCAGCACATTCTATTTTCCATAATGCCCGAGATATGCCAAGTGTCTTTTTCCTAGCTTTCCTTACTATCTGTTCCATGGCTTTCTCTAAAGACAGTTTTGTTGTTAAGGTAAAGCCAAGATAAACATATGAATTGACTACTTCAAGGACTTCTCCATTTAAGTACCATTTCTCTCTTGCTGCCAGATGGCCTCCTTTTCTGAATACCATAATTTTAGTTTTTGTTAAATTTACTGTAATCCTATTCTATTAGATGCTTTAGCCAATACATTCAATTGGTTTTGTAATCCTACTACAGTGTGTGATACTAAAGCTATGTCATCTGCAAACAATAGAGTAAATATTTCTTCTATCAGATTGGACAATACTATACCATGTCTTCCATCTCTCCTTAAGTCATCTGCTACTTCGTTTATAAATAAACAGAAAATTTTGGGTGAAAGTAAGCAGCCTTGTTTAACACCCACTGTGACTCAAAGAACTCTGTGTAATCGAAACCGACTCGCACACAACAAAGAACATTTTCATACATGCTTTTGAGTAATTTCAGCATTTTTCTTGACAATCTTTTTCTCGCCAGACAAGCCCATAGATTATCACGATTTACAGAATCAAATGCTTTCTGGTAGTCTATGAAGGCTACATAAACTTTTCCTTTTCTCTGAGCCAAGCTTTTCTGTATTATACTGTACAGAGTGAATATATGGTCTACCGTAGAATAGCCCGCTCGGAAGCCTGCTTTCTGCTCTGTAATTTGTTTAGTTTCCTCTATCCATGTGCTCAATCTCTTATTCAAAATATATGTAAAGATCTTGCTGACTACGCTTATAAGCGATACACCTCTGTAGTTACCAGGGTCGTCAGGATTACCTTTCTTGTAAATAGGCACTATAATGGACTTCGACCAGAATTCAGGAAAGTGTCCTGCCTCAAGGAGGGCATTTAGGTACTTTAACAAAAACGGTATTGTATCAACGCTTTTAATATTTCTGCTGGGATACCATCCCACCCACTAGCTTTATTTCTTTTGAAGTGTCGTATGGCCTCACCTATATCGTCTGTTGATATTAGTTCGTCGGTAATAGGACAATATTCAGTGGGCTCAGACACCAACTGCTGGCGTGGCACTTGGTCTTTAGTTGTATTCAAAAGTGTCTCAAAATGCTCATGCCACCGTTCTTTTGAAATGTTTGGTTTGGGAACACTATTTCGGAGGACAGAACGAACAGTGGTCCAGAATTTTGAGCTGTCCGAACATGTGTCAGTTAGGGATTTTACCTGTTCCTTTTTAAACTGTTCTCGTTTTTCTTTTGCATGTCTTTATATTCCTTCCTCTCTTGGCAGTATGCCATTCTCTTTTCTATTCTAGTTTTATTGTCCTTCGCATTTCTATACTGGCTTAATGCTCTTCTTGTGACAAGTTTCTTCGCCTTACAATCCTGATCAAACCAAGTAGGCTCTCTCCAGGGTTCATTACTACAAAGCATAGTTTTGGTCATGCACTGAGACACATTATTTAAGTAACAAGTGAATGTTTGAATAGCACTCTCTAAATTGACGTTTATTAATGCTGTGGCTTCTTGAAGAAGAGAGACAGCGCTATCAGTCTGTGTTGCTGCTACAAGCACATCTCTTTTATCTTCATCCCATATTATTTTTGTAAATCGTTTTTTCTGTACATCTCTAAAAGTGCCATTGACAATAGTTTTGTTTGATAAACATAGTTCCACAGGAAAATGCTGAGACAGGACTTCCTTCCCAACACACAAATGAAGGTCAAATTGTAACAAATCATGCAAACATAACATGTAGTCTATTACACTGTTTCCACACGTTGAAGCGAAAGTAAATTTCCCCTCTCTATCCCCATCACAAAAACCATTTAGAATGGCTAAGTCATAGCCTTCACATAAAGTTAATAAGTGAGACCCAAAGAGATTTGTATTTTTGTCTTGTGATTGTCTTTCAGGTCCAGTATACACATCTTCAATCCTCTCCCATGGTTCACGATCAAAGTCCAAGACTGAGGCGACCGGATTAGACACTCCTACCCTACTATTTAAATCCCCACATATGATAAAATGCACGCCCTTATACTTTTGTAATACATTTGTCAAAAACGTATCTAAGTTTGAAATGTCACAGTCTATTTCAGCCTGCTGGTACAAGTCGAATTTTGAGGATGAACGTATGTGCATACCATAACAACATCATGTTTGAAAGTAATAACTGTTTTGAAAATTTACAGCAAACAATGTTTGGTAGCAAACACTCAATCTGTTTACAGTACTGGGATAAATTTTTCTTTACAAGAACGATCACGCCTCCTGATTTTCTACCAGGGCCTATCTGATGTGCAGTAGCGAAAAAGCAATCATGCATTTGAAAGACATCACTGAGAAAGGAAACTGTATCAACGAAAGTCTCTACTAGACAAACTACATCAAACTTGCTGACATAATTTACAAAACCTTGTTCTTTGAGGCGGGCCACAAGCCCACCTATGTTCCACGTCACCACCCTCAGGCAGCACACAGTCGTCTTTGTCGTCGTTGTCGCTACATCACCGTCTTGGACGGCCTGGCCACATCCCTATCTGCTGCAGGTGGGTGGTGGTCCCTGATTGTTGATGCGCCGTGTACCATTGCCCCGCGTAGTGTGGCCTCGTGAAGCGCCGCCCCTGCCCCGTCCACCTCGCAGCCCATGAGAAGGAGTATACGGCCCTTCGTGTCGATCTCCAGCATCAGGAGGGGTGGCCCCACGGCCAAAGCCCCGTGGTGGTGCTGACTTGCATTGACACAGGACGACCAGCCATCTCCCTGTCGAGGTGGGGTATCCAGTTCATCGTGACATCCAGGAGGAGGGGCTTCACATCTCGACCGTGATTGTTGTATTGAGGTACTGCTGCTGCCCTGCCCCACACAAGAAGGCTGTTCTTCACGGTGTTGCTGTCCCGACTCAGGTCGTTGTTTCTGCTGGTCCTGGTGGTGTTGCAGTTGGGAGGAGAACAGTCGCGTTCGTGGGCGTGACTTGTAGGGTGATTCGTTGGCAACAGAAGACAATGCTGGTTTCTTCCCTTCTACTTCGCCTTCCTTGTCCCAGTTGTGACTGCCAACTTTGCTTGCTCCGTCCTCCGTTCTTGATTTCATTGTTGGTGAGTTGGTGTCACGACTGGCTGCATGCAACTGCTTGTTTCTCTCTTTGTTGACAATTTGATTGCACGACGTCAAACCTATTGCTTTCACGTGCAGGAAAATTCCGTACTGACTGGCTGTGGAATTTCGTGATTTTTTGTGAGTGCAAGTCAAAGGTCAGCACACCATCTGGAGTGTACAGTTTGTCATAAATAAGACTGGCCCGTTCGTTTTTGGAATGATACTGTTTCATCACCCCAATTAACCCCCTTCTTCTTTCTCTCACAGTTTTGGAAAAATCTTCCGAGATTCCGAAGCTGGTACCTTTTAGTTTATGGGCGCTTCTCCTGACCCTTTCTCTGTCTTTAAAACTCAAGAATCGGACAACGATCGCCTTCCCCACTCTGTGTGCTCTTTCGATGCTCACTGCCGTGTCTATCTTCAGACTGTCTTTGATCACATGCATCACCCTCCTCTCACAATCTTCCCATGTCTCCTTTTTATCAGTCTGTGGTATGTTATGAAACACCAAGTTCTGTCGTCTACTTTGATTTTCTAAGTAGTCTAGTTTCTCTTCTTGTCTGTCAATGTTCTCACCTTGTTTCTGTACTTCTTCTCTCAGTCTGGAGTTTTCTTCCGACAGCACTTCCACAGTTTCATTGAGCATGGCGATGTCGTCGTGTGCTCCGTCTATCATGTCCTCCATTCCCTGCAGTCGTCTATTCAGTGTGTCTTGTATGGACATGAAACGTTCCTCCATACACTCTCTCATCTGGCTTTGTTCTCTGATCAAGGCTCTAATGTCACTGTGTAGTTCTTCGTTGCTCACCTTGTTGTTGCCAATGTCATTGGATCTGTTTCTATTTGGGCTTCGGTGTGGATTATTGACACTTTGAACAGCACCAGTGTCGGTTATTTTGAAAGGGCTGGTACTGTTTTCCGTGTCATC
>CM031603.1:11116609-11124109 GCA_018398815.1 Conus ventricosus | reverse complement strand
TTCATTAATCGTGGGGTTGCACACAACACACCCTCCTCCCTCCAGTCCCTGTGGAGCGTATGACCCAGTCAAGCACTGGTACTGTTCAATAGTGGTGAGGGGAAGGCAGGTTCCTGGTTCTGTGAGTTTAGGTTTCTTTAGATTTTTGTCTCGTTAGAATTTTTTTTCCTGAAAAGGTTTCCGAATAATATCATTAAACCAAAGTGCTTTTGTGATGTATATTGCAGTTCAATTTGAAACCACAATACTGAGAAAATTCTGTAGTGTCAGAATTAAATACTACGTGTATATCTTTTATATACACACAAAAAAGTTAAGCACCCCCAATGTTTTTTAGTTTGGAGAAACTGAAATTCTTTTTTGTACTAAACTGTTTAATGTGGAACATTTTTTTCTTTTGTTTTTATTAAATAAAGATATTGACAACATGAAAACACAATAAATGATATACAAAATCATAAACAGAATGTAGTATTGCTAAAGAAAGATCAATGACATTTTCCCATGAAAAAATACCCATGAAAAGTATGGTCATTACAAAATCATAGTGCCTAATCAAAGTGGCAGTTTCATTTGAAAACATTGCCATGAATCTCCATAAACCAAAGAAAAATGAAAATGTTCAGTAGCGCGTGAATCCGCTCTGAGCCTGGATGACCGCCTCAACCCTGCGTCGCATCCCTCCAGCCAGTCGCCGGATCTGTTGCATCGTCAGTTGCTGCCACTCCTGATGCAGTGCAGCTTCCAGTTGCTGCAGATTTTGTGGAGGAGGGTCCAAGGTCTGCAAATGACGGCCAATCATGTCCCAGATGTGCTCCAGTGGATTGAGGTCTGGGCTCATGGCAGGCCATGGCAGGGTCTGCACTGCTTCTTGCTGGAGAAAGCCTGTTACTGCTTGAGCACGATGAGGCCTGGCGTTGTCATCCATGTACACTGGTCTGGTGGCAAGTGGGTGGTTGTCAAAATGGGGCACAACGACCGGCTGAAGGACATCTCGGATGTACCGTCCGCCTGTGAGGGTTCCTCGAATGTAATCAAATCCAGCTTGCAGTCGTGTGAGAGGCACACCCAGACCATTATGGAACCGCCACCGTGAGGAACAGTTGCCTGCATGTTCCTGGGCGCATAGGCTGTATTTGGGCGTCTCCAAACCCTTGATCTTCCATCAGTGACGTGCAGCAGGAATCGGCTTTCGTCCGGCCAGTGCATCTTTCTCCAGTTCCTCAGGTTCCACCCCCGCCGAGCGAGACACCAGTCCAAACGCCGTCTTTTGTGGTGGTCAGTCAACAGAGGGCGCTTGATAACCCTCCTCGCCTTATATCCGTGGGCTTTTAAGCGGTTCTGCACTGTTCTTGTGGAAAGTTGTCTGTTAGGCATCCACTGTCGTTTCAAGCTGGTGCTTGTGGCGAATGGCTCACGGCGTATCAATCGAAGTAGAGCCCTGTCTTCGCGCTGTGACGTTGCATGTGGTCGGCCAGATCGTGGACGGTCCTGCACATGGTTGCTTTGCTGGTGTTTCCTCACCAGCCGGCTGATGACAGTGTAGTGGAAGCCCAATTGACGCCCGATTGCTTTGAAGGACATTTCAGTGGAATGCATGCCAATAATTTGCCATCGTTTGGCCTCTGCTATCCTCCTTCGCGCCATATGTCTTTGCAAAGAATATCTTTTCTTAAAACCAACTGTGATTGCTAAACTGGATGACTCGCCAAACCTCAATTTTAAAAATTTCAAAAACTGTAATGCACGTGCATGCCACACCATGCCTATGCTTCACATACACGCCTGACTGGTTTTATCCTTTCAATGACACACCATTCTTGACAAAATTGAAAATTTTGGGGTCATACATTGTTGTTGTCAATTCTGACAGTTGAAAATATAAGGGGGTGCTTAACTTTTTTCGTTGTGTATATATTGACAGGCTGTGTTTTTTCACCATCATTTCAGCATCATAAATATATATACATCAACCATACACTAACATGCACGGACGACTATCCTTCACCATTATTATTTTTTTTTCTTTTCATACAAAACGCTATCCCATATACATCATGCATCATCTTGAACCAATATTTCTATTCATCAGTCTGCAGACAAACGGACTTATACAAGATATTCACACACACACACACACACACACACACACACACCACACACACACACACACACACACACACACATACATACATACATATATATATATATATATATATATATATATATATATATATATATATATATATATATATATTATATATATATATACGCACGCACGCATGCGTTATCTGTCATATGCACAGTCATAATCATGTTCTATCCTGGCTGCCGCCCGGCTATGTGCCCTCTGCAATGAAAGTATTTCACATACATTGCAATGCATACTCTTACACACACACACACACACACACACACACAAAACACGCGCGCGCGCGTGCCCACATACACATAGATAGATAGATAGATAGATAGATAGATAGATAGATAGATAGATAGATAGATAGATAGATAGAGATAGACATACACACATAAACAAACATACACATGTGGTGCTTTCTTTCTCCATTTTTGACTACATGTTTCTATTATGCGTGCATACGATCAGACAGAGACAGACAGACAGACAGACAGGCAGAGATGCAGACACAAACAATCATACATACACCTATCTTTGGTGGTGCTACACTACGCTCAACAGAGTTCGAACGCACATATATTCATGTATGATGAGCATGCACACAGAAACACAAGCACACGCTCTTGACCATGCACATACGTCAGTTCACACCTTCTCCACTACAGCCCCCACTTCTGCTCTGCCGGCACAGATGTTGTGATCATGGTGTTGTGGAGCTGTCCTCAGACGGCAGATAATGGCCACAGTCCACGCTTCGCCATCACCACAGCCACG
Source organism: Conus ventricosus (assembly GCA_018398815.1). NCBI lineage: Eukaryota > Metazoa > Mollusca > Gastropoda > Neogastropoda > Conidae > Conus > Conus ventricosus. The sequence continues at coordinate 11,121,195 of CM031603.1, read as the reverse complement.
TGCGCAGGGTTGATCTGCCCAATTTGAAATTACAACAGCCAGAGCCTGGTCGCTGCATGAAAAGCCAACGATGACTTGTCAGCCTCGGCACAGGGTAAATTTGATGACTTGGAGCAAAGGCAAGCCTGGAAGCATTAAATCAGCAAACTAGGGGTTAGCATCTTAAATCATGGGGCTGCGCCCATAACTTGCAGAGCGCTGGACCAGAGCTTCTGGGTGTGGTGTAAAGAGATCCAAAGCCGTCCAGGCTTTCCTGACTTTGGCTTCTTAAGTTTTTCGGTCTCGCACATTCCTCCAGAGAAAAAGGTGAACACTCTTTTAATCCAAAGCGTAGGTCAAGATGTAACCAAATGTCTTGGTGATGGAACAACTTGACAAGAAAAGTGAATGAAATGATAACATTGTTTATCTGATTTTTTGTACTCCCAGTTCTTAAGGAACAGGGAGTACTTTACAATGGGAACGAAGAAATGCTGTCTGTGTGTGTGTGTCTGTCTGTCTGTCCGTGGTCAAAATGCGTTCCACTCGCTCCAGACAAAACTAGTGGGCCGATCTTTCTGCAAATTTGTAGGTATGTTCATTATGGGTCACGGATGAGGCCCGGTGTTTATTTTACCGTTATATCCGTTACCAACGGCTATAACGCCCATAACGGTTTTTCTTCTTTATGGAATATCTCAGAAAGTACTTGGCCGATCTTTCTGAAAATTTGTAGGTATGTTCATTATGGGTCACAGATGATGGCCGATGTTTATAACGGCCCAAAACGGTTTTCCTCTTTATGGAATATCTCACGCGTATTCAAGATAAACTGGGAGTACGTTTATATGCTTTGCGTCTTGTTCAACTTGATTTTTTGGTTTCACCTCATGGACTGAAGTCACTGTTCCATGAGTGATGTATGATTTTCTGATACAGGATCAGTATGTTTGTTGTTAGTCTCCAGAAGAGTCGTACTGTGCTACAAACATACTTCATGCTCAAAGGGTACTTGGGAGAGCTCAGACTCCTGCCAACGTTGCACAGCTCCTGAATCCGCCATTTGAACCAGATCAGAATCGCAAAATTGAATTTGTTTCTTGCTCAGATATAATGTATCTTTCCGCAAAGTTTCATTCAAATGTGTTCGGTAGTTTTCTGCATAGACACGAAACCTGCCTTTCTGTTCTGGAGACGCACATAGTTTTGGATACCCTGAATGACGGGGCTGCATCCATAACTTGCATAGTGCTGGTCCAAGCTTTGCAGTGGATCTGGACATAACATGAAGAGATCACAGGCTTTGCAGTGGATCTGGACATAACATGAAGAGATCACAGGCTTTCAGGCGTTCCTGACTTTGTTTCTACGCATTCTTCAAGAGAAGGGATGCATTTTTTTAATTGAAGTACACAGGTCATGATGTAACCATATGTTTTTGCTGTTGCTGTTGTTGTTATTGTTGTTCCTGTTGTTGTTGTTGTTGTTGTTGTTGTTGTTGTTGTTGCTGTTGTCTCATCTTCCATATAAGCTCAGTGGCATATCCATTTTAGTTCCCGTAGTTCCCCACAATCCTCATACTGCACTGCTGACGACACTTCAATGGTGTTAAGTGGCACCTGTTGTGATCCAACCCTCTATCACCATTGAACTGATCCCGGATCTATCCGGTCAACTGGATCTGTTCGACAGAACCACACCACGGTTTAATTTGTTCGTCACACAGCCATATTCCATGAAGTTCCAATCAAATCGGTGCAGCAGTTTTTTACGTGATCTAGCTGAACTCATCCAGGATCCGCCTTGTGTTCTGGGTCAGCACTGTGATTCCACACCAGAACGCAATGGCTACATCCTGCTGCACTGAACCTTTTCAAAAGCTTCCTTACAAAGGGTTCAATGTCTTTTGTGACACCTTGCTGACAGAATAAAAGCAAACCAGCTTGTACAGATGAAAATATTGTATTTTCTGTGCTAACGTCCTACACCTAAACCATCCAGAAAGCTTGATAATTCTTTCATTAGGCTCAGAGAGCACAACAGAAATTCTGATGGACTAAAATGTGAGTTCAGTTTCATTTTTTGATAACCACGTACATTAGCAAGATATAAAACAGATAAAGACTATTTACGTTTTTGCCAGTAATGGTATCAACTGCCATTTTCATAAATCTCCTGCAAAACCACAAATATCTTCTGTAACTATTATTTCAAAACCAGGCCACAGGATTTCCTCTTTCTCAAACTTTTCCTGTACGTATCCCATACTAACACACACACACACACACACACACACACACACACACACACACACACACACACACACACACACACACACACACACACATTCAAACAAGCATACCTATCGTGGTTGCAGCTGCACTGTTCTCAAAAGTATTTAGTTACACATCAAGTACATTAGCATGCACACAAAAACACGAGAATACACCCCCTTGAACGTGCACAAGCGTCAGTTCACACCTTCACTGCAGCCCCCACTTCTGCTCTGCCGGCACGGATGTTGTGATCATGGTGTTGTGGAGCTGTCCTCAGACGGCAGATAATGGCCACAGTCCACGCTTCGCCATCACCACAGCCACGTGCGCAGGGTTGATCTGCCCAATTTGAAATTACAATGGCCTGGGTCTGGTCGCTGCATGAAAAGCCAACGATGACTTGTCAGCCTCGATACAGGGTAAATTTGATGACTTGGAGCAAAGGCAAGCCTGGAAGCATTAAATCAGTAAATCAGGGGTTAGCATCTTAAATCAAAGGGCTGCTCCCATAACTTGCATAGCACTGGAACAAGTTTTGCAGTGCTTTTGGATGTGGTGTGAAGAGATCATAGGCGTCTGGGCTTTCCAGCTGACTTTGGTGGCTTCTTCAGTTTTCAGTCTCGCACACTCCTCCAGAAAATAGATTGTGCACTGTTTGAATCCAAAACGCAGGTCAAGAGGTAATCAAACATTTTGGTAATGAACAGTTTTGACAAGAAGAATGAACTCTTGATAACATTGTTCATTTAACTATATTTTTCTTTTCTTTTCTGTGTCCTCCCCCCCCCCCCCCCCCCCCCAAAAAAAAAAAAAATCTCAGAGAATGAAGGTACCACGCCATGAGTGTTGTGTGATCTTCTGAGAGACGCAAGCCAGTATATTTCTTATTAATCTCTAGAATCAAGGAGACAGTCATTTTGTGCCACAAGCATACATCAAACTAAAAGGGCACTTGGGAGAGCTCAGACTCTTGCCAACGTCACATCGATCCTGAATTCGTCCTTTGAACCGGATCCGCACTACAGACCCACATCAAAATAGAAGTTAGTTTTCGATTGGATACACTTCACTTTTTTTTGGTACTAAGTTTCGTTAAAAACCCGTTCTGTAGTCTTCCCATAGTCTTGCCGTTTCAATATGAGATCAGGGGGGCCGGATAGCTCAGTTGGTAGAGCGCCGGACTCGTGATCCTGGGGTTGCGGGTTCGAATTTCGGTATAGGGGGATTTTTCCCTCGGAGTTAACATTGGTTCTGACTCCATTCCCCATATAGTCCTTCGAATGAGACTATAAACCGAGGTTCCGTGTGTGAACGCACGCATGACACCTTGCACACACGTAAAATCCCATCACCAACTTTCGGAAGAGAAGGCCAGTTTGGCCGTTGGTATGGATGACACGTGACACATAGCATGCACCTTCCCCGAAGATGGAGTATGGCTGTCTTAATGGCGGGATAAAAAAGGGTCATACACACAAAACTCCACTGCCTGGCTATACAGGGAGTGTCCGCAGGAGTATCAGCCTGCGTACGCAGAAGAAGAAGAAGAAGAATATGAGATCTGCCCTTTGTCCCCGAAGTGCTGTTTGTTCTGGGTACCTCTAATCACGGGGCAGCATCCTCAGTACTGGCCCAGGGTACCTCTAATCACGGGGCAGCATCCTCAGTACTGGCCCAGGGTACCTCCAATCACGGGGCAGCATCCTCAGTACTGGCCCAGGGTACCTCCAATCACGGGGCAGCACCCTCAGTACTGGCCCAGGGTACCTCCAATCACGGGGCAGCATCCTCAGTACTGCCCAGGGTACCCTCCAATCACGGGGCAGCATCCTCAGTACTGGCCCAGCTTTCGCAGTGCTTCTTTGATGTAGCGCAGAGGACCACGTGTTTCCAGGCTTTTCTGACTTTGTTTCGTCGATTCTTAGTCTTACACACTTCTCAAGATTAAGGATATACAGTTCCTCACATGAAGAACATCGGTAAACATGCTAATCATGCTTTTATTGTTGTCTTGGTGGTGGTTGTTGTTGCCGTCTCACCCTTCCATATTAGCTCATTGACATCACCCCCAGATCACTCATTTTAGTCTCTCCCCCTCACCATCCCGCTTCCTCAACCACACCTGTCAAGTCCTTCTGAAGATGCGGCACGGGCAATCCACAGGGAGCGATGCTGAGTCGTTCATAGGGAACCAGCCAGAGAAGACACCGCACTGCTGACGTCACTTCAGTAGTGTCCAGTGGTACCGGCTCTGAATCTATCCTCTGATCTGAATCTGCTCGTGGGAACCACACCAACATCTAGTTTCGTCACACTTGAGCCATGACCGTT
>CM031603.1:11109109-11111609 GCA_018398815.1 Conus ventricosus | reverse complement strand
AGGTGCTTTTCTTATACTGACGGTCTTGACCATAACCTGGCGATATTCTAGCTGTAACAACAGGGCTCCTATACATAATGCTACTAATTCTGACATGCATTTTCACTGTATGATTCACTATTAAAGATATAAGTCATTCTGATCTTGAATTCACAAGTGAACGCCGTTTTCACCTATTCAACTAAAACTCTCTTTGCTGCTTTTTCGCTTTTTTTCTGTATTGTGTGGTCAATGACACATCCCAACAGAAACAGAAAAAGTTCTCAAGTATGCAACAAACATGCTCAATATGACTGTAATGGTCTCTTTCCATCACTGATTGGAACATGGAGAATTATTTGCTTTTCCATGGCAGAATGTGACGCAGCAAAATCCAGTAGAACAGCACCCACACCGTCGAGTGTCACACTTGCCTGCACACTTGCATATTGTGAGCAAAGTGAGTGGCAAGGGCTTCATGCATTTAGTTGGCAACAGGGTGTCAAAATGTTGCTCCCATACATGTTCTAGTGGTTCTAGGTAGTCCTCACGTTGACTGGCCGCCCCAAGCAGATGGCATGCTTTGTGCACCAGAAAGGCTTCTCTGTGGATGTGGCCTCTGATGACACTGCTTGTGGGTGGGAGAGAGTCAATTCCAGCTGTAGCACTGCTGTAGTTCTCCACTCTGAGCTGGTTGAACATTTCAGCAGTTGTTGTTGGTCTGACACCCGCCCAGACATGTACACGGCACATTTCTGCCAGAGCTTCATCTTGCTCTGACAAGCTGTCTGTCTATCCAAAGTTCGTCAGATGCTGTACACGGTCAGTGGCCTCACAAACTTTCAAAGTTGTCGCAGACAGCTGAACCAAGCATCAATAGCAGTTTGGTGCGATGAAAGCGTGCTTGCTGTGGCGGCAGATGTTTACCTGCATGAGACAGAACAGTTCAAGGATCTGCTCACCTGCTTGGGACCCTCCACTGGACTCGCATTCTGCTCAGGTGCCAGGGCAAACTGCTTCGTGGTTCTGGCTTAGACGACGCACTGGGTGAATGTGGCGTGTTTGGACGTGGCCTTCAAGGACGTTGTGGAGGCACAGAGAACCATGGACATTGCAAAGGAGCATGGCATGGACATCAAGCAGATACTTGCACACGATCTGCTGCCAGTGACTCCACTGTTTGATGGTGATCTTCCCGCTCACGTCAACAAGTCAACTCTTGTTGGTGAAATTGAATCTGAACTGGACCTCACACAGTGGAATCAGACGTCTCTCTTCCCACTCATGTTGTGGTAGACTTCATGTCAAAGATGCGACAGATGCCGCTAGCAGAATTCTCTACCCTCGGTGATGTAGTCACTGCAGTCATCACATCAGCCACAAGCCTCTGCCATGAGTCGGACTACGTTCACCTGCTGTTAGATTCATACGTTGAACTTTCCCTGAAAGAAGGACAGCCCATGAGGCGAGCTGGTGTGACGCCCATTGACAATATCGGCATGAACGCAGACACACCCATCCTTCGACAGCTTGACAAGTTCTGGGCATCTGAGAAGAACAAACAGAATCTTCAGCTGCTGGTTCAAGATATGGTGAGCAATCGAGCTGAAGGAAATCTTGTCATCATCGCCAGCTCTGTCGTTTCTGATGATGAGGTGACTTGACTACTTGACTTAGTCCTCTGAATTCCCTGGTGAACACAGGGCCGCAACCACATTCTTCCAGCGGACACGGTTTCGGGAAGGAGGGGGCAATAAGTGAGTGAGGAAGAGAGCCGTAGTAGTATCCCCCCTTCCTCCCCCCCCCCCCCCCCCCCCCCCCCCCCCCAGAAAAAAAAGGAGGGGGAGAAAAAGCAAACGGTGGAGAAAAGGGGAGAAAGGAAGGGTACATGACGGAAGGGGGAGAGGGAGGGAGAAGCTGGGGGGTGTAAAAAAAAAAACTCTATTTAAAAAAAAAAGTTAGAGACCAGCTCGTGCACAAGTTGATCCAGTTAGGCGGGCACGTGCAACTGGGGCCAATCACGCTCCACGACGTCACAGGCTGCCAAGATGGCGGCGGGGAAGTGTTGCCTTTGACCAGTGGTGGCATTTTCCCGGCGTGTGCGGCCGACGGTGTTAATGTGTTTAGAAGGCGCCTGGCCATGGTAGCGTTGATTATGGGCGGGATGGCCCCGATTTATGATGTTTGCGGAAAGTGTATTAATTTGGGAGCGGCGGCTGCACTCCCTTGGCGACTTATAAATTTAGCCTCCCCCTGATAGGGGAGACGATCGTTGCGCCGACCCGCTCCCTGCTTAGGGGAGGGTGGGTGGGGAGGGGAAATAACTCGTGCGGTGGCCATCTGCACTGAGTTGGGCGGAGTTTTGTTTTTAGAGGCGAAGGGTGGGGGAGGGGGGGGGGGTCGTTGTTTTGGGAGGTGGGGGAGGTGGGGGGGGGGGGGGGGGGGGGTTGGAGGAGGTGGGGAGAAAGAAGGAAAGGAGTGGAGGGAGTCTTGCATGCACACACACACACACACACACACA
>CM031603.1:11084109-11104109 GCA_018398815.1 Conus ventricosus | reverse complement strand
ACACACTCATCTGGCCTCCTGATCACCCTGCAACGCAACAGCTTGTCTCCCCATTCCTCCTTCCCTCCTACCCCAATCCCCCCGCCCCCGCCATCCCCTTTACACACACCCTTCCCGTTTACCTGTTCATCCCCCCCCCCCCCCATGCTGCCCCCATCCCCTTGCCACACCCCTCCCCTCATTTCTCTCTCTCTCTCTCTCTTCTCCCCCCCCCCCCCCCCCCCCCCCCCCCGTCCTCTCTCTGTCTCTGTCCTCTGTCCTCCCTCTGTCTTTCTCTCTCTCGCTCTCCCTCTCTCTTTCTCTCTCCCTCCCCCTCTCTCTCTCTCACCCCACTCTCTCCCTCCCCCCCCCACTCTCTCTCTTTCTCTCTCCCTCCCTCCTGCTCTCTCTCTCCCTCTCTCTCTCTCTCTCCCTCCCTCCTGCTCTCTCTCTCTCTCTCTCTCTCTCTCTCTCTCTCCTCTCCTCTCTCTCTCTCTCTCCTCTCTCCTGCTCTCCTCTCTCTCTCTCTCTCTCTCTCTCTCTCTCTCTCTCTCTCTCTCTCTCTCTCCCCTCTCTCTCCTCCTCTCTCTCTCTCATCTCTCTTCTCTCTCCTCTCTCCTCTCTCTTCCTCTCTCTCTCTCTCTCTCTCTCTCTCTCTCTCTCTCTCTCTCCCCTCTCCCCCCTCCGCTCTCTCTCTCTCTCCTTCTCATTCTCTCTTCTCTCCTCCTCCGCTATCGCTCTCTCTCCTTCCTCTCCCTCTCTCTCTCTCCTCTCTTTCACCAAACCTCCACCCGCGCTGATGATGCGACAGCTAACAATTGGTGACACCAACAGTATTGTCTCCCCTTGTCAGCGGAACAGGCGGGCCCGCGAGAGGGCGCCCTGACGTGCTGCCATTCCGCTCCACTCCTGCCGTTCTCGGGCAATTCGGTCGACGTCACGACAAGGCTGGCGAACAGGATGTGACGTATCGATGTCGTCGCGCGCAGGTGTCTCCGTGTGTTCCCCAATGCGCGGCGTGCCATGATGCTGGGTACACAACTTCACTTCAGGCTTAGTAGTAGAGATTTCGCGCGCATAGTAAATTCGGAACTCAATTAAAGAAAAAATAAAATAAATAAATGTGTGTGTGTGGTGTGTGTGTATGAATAGTTTTGATTGTCTCTGATTTTTGGATTGACTTTGTAATGTCAGTCTAGTGTTATTTTCCTTTTTTTGATAGTTAATTCCTTTTTGAGTCACATTATTATCATTATATTTTTACTTCATCGAGGGCAAGATGTTATAAAAAAGCTATGTATTGTTCTTATTCTTTACCTCATTAAAAAATGGATTCGGTTGTTCATTTGTTCGATCTTTCTTCTCTTCTCTCTCTCCTCTCTCTCTCTTCTCTTCTTTCTCTCTCTCTCTCTCTCTCACAACCAACACACACACACAACACACTCTCACACAACACACACAACAAACCATACACACACAGACGCACGGAACACTCAACAAAAAAAAAACTAACACGCACACGCACTCGCAAAAGCACCATGCTCACACACGCGGCGCACTCGCTCAACACACATAAAGTGCCGTTTCTCTCGATGTGCGCTGCTTCACGCCACAACACACATACACACACACACACGCAATACACAAACAGCACGCCACACACACACACACAACACGACACCCACACAACACACACACACACACACACACCACAAACACTGCACGCACGCAATCACGCACGCACGCAAGCACGCAGCGCGAACACACACTCACAATTCTCTCATCTTATGTACAAGAGCCTCTTTTGAAAAATTTGAGGGAATACTACAAAGAAGTGTTCCCCCGACTACACAACCCGACTCTTTCTTACCTTTGTTGTACGAACTCTCGAGACAGTACAGCCTTTTTAAAAAGGGCTTCCTCGTAAATCCATGTAAACGTTAATACCAAATAGGATTATATCCAAGACACAGTAAACAACTTCTCTCTTATTATTTCGTTTTTAATGATAATTGCATTCAGAACATTATATGTCAAGAATATTCGATGTGCTTGCGGCGCCATTGATAATTGTACAACAACACTGGTTCTCATACTTTTTGGCCCTACTTTTGTTTCCCGATTTGTCAGATTTGAGAAAGGATTGCTTCAAAGGCGCATATGCCTAGGATACCAGGTTCTCTCTTAATAAATTTGGTCACGTTTCTTATTGTATATAGCCAGTTTGTTGGTCAATCTGTAAATTGCTATTCATGATGTATTTTGCTAGTTGTTTGTTTTTACTTTTGTGTCTTTTTTTATTTTTTTTTATAAAGTTTATTCTTATTAAAGTTTTATCCTCATCACACATACACGCACAACCGCACCCATCCGCTCGAGGGCGTGACTCAGTACGCACGTGCACGCACACACGTAACGCCCGCTGCACGCACACACTTAAACTCACACACACACACCCCCACAACTCACACACACACAACACCCACAACTACCCACCCATCAAACACACACTCCTTGTTAATATAACATTTCGTGGAAAAAAAAAACGTTATTAATTGAAAAGAACGACAAACATATTCATAATGCAAGCACGCACACAACCAACACACACCACACACACTAACACACACACACACACTCACACACATCAACACACACACACGCACGCACGCCGCACGCACGCCACGCCGCACAACACACGCACACGCATACATACTCACAACAACCACACTCAGAGCGGTAGCATTTACAATATTTCGTCCATATTAATCATTGTGTGAATCATAACTTTGCTTGTTTTAGGACTTAAGCTCCTTTAGGAAACAATTCAATGACATGACAAACGGAACGGCAAATTGTCAGATAGGCATGTTGAATGGGAGACCGTCTTCATGGTTATGGATATGGTTGTAGTTCTTGCAGTTAATCTCTATGTCATATTTTAATATTTTTTATACCGGAAATCTGTTCAAGATTAATTTGGCTTCCCCCTCTTCCACTAGCAAGCCTTCCCGATTTGCTCTCGGTCTGCCGCTAAGGACGCTGTGCGTTTAGCAAATATAAAGCATGTGTTGTGTGGATTGAATAGGTCTCGGCGGTCTCTGTTGTCTTATTCTGTTCTCTGTCCTCTGGCTAGTGGTGTCTGTCTGTCTGTCTGTCTGCTGTCTGTCTCTCTTTCTCTTGTGTGGTGTGTGTGTGTGTGTGTGTGTGTGTGTGTGTGGGTGTGTGTTGTGTGGGGAGTGTGCTGGGTGGTGGGTTGCGTTTTTTGCTTGTGTCGTGTGTGTGTGTGTGTGTGTGTGGTGCTGTGTGTGTGTGTGGGTGTGTGTGTGTGTGTGTGTGTGTGTGTAGTGGGGCGTTAGAGTATGTGTGTGTAGTTTGTGTGTTGTGTGTGTGTGTGTGTATTGTCGGGTGGTGTGTGTGTGTGAAGTGTGTGTGTGTGTTTGTGTGTGTGTTGTGTTTGATGTGTTGTGTGTGGTGGTGGTGGTGCGTGGTGCGTGCGTGCGTGCGTGGGGGGTGCGTGCGTGCGTGCGTGCGTGTGCGTTGTTGTGTGTGTGTGTGTGTGTGTGTGTGTGTGTGTGTGTGTGTGTGTGTGTGTGTGTGTTTTGTGTCTGTATGTTGTCTGTCTGTTGTTATAGGAGTGTGTGTTGTGTGTGAATTTATATCCGAGTTGCACTAGCTCTGTGGTTTATGGCTGCAAATGGAAGAGCTGACGAAGAAATCATAGAAAGAAATCATTTTGTTGTCATTAGTTTCAGAGTGACATCTGTGCCATTTGTGACTCATGTTTGCAGATTTCATTAGTTCTAATTATTTGCTTCTTTTTGTGCTAGGCCTTGTTACATTCAGTTTGGAGAGGGAATTGAAGTCAAAACAGTGTACAAAGACACCATCCACCAGAGATGGTTTTTTGTGAAATCTACGAGGTCTATCTAAAAAAGAGTTACTGTCGACAGTAACAGACAAAAACATTGATTTATCGACACACACCAAAACCCACAACACACACCCACAAAACAACACCCACATCAGCTGCTATGAATCACCCTGCCAAGAGCAAACGCTAGTTAATCTTTCCTCTACCCAATCCCGCCCGCCATACTTTTAACACACATTCGTTTCTGTTGTCATTTCCCCCATGGCAACTTGACCCTTTTCTCATTTTTATATTTCCCTCCCCCCCCCCCCCCCCCCCGTTCTCTTGTCTCTGGTTTGTCTTTGTTTTCTTTTGTTCCTTCTATTCTCTTCTTCCCCTCTCTTCTCTTCACCCACTTTCTCTCCACCACGTCTTTTTTCTTCCTCTAGTTTTCTCTCTCTTCTTCTTTTCCTCACTTGTGTCTTCTTTTTCTCTTTCTTTCTCTCTCTCCTCTTCCTCTCTTGCTCTCTTTTTTGTCTTTACTTTTCTCTTTCTTCTTCCCCTTTCCTCCTTGTCTCTACTTTCTCTCTTCTTCTCTTTCTTCTCTTCTCTCTCTCTTCTCTCTTTCTCTCTCCCAAGCTCTCTCTTCTCTTCTCGCTCTCTTTTCTCTTCTTCTACTCTGCTCTTGTATCTTTTCTCTATTTGCTCTCTTCTCTCTCTACTCTCTTTCACCAAACTCACGGCTATGATGCGACAGTAACAAAATGGTGAACAAAGGTATAGTTCCTTGTCAAGCGGAAAACCAGGCGGGCCGCGAGAGGGGCCCGGAGTGTGCCATTCCGTCCTCTCTGGCCGTGTGCGGCAGATTCGGGTCCGACGTCAGAAGGTGGGCGGAAAAGGATGTGAGTATCGGATGTGTTCGGCGCAGGTGTGTTCGTGTGTTCCCTGGGGGCGTGCATGCATGGTGGGTGGACAACTAATAAGGCATAGGTGTAGAGATTTCGCGGCATAGTCAGATTCGGGAAACTGCAATTAAAGAAAAAAATAAATAATAAATAAATAAAAAAGCGAGTTTTATTACTCTGTGTTTTTTTTATCTTTTCTTTTTTTTTTTTTTCTTCTTTTCTCTGTCTTCTTTCTTTTTTTTTTTTTCTTCTTCTTCTCTTTTTCTTTTTCATTTCTTCTTTTTTATCTTATCATCATTTTATTATTGTTATTATTACTATTATCTTATTGTTATTATTTTATTACTATTCTTATTATTTGACTATTATTCATCATCCTCAATAAAATGGACGTTGGTGTTATTAGTGTATTATTGTTGTTGTTATTAGTACTGTTGTTTCTCGTTGATGTCTTCAAACCATCATTATATATTACTTTTATTCCATCATTATTTATTATCATTTTTATTAGTGGTGGTGATGGTGGTGGTGTAGTAGTAGTAGTGTCGTAATGTATTGTGATGTTGTAGTGGTAGTGTAGTATAGTCATTAGTGAGTGTTTGTATGACTTGAGTTTGCAATGTTTAGTCGTTTCTGATAAGGTTGCGTTTTACTCGTTTCAGAACTGAAGTTTCCGGGGCAGTAGGATATCAAGATATGGTTGTCAGTTTGTTTAGTTTAGTTGAGGGTTAGTTGTTTTTTGTTTTGTTGGTTAGTTGGTGTTTTTTTCATTAGTTGTTGGTTTGTTACATTTATTTACATTCACAGTATTAGGATGCGATGTACGAGCTAACATTTTCATGGAGAAAGCGGGGTCGGGGGAGAAATGGGATGACAATATTAGCATACAACTCATGTCAGGTGACAACTTTACAATGGGCCAGCGAACCGCTAATTTTTGCAATGCGTGCAAGGGGGAAGTGAACTTGAACATTTCTTTGTGGATAACGCTCTCTTTCTCTGGGTTAACTTACCAGCATGGAAAAATGATACGAATGAATCACCTGCATGGCCCACATGAATAAATTGACCTGCATAAGGAGCGATGAAATAAATTATAGCATGGCACATGACTACATTATGCATGGAGAGATGAAATACAATTATGATGGCAATGATAATTACATGCATGGAGAAGATGAACTCACCTTTTAGCATGGCCCATGAATCAATTCTGCTGGAGAGATGAACATCAATTATAGCTGGGGGGTCGGACTCGTGGGGTAGAGCGCCGGATCGTACTCTTGGGGTTGCGGGTTCGCATTCGCGGGCGTTTCCGGTCAGGGGGATTTTTCCTCTTTAGAGTTAACAATGGTTCTGTCTCCATTTCCATACAGTCCTTTAGTGACAGTGAACAGATAGTTGCCATGTAGACTATTTGTTGGTCTGTTGTCTTCTTTTTCTCTCTTTCTCTCTGTCTCTCTTCTTTTCTCTTCACCTCCCTCTCTCTCCCTCTCTTTCTCTCTCTTTTCTTCTTCGTTCTTCTTTTTTTTTTTCTTTTCTTTAGACTCAAGAGTTCACAGCTTCATCCCCGTGCTGAGAAAAGTTCTATCAGCAGATTCAGCGGAAACCAGTCGTGGTTGACATTTGGCTTTCTTAAATTAGCTGACAGAAGGTCTTGGTCGAGGGTTCTCGACGGCGAGACTAATTGATACACATGGTCAGTGATGGCTCTTGCTCAGATTAGGGAACTATTTTGGGATGTGAATGGACCATAATACGGTAAACAGGCTTTAGCCAATGATTCCCGGGCAATGTAGGGATATGTGGGTGGGGAAGGAGGGGAGTGTAAGTGTTGAGCGAGACTTTTTTTGATGGAAAATTGGAAGAAGGCAGACGTGTAGAAAAGATTGTGCAGAAGATAGCTCTATGCATGTATTGACGCGGAATTTGTTAGATGTATGCGAGCTGTCAGAAAAATGAGAAAAGAGGTCTCCTATGATTGTGTGAAAATACTGTGGAGTAGAGCGGAATTGGGTTGCATATGCTGTATGAAGATGGACGATGATGTGTGAAGATGCGCTCTGGGCGAGAGTCACTGCAGGATGGTTGGCGCTTTGATGAGAATAAAAAAGGGAAAATGGAGAGTATACGACGTGGCGTGTGAGGAAGGATGTCTCTATCCCTCTACGCAGGCAACATACTAACTTGACGACAACCACTCTTCCACAAGATTGGCGTCGCGAAAGGAATGGCCAGTAACTGGGGCGCGGGGAGAAACGCTCGACACGATGGACCAAGAATGTGACTGCGCGGACTGTGAAGTACAGATCGTGAAAAAAAAGACTGCGAATCCTTCATGTGAAGGGATAAGATAATTAGTTCCATGTAATGGTTCAGAGTGATTTTTGTGTATGTAAACAATTTGTATGAACTGGAATGTGTGCGGGACAGGCTGTTAGAAACTCTTCTTCGATTGTTTATTATTGATGATTGAGAATAAAAGTCATGTTCAGATGTCCGAGACGGAAGAATGCAGTTGAGGTCGCGGATTTAGGCCCGGAGCTGAGGTCTAAAGGCAGAGAGGGTAGGGTAACACCAAAGTGGACCCTTAACAGGTTCTCAGGAGATGGACAGGTGCCGGTGGTTATTTAGAGACAGTCGAGGAGCTGGGCAAGGCAAGATATCAAGGGAAAGAGGAAAGATCAGTTTCTCTGTCATGTTTTCGACGGCGGTTCGGGAAGAAGTGGCATGTCAGCGGTAGGGGAACACAACACGATCTGGCTATTGGATGAGGTGTATGGCGACAAGTGTCGAGGTGCCAAACTTGGCATTTAATTTATACCAGCGGCAGGGAGAGCAGTCAGGGCTACTCCGACGGTTGAAATAGGTTCCTTCAGGAGTACAGGAGAAAAGAGGAAAGATGGACAGGAGCCCATGAGCGACAAGGTGTTAAGGGACCCACTTATCGCAGTACGATGATTTCTGGTAGGAGTCAGGAGAGAAGTCTTCGAGATATGCGTGTCTTTTCTATGATGTCGGGAAAAGCAGCCATCGATGGAGGCCGCCGAGGGGAGACGGATGTGTCCGTCAAGAGGCTGCCGAACACACCTCCTGGCAGGAGTGAGCATCTGTCAGGGTTGAAGATACTCAAGGATGAGATGGCGGCATGCAAGACCAGTGGCCCGACAGCAAAAACAACACCGGACAGCGGGGCCCACCATCCAGGCCGTGGAATTCACGCCGACGAAGCCATTGCTACACCCTGCAAAAGGGGCACAATCGGACAGACTTTCCGAAGTGGGAAAATGGGACCTTGCAGAAATGAGTCCAGAGCAGAGGAGGGGAAGGGACTCACGGGAAATTGGGTTTTGGACAAGTCACTGGTTACTTAAGGTTAATGGCAGGGAAACTCTGCATGTTGATACAGGCTCAGGTTGTCCATGATTTGGAGAAAGTATTTTTTAATCGATGTTTGGAAGTCAGTGGATTTGGCTTAGGTCAAGCCGTTGTCCGGTAACAGAGCTAATGGGATTGAGGTGCCCTATGTTGGGTATTTGGAGGCGAAAGTAGAGTGGTGTATGGGAGGTCGTAAAGTGACGAGGCCATTCCATTAGGAAATGGCCAGACATTACATCTCAGGGAATGGACATGTCAGCGATTATAGGCAGAATGACTAAGGAATTGCGCCAGCTGGGACTGTTAGTGCTGCCATCAGGGATTTGCAGAGTGCGCCAACGGGGAGCAGGGTAATCCGCCACGATCATAGACGGTAGGGCCATGGCATTGGGAACAGGGGGGGCAGACAACAGCCAACGAAATCCTGGTGGAGTCCTTGGAGGCGGCCCACTGCAGGGATTGATGGAGGAGGAACTGAGTTGTTATAGGCAGCAGTTCTTTGTGCTTGTGTGCCAACATTCAGATGAAAGGAATAAAGCTAGGACAGACGAGGGATAGGGACTGGGCAGCTGCACAAGGGAGGTCCGTAAGGACATGTATGGTGGAGGCGCGGCGCTGCAACAGAATCCACGTGTAAAAACATCCGCAGACAACATGAACTGGATTGTGTAGGCTGGTCGTGTAGACTGTAATGTGAGGAGAGCAGAGATGAGAAGGGTGGTGATGGATGCTGATTTGTTTCAAAAGGACTATCGGATGTAGCTTCACGGATACGGTCCGCACAAATACGTTGAAGAGAATCAGTCAGCACACTTCGGAGGATCACTTTCAGAACAGGAATTGAAAGACTACATTTTAGAGTCCTGGACAAGAGATAAAGCGAGTTTCAGCTCATATGCATCTGGATGTGTCAGGGTGATAGTCCGAAAGAAGGATGGATCATCAGCTGTGCTTGGATAAGGGCGTGAATGCAAACCATCAGATGATACCCTTGGCAGGATCGATGATTCTTGATGCGCTGGGTGGGAGCCAAGCTGTTCTCACTGGACTTGAGCGGGATTCTCAGGTCGTATGAGTCAGGAGGACGGACAAGACGGGAATTATCCTCGTTTGGACAGTTTGAGTATTGCGATGAGGGCTTCAACGGCAAAGTACAATCAGCGATCATGCAGTCTCCGATGAACGACCTTACATTCCAGATCTCCTCGTTATACCTCGACGATGTGTATCAGGTGCAGCTTTGATGAAAATTGGAGCGGCTAAGATTGTTTGTGATCGGTTGAGAGAGGTAGGCTCAAATGAAAAAGAAATGGTCTTCGCTCGCACCAAGTAGAGTACGGGGGTATACGGTCTCAGGAGCCAGGCTTCGGTCTATGACAGTAAGATAAGGAGTGGTAGTTGGCCGTTCCCACACCTGGAGAGAGTCAGATCGTTTTTGGGATTCGCAGTATTAGCCTGATTGTGGAAGGTTTCAGAAGATCGCCCACTCTGAACAGTTGTGTCCACCCATACAGGAAGGGACAAGTGGGGGAAGAAATCGAGAAGAGCAAACATGCGTCCATTTCAGCGATTGGGACAGCCGATGCCTGGAGGCATCCGGAACCTGAAAAAGCTCTATACAGCGCCAGTGTTCGGGATATGCGGACTTTAGTGCCCTTATTTTGGAGATGACGCTAGTTGGACGGTTTGGGAAGTGTTCTTCAAGAGCAAGATGGCAAGCGCCGTTTGTCATCGCGTATGAAGTGGTCGTTACGTCAGGGTGCAACGGTCCGATGAAGAACTACAGCAGATGAAGTTGCGAGTGTACAGTGATGAAGTGGGTGAGCGACAAGTTCGTCACTACCTGAAGGAGCAACTGAGATATATACTGAAAATTCCCTCGCCATTCAAACAGCATGCTGGGAGTGTTGTAAAAAAGATGGGTGAGAATTGTTGTTTTGACTTTACATTCAAAAAGGTTGGCAGAGGAATACAAGCACGTGATTGCGTTGTCTGATTTACGGAGAAGAACCCACAAGGGGGCGCCAAGGGAAGATGAAGAATGGACGGCCGTCACAATGGCACCGGGACTGATACAGGAAGTTTAGATGGAGTACACGGCAGTGGTTGTCTGAGCTGATGAATAGCCCCGGTAGCTCCGATCTGATGCCAGATGGAAGCCAGTCTTTTACTTCATACCGGGAATGAGAGGGCCACACGTGAAGACATCATCAGACATTCTGCATCTGTGACTGGGGAGAAGAAGCTGACAAGAGGGAAAAAAGAAGAATCGATCTCGAGGCTCGTGTATGTTTGGTCAACTTGGAAACTTAGAGTAAACAAGGGCATCCTGTACAGAAAGATGAATCGACCATTCATGGACCATAGACCAGGTGGTTGGTGCCAGAGCTGTGAAAGATGCGCTGGCGAGAGAACACCCGAAGACACAGCATCCATGGGACACCTCCTCGCCACAAGCCCTCGAGGTCATATCGGTTGATTTAAGCTTGGAAAAGCCAGGGATGGCAAGAGAATGTCCTAGTGATCACAGATATCTTCTCGAGTTACAATGTGGCACACCTACGTGATAGACAGCGAGCAGTGGCTAAGATGATCAAAGAATGGTTTGTGCACTATGGAGTGCACAGAGACTCCACTCGGACAAAGGCGTTGCTTTGTGAGGCAGACTCATCGTGCGCTCTGAAACACTATGGGATCAAGCAAGTACAGATACGACTCATTCCACCGGAAGGCAATGGAAAGTGCGAGGGTTCAACAGGACCATGCACAATTGTGAGGTGTTGTGGCGAGCAGAAGAGAGATATGGATCAGAGCATTTGGCGAGTAGTGTACATTGTACAATGCCACACCAAGCCTCACAGGATTCTCTCCTTATATTACTGTTTGGAGAGAAGTCTATCCTGGTAGTTTTGGAGAAGGCCGTCGACTGGATCCTGTGCACCGTTTATTAGAGATGGGTGAAGTGATCATGAAGCCTCGGCTGTACGACAACAGCGGGGAGTCGGGCAAGGAAAGAGGCGACAAGAGAAAGGCAAGCCGTGACAGAGTCATTGAGTAGATTGAGGCGGAGACGGTAGTCCCAAACAGATAC
This sequence comes from Conus ventricosus, assembly GCA_018398815.1. Lineage (NCBI taxonomy): Eukaryota > Metazoa > Mollusca > Gastropoda > Neogastropoda > Conidae > Conus > Conus ventricosus. The sequence continues at coordinate 11,092,903 of CM031603.1, read as the reverse complement.
AGGCGTCGGTGAAGATCCAAGAATTTGGGGGAACGGATCTTCACAGTCACTGAGGTCCAGGACCAGTGGTGGGGGCCATAACCATCGCAGAGATGCCTGGACGGTCTCTACGGTGACTCGCAGTGAATCGACGATTCTTTGCCACAACGCCAGGGATGGGTACAGCGGACCTATCGCCGATCGCTGCAAAACAGAAGCGGAATTGGACAGAAGTGAAATACCTTGAGTGGAATAGTTGGGCCACAAAGACCAAGTCCCGCCTACCGATTGGGTCCGTCAGTCCAGACCTCGGTGACAGCAACTGTAGGGGCCCAGTCAGGCTACGCGTTCTTACACGGCACACCTGTAGCACTCGGCTCTGGCGGGTAACAAGGTGTGAGTCACGTGACAACGTAGTGACGATGGCGCCAGCGAACAAATGCATATGTTATGAAAATCAATAATGGTGAGGTATCATTTGTGTGGGAAGCTATTATGTTTTAGTGTGTGCTCATATTTTTGTGTGTGTGCCCAAATTGTATACATGTCTTGTTTGTGTATTGTGTCCAGATTGCATTTTTGTTTTTTTTGTTAATTTTTATTCCGGGGTTATTATAATGCTTGGCTGGTGTCAGTGGTCATGATTGGATCGATTTTTTTTTGTGCGTCTGTTTGAGGTAGAAGCTGGTTTTATACAGGGGGGACCATTTTACGAAAACAGTTCGTTGTTATTGTCCTCATATTTGGAAGTTCAGTAAGGGAAATGGTGTGGATGAGTTTCATAAGACAAAACATGATTTTTGGGCACTAAACGATCATGGTGTCAGTGGCATAATGTAAGAAAATAGGCATGGTATATGCAGTAACTTTTGACATGCAGGTAGAGTGGGAGTCTACTTTCAATGATAGGAGGTAAACTTGAACAGTCATCCTGCTGTGGATTAAAAACGCCCCAAAGAGGTGCTTTATCCTTTTCCTTTGGTTTATGGACTGTGGGATGGCAGTGGGACGTCGCCCACTGGACTGAAGAGGTTCAGAAAGAATGGCTGTTCGGCCAGTGTTTGTTGTGGTGCTGTTGGACGAATCAGTTTGCACGCTTAACAGCTGGGTCTGACTCTGATGGTCAGGGAATTTTGTAATTTTTTTAGTCCTTCTTTTGCAGTGATCGTGGTTGTCCTGGGTGCGCTCACTTTGATGTTTTTGCTTTGTTTTTGATAGGTCTTTTTTATTGTATGTTTACGTCCGATGGTGTTCTTTTGTTTATTTTCGGAATATGTTCTTTTTGTAGGTATAACATTTTTGCTCGGCATAATTTTTGTCGAATCTTCAGTTTTAATTAGGATTGTTGTGAATCTTTCGTGTGATATTCATAGGGACATGAATCTTGCGGGGGAGATTTGTGACGGGACAGAATAGTTGCCATGATAGACTTTTGTCTGTTGTCGGATCCCTTTTCTCTTCTCTCTCTTCTCTCTTCTCTCTCTCTCTCTTTCTCTCTCCCTCTCTCTTACTTCTCTCTTTCTCGCTCTCCGCTCTCTTTCTCTTCTCTCTCTCTCTTTCCTTTCTTTACAGATCAAACGAATTCCAACAGCTTTCATCCGTGCTGAGACAACTGTTCTATTAGCCAGATTCAGCGGAACACCAGCCTCGTGGTTGACATTCCTGGCTTTCATAAATTAGCTGACGAGGTCTGGAAGTGGGGCCTTCTCGTACCGGCGCGACTAATTGCTAACAATGGTCAGTGAGGACCTCTGCCTCCAGATTCGGATATTTTGGGATGAGGAATGTCCCCATAATACTGTAAAAGGCTTTTAGCATGATTCAGGGCAATGTGGAAATGTGGGTGGGGACAGAGAGGGAAGTAGTCAAGTGTGTGATATACTTTCTTTTGCATGGAAATTGGAAAGAAGGAGACGTGTAGAAAAGGACTTGTGCAGCGATCAGCTCTATGATGTATTGCAAGCGAAGATGTAGATGTACTGAGAAGATGTAAGAAAATGGAACTAGGCGGCTCATATGTAATTGTGTGAAAATACTGGTACGATTTTTGCTGTTTTTTTTTTGCAACAACGTATCTTTGACGTGTGAAAATTCATATTACTTGTTGACTGATGCTTTTTTTGTTTTAATAACTTGCATTGTCTTATTAGACGATTGTGATGGGTTGAGTACTTGCTTGTATTATTTATGTTTCCTAGTTACGCAATGAGTACATGATGATTATATACTTTTGTGGTTAGGATGGAATGACGAAGTATGGTGTGGAGAGATAAGATTATGAAGTCCCATGTGGGTAAGAGTGTGGAGATATTCTTGTGTTGCTCATCTTGATTTTCTTATGGTATTGCATTATTGTTTTTAATGATAAACAGAGAGGTATGTTGTGTTGTCGGGAATTTAAAATATATTGCCTGAGTTTTAATTCATTTTTTGAATGCTAATATGACTTAAGTCTTGTGAGCTAACGTGGGTTAATCCCGAGTGTTAGTGGTGTTTGTAAATAAGAATGAAAAGAAGAATCATGGTTAGGGATGTAATGTAAAGTGTATTTCCGGGTTTTTATTAGCGCTTATCACGGTAATAAAAATTCCAGGGTTGTGACGTTTCAAAGTCGGGTTCAGAATTAAATAGCAATCTAATTAAAGAGAATATGGTACTTACGATTGTCGACAGAGCCGTAAGACACGAGACTTTTCTTGCCGTCAGCCTTGAAGTACTCCTTCTTTCTTGTACCGGCATGTCTGGGAAAACTACTTAACCAGTCTTGGCGCTGGACGTTAGCAATGTCTTAAGTCGTATTAATTGCCAGTGTTCTACGGAATTTCCCTCAGTTTTGCTATTTATACTTACAGCTTTGTGTTCAATGAATGTTTACATTGCGGATTATTCTATAATGAAGACTCTCTTTTTAGCTTGGATATAATTTATTTGTAGTACCTATAATTCTTGGGTAAATGACTTTGTTATTAAAATAGTTTCTGGTGAAACGCTTATCATGTGTTTATTGTCATTGCCATTTCTTTATATCGGTTTGGGAGGAATAGGAATGAGTTGTTATTTTATTAGTTTAAGTCGTCATTTTCGTGTATTTAGTGGTATCGTGAGATTCGATCAAGGCATGATAATTTTGTTGTAACTGCAGATTTTCTTATTTTTAGTCAAGGTTGGATTACTGTTGGAGGTGTTTTGATTCCTATATTTTTTTATAGTTGAGAACCTACTACTACACTGCGGGAAGGCTTTTATACACGTATACTATGCATTGTGTGTATGGTTGTTGACATCCTCCTTTATTTACTTGACTCAGACACTAAGTGTGGAAGTTGCCTGGTTCCAGATGGAGTAGACGCGGCATTGGGTTGATATGTGTATTGAAGATGACCGATGATGTGAAGATGGCTCTGGGCGTCGAGTCATGCCCAGGGTGTCGTGTCTCGGCACTGTACTTATATTTTGGTTGTTGGTATTTGTTGTTTTATTATGGTTTGACGGATTGTATTTTGGTAAATGTTTTTGTACGGAGAAACAATCTCGGGTTGTTGTATCATTATCATGTTGCGTTAAGCAAGAAGTAAGTGTTGAAAGTGAAAGATGAAACAACACCTTTGGGGTTTTTGTTACATTTGGTTTCATAATTACGAAAATGATGGCGAAATGATGAAAAGGGGAATAATGTCCCCTTGCGATTTGATGTTGGTTTCTAGATGCGATCAGAGTACGAGAAGATGAAGATGTAGAACTCAATTCTTGTTATTTTTTATTCTCATGTTTCCCTTTCAGCTTGGTTTCGAGAGTTGCACCAAGTGTGAACTATTTGTGGTAAGTTGTTTCTATTGATTTTTCAGTTTGTTCGTATAAAAGTTTTTTTTGTATTTAGGTTTCCTGGGATAATATTTATGTTCTTGTATTACCGATAATTGTTCTTATTTAGATTGAATTCCATATTCGCTTACCAACTGTTTTTTCTGTATTTCTGTTATTGATATTAGTAATTGGTTTTCCTATTTGAATATATTACAGGATGGTTGCACGATTTGATGTCGAATAACAAGGGAAATGGAGGTCGCAAGTGGGTGGGGAAGGATGTCCTCCTATCCCTCTCACCGCAGCACATACCTCACCTTCTACCTTCACACTCACCTCTCTCCCCTACACTTCGAATGAGACTTATAAAACGAGGGGATCTGTGCATGAACGCACGCATAAAATATTGCACAACGTAAACATCAATCATCAAAACTTTCGGAGAGAAGGCAGATTGGTGGGGTTGGTAGGATGGAAGTTACAATAGCATGATTCCCGAAGTTGGAGTATGGCTTTCTTAATGGCGGGATAAAAAACAAGTCATGCCACAAAATTCACTCTTTATTGAGTAGAGGGATACAATCTTGTCTGTCTATACAGGGAGTGTCAGCCGGGAGTATTGCTGGGTATGCAGAGAATGAAGCAAGAGGCTAACTTTTCGCATGGAAGAAAATGACCGAACACTTATAGCAGGACAAAATGAATAGATTATCAGCATGGACAAAATGCATAAATTACCAGATGGCTAAAATGAAAAAATACCAGCAGTGGCCAAACTGACATTTGCCAGATGGCCCAACTGAATAAATTACCAGACTGCAAAATGAATAAAATTAATAGCATTGCATCAAAAGAATAATTACCAGCATGGCCAAACTGAATAAATTACCAGATGGGAGATGATCTAAATTGCTAGCATTGATTAAAAGAATAAAATTCAGCATGACCCAGTATGCATACCATACCGTTGCCAAATGACTAAATTACTAGCATTGCGAAAAAGAACTAAATTCCAGGGATGGCAAATAATACAAAGAAAACTATCAGCATGAGAAAAGAACAAAATCTTAACGAGCGCCAAATGACCCAAAATTTTTTAGTGCGTGGCAAATTGAACAAAATTACATCCATGGTCTTTATGAAAGAACACAATTTCAGCACTGGCCAAAATGAAACAGATTATCTGCACAATCAAATAACCTCTCTCCAAAAAGATTATGACACTTCTGTATCCCTGTTGTAATTAATTCTAAAACTAACCAACTGAATACCACCATAAAGATTTACTCAAATAAAGAGGTGATTAAACAAATTACAAAAAACCCATAATAAGACACCTCCTGCGACTACGACTAAGTAATACATTGTTCGCTAAAAATTAGTAGTGTACAAAACAACGCAAATAGAAATAACGAACTTCGAGCCATCGAAGTTAAGTAAAGCGGGCTTCCTGGCAGATATAGAGTAGTACTTTGAAAGTAAAAATAACAACAAATAAAAATAAAAATAAATACTAATAATAATAATAAGAGATGAATAACATTGATAAATAAACAAAAAGAAATCGAAAATCGAAAGACAAAAAAGCTTCTAACAAAAAAATACAAATAACACAAAACCTTGGTCCAACCTAGTATGGGTTTGATTTAGAGTAAGAAAGAAGATACACAAATTTATACGCATAAAATTGGAAGAAGCAGGCTTAAGTAGAACACTCTTCCCACCTCGACCTCCAATCGGATCCCCTCCAACTAAAAAAAAAAAGAAAATGTATGAAGAACGAGCAAAGTAAAGAAGAAGGAAAAGAAAAGAAGAACAGACCGACACAACGAACAGACAAGACAGTTCAGTCTAACAAAGTTGAGGGAATTTGGTTCCAATTCCAAAGTCCTCGCATTGAAGGTGCGAGAGGCGAAAGGGGCGGGGTGAAGGGGGTGAAGGGTTGAGGGGCATGGGGGTGGGTTTGGAGGTAGGCACCTTCTGCCTCGATCTCCTGGAACGGTTCGATGTCTAATTTTTTTTTTGTTTTGTCTTGGTGGGTAGAAGAGGGCCTGAGCCCTAAAGCCAACGAGAAGCAGCCTGAGTACAAGTTCCTAAGCTGATTGACTCAGAACGAGAGCATTGTGACTCCGTGAAGGAAAAAAGAAAAGAACACGAACAGAAACAACAACAAAAAAGACGAACAAAAAAGACAGCAGCAGAAAGTCATTAAGGAAGGAAGGAAAAGAAAGAAGAAAGAAAAAAGTCAGAAGGAAAAGCCGGACTAAAGCCAGGAAGATAGACGCAGAAAGAAAGTCAGAAAAGAAAAGGGACATAAAAGCCAGGAAGATAGACAGCAGAAAGAAGTCAGGAAAGAAAGCGGACAGTAAAGCAGGAAGATAGAAGCCAGAACGAAATCCGAACGAGAAAGAAAAAGTCGGGAAAGAACGTCAGAAAGACAGACGGAAAGAAAGAAAGAAGCGGACAAGAAGAAAGACAGCGGGAAAGAACGAAAGACAGAGGAAGAACTGAAGGACAGCGGGAAAGACAGTCAGAAAGGATAGAAAGAAAGAAGACAGCGGGAAAGAAAGTCAGAAAGAAAGAAAGTCGGATAGTCAGGGAAGAAGAAAGAGTGAAGAAAGAAAAGACAAGGACAGACGGAAAGAAAGTCAGAAAGAAGAAAGAAAGAAAGAAGAAAGACAGCGGAAAGAAAGTCAGAAAGAAAGAAAGGACAGCGGAAAAAGAAGACAAGATAAGAAAGGAAAGAAAAAGAAAGAAAGAAGAAAGAAAGAAAGCCGCAGAAAGAAAGAAAGACAGCCGGAAAGAAAAGAAAGAAAGAAAGAAAGACAGCCGGAAGGAAACGAATACAGCGGAAGGAAAGAACGAAGGACATCGGAAAAGAAAGACGGACAGCGGAAAGCATTCGAAAGAAGACAGAAAGGAGAAAGAAAGAAAAGAAAGACAGCAGCCGGAAAGAAAGAAAGACAGGGAAAGAAGTCAGAAGAAAGCAAAGAACGGGAAAGAAAGAAAAAAAGACAGCCGGAAAGAAAGAAAGGAGCGGGAAAAAAGAAAACGGGGAAAAGAAGCAGAAAGAAGGAAGAATCGAAAGAAGGAAAGACAGCCGGACAGAAAGATTACCAGATAGAAAGTCAGAAAGAAAGAGAAAGACAGAAAGAAAATCAGAAAGACAGGAAAAAAGACAGAAAGAAGGCAAGAAGAAAGAAAGACAGAAAGAAAGGCAGAAGGAAGGCAGACAGAAAGCCAGAAAGAAAAAAACAGAAAGTCAGAAAAGAAAGTCAGAAAGAAAGAAAGAAAGAAAAAAAGGGAAGAAAGCCAGAAAGAAAGGAAAACAGAAAGAAAGTCAGAAAAGAACGTCAGAAAGAAAGAAAGAAAGAAAAAAAGAAAGAAAGAAAGAAAGCCAGAAAGAAAGGAAAACAGAAAGAAAGTCAGAAAAGAAAGTCAGAAAGAAAGAAAGACAGAGAGAAAGACAGCCAGAAAAAAAATCCAGACAGAAAGGCAGAAAGAAAGACAAAAAGAAAGTCAGATAGAAAAAAGAAAAGAAAGAAACAAAGATAGAAAGACGAAAATAAAGGCAGAAAGAAAGAAAGACAGAAAGACCGCCAGAAAGAAAGAAAATCAGAAAGAAAGGCGGAAAGAAAGAAAGATTTAAATGAAAGACATTCCAGGCAGCCTCAAATCGGTGACAGATTACGTTTGTTGCCCCCAACCAAGTAGCTCACCGGACTTTTCTGCCCGTGGCCGTTTGTACACCTATCGGGTTTCTACTCTCCGCTGGCTGACCAGCGGCTGAAATGGCAGGTAACAATAGCGAACAGTTCACAAAGCAAGCCGTCCTCACCACTTAGCCAACAAGTGGGACAGCCATTAGAGGTGCGGTCGGCTATCGCCTGTGGCGCGTTACGCTCGCAGCACATTTTCTCTACTCTTACGACATGTTTCGCTCAGCTTGCAGCACGTTTTCTCTACTCTTACGACATGTTTCGTTCAGCTTGCAGCACGTTTTCTCTACTCTTACGACATGTTTCGTTCAGCTTGCAGCACGTTTTCTCTACTCTTACAACATGCTTCGTTCAGCTTGCAGCACGTTTTCTCTACTCTTACGACATGTTTCGTTCAGCTTGCAGCACGTTTTCTCTACTCTTACAACATGCTTCGTTCAGCTTGCAGCACGTTTTATCTAATCTTACAACATGTTTCGTTCAGCTTGCAGCACATTTTCTCTACTCTTACAACATGTTTCGTTCAGCTTGCAGCACGTTTTCTCTTACTCTTACGACATGTTTCGTTCAGCTTGCAGCACATTTTCTCTACTCTTACAACATGTTTCGTTCAGCTTGCAGCACATTTTCTCTACTCTTACATGTTTCGTTCAGCTTGCAGCACGTTTTCTCTACTCTTACAACATGTTTCGTTCAGCTTGCAGCACGTTTTCTCTACTCTTACGACATGTTTCGTTCAGCTTGCAGCACGTTTTCTCTACTCTTACGACATGTTTCGTTCAGCTTGCAGCACGTTTTCTCTACTCTTACGACATGTTTCGTTCAGCTTGCAGCACATTTTCTCTACTCTTACGACATGTTTCGTTCAGCTTGCAGCGCATTCCCCTACTCTTGCTACGTGTATCGGTTAGTTTGTACTGCTTTTCCCTTCCTTTAATACGCTCAGATGTACATTTGCAATGTTCACTGTTTTTCCCTACTTTTACTACGTAATCGCTTATACAGATCTCCCCTGGTTTGTTACGTTTATCGGTTTGTTTGTTTTGCTTTTCCTACATTTACTACATTTATTGTTCAGCTTGCATTGCCTTTCGCTACCTTTGCTATGTATATCTCCACATCAAACTTCTTCTAGAACGCTCATGGCGGCGCAGTTGCCCACACGAAGTAGTGTTCTCAAGGTCCGTCAGGCCCGTGAGCTCGGCTCAGCCAGCCGCCAGGTCCCAGTAGCATGGAGGGCACTGTGAAGGCCAACGGCTCCCGCTCTCCTGCTTGCTTTTTGTACATGTGTG
>CM031603.1:11069700-11079700 GCA_018398815.1 Conus ventricosus | reverse complement strand
CTAGCCATAAATTTATCCTTCACTTGTCCCAGTCGCTCACCTTCTTCTCTATAAATGTTGTTGTTTTCTGTCTCATCTTCTGTATGCTCCCAGTGGTATGGCTGTCACGTCACGCTGTCCGACACCACGTACACAGCCATTCCCTGGCCCTGGCAGTCCACAGGGAGCAATCAATATCAAGACGTCAGGAGGTCACCCAGCAGCGAAGACACGGCCCTCCCAGCAAGTCACTTCGTTGGAGCCTGTCCTGATGCCACGGCAAGTCACTTCATTGGAGCCTGTCCTGATACCACGGCAAGTCACTTCATTGCAGCCTGTCCTGATGCCACGGCAAGTCACTTCATTGGAGCCTGTCCTGATGCCACGGCAAGTCACTTCATTGGAGCCTGTCCTGATGCCACGGCAAGTCACTTCATTGGAGCCTGTCCTGATGCCACGGCAAGTCACTTCATTGGAGCCTGTCCTGATGCCACGGCAAGTCACTTCATTGGAGCCTGACCTGATGCACGGCAAGTCACTTCCTTGGAGCCTGACCTGATGCCACGGCAAGTCACTTCCTTGAGCCTGACCTGATGCCACGTTCACAGAGCACCACCTAGTTGGCCTTTTCTGACGACCGTTATCGCCAAGTCGAGGAGCCAGCGTGAATTATCAGCCTCCTCCGGAGGGCGCCACCATGACCGTCCGGTGCCAGTCTCTATGAAGTGGTTGATACCGATGACTTCCCCGTGAAGGTTGATACCGATGACTTCCATATGAACTGGTTGATACTATGACTTCCCCGTGAACTGGTTGAAACCGATGACTTCCCCGTGAACTGGTTGATACCGGTGACTTCCCCGATGAACTGGTTGATACCGATGACTTCCACATGAACTGGTTGAAACCGATGACTTCCTCGTGAACTGGTTGAAACCGACGACTTCCCCGTGAACTGGTGATACCGATGACTTCCCCATGAACTGGTTGAACGATGACTTCCCCCTGCTGGTTGAAACGTGTTTTTTACATTAAAATGGGTTTTTAACCCATGACTTCACATGAATGGTTTTAAACGATGCTTTCCCCCTGAAAATGGGTTTTACCCATGACTTCCCCCCAATGGGTTTTACGATGACTTTTCCCTGAACGGTTGATCCGATGACTTCCCCCTGAATGGTTGATACTGAGACTTTTACATAAAAGGTTGATCTGAACTTCCCCCGGGAAATGTTGATACGAGAGCCCCCGGAAAAATCACCTGGGGGATAACCTTTGGGAGGGACACGGAACCGAGACCCCGGACGCAGGGGGTGAAAGGGGGGACAAACGAAACTCTTTTTTTTTTTCCCGCGGTAAGAGGATGAAGATGAGGAGGGAGAAATGAGGAGGTGAAGATGGGAGGAGAAAATAGGAGGATGAAGATGTTACTATGGAGTTTCCCTTCTGGCACAGTACATGGCAGGACTCTTCCCCCAGCCATAACATACCCCGCTCAGATGGACCTGAAAAGCAGACCCCTGCAGGCGGCAGCAAAGATGAGCAAAAACGTCAGAGACCATCCATTCATGAAGGAAAATCGAGTTCGCCAGTTTCCGGGGAGCCCCGACATAATTTTGGCTGGGGGGCTGCCGGAGCCCAAAAATCCCCCAAAAACAATATGCCCCCTACATGGGAGTCGAACCCCCGACACTCAGTCCCCCAAATCCGTCCGCCAAACCCCTGCACCCATGGGGGGCATAGGGCGCTAATTTGCTCTTTAAAGGGGGGGGAGGAGGGGGGTGGGGGCAATGGACTTCTGCTGGGTGGTTTATTACGCCGTTTCGTTGTGTTGCGGCCGATTTTGCTGGACCCAGAAAAAAAATGCAACTGTTTCTCAGATGCTGCAAATTTTTCCCTAAAAGGATTAGAAAACTTGTCAGTTTTGTGGAAAACATTTTGTAGCGGGCTCTCATGTCTTTTGTTGAATACAGAAAGCCAAAAATTATTAAAATTTCAAAGCCTTTATTTTTGTTTCCCTTTCGAAAGCGTTAAACTCTTTTTTCCTTCCTTTGTGTGCTTCTCTAATCCGCGCTGCGAGCGGCGTGCGTGCGTGCGTGCGTGCTTGCTTGTTATGTGTGTGTGTTTGGTGGTGGTGTGTAGTGTGGGGGTGTGTGTGTGTGTGTGTGTGTGGGTGGGTTTTTGTGTGTGTGTGTATGCATGTGTGTGTGTGTGTGTGTGGTGGTGGTGTGTGTGTGTGTGTGTGTGGTGGTGTCTGTGTGTGTGTGTGTTGTGTGGGAGCGGTTTTAAAATTTTTTTGAGGGAAAATCGTTGAAAACGATTTTCCCTTCCCCTTGGTATATTTATACCAGTTCGATGACTTTGTTTAAGTGGAGAGGGGAAAGAGGGGGTAGCATGGGGAAGGGGGGGGGTGGGGGGTAATGGGGGAAGGGAAAGGGGGGGGGGGGGGGAGTTTCTGTTGTCTAGTTCATGTCTTTTTAAGAGCATTTTCCCTTTCGCCTTTTCGGCAAAAATTTCTTTTCACAAAGATTTTTCTCCCCCCTTCCCCTGTAATGTGTCAAAAAATTAATTAAACTTTTTGGGCAAATTTTGAAAAATCCAAATTTTTATTGTCTCTTATTGTTTTCAACTTTATTTTCCTTATCACGTACTTCATTTTAGGCGTCTGCGTTATAAAACTGCTTTCCCTAGCAGAAAGGTTAATTTGTACTGTCCCGTGCTGTAACGATGTGATATGTGTACAATGATTTCGACGATCTAAGCAGGCCCTGCCAAAAAACTTTTTCCCTTTATATCAATCAATTATCAACCCCCGTCATCCCGTCTCTGTTGTGTGCCTGTTTTCGGTTCGCGCGTAACTGTAAATTTTTATTAAGTGCACCAATAAATTTTAAATTTGGGGGCCGTATGCAACTAGACAAATGATTGTGGTGTGGTGTGTGTGTTTGTGGTGTGTGTGGTGTGTGTTGTGTGTTGATGTGTTGTGCGTTGTGCGCGTGGGGTGGTGTAGATGAGTGAGTGAGCGCGTAGCGTGTACAGTGGAAGGAGAGAGAGAGAGGAGAGAGAGAGAGGGGAGGAAGAAGAAGAGAAGAGGAGGAAACAGACAGAGAGAGTATGTGTGTGTGAGTGTGTGGGGGTGTGTGTGTGTGTGTGTGTGTGTGTGTGTGGTGTGTGTGTGTGTGATGTGTGTGTGTGTTAATGTGTGTGTGGTGTGTGTTGTTGGGTTTGTTGGGGGGTGTGTGTGTGGGGTGTGTGTGTGTGTGGGGTCCGGGGGTGTGTGCGTTGGTGTGCTGTGCGGTGTGCGTGTGTTGTGGTGGTGTTGGTGTGTGTGGCATGTGCGTGTGCATGTGTGTGCATGTGTGTGTGTGTGTTTTTTTTGTGTGTGTTGTGTGTGTGTGTGTGTGTGTGTGTGTGTGGTGGTGTGTGTGAAACATCGCAAAGTCTAGTCCCTTACATTTCCCCAATTTTTTTCCATGTCGTTTTGGGATATGTTCCTATGCAAACTGTTGAGTAAAGCTTTTAAAAAACTTCTATATCAGCTCTGAGAGAGACAAAGTAAGGAATGAAAGGGAAAAGGAGAAAAAAGAAAAGAAAAAAAATCATCAGTAGAAAAAGCAAAGAGAAAAAAAAACCAAAAACTTTATGACCCTCTCTTTCTCTCTTTTCTCTCTCTCTCTCTCTCTCTCTCTCCTCTCTCTCTCTCTCTCGCTCCTCTCTCTCCTCTCTCCCTCTCTCTCTCTCTCTCCCTCACAACACACACCACCCAAAACACACACCAATACACAAAGGGAAAATTTCTTGTGTTGAAGAATGTATTAAAAAACAACACAAAAAACAAACACATTGTACAAATTTGGAAAGGGAAAATATGTACAAACAAATGGCTGTCGTCTAACCCGAGGGAAACCCCTCCACTCGTAAAGTTTGGCGTGAAAAGCAAGCTTTGACCTGGCGGAATTTCTCGCAATGTACCTTTTCCCTCTCCATGTTTTTGGGATCTTAGCGACACAGGTATTACATCACCCCTTCCCTTTTGACTTGTTTTTACTATTACTACCAGAAACGCCATTTAAATCCCAATTTTATTTCCTTTTTACAGTGAAAAAGACAGATTCATTGACAATGTAAAATGGAAAATATTACGATTTTTAAAAAAATCTTCTTTCATCTACGTCTGTTTGCGGGGGAAATGGCAGAAATTGGAAACTTTGTGGATGAAGTCAAAGCAAAAAGAGTTCCCCTCTCTCTCTCTCTCTCTTTTCTCTCTCTCTCTCTCTCTCTCTCTCCCCCTCTCTCTCTCTCTCTCTCTCTCTCAGGTTTTGCTCTCGTTTCATTTCATCCCGAAATTCCATCATTTTCTAGGCATGTATACCAGTAAAATATTATCCCCAAAATTATAGAACAGCCCTGGAACATTGCACTTAGTCAAAAAACTTACTCACAGATCCACGAATTAAATGAATCAAAAAGATTTTTGCCTACTTTTTATACAAAAAAAAATCGTGTTTTGGGAAAGGACTCCTAAGAGCGTCACAGAAAGTTGCCCCGACTTTTTCCCCCTCCCCCACAAGACTAAACAGGCTGATGAAGACCCACAATTTTTGAAACATCTGGTTCTGTTTCCTTTTTTTTTCTTACGAAGCAAGAAATCTGTCAAATCATCAGTCAGTGTTTTACGTTTTTTGTCAAAGGAACTGTTTTGACAATCACAGCACCTTCAGTTTTTCGTGTCCAGTTTATGCCCAGATGCCCTGACTGAACCCCGTAAAGGAAACCCGTTGGGGGAAACCCCCAGCCTCTGAAAATCTTCCTGGCCCCCAGGCTAGTATAGGCTCCTTGACCTGCTGCTGACAAGGTTCCCTTTGGGGCGTCCCCCCCCTGGCCCCTCTCACCCCCACCCGACACCACTGAATGACACGATCATCTGCGCGCGCCACTGGGCGACATCAAGAGGCGGGACAGAGTCAGCGATTGGGGAAGAGGCAGCAAGCACGCGAACCCCCACCCCTGGGCCCGTGCCCAGGACGGGTCGGGCGGCGCTTCACACATGATTTCCCTGGGGCGTGCTGACGTCACCCCTGCCGCAACCCCCCCCCCTGGCTTTTGGCCCCCCCTCCCAGACACGTCGCCACTGGCCCCTTTTCCACCTCTTTCCCCCGCCACACCCCCGCCAGTTTCCATGGAGACCCAAATCAACGATTTAGGCGGAAGTTCTGTCTGGCACCCTTTTTCGCGGGTTTAATTTGCGGGCACAACCATTCTCTCCGTGCCGCTTGGGCTTGCGTCCGCCCTCTTTGTGCACGGGCCCCCAAATTTCTTGGCCAAGACACGTCACGGATTTCTTGACCCGGGGTCTTCTTGGCTCCCTTTGGGGTCTTGGGGGAGAGGCAGGTAAGGGGGCCGTGGCTGGGGTGGCCGTGGACGCCTTTATGTAAGGGGCTGCGGCAGCAGAGGCTGAGAGCAGCACTCTGGGACCCCAAACACACCTTCCGGTCCTTGGCAAGCCAGTCGTCCCCCACGGCCCGGACCTCCGCCTCGTAGTCGAACACATGGCAGGTTCTTTTTTAAATTTGGGAAAATCACGTCAGATGTTATGAAATAGCGAGTTAATTTGTGGGGGGTGAAGTGTCTATAAGGAAAAAGCAGGTAATCATATCACAAAAAGATCCTTATTTTATTTTAAAAAAAAATTTTCTTTTTTTGCCCTTTAAATTTCCCGTCTCATTTTTATCAAAAAGACACTCCCGAATTTTTTTAAAACTTTTTTTTAAATAAAAAGGGGGGAAAATTTGGGAATATTTGACATTTTAAGAAAAATTCATTAGTTTAGAAGTTGTAAGAAAAAAGCTAGAAAGAAAATTACTTACGCTAAAAAATTCGGTCCTTTTCTCGTACAAAAAAGCCTGATACGTACACAACGTTTCCAAATTGGGAGAGGGTTCGTTTCTGTCATAGTCATTTCCCTCATCGTTTTGAAAAAATTTCGTCGACTCCGCATGGAATTGACCTGGACCCGTATATCCGCTCCCTGAAAAAAAAAAAAATGAGTGAAAATGTAACAAAATCGTCTGGTGCATATACTCGTAAAAAAATGTGTGGTTTGGTTGGTGTGTGTGGTGTGTGTGTGTGTGTGTGTGTGGTTGAAGGGGTCGGGTTTTGGGGGGTGGAAGTGGAAATTTAAAGAGAGGCGGGGGGTTAGGGAGGGGTGTGTGGTGTGTGTGTGTGTGTGTGGTGTGTTGTGTTGTTGTGTGTGTTGTTGTGTGTGAAGGAGTCGGTTTGGTGGGGGAAGTGGAAAATAATGAAGGGGGGGGGGTCTAGGCAGGTTTTTGTGTTTTGTGTGTGTTGGTGGTGTGTGTGTGTTGTGTGTTGGTGGACACAGAATCATTCACAAAAAACTCAAGTGCCAAAACCCCCATTGCTGCAACAGCTTTGGGCTCCTCCTTTTCCCGTCAATCTTGTCCTTGTTCAGGGGTAGTGAGGGGGGTGAGGGAAAGGGGTCCCAATCACCCCCAACCCTCTGGGACCCGGGCTCCAGGGGGTCCCCCTGACCCCTCAGCACACCTCAAGGGCCCCAGGTTCGCCCCCCCCCCGGGGGCCCAGGGGTTGACGAAGCCCCAGCTCGGCAGGTTGTGGGGGGAAGTCCCGTCTGGTGACGTAGCATTGGTAGTCCCCTGCCCCCAGGCGGGGGGACGGCGGGGATGTCAGTTGCAGCGTTTTCGCATGTCGGACAGCCGTCCCCGCACCCCGTCAGGCCCCCTTGGGGCCTGTGGTTCAAAGGAGAACGCCCCCTGCAGGGACCCTTGGGCAGAGGACGGCCATTTTTTCGTCTTTTTCTGAAATTGAAGTTTTAAATAGGGTAAGTTTTTAATTATCCAAATTGTAACCCCCTCCCCCGCCTTTTTTTTTTTTTTGTTTTGTTTCTTTTTTTCTTTTTTTCTCATTTCCTTTTTTTTTTTTTTTTTTTTTTTTTGAGGGGAGGGGTTTTATTGTTGTTGCTATTAAGCCAAAAAGGTTTTGTGAAGAGAGAGAGAGAGAGAAGAGAGAGAGAGAGAGAGAGAGAGAGAGAGGAGACAGACAGACAGAGAGAGAGAGAGAGAGAGAGAGAGGGAGTGGAGTACGGTTTTTCAGTACTGGATTGACCCCTATAATGTCAGAGATTTGAAAGTGAACACTCGGTTAAACAATTTAAAAACCCACACCCACCACACACACCACACACCCCCACCCCCACTCAAACGAAAAGTCTTTTGAAAAAGCCTGAAAAAAAACCAGTTGAGATGGGAGACAATTCCTTCACAATGTCCACACACACACAAACACAACACCACACACACCACACACTTTGATGTGGACGTCTCTACACCCCTTTCTTGCTGTTCCTGGACGTTTTTGTTTGATTTTTATTCCAAAAAAGTCTACTCAAAATCTCCCCCAATTAAGGGAAACCCATTAGTGCATCCCATGTTTCACCCCAAAAAGTGACTCCATGTGATAAATTTAAAAAATTTTGTGTCTTCTAAGATTAGATGTAAAACACTTTCAGGGAAAAGAACACAAATTTCCAATGAAGCTGTTTTTTAGCTGCGTGCCCTTGCTGTGTGTTTCAAATGCTACCCCACTTTTGGGGGCGGTCGGTTTTAGTGATCGCACTGCCTCGGCCCCTTTATTGCGGAGTCGATTGAATAGCTCAGGTCTTTGGTGTTCGCTGGGGGCTGTGTCGTCCGCAGACGATTTGCTTCGCGGGGTTCCTCTTGATCACTCCTCTCTCTCTCTCTTCTCTCTCTCTCTCTCTCTCTCTCCTCTCTCTCTTCTTTTTTCTCTCTCTCTCTCTTCTCTCTGTTGTGTGTGTGTGTGTGTGTGTGGGCATGCATTTTTTTAATGTATCTCTTGTGATTCGGGGGGGTTGGGTCTACGCCAACGAACTAACGTGTAAAGCACACTGAAAATTTGTAAAAGGGGAAAAAACCTCGATTGTTTTCTAAACAAACAATACCCCAACGACATCGAAAAAAGAAAACAAAAAACTGAAACAATACGTACTTAAATATTCCCTTTGTCTGCTGTATGTCTGTCTGTCACACCACAACACACACACACCAACAAACCCCCAACCCCAAACACACACACCCCCAAAACACCACCCACACACAACACCAACACACAAATCCACCAAACACAAGATACACCCCCACACACACACAACAACACACACACACACACACACACAAACCACCCAAAACAACCAACACACCACACACACACAACCACACAACACACACACACAACACACACACACACACCACACACGCTCTCTCTCTCTCTCTCTCTCTCTCTCTCTCACGCACTCTCTCTCCTCAGCACCTTTTCTCTCTCTCTCTCCTTTTCTTCTCTCTTCTCTCTCTCTCTCCCCTTTCTCTCTCTCTCTCTCTCTCCTTTTCTCTCTCTCCCTTCATGGGATACGGGGGGGCTCTTTTGCACAAAAATTATCCCGTCTGTATTCTACAAGTCTGTCCAGTGATCTCCTTTCTTTTTCGCTTGGACTTTCTTTTTTTCCCTGTCAAATAAAATCCCCTGTGTTGATTTGTTTAACCCTTTTCAGCCCAGCGCTCTTTTTCAAAGGAATCTTTTTCCCCTATTTTTTTGTTTGTTTTTTTGGTCTTTTTTCCATTCTATCACAGAGCCTTCGGTTTTAATTGGGAACGGAAGGCAGATACCACACTGTCCCCAGCGGTCACTGTCTGTCCGTTTGCAAAAGTGGGATTTGTAAAACTATATTTATTTTATTTTGCCTCTCCTTTTTTAACTAATTTTTACAGAATCGCGGCCCCCGAACTCTTTCCCCCCCTTCTACCCAAACCGATCTCAGACGGGAGGCATTCCTTCTCTGGAACAAGGGGGGTGGGGGGTGGGCTGGCTCAATGAGGGGGGGGTTAACTGATCATTTGGTTTCCCGCCAGTCAAATTACCAAATTCATGCATAAAAAAAGAGTTTTATTACCGGTACTACCTCCCCCCAAAACCCCCTAATTTTCCGCCCTTTGTGAATGAAATTTCTACTACAACGCCCGTGTTTCGTGTGGGGACCCCCAAACTCTGAAGCCTCCGTGAAGGTTCCAGACAGAGGGGAGTTTTTTAAAAGCCCGGATTTAAGAACAGTATAAAATTTTGGACAGCTTGAAAGGAATGTGAGCTTATTTGCGCTTGCTGCTCTGGTTCTCTGCCTGCCTCTGAATACAAACCTCTCAGCTGTGTGGGACCTTTTGATAACCGAAGACCTGATTTTTTTCTGTATTTCCATGCTTCAATCAGTTTGATGAAAGTGGTATGAAAATCTCATCAAAATTTGGGATATCGCCTCTTCTAGCCAAAATTTTCCTTCACATGTCCAGCGTCCCTTTTTCTCTATAAAGTTGTTGTTTTTTGTTCATCTTCTTATGCCCCAGTTTGGGTTGACGTCACGTACGCTTTTTCGAAACCCCGAACCAGCCCTTCCCAGCCCTGGCAGTCACAGGGGGCAATCAAAATTTAAGACGTCAGAAGGTCACCCAGCAGGAAGACACGGGGGTCTCCCAGCAAGTCACTTCGCTGGAGCCTGTCCTGATGCCACGGCAAGTCTCTTCATTGGAGCCCTTCCTGATGCCACGGCAAGTCACTTCATTGGAGCCTGTCCTGATGCCACGGCAAGTCACTTCATTGGAGCCTGTCCTGATGCCACGGCAAGTCACTTCCTTGGAGCCTGTCCTGATGCCACGGCAAGTCACTTCATTGGAGCCTGTCCTGATGCCACGGCGAGTCACTTCCTTGGAGCCCTTCCTGATGCCACGGCAAGTCACTTCTTTGGGAGCCAGTCCTGATGCCACGGCAAGGCACTTCCTTGGAGCCTGTCCTGATGCCACGGCAAGTCACTTCATTGCAGCCTGTCCTGATGCCACGGCAAGTCACTTCATTGGAGCCTGTCCTGATGCCACGGCAAGGCACTTCCTTGGAGCCTGTCCTGATGCCACGGCAAGTCACTTCATTG
>CM031603.1:11054700-11064700 GCA_018398815.1 Conus ventricosus | reverse complement strand
TTTCACCTCTCCACTCACAATGAGCTAAACATGGCTGATGAGAGACCACACAATTTGTGAAACATCTGGTTCTGTTCCTTTCTTTTTCTTACGAAGCAAGCAAATCTGATCAAATCATCAGTCAGTGTTCACGTTTTCTGTCCAAATGGAACTGTTGTGACAATCACAGCACCTTCAGTTTTTCAGTGTCCAGTTTATGCCACCAGACTGCCACAGATCTGAACCCTGTGAGACGGAAGCCCGTTGGGAACCCACACGTCTCTCTGACAACTCTTCCTGGCACACCAGGCATAGTCATAGACGTCCTTGACCTGCTGCTTGACCAGGTCATCTTGTGGACGTCCCACCCTGGCCCATCTCACCCACACCCGACATCCACTGCGCATGACACGATCCATCTGCGCGCGCACACTGGGCGACATCAGCAGGGGGACAGAGTCAGGCGATTGGCTGAAGAGGCAGCAAGCACGCGACACCACACCACGTGACGCCGTGCCCCAGGACGGGTCTGGACGGCAGCTTCACACATGACGCTTGCCCTGGAGCGTGCTGACGTCACCCCTGCCACAACCGCCCCTCCCCTGGCTTTGGCCACCCCTCCCAGGACACGTCGCCACTGGCCCTTCTCCACCTCCTCCTCCGCCGACACCACCGCCAGTTTCCATGGAGACCAAGTCAACGATTTCAGATGGAAGTTGCTGTCCCGGCACTTTCTCGCGGTTCAGTTTGCGGGCCACAACCATTCTCCTGCTCAGTGTCCTGCTCTTGGGCTTGCTGTCCGCCGTCTTCGTGGCACGGGCCACCAGTTTCTTGGCCATGGACACGCCACACGGATTTCTTGACCGGTGTCTTCTTGGCTCCTTTGGGGATCTTGGGGGCAGAGGCAGGTGAGTGGCCGTGGCTGGTGATGGCTCGTGGACGCCTTGCACGTTGAAGGAGCTGCAGCGGCAGAGGCTGAGGAGTCAGCACGTCTGAGGACCCCAAACACACCTTCCAGGTCCTTGTGCAGAGCCAGTCGCCCCTCACGTGCCCGGACCTCCGCCTCGTAGTTCTGCACACACACACCGCAGGTTCGTTTTTATATTGGGGAAAATCACGTCAATGTTATGAAATAGAGAGTCTAATTTGTGGGTGGTGAAGTTTCTATAAGGAACAAGCAGCATAATCATCACAATAATATCATTATTGTATAAAAAAATTTTTATTCTTATTATTGCCTTAAATTTCCAGATGCTCATTATCTAATCAAACGACACCCCAGAATTTTTTTTATTTTTTTTTATTTTGGCAAATAAAAAGAGGAGAATAGTGCAGTATTTGACATTCAAGAACGTTCATTGGTTTAGATGTTGTAAGAAACACCGCTGGAATGAAAACTACTTACGCTAAAAAATTCGGCTCCTTTCTCTCGGTAGCAAATAGCCATGATGACGTCACACAACGTTCCAAACTCGGACAGCTTCAGATGCTGCCCATCAGTCATTTCCGTCATCGTTTTGAAGAATTTCGTCGACTCCGCACTGAATTGACCTGGACTCCGTATATCCTGACTCCCTGAAAACAAAACAATGAGTGACAATGTAACAATATCGTCTGGTGCATATATCTCGTAAAATACTGTGTGTGTGTGTGTGTGTGTGTGTGTGTGTGTGTGTGGGTGGGTGTAAGCTATGTGTGTGTGTGTGTGTGTGTGTGTGTGTGGTGGTGTGTGTGAAGAGTCGGTTTGGGTGGTGGTAGTGGAAATTAACGAGAGGCGGGGGTCTAGGCAGGTGTGTGTGTGTGTGTGTGTGTGTGTGTGTGTGTGTGTGTGTGTGTGTGGGACACAGAATCATTCACAAAGAAACCCAAATGCCCACTCACCATCTGCTGCAACAGCTTGGTCTCCTCCTTCCAGTCAATCTTGTCCTTGTTCAGCGTGTAGTGAGGGGGGTGAGGGAAGGCGTCCCCAATCACCACCAGAGCCCTCTGGGACCCCGGGCTCCAGGGGAGGTCCCTCCTGACCAGCCTCAGCATCACCTCATAGGCCTCAGGTTCGTCCCCACCCCCCGTGCTGCCCACGGTGTTGACGAAGTCCACCAGCTCAGGCAGGTTGTGCGTGAAGTCCACGTGCTTGGTGACGTAGCAGTCCTGGTAGTCCCCGTGCGCCACCACGGCGGTGGTGACGCGGGGATGTCGGTCTGCAGTCGTTGCAGCATGTCGGACAGCCGTCCCCGCACCTCCGTCAGCGCCCCGCTCATGGAGCCGGTGGTGTCAAAGGAGAACGCCACCTGCAGAGGACCGTTGGGCAGAGGACCGGCCATCGTGGATTATCGTCCCTGCAATGGCCGTTGGAGGAACGTGAATATGAAAGTCACATTTCCAGCAGAAAGACAGAGATAAATGGGAAAATGAGCTCTCATAATCAATTAAACCATCAGTGATTTTTTTCTTTTCTTTATTTATTTTTTAAAAACAGAAATAATGCAATCAAAAGTGAAACGTGTTAATGGTGTCGTATATATCCAAATGCCCTTTGTGTAATGTTAGTTTGCCCAGATGGAACACAGTTTTGTTAACTGAGTTGTGCTGCGCACTCGAGAACTGGAGGTGCGTTACTAGTTGGGATATGTTGCTGCTCACACAGTTCTCAGGTGCAAAACTACTTTGCACTAGGTATTGGTTATTACATTAACGAGAGAGAGAGAGAGAGAGAGAGAGAGAGAGAGAGAGAGAGAGAGAGAGAGACTGTACAAGAGATCAGTCATACATGTTTGTCACTAAATTACTACGTACGGTTCTAAAATGATCACTACAATCATTTGTTAACAACTCTATTCAACCAATAAAAATACGAACAATGTTTTTAAAACTGAAATGAAAAGAAATACGTAAACAGAGGTATTGAAATAAAATCCACTTTGCCCAAGCAAACAAATCAAACTTACTTGGAAAGTAAACGAAGAACACGTCACTTGTTAAACTAAAAGTTATTTGAGTCTGCCTTTAAACGCTAGCGATCGCTCCGACGAACTGTTGTGCACAGTAGCTGTGGTGAAACACACCAACACCTGAGGCTAGCCTACTTTATATAGTGTTGCGTCGCCGTGTGCAATGCTTCGCGGAGCCGATGAGTGACCTTGTCCCTTAAGCTTCGCTGAGTCGCCAAAATGCTTCGCGGATACCTGTCTGGTCGTGAAGTCGCCACGAGACTTGAGACGGCGTTGTGACCAATACTCTCTCTCTCTCTCTCTCTCTCTCTCTCTGGCCTAAAACATAAACCATCATTCATTCATTTGTTCTCTCTCGTCACGGCAGTATGTGGTTGATAACCCTCTCTCTCTCTCTCTCTCTCTCTCTCTCTCTCTGTGCTATGTCAAGTAAACACAGCCAGCGCTTCGCGGAACACACACTCGCTCTCTCCTAGTTAAAACAATTCTCTCTCTCTCTCTCTCTCTCTCTCTCTCTCTCTCTCTCTCTCTCTCTCAGCCAGCGCTTCGCGGAACTCTCTCTCTCTCTCTCTCTCTCTCTCTGTTGAATCTTCTTCTCTTTCTTTGAGTGTCCACCTTCATCGAGTTGAAGATTCTGACACTTGCGTGTATATGACCGTTTTTTCATCCCGCCATTAAGGCAGCCATACTCCAACTTCGGGGAAGGTGCATGCTATTGTAGCGTGTCATCCATACCAACGGCCAAACTGGCCTTCTCTTCCGAAAGTTGGTGATGGGATTTTACGTGTGTGCAAGATGTTGTGCATGCGTTCACACACGGAACATCGGTTTATAGTCTCATTGGAAGGACTGTATGGGGAATGGAGTCAGAACCAATGTTAACTCCGAGGGAAAAATCCCCTGAACCGAAATTCGAACCCGTAACCCCAGGATCACGGGTCGGGCGCTCTACCAACTGAGCTATTCCGGCTGGCTGAATTGTCAGTAGGAATGAAATGTGTTAAAATAATGCTTGCATGACAATTGTAAGGCTAGGCTTTGGCTTAAAATCTTCATCCTTGCTTATTAAACATCAATCAATCAGTCAATCAATCAATCAAACAATCTCTCTCTCTCTCTCTCTCTCTCTCTCTCTCTCTCTCTCTCTCTCTCTCTCTTGAACTGTCAGTATGAATGATATGTATTGAAATAATGTAAACATGACGAGGACATAATTATTTAAGACTAGGCTTTGGCCTAAAAAAAATCATCATTGCGTATCAATTGATTGATCATCAATCAATCAGCCAATCAATCAATCAGTGTCTTGGTTTAGCTGTCCCAGAGCGATCAGAGTTCACAGCAGCTCCGAGGATTCTGTCTGTCTGTCTGTCTGTCTGTCCCTAATTTTGTTGCCGCTTGTCTTCATCCTCGCTCGCTTTTTAACCCAGTGAATAATGTCTATATATAGCTTCCCGGTTTACTAAGGACACTATAAAAAGCACAGTGAACTCCAGGGATAGCGGTGGGGGTGGGGGTGGAGGTGAGAGCTTACAGTCAAACACATTCCGTTTAACACACTTCGGTTAAACATGGTATCCTACTGTGACAAAAAATGAACTCAATGCCCCTACTCTGTTTCTTAAATACATTTATACTATCCGAATATAATGTACGTACTTTCTGTGAAGCTGCTTAAAAAAAATCTTAGCGAATTGTTACGGGAGTACTATGCGCAATGGCTTGGCCTACTGTCGAATGAGATAGTGAGTGAATAAGCTGATGTTTCCCAGCGTTCGTCGGCTTTTGTTTTCTGTTTGAAAAAAAAGAAAAAGAAAAAGAAAAGGGTGTAAAACACTACCACTCAAACTGAAATTCTTTGGGTTTTCTTTTTAGATTCGCAACTCTTTTCTTGCGGTTGAACTTTAGCCTTTTGGCCAAGCGGTCAGAACAGGTGTTGTTATTAACGAGTTCATTTGTCTGTCTCGTGTCATTTGACACAACTGTTCTTACTGTTATAGTTCAAAGATAATTTTAGCTTGTAATTACGTTTTTTCGACGAGAAAAATTGCTTCCCTTGCCTTGCCTTGGCACTGAGAGATGGGACTGTGGAGACGGGCTGGCTGAATCCACCTGAACTAGTCAGTCCAGGAATCGATCCATTACTCAGTTGTGTCTTCGGCTTCGTTGAACAAGTGATAGCACAGCCTTGCCGGCAATTCTGCTGTTCAGCTGAATGGTTGAGTTTTACGTCCTGATAGCGAAAGCTTTGAGGGACAAGCTTTTCTTTCGCGGTAATCTTGGGCTGTTCACCTCGCTGTTCCATTCTTTCGTATTCTCTCCGCTTCTCTCTGCTCTTCACCCCCCCCCCCACCTCTCTCTCTCTCTCTCTCTCTCCTCTCCTCTCTCTCTCTCTCTCTCTCTCTCTCTCTCTCTCTCTCTCTTTTCTGTGTGTGTGTGTGTGTGTGTGTGTGTGTGTGTGTGTGTGTGTGTGTGTGTGTGTGTGTGTGCGCGCGTGCTCGCGCGCGCGCGCGCGCGTGTAGATGTCTCTAAATCAATCAAATCAAATCAAATCAAATCAAGCGTGTAGATGTCCTGCGTGTGTGCTCTTACAGCTTACGTTTGTCAAATTACTTAAGAGAAGTTTGTGCTGATACTGTTAGTTTCAAAGCGAGGTGACTGAAGGCGGAAAATGAAGCACATTTTAAAAAGAAAAGATATCAGTTCCGCAAAACAGTACAGACATATTACAGGACAAAACACAAATGCATTTCGAACTCTTGGATCTTCTTTCAGGCAAAACAAACAACATTTAGGACAATGAAAAACGAACAACGAGCAACCACTTATCTTCTCATATTCGGCGCAAAATGGGGGGTTAAGACACCAACATGTCTTAACCCGGTCCTCTTAGTTGTTTTGTGAGCAAAATCAGGCATTAAAAAAGGAAAGAAAGAAAACCCGCGGAGCTGATTCCAACAAAACGGGGTGGAAATGTGGCCTAGACACGATCTCAATAAACAAAATGTTGGTGTGGATCCCTGAGGTGGATCGGGATCAGAAGGTGAATCCAGGATCCGTTTCAGCAGACTAATTAGCCTACTCATTTTGCACGGAATTTGGACACTGTGAAGTTAAAGTGAACAACCTGATAACCTTCTATGAAGTAACGTATTTTTCTTGAAATCTTGAACTTTCGGGAGATATAGATATCAGCTTTTTAAAATATTTTTTTTATTTTTGTAAATGTTTCGTTTCCTCTGACAGAAAGGTTCACGAGAAGTGACTCTTTCAGTCCTTGCTAGATAGCCTCCATTTAGATGCTCCACGTCCATTCTCTGTTAGATATCCTGCAGGTGTTTTATTTTCATGCCATGCCTGATACCATACAGGTGTGTGCTCCATATCATTCTCTGTTAGCTTCCCTACAGATGTGTATTGTATGCCATGCCTGCATACAGGTGTGTGCTCCATATCATTCTCTGGTAGCTTCCCTACAGATGTATACGTATGCCATGCCTGATACCATACAGGTGTGTGCTCCATGTCATTCCTCTGTTAGCTTCCCTACAGATGTGTATTGTATGCCATGCCTGATACCATACAGGTGTGTGCTCCATGTCATTCCTCTGTTAGCTTCCCTACAGATGTATACGTATGCCATGCCTGATACCATACAGGTGTGTGCTCCATGTCATTCCTCTGTTAGCTTCCCTACAGATGTGTATTGTATGCCATGCCTGATACCATACAGGTGTGTGCTCCATGTCATTCCTCTGTTAGCTTCCCTACAGATGTGTATTGTATGCCATGCCTGATACCATACAGGTGTGTGCTCCATGTCATTCCTCTGTTAGCTTCCCTACAGATGTATATTGTATGCCATGCCTGATACCATACAGGTGTGTGCTCCATGTCATTCCTCTGTTAGCTTCCCTACAGATGTATATTGTATGCCATGCCTGATACCATACAGGTGTGTGCTCCATGTCATTCCTCTGTTAGCTTCCCTACAGATGTGTATTGTATGCCATGCCTGATACCATACAGGTGTGTGCTCCATGTCATTCCTCTGTTAGCTTCCCTACAGATGTATATTGTATGCCATGCCTGATACCATACAGGTGTGTGCTCCATGTCATTCCTCTGTTAGCTTCCCTACAGATGTATATTGTATGCCATGCCTGATACCATACAGGGGGATGTTCCATGCTGTGTCACATATCTCTCAAAGCTATTTTCTCCACCATTCCTTTCTGTCCACGCGCTTTCCGTGTACACACACACACACACACACACACACACACACACATACGCGCGTGCGCGCACGCACTCACGCACGCACGCACGCACGCACACACGAGTGCGCATATACACACAATTAAACCTCTATGATAAGCGTCTTTCTTATTGTGTCATGGTCACTACTACTACTAATATTACTACTGCTGCTGCTGCTACAACTACTAAAAAGCGACAACAACGACGACAACGACGTTAATACTAATACCAATATTGCTAATTTCGCTAATATTGTTACAACGACTACGACTGCTACAACTACAAGGCCTACTACTCGATTTGTCATAAATTGAGACTGTTCAAGGGAAGCAACACTACCAATGTTAACTCTTCCTAAATTTAGTTCCAGTTGCGTACCCTGAATGATGAACGTGTTCAGATTTTGTTCGCATTCGTATTTGGATGACAAGGGAAAGTTGACGTTTCATGCTAACGATTTACTACCTTCTTTCAATTATACTTTCCCTTAATCAGTTCCAGGAAAAGGGAATTTCATTATGAAATTCGGGATATATTTGTGCTGTTACTTAATTCATATTCAGTCTCATTGGTCAACATGCGTGACGCATTATTAAAATAGATTTTAGTAACGAATGAATCCGAATTACTCTTGGTTTCCCCTAATAATTCTTGTTGTGTTATTTTCTTCTTCTTCTTCCTAAAATACTGGTTCACTCAAAAACGAGTAGGTCACCAGCGCGCATGTTAAAAAGTAAAATAAAATAACATAAAACAGTGCGACTCAGACTGTTGGCCCCTGGAGCAAATTTAGCAACAATTTTGTTCGTTTATTATCATTATCATTTTGTTTTATTCGTTTATGTAGAGTTCAGTATGTCCATCCACTTTGATGATTACCGAATACCACAGTTGTGTAGAAAGCGCGACATAGGGGGGGGATAGGGGAGGAAAAAGGGTGGGATGGGAAAAGGGAGACAACTACAACTAATGGCCACCGCACAACGCAACAGGGGAATGGTCTGTCTCAGAACAGAACACTTTCTTTTTTCGTTTTCTTTCTTTCTTTTCTTTTTCCTTTTTTTCTTTTCTTTCTTTTTTTTCTCTGTTAATCCCAAAGCAGCTTGCCGAACCCTTGGATTCTTCATTGAATGTTTTTTTTCCCGGGTATATCGGAGTGGAGAAAAATGTTCGATTCTGAATGGAATAATTTTGATTTAATTTTCAGTTGTTCTTTCCCTTTTTGTGTGTGTGTGTGTATGTTCTTATACATATATTTATCGATTGATTTCCCATTCATATCGCACTCCTTGAGAGCATGGTATGTTTGCTCTCTTAAAACAAAACAAAGGAAACTCTCTCTCTCTCTCTCTCTCTCTCTCTCTCTCTCTCTCTCTCTCTCCACATAAATGTTACAATTAAGTAGTGGGAGAAAACAGAAGCAGGCTAACAATTGCTCAGTCACTACGTTGATGACTTGGCAAAGGATGTCAGAAAGATGACTTTAAAAAAAGGACGAGGGGGTGGGGAGTGGGGGTGGGGAGTGGAGAGAGAAAATGGAAATTACAAATCAGGACGTTAGATTATGAATACAAAATTCTCCAGTAGCGTTGGGGACCATAGTAGTCCATCTTGGAAACAGAACCTTTCATATTCACTGCTCAGACTCTTCGTTCGCTGATTCGGACTCGTCAATCACGCACGCAGCACACACACACACACACACACACACACACACACACACACACATCTGCGTGCGTGATTGACACACACACAACACACACACACACACACACACACACACACACACACACACACACACACACACACACACACACACACACACACACACATATATATATGTGTGTGTGTGTGTGTGTGTGTGTGTGAGAGAGAGAGAGAGAGAGAGAGAGAGAGAGAGAGAGAGAGAGAGAGAGAGAGAGAGAGAGAGAGAGAGTGTGCGTGCGTGCGTGCGCGCGCGCGCTTGTGTGTGTGTGTGTGTGTGTGTGTGTGTGTGTGTGTGTGTGTGTGTGTGTGTGTGTGTGTGTGTGTGTGTTAGGAGTTGTATTTGTGGGAAAAACAAGTGCAGACTATCAATTCTTCCGTCATTACGTTAATGACGGCAAAGATTGAAATTGAAGCAAAAAAAAAAAAAAAAAAAGGGGGGGGGGGGGGGGAGGGGGGCGGTGTTGGAGACGGAAAGGAGAGGGTGGGGGTGAGAGGGAGTATAATTATATCGGATTAGAATGAAGAGTTGGATTCTGTATTTGCTCTCTCTTTCTTCGTAGAAACATAATGGTTGAAATAGTCCCGTGAAAAGACCGCGTAACATTATTTTCTTCAGCACGCGATGAACGGTACTGCACTGGTATCAGTTGCGCTACAGGGGGAACATGGTGTTGCTTCCCTTGTTCCGTTCCTTCTGTTTCGTTTAAGTTTTCTTTTGGTGACGCGTTTGTTCCTGGTGAAGATAACTGCGTCCTCTGAAACGAAAGCAGTCGACGGGTGTGGTGGTAGTGGTGGGGGCAAGAGATAAGCGCTCGTGCACACACTTACACGCACACGCGCGCGAGCACACACACACACACACACACACACACACACACACACACACAGTTCCTTTTAAAGAGCTGTTTTATTCCCCTGGGACATTATTATGATATCAAATCGTCAGGACTAGTCCACCGACACTGCGTTGTTGCTGAATCCCTTGGGTGGTGAAACGTCCTTATTTTTTCCCCCCAGAGTATTGGGATTTGCATGATGTGAGACATATGCATTTTACAGCAGACTCCATGAAAACCTTGTTCAGAGATGTTCCACCTGATGTGATC
>CM031603.1:11047318-11054600 GCA_018398815.1 Conus ventricosus | reverse complement strand
TTTGAATTTCTGAGTGAGGTCAACATTTTTCATCTGATCTAAGATTTACACAAGAGAAATTTGTAACAAAATTTTAGATTTTTTAGAAGGTGTATTTTAAAGGGCTGTGCGAATAAGTTTTTTTTTCTTCTTCTTCTTTTTTTTTTTTTAAGTCTTGTGAGGTGACTTCAACGCAGTTACAGCCCTGAATGGTTCGTTGCGGTCGGCTGGGCCACAAGCAACATGACTTTACCTCACTTGTGTGATATTCAGTGATGCCTGTTCTCATCCAACATATGCTGAGTCTGCAGACGGTCATTGCTGAAGAGGCGGAGCGGAGCCAGTGTGATTCCCAGAGTTTGTGGAGCAGAATGGACTGGAACTGTGTCCCCCTAGCTTCCCACCCATTGGGCGAACTGTGTCCCCCTAGCTTCTCACCCACTGGGCGAACTGTGTCCCCCTAGCTTCCCACCCATCGGGCGAACTGTGTCCCCCTAGCTTCTCACCCACTGGGCGAACAGTGTCCCCCTAGCTTCCCACCCATTAAGCGAACTGTGTCCCCCCCCCCCCCCCCCCTAGCTTCTCACCCATTGGGCAAACTGTGTCCCCCTAGCTTCTCACCCATTGGGCGAACAGTGTCCCCCCTAGCTTCTCACCCGTTGGGCGAACTGTGCCCCCCTAGCTTCTCACCCACTGGGCGAACTGTGTCCCCCCCTAGCTTCTCACCCATTGGGCGAACTGTGCCCCCCTAGCTTCTCACCCATAGGGCGAACTGTGTCCCCCTAGCTTCTCACCCACTGGGCGAACAGTGTCCCCCTAGCTTCTCACCCATGGGGCGAACTGTGTCCCCCTAGCTTCTCACCCATTGGGCGAACTGTGTCCCCCATAGCCTCTCACCCATTGGGCGAACTGTGTCCCCCTAGCATCTCACCCACTGGGCGAACTGTGTCCCCCATAGCCTCTCACCCATTGAGCGAACTGTGTCCCCCTAGCTTCCCACCCATTGGGCGAACTGTGCCCCCATAGCTTCCCACCCATTGGGCGAACTGTGCCCCCATAGCTTCTCACCCATAGGATGAACAGTATCCCCCTAGCTTCTCACCCACTGGGCGAACTGTGTCCCCCTAGCTTCTCACCCACTGGGCGAACTGTGTCCCCCTAGCCTCTCACCCATTGGGCGAACTGTGTCCCCCTAGCTTCTCACCCATTGGGCGAACTGTGTCCCCCATAGCTTCTCACCCATATGGCGAACTGTGTCCCCCATAGCCTCTCACCCATTGGGCGAACTGTGTCCCCCTAGCTTCTCACCCATTGGGCGAACTGTGTCCCGCATAGCTTCTCACCCATAGGGCGAACTGTGTCCCCCATAGCTTCTCACCCATTGGGCGATCTGTGTCCCCCATAGCTTCTCATCCATAGGGCGAACTGTGTCCCCCATAGCTTCGCACTCATTGGGCGAACTGTGTCCCCCTAGCATCTCACCCACTGGGCGAACTGTGTCCCCCTAGCTTCTCACCCATAGGGCGAACTGTGTCCCCCCATAGCTTCTCACCCATTGGGCGAACTGTGTCCCCATAGCTTCTCACCCATAGGGCGAACGGTGTCCCCCATAGCTTCTCACCCATAGGGCGAACTGTGTCCCCATAGCTTCTCACCCACTGGGCGAACTGTGTCCCCCATAGCTTCTCACCCATAGGGCGAACTGTGTCCCCTTAGCTTCTCACCCATAGGGCGAACTGTGTCCCCATAGCTTCTCACCCACTAGGTGAACTGTGTCCCCATAGCTTCTCACCCATTGGGCGAACTGTGTTCCCCTAGCTTCTCACCCATTGGGCGAACTGTGTCCCCCTAGCTTCTCACCCATTGGGCGAACTGTGTCCCCCATAGCTTCTCACCCATAGGGCGAACTGTGTCCCCATAGCTTCTCACCCACTGGGCGAACTGTGTCCCCCTAGCTTCTCACCCATTGAGCGAACTGTGTCCCCCTAGCTTCTCACCCATTGGGCGAACTGTGTCCCCATAGCTTCTCACCCAAAGGGCGAACTGTGTCCCCATAGCTTCTCACCCACTAGGCGAACTGTGTCCCCCTAGCTTCTCACCCATTGGGCAAACTGTGTCCCCCTAGCTTCTCACTCACTGGGCGAACTGCCCTGATTCCTCTCCCTGCACCTTCTTCTGACTTCTCCCGAGGACGGTCAGATTTCTTCAGCGTTTGTTTGTTTGTTTGTATGTCAGCAACATTACACCATAACTACAAAAGCTATTCTGACGAAACTTGGTGGAAAATTTGAATGTGGCCTTAGGTTAAAGCTGTTTCCTTTTAGTGTTAAACTGTACCCCGGATATGTACACAAAGATGGACCCCAGATCCATTTAGAAATATTGTTGCGGCATTTTTTGTTTGTTTGTTTTGTTTTCTTTTTTTTTTCGCCGCAAAGATGAACAACGTGATGATTTTGATAACCATGAAATTACTGGTTTTCGTGAACACTACAACTTTCTAGTGATATTAACGTTTGACACTTTTATTATATCCCCTTTCAAAATATGACACAGTGTTTCAATTTGTGCCTAGTATTACTTCCCCTGGGGGGATAATAATTAGTGTGGCAGGGGTCTTCAACTTCAAACGACAAATCTGGGAACACTGTCAACAGGCCCCTAGATAGTTTAGTTTAGTTTAGTTCAGGTCCCAACGAGAGTGGCGTCCGATGGACCATGAAGCCAGACGATGACAATAAAACGACCTGAAGAAACAAAGAACAAACAAACAAAAAGACATACCACGCGTTTCGACCTTAAGGCCTTCTACTACAGGCGACACAAACAGAAGACACGTACAAAAAGAAAAAAGAAGGACGAGTGATACAGTGATTATAGAATTGTGGTTCGTTTTGCTGTTTGAAATCCTTTGTGCTGTCTTTGTGCTGTCTTTGTACTGCCTTGGTGAGTCCTGGTCCTCTTCATTCTCACCTCCCCTGGAAGCCTCATCCAATGAATGGACCCCCCCCCCCCCCCTCCACTATCCCCATTCTCCCCCTCAGCACACCTCCCTCTCCCGCCCCTGTCTCCCCCCCCCCCCCCCCCACATCTTCTCAGTCGACCCCCCCCCCCCTCCCTCCTTGAACATTCGTCATGGAACAGAGAAACAGATGTGATTGATATCATTGTCAACACTTTTAACTCGGACCCCCTCCCCTTTCTGCACTCACCCCTCCCCCGCCTTTTTTTTTTCTTGTCTCCCACCTCTCCCTTTTCAAACACACACACGGACAGTGTGTGTGTGTGTGTGTGTGTGTGTGTGTGTGTGTGTGTGTGTGTGTGAGAGAGAGAGAGAGAGAGAGAGAGAGAGAGAGAGAGAGAGAGAGAGAGAGAGAGAGAGTGAGAGAGAGAGACGGATAGACAGACAGAGACAGCAGAGACAGATTGAGACAGACGCTTCAGACGCTTCAGATACGTTTTTATTGACAATGGCCTACATGGCCTTTATATCAAGGGGGGTGTACATCAATATTTGCAGCGCCGAAAAACAAGTTTATAATGCAAAGAAACATGAATTGTAACGGATTACTATACTAGTGAAGAAAACAAAAACCATTTCTTACCAAGGTCATCAAACTTGCGGAATACATGAAAACAAACTCAAACATTAGTTCTTAACGAACATTTCTTTTCCTAACATTTGATGCTTCTGCCACATACTTAGCCAGTAGAGTTATTATCCTATTATTGTCAGAGGTCAACAAACTATATAGGTTATGATTTTCCGTCGCAATAATATTAAAAAGTTGAGACTTCTGTCTGATATCGTTATAAGCCGCACAAGAGAAAAGAAAATGATCTTCATTTTCTCTCATACCATCTGTACACATTACACACAATTCGTCCACAATGCCTTCGGGATTAAACCATCTTTTGTTTGCATTTAGTCCAAGTGTCCTACTTCTAAATCTAGCAAGCATATCCCTGTGCCATTTATTGGTAACTACAGTCAGAAATTTTTCAGGTTGTAAAATACTTTTAAACGAATTGAACCAGGAATACTTCATATCATCTTCCATCTTGGAATGCCAATTTTGTTTATAACATGCGATGAGACGGTCTTTAAATTCCAACATAAATGCTCTTTTATCGCCAACCCCCTGACTAAGCCATACCACACCAAATCCGTTTACTGTCAAAACCTGTTTTATAGTAGCAACCCAGTTCTGCTTTTCTAACTCAAATTGCCGCAGTAACATTTCGTATGCTTGTCTACATAATCTGCTTGTAGGTAGTTGGGTAAGTTTTAACCAATATTTAACGCATTGCCCAAAAGATCGAATGAAAAGAGGATATCTTCCAGAATCGCCATATGCCATTGTATTTGATGAATGCAATGGAATATTTAGAAACCGTTTAATCGCAGAAGTATGTACTTTTTCCATTTGCAAATTTTCTTCAAGTCCCCATATTTCTGCTGCATATGTTAACATTGGTTCTATTTGTGTATCAAATAATTTCCAAAATAAAGAGGGATCAATTGCATTTATTTTTTCATTGCTCTTAGAATTTCTAGTACTCCTTTCTTCCCTTTCTTAAACGTTTCAGACCATCCAGAATGTAAACTTAACCTCGTTGTAAAGATCATTCCGAGGTATTTGTATGCATTGGTTACCTTTACCTCAGCATTAGAGTAATACCATTTTTCTCTCTGAGACAAGTAACCACCCATGCGAAAAATTATTATATTTGTTTTATCTAAATTAACAGTTAATTGTAATCTATCTGCCTCACACTTCAACACACCAAGCTGATTCTGTAGACCAACAGCAGTGCTTGAAATTAAAATTACATCGTCAGCAAATAGCAACATAAATAATTCAACAGCTCCAGGGATCATCTGTACACCATGTCTACCTTTTCTGGACACTTCAAGGGCTAATTCATTTATAAAAAATGCAAACAGCGTGGACTCAAAAGGCAGCCTTGTTTTACACCACGTGGACATAAAAAAAATCCGAATAAGCATTCTTTTCACGCACACAAGCAATGATCGATTCGTATATCCCATAAAGCGCCAGGTACAATTTACCATTGACACCAGTTTTTCTCAGGACATGCCATAACATATTTCTATTTATAGAGTCAAACGCCTTTTTAAAGTCCACAAAAGCGACATATAGTTTAGTGTTCTTCATGAGAAATTTTTGTACTAATGCATACAAAGTGAAAATATGGTCAATAGTGCTGTATCCTGCTCGAAAACCTGCCTGTTCTTCAACTATCTTCTCCTCTCTCTGTGCCCAATTTGTTAATCTTTTGTTCAAAATGTAAGTGTACACTTTACTAACTACACTTGTAAGAGCTACGCCTCTGTAATTATCTGGACTATTTGCATCCCCCTATTTATAGATCGGTACAATAATTGATTTCGACCATCCCTTGGGAAATGTCCCATTGTCAAATAATGTGTTTAATAACGAAACCAAAAAGTTTAGGACGGAATCATTTGCATGTCTTAACATCTCACTAATTATTTTATCTGATCCAGCACTTTTTCCATTTTTTAAATGCCCAATACTTGATTTCACTTCTTCTAATGTGATAGGATCATTAAATAAAGGTTCACCCAACGTTTCTTCGACTTCAACGTCTTCGGTATATGCAATGTCGTGTTCATTCTCAAATAAGTTGAATACACTACAAAAATGGTCGTGCCACTGTTGTGAAGTTATTTCATTATAGATAACAGCCTTTCTATTAATTGACCTGATTGTCGTCCAAAACAACCTTGGATCATTTATCGACTCTTTTAACTTTTGCATTTTTGTTTCGTCAAATGCCCTCTTCTTTTCTTTTCTCAGTTCAATGTATTGTTTCCTCTCTTCAATATAAATGTTCTTCTTCTCAATTTTTCCTTTGACTGTTCTAGCTCTCTGAAATTGTTGTAACAGTCTTCTGACAAATTTTTTCTTCTTTTCACATTCATTTTAGTAGCGTCTTTAATGAGTATATAAAATTTAGCTCCCCTGCCAAAAAATTGTCATCCCACGGCAGAAATTCTGGAGGTGTTTTATTACTTATCAGAAAACAGTTTGCTGACTTTGTGAAAGAAATTGAATTTAGTTGTGAGAATGTGGTTGTTGTCCGGATAAATAAATGCGTTTTTGGTGTTAATAAAGATGTTATTCTTATTGCGTGTTATGTAGTCCCAGAAGGAGGACCACTTTACAACAACAAGGAACTGAAAGATGGGATTCTGATTCTTGAAGAAAATGTATTGCAAACTATCAATTATGAAAATGTTTACTTCGTAATGTGTGGAGACTTCAACGCTAGGACAGGTAATGAACAACCTACAGAGGAGCAGATGTTCAATTATGTACAGTGTGCAGATGATGAGGAGGAAGATTGTTACATAAAGCGTTATTCCAAGGATGTAATTGTGAACAATTTTGGACAGTCGTTGTTGGATTTCTGTTTTCTGTTTAATCTTTCGATTGTAAATGGTTCATGTAGCACTGATGCAGAAGGAGAATTTACTTTTGTATCTGCACATGGTTGTAGTGTTATTGATTATTTTTTGGTGTCGAGAGAAATAGCTTCTGATTGCAATTTAAAAGTGAATGATAATCTTTTTTCATGGCATTTACCAGTGCAGCTTACATGGAAACAATGTCCAGTCAGAAAAGATATGCCAGCTATACCCATCACCAGTGAAGAGCGAGTGATATGGTCAGATGAAAAAGTACAGATCTTTAAAGACGAGTTACATTCTGACGAATTTAAAGAGAGTATTGCCACAGCCACGGATATTTTAGCTAATGATGTGAATGAATGTGTTGAACTTTTTTCGAATGCTTTATATGGAGCTGCTGCGTGTATGATTAGGATGGTAAGTAGGAAGAAAAGAACAGCGAACGAATGGTTTGATGATGAATGTGACAGATTGAGACAGAGAGAGAGAGACAGACAGACAGACAGACAGAGAGAGAGAGAGAGAGAGAGAGAGAGAGAGAGAGAGAGAGAGAGAGAAAGAGAGACAGAGACAGACAGAGAGTGAGAGAGACATAGAGAGGGACAGAGAGGGAAAGTGAGACAGAAAGAGAGACAGAGAGAGACAGAGACGGAGACACAGAGACAGAGAGTGTGAGACAGAGAGTGAGACACAGAGACACAGAGAGAGAGACACAGACAGACAGACAGACAGAACTCTGTGCGGTTGATAATAATACAGTGGGGAAACACAAGGGAAGTCGTGCGCTTAGCCGTTTGATCGTGGGGGCCACCGCGGTAACTGGCCCCTGCCGCGACGGCAGGG
>CM031603.1:11022318-11044818 GCA_018398815.1 Conus ventricosus | reverse complement strand
AAGGTGGTGGTTGTGGAGGTTCTGACTAGTTTAAGCAAAGCCGATTTATGGGGGAGTGTGGGGGGAGGGGGAGGGGGGTACATCGGGAAAAGGCGTGGGAGGGATGGCGAGAGGAGGGGAAGGGGAGGGATAGGAAAGGGGGCGGGGGGGGGGGGGGGGGGGGGGGGGAAGCTCACCATTCGGACTAATGCCGATCGCTGCGTGGATTCTGGGGTCCAATCTGGCTGCTGCAGCGGGTGAGGTTTGGAGGGGGAGGCGCGTGTGAGTGGAAGCTTGGTCCATTTGTCAGTGTCCTGATGACAGGTAGCATCACAGGGGTGGGGGGTGGGGGGTGGTGGGGGGTGGGGGGGTGGTAGGGGGGGGGATGGTGAGCTGGAATGAGCTGTACACACAACCCCTTTTCTCTTTTCCCTTTCAGTCTGTCCATCTGTCTGTCTGTCCGTCTGTCTGTCTGTCTGTCTGTCTGTCTGTCTGTCTGTCTCTCTCTCTCTCTCTCTCTCTTGAAATGAAAAGAAAAGGAAACACGAAACAAACGAACAAGTAAAAAACAAACAGAAAACAACAAGTGTGCTGGGGTAAAGAGGTAGACGTGTAAGTGTGGGGGGGGGGGGGGGGGGGAGAGAGAGAGAGAGAGAGAGAGAAGAGAGAGGAGAGAGAGAGAGAGAGAGAGAGAGAGAGAGAGAGAGAGAGAGAGATGGGGTAGGGTTCAGGGCTCTGATGGTTTGGTCGTGTACAGGCCATTGACCCCTTAGAAGGGATACGACATGCCTAACAACAGTGAACTGCACAGAAGAACAAAGAAGGTACAAAGACTAATGCTGTTATGAGATCATAACAGAGCAAAACTGACCTGCCCTTCATAAAGACATTAAAAACATTTATTTCAACAGTTGTATGTTGAGTTGCCAGGAGTAAACTGACTGGAAGTATGTGGAAAACTTTGTTGGTTATAGCGCTCTGAAAATAGATAAAGCACAGCATCAAACAAAACGAAAATTTACTCTTGTCGGGCGTTAGCAAATGGTTCCGTTCAAAACACCAATTCAACCATTTCCTCTGCTGACAGTGAAGAATTTGATATCAATATTTCCACCACTGTCCTCCAGTGGATTCCTTCCCACTGTGGGATCACTGGGAATGAGAAGTCTGACGCTCTGTCCAAGGCAGGCAGCAAGATGGAGCAGTGCAGCTACTCGCTAACTACAGAGAGGCCAAAACTGTCATCCACAACCAATACCAAAACCAGTGGAAGAGAAGGCTGGGTGCAGACAGTGGTGCTGATCCAGTCCATCAGCATCAGAGATACCAGCAAACAATCCTCTTCACACTGAGAACTGGCCACTGCCGACTGCTGAGCACCTCAGCCGAATTAAGATCGCCCACACAGACAAATCTCCGTGTGGCACTGGATCTCTGACCCCAGAACACGTCCTCCAACACTGTCCAGCCCATGATGTTCTACGGCCTCAAACCTGGCCCAAGGATGCAGGACTGCAGATGCAGCTTTGGGGCAACCGTCAAGACCTCGAGAAGACTGTGGGATTCATCATGGCGACAAGATTGAAGATCTGACGGAACAAAAATCGACCGCAGAAGAAGAAGAATATTGATATTTTTTAGTCGTAGTTTTCATTCCTTCAACCCTTTTCTCCTTCTGCTAACCGCATCCCGTGAAGTCATTTCCATAGCGACTAAGGTTGGTTCGTCTGGGCCTGCTTTTTACCTCACCAAGTGTTTTGTTTGTTGTTGTCCTGCCTGAAGAAGACCAACAGGTTGAGGTTCGTTGCTTCAATGTTTGTTTGTTGTTGTCCTGCCTGAAGAAGACCAACAGGTTGATGTTTGTTGCTTCAATATTTGTTTGCTGTTGTCCTGCCTGAAGAAGACCAACAGGTTGATGTTTGTTGCTTCAATGTTTGTTTGTTGTTGTCCTGCCTGAAGAAGACCAACAGGTTGAGGTTCGTTGCTTCATGTTTGCGCATCCATCTGGCGGCTCAATACTTCAACATTTATTTTCATGAAACCTGTCGTCTTTTCTTTAAAAAAAAATTTCTGATATAAAATGGACCAGTCCAATCTTTCACAGTAACTTACTGTAATAATGATGATGAGGTTAGAATAGATGTAGGAGATGAAATAATGATAATAACAATAATATTAATGATAGAACAACGACAAGAACAAGAATAAACACCTACTACTACTACTACTAACTAAAGAAGAGAGAGAGTAGAGAGAGAGAGAGAGAGAGAGAGAGAGAGTGAGAGGAGGAGAGAGGAGAGAGAGAGATAGAGAGAGCGAGCTATGTATGTGCAGACACACAGATCGACTCTGTAACATCTAAAGCTGAACTGATTTTAGTGTATGACTGTACACCCGCACCTAAATGGATACTAATGTTAATCCCTAAGAATCTGTGTGAATGGTTATAAACAGGATTTTTTTGTAGTTGTTCATCTATACAAGAAAATGGAAAATGCTCAATCCTAGAATAGACATCTTTGAGCCCGTCCCAAAAGGCAAGAACATCTTCGATATATAAATTATTAGAAAATCAAGTAAGGCGAGCAGAATGTACTTCGCAAAATAGAACGTTCTCGCTGTCAGAGTGGTCGCAAGCTGTCCATTCTGCAAGTCTATTTGCCCACGTGTGTGTGTGTGTGTGTGTGTGTGTGTGTGTGTGTGTGGTGTGTGTGTGTGTGTGTGTGTTGTTGTGTGTGTGTGTGTGCGTGCGTGCGTGCGTGCGTGATGTTGTTGCGCGCGTGCGTGCGTGCGTGTTGGTGTGTGTGTGTGGTGTGTGTGTGTTGTGTGTGTGTGTGTGTGTTTGTGTGTGGTGTGTGCCAATTTGACTTCTTATTTGTTTTGTTTCCAGAAACCCTGAACACTCTACTTGAATTATGATTGTGTTCAACGTGTTTGTTGGTTGTTGTTGTTGTTGTTGTTGGTTATTTCCTACCCAGTCCACCCAGAGTTGAGTTCGCTATTGGCTGATCTCGTCCTCATCCTAATTTAAGACATGAAAACGAAGACGAATGATCACTTATCAAGTTGTCTTGCCTGAAGAAGACCAGGAGGTCGAAACGCGCTGTGTTTGACTTGTGATTTGTTTGCTACTTCGTTCGGCGGCATATGATTTTTGTGTTTAGATTTTTTTTCCAATTTCCACCTGCAGTCACTTCATTGTGTTTACTTTGTTTTGTTTTAGGTGACATCATAATGTGACTTATAGACTCATTTCATCACTTTGACAGAAAAGGCAGAAACCAAGGCCTAAACGGCTAGTGACGGCACTCCACCATTTGGTACCCAGCCAAAATGGTCACGGACTACCAAATTCCATCCATCGCTACGCAGTTTTTGTAGCCGGTTTATTCAAACGGTGGGCTATTGCTGACGGAACAAACAACTGTCAAATGTCCCCGACAGCTGTTTTTTTTTTTTCTCCAACGAAAGAAGGCATCTCCTGAGCAAAACAGTGTGATAGGGAAATCATTTTTTTTAGTACTATTACCTAAGGATCTGGATGATGTCGCCCTTGACAGACACAGTGAAAGCAACGTTGTAACCAGGCACAAAGACGTTCGAGAGCAACAGAGCTGCCGCCATCCAGAAAAGTACTGAAACAGAGAAAACGGGGCTAGCCTTACAGACGCCATTCCCATGCAGCGTTGTGGACGACTTTGTGCTTCAGGAACAGTCTTCATTCCCAATCCTATACCCACATCAGTAGCAAGCCTGCCTGCCTACTCATCCTGTCGAACACGACGGGAGATCCATCATTATTATACCTATGGACACACGTTTTCGCCTTTCTAGTAAGTGTTTTGACCTAATGGATACGACTATTTTTTCCCCTGTTTCTTTTAGAAAATAATGTTTTTGCTTTTCTCAAAAGGTTGTAACTGTTTGTCCATGTTGTCCTTCGTTGATAACTGTGCCCGCTATTTGCCAGAGTCTTAACCCGAGGAAAAGACGACAACGGGGAAAATCAGTTTTCAACGCAGTTTTCTCTGTTAACTCTTGTCAACCTCCGGGGTATGTCAGTGGAGGAAGGACTAGCGCACAGCCCAAACACACTCACAGCTTGCTTACAATCTCATTCATATATCATGCATTCGTCACATCAAACCACTAGTAAAGTCTATAACTTTACTACACATGATCATAGAACCAAACATCAATGCATATGGAGTCAAACAAAATAAAACATTCTCTCTTTCCTTGAACTTCACAAAACCATTTGTCTAATCATCATTAACTAACCCGGGTATAAACAGATTTCTACTTTACCTGGCCAGGTGATCTTAAACTATTCACGAATCACTGTCTTTTCTTTCTCTTTTTTTTTGTTCTTTGTTTCTTTTCACTGTCACTTTCACAAGCACAACACAACTGCTGGCACTGTCAGGCTAGACTGCTGGCACTGGTCAGGTTGGGCTGCTGGCACTGGTCAGGTTAGACCGCTGGCGTTGGTCAGGTTGGACTGCTCGAAAGTGGCGCGGCCAAGTATGAGGTCGAAACCCCGGTTCAGATTGAACAGTGACTATCAGACATCGATCTGTTCTCCTTTCTTTCTTCCTGCATTAACGCATTGCACTCTCCTCTCTCTCTCTCTCTTCTAGTCTGCTCTATCAAATGGACGTGGTTGCTTTTCTTTTCTTTTTCCTTTCTTTTTTTTTTCTCTTCATCAGTTTGCAACTCTCTCTCTCCACATCTCTCCTTAGTCCTTCCTCTGCAGACTCTATCTGGTGCTAATGCTTCAACGCAGTTCTCTTCACTCCCCCTCTCATCTCCCTGCCTTTCTCTCGTGTAGAGCCTACACCCAGAACCTCTTCCTCTCTCTCTGTCTGTCTTCTTCCTTTCCTCCGTTACTCACGCATCGCTTTCTTATTATCATCCCATGTGTCCAAGGGCGAGTACCATTGGTCAGTATTTTCCCACCTTCTACTGAGGTTACCTCCCTCTAATTCCATTGGACATTCAAATCGTCAAGTCACATCTACTAGCCTTGCTCTCTGTGGTGGTCAATGGGTCATTTAATTAATTAGCTTGATTTAACCCCACCACACAATACCTTCCCCCTTCCTACTTCAACGGTGACGTCTGGCTTAACTTGTGGGCGCTGGTCCTGCAAATTACTGGATCAGTCTGACCCAGGCGCCGAGACCCGTCTGGCCAGACCTATCGAGACGTCGGCCCAGCTACTTAGTCCGTCTGCCGGACAGTGCGGTCTCTGTGGAGCCTCTCCGCTATGCCTAATTGGCTGACGCGACACCTTAAAGTCGTCTGCCTGGACACCAGGATATTTTGTAGTTGGAGCTTATGTCCAAACAAACTGGCTGGCGACTGACCACGACTTCGGTTTTTCTTTTTCTGTCCATGACAATTTCCCCCTTGCAAAAGACTATGCTCAGCATTGTCTCAAAACAACGGTACAAAAAAGACACAACAACCGAATTTGCTGACACACAGTTACACGTGCAAAGTTTGGAAAATACTTTACAACAAACGGTTTAAAAAATTAAAGATATATCATTAGTGAATACCACCCCAATGAGTTATCATTGACGTGCGCTCTTGCCTTATTTCAACTCATTTTATACAGCCTCTGTGCGCACCTATGCAATTCCCCTACCTGCGGATTTGCCACATCTTCTCTTCACAACTACTATGAAAAGCACAATCTAATATGACAACGATCCATGACACCTCACTGAGGATCTCCCATCCTCACTTATCGCAAACAGTGCATTACTACACAAGCGACTGTATGCTCCAAACATAACTAATTTACATGAACAAGTCTCACAAAGAAATATGAACCATAGCCAAATGGGAATGAACCCATATCCACTCAATCTCACCGTAATCAACACATATTATCAACAAAGTAGCTATGCACCCCCGGATATGACTGACTTTCTCTGAGTTGCAGCTTGCTAGACTACACGACTTAAATAGTCAGCTCCGACATTCTGTCGACCTGGGATGTACTGGACTCGATACCTGTAGGGCTGCAGTGCCATTGCCCAGCGCAGCCACCCTGCTGTTTTCAGCTGCGCCTCCTGCAGGAATTTGAGTGGTTGATGATCAGTCTCTACCACGAACTCTTTCCCATACAAGTATTTGTGAAATTTCGCACGGCCCACACGACAGCCAAACACTCCTTCTCTACCGTTGCGTACCCTTCTTCACACTTCGTCAGCTTCCTGCTAGCATACTTCACAGGAAACTCGACCCCTTCGTGATCCTGCAACAATACTGCACCTACTCCACCCCCTGATGCATCTGTACGCAACAAAAATGGTTTGGACATATCCGGGTAGCTTCAAGATGGGACGGGAACCTAGTCTTTCTAGCACTGTCTGCAGTGCTTGCTCTGCATGCGTCTGACCATTCGACCACTGCCGGTTTCCCTGCCTTGACCAAATCACTGAGAGGACTCGTGATCGCTGCGAAATTTGGT
Organism: Conus ventricosus; assembly: GCA_018398815.1. Lineage (NCBI taxonomy): Eukaryota > Metazoa > Mollusca > Gastropoda > Neogastropoda > Conidae > Conus > Conus ventricosus. The sequence continues at coordinate 11,038,355 of CM031603.1, read as the reverse complement.
ACAAACTCCTATAGAAACCAATAAAACTAGCAGACTCCTGACTTCTGTTTTGGTCTTGGTCTCTCTGAATTCATCATCTTCTCCACCTTTCCCTTTTCTGGCTGCTTTGTGTCGCCTCCAACAACAAAACCTAGGAACTCCAGCTTGGAAAAACCAATCTGGCACTTGTTGGTCTGGCTGTGAGATTGGCTCGTCTCAACCTCTCTAAAACTGCTCCTAGCTGCCTCATGTGCTCCTCCCATGTCTCAGATGCTATCAGAATGTCATCCATGAAATTCCTACGCCTTCCAAACCTGTCAATAACTTCCTCCTGTCTCCTACTGTCTAGCCCTTCATACAGTGACCCGTCCCTGTATGGACTCTTCTCCTGGAAACTCAGGCAACAAAACCTCCCCTTCTTCTGCTGGGTCTCTTTCACCTCATCAATGATTGCTGCTGCGCCTATGTGATGAGTCTCACGCTGAATATATTTGCGGAGCAAATTCGCATGGAAAGTTTTGGTTTCCCATTCACATCAATTCGGTTAATCCTGATCTACCTTTTCAATGAGGTGAATGGTCCATTCCATGCATCAGCAGCTTGTTGTGATCCGTGGGAATGCAGTAACAGGACTTGATCTCTCGCCTTGAGGGATGCTTCCTCACTTCCTGTCATATTGCTTCTTCTGCCCTACCCAAGCCTCCTGCAAACTTTCCTTTGCAACCTTACATGTCTCATCCTGTGCCCACCTTTGGAACAGGGTGAGATTGGGCCAATCAGATCAATAGCCACTCTCCTGAATGGTGTGTCAATTAAAGGGGGATGTTTATGAGCGCCTTCCTCTTCACCCCTCTTGTGGCTGACCTTTGACACACATCACATGACATGCAGAAACGCTTTATGTCTGCCATTGCCCCTGGCCAATGAAAATCATCAAAGATTCGGTCAGCTGTTTTGCTGGTGCCGAGATGACCCGCCATGAGCGACTCGTGACCCACTGACATGACAGTGTCACGATAACATGCTGGACCTCTAACTGAGTTGTCACCTTACCTGTCTTCCCTGGGTGAACACTCGGTACAACAACCCGCCTTCACCAGAATATTCTGTCTCACCTCCTCTAACCACCTGTTTCTCCTCCACCTCTTGCCAACTCCCAAGACTTCACGAGCGAAGGGTCTTGTTCCTGCGCTGCCCTAAACTCATCAGGCGACACATCTATGCCTGACTTCCTTGCTGGAACGACTAACGGTTTATCAACCTTTTCCTCCTTCTTGCTCCGTGTTTGAACTGCTGCCCCTGTAGCAGTCAACAACTCAGGATCCCCTGGATCCCTGCACCTGGAATATTTCCAATGATCAAATCATGAAGGGGTTTCTCCATCACCAGCGCAGACAACTCGCCTGAGAAGTAAGGGGTACGTACTCTATCTTCGCAACTGGGAACTCCCTCACAGTGCCATCGATTAGAGTACAGGTCTGGATTTGCCCTGTCAAATCCCCTTCCTCGACCAGCGTTGTCTTACTACACCACATTAACAACCAGTGTCTCGTACACTTTCACCTCTGCTGGCCAATCCACCCTTCTTCCACTGGTAACGAACCACTCAGCCTAGGCCCTCCATCCCTGACACTGACTGCTGTCCAGTGCTAGCCATAGGCCGCACTCCACCTCTTCAGACTGGATCCCTTTTGGTTCCACTGCAGGTCGTTTCCCCTGGCGACCCTTATCAACCTCTTGCAAGGCTGCTGCCTTCTGGAACCTCATGCGACAATCCCTCGCCACATGTCCTTCTTGTGACAAATGAAACACCTATTGTCCCTTTGTCCTCCTTTCTGCCCCACCACTGGGTTTGCAGACTTGCAGAAAACTCCCCTAGTCTCCTTGCACTCTTCTCACCTGTGCCTGGCACCTGTTTCTCCTGCACCTTAGTGCCCAAACGTGCTCTCTATAACCTCTGCTAACTTCAGCAACTCCCCTGCTGTCTCTGGCTGTCTGTCGTTCAAATGTATAGTTAACTCTGGACTGCAACCTGACAAAATCTGTTCTTTCATAACCAGCTCTTTCAATTCAGCGAACTCCTTTCTCGTACCATCAACTCTAACCACTTCTCAAAATAGTGATCTAAACGTGCACCAAACTGAGTGACGTTTCACCTGCTTGTAATCTAGCTGATCGAATTTCTTTCTGAACCCTTCCTCTGTGAGGTCAAATCCCTTCATCAATGATTCCTTCACAGCACCAAAATCAGATTGTTGGTCTGCTGGAAATGCAGTGAAAATCTGCAATGCCTTACCCGTCAATAGCGCTGACAAAATGACTGCCCACTCTTCTGAAGGCCAACCCTGACTAGTAGCAAACGTTTCAAAACGACTGATGTACGCATCAATCGAATCTGTTCCTTCAGAGAATTTTGGCAACTTTGGTCGGGGGGCATAACTGCGACAGGGCACTGGAAACTGAACTACCATCATGGTGGTCTCCCTTGTATTTTCACTCTCTCTAACTCTAATTGAATCCTCAATCTTTCTGTTTCCTGCGTTAATCTTTCTGTTTCCTGCGCTGCGTTAGCCTGATTACTGTTAGCCTGAATCCTTAATCTTTCTGTTTCCTGCGTTTCCCTTAGTCTTCTGTTTCCTGCGTTTCGCTAGCCTTAGTCCTTCCTGCTCTGCTAATGCTATTTCTACTGCGACAACGCCGTCTTTCCGCTCGCTCATCTCTTTCCATCTTTTGTTGGGTTTCAACGAATGCTCGCAACTCTTCTCCGAGTAGCCTAAATCACGAGCGACGCTCACAAGTTGTTCAATAGGGGTGTTCTTTTCTTCCGCCATTATATCTTTCTTTTTTGAACAAGATTTTATTACTACGACAGCCAAACTGGTGGTTTACCGACACGAGTGACGTAATAGCACAATCCTATGAATGATAATATTAGCTTGGGACAACGTAATTAGTTTTTATAAGACGCCTAGCGCCTGACCCAACTATGAGAGCGAATTATAGGCAATCTGTGCGAAATAAGTACTCTGGGCTGAAATGCCAAGCCTAGTGTTAACTATCTTGGAAGCAATGCCAAGCCTAGTATTTAACTATCTTGGAAACATACAGTAAGACACTACCTTGCCTTAGGATTACAATACTTGAATCCCACCCAGCTTCCTCTCTGAGAAGTTGAACAATTATAATAAATGGGCCAGAATATCCTGGCAGGCTCGCCAATAAATTGTCAACCTCGGGGTATGTCAGTGGAGGTAAGGACTAGCGCACAGCCCAAACACACTCACAGCTTGCTTACAATCTCATTCATATATCATGCATTCGTCACATCAAACCACTAGTAAAGTCTATAACTTTACTACACATGATCATAGAACCAAACATCAATGCATATGGAGTCAAACAAATAAAACATTCTCTCTTTCCTTGAACTTCACAAAACCATTTGTCTAATCATCATTAACTAACCCGGGTATAAACAGATTTCTACTTTACCTGGCCAGGTGATCTTAAACTATTCACGAATCACTGTCTTTTCTTTTCTCTTTTTTTTTTCTTTGTTTCTTTTCACTGTCACTTTCACAAGCACAACACAACTGCTGGCACTGGTCAGGCTAGACTGCTGGCACTGGTCAGGTTGGGCTGCTGGCACTGGTCAGAGTTAGACCGCTGGCGTTGGTCAGGTTGGACTGCTCGAAAGTGGCGCGGCCAAGTATGAGGTCGAACCCCGGTTCAGATTGAACAGTGACTATCAGACATCGATTGTTCTCCTTTTCTTTCTTCCTGCATTAACGCATTGCACTCTCTCTCTCTCTCTCTCGTCCTCTCTCCTCTTCTCTCTCTCTCTCTCTCTCTCTCTCTCTCTCTCTCTCTCTCTCTCTCTCTTCTAGTCTGCTCTATCAAATGGACATGGTTGCTTTTCTTTCTTTTTTTCTTTTCTTTTTTTTTTCTTCATCAGTTTGCAACTCTCTCTCTCCACATCTCTCCTTAGTCCTTCCTCTGCAGACTCTATCTGGTGCTAATGCTTCAACGCGGTTCTCTTCACTCCCCCTCTCATCTCCCTGCCTTTCTCTCGTGCAGAGCCTACAACCCAGTAACCTCTTCCTCTCTCTCTGTCTGTCTTCTTTCCTTTCCTCCGTTACTCACGCATTCTTATATCATCCCATGTGTCAAAGGGCGAGTACCATTGGTCAGTATTTTCCCACCTTCTACTGAGGTACCTCCTCTAATTCCATTGGACATTCAATCGTCAAGTCCACATCTACTAGCCTTGCTCTCTGTGGTGGTCAATGGGTCATTTAATTAATTAGCTTGATTTTACCCCCACCACACAATACCTTCCCCCTTCCTACTTCAACCGGCGACGTCTGGCTTAACTTGTGGGCGCTGGTCCTGCAAATTAACCGGATCAGTCTGACCCAGGCGCCGAGACCCGTCTGGCCAGACCTATCAAGACGTCGGCCCAGCTACTTAGTCCGTCTGCGGACAGTGCTGTCTCCGGGAGCCTCTCCGCTATGCCTAATTGGCTGACGCGATACCTTAAGTCGTCTGCCTGGACACCAGGATATTGAGTTGGAGCTTATGTCCAAACAAACTGGCTGGCGACTGACCACGACTTCGGTTTTTTCTTTTTTCTGTCCGTGACACTCTGACATGTGCATGTGCAATGGCATCATAGGTAATGCTGCTCCGGGAGCCAGAAATAGTAGTCGGGAAAATAGGTAAACCACTTGTGAATATCAGACATAATAATAATATTGACTGACTTCTCTACTATTGGTGTTTTCCTGAAGGTGTAATGCCTGTTTTCTTTGGGAGAGCACGTGAGACTGCTGTCATCGGCTCGTTACGGTACTGTATAATCTGCCCCTGTTTATGGGTCAGTTCTCGTCAACCGGTATCAGAATGGTCAGAGATAGCAAAATGGCGGTCTTCACTGACCTCTGCTTCTCAGCACCCTGATCCTGTTTGGGACATGGCTGCCAATAAGACTATGGCACACGTTCCATGGCGTGAATGTCCCAATAAGACTATGGCATACGTTCCCATGGGGTGAATGTCCCAATAAGACTATGGCACACGTTCCATGGGGTGAATGTCCCAATAAGAGTATGGCACACGTTCCCCTGGGGTGAATGTCCCAATAAGACTCTGGCACACGTTCCCATGGCGTGAATGTCCCAATAAGACTATGGCACACGTTCCCCCGGGGTGAATGTCCCAATAAGACTCTGGCACACGTTCCATAGGGTCAATGTCCCAATAAGACTATGGCACACGTTCCCCTGGGGTGAATGTTCCAATAAGACTATGACACACGTTCCCATGGCGTGAATGTCCCAATAAGACTATGGCACACGTTCCCCTGGGGTGAATGTCCCAATAAGACTATGGCACACGTTCTCATGGGGTGAATGTCCCAATAAGACTATGGCACACGTTCCCCTGGGGTGAATGTCCCAAAAACTCTGGCACACGTTCCCATGGCGTGAATGTCCAATAAGACTCTGGCACACGTACCCCTGGGGTGAATGTCCCAATAAGACTCTGGCACACGTTCCCATGGCGGGGAATGTTCCAATAAGACTATGGCACACGTTCCCCCAGGGTCAATGTCCCAATAAGACTCTGGCACACGTTCCCTTGGGGTCAATGCCCCAATAAGACTCTGGACACGTTCCCATGGCGTGAATGTCCCAATAAGACTATTGCACACGTTTCCCCCGGGGTCAATGTCCCAATAAGACTCTGGCACACGTTCCCATGGGTGTGAATGTCCCAATAAGACTATGGCACACGTTCCCCTGGGGTGAATGTCCCAATAAGACTATGGCCACGTCCCATAGGGTGAATGTCCCAATAAGACTATGGCACACGTTCCCTGGGGTGAATATCCCAATAAGACTATGGCACACGTTCCCCTTGGGTGAATATCCCAATACGACTATGACACACGTTCCCATGGGGTGAATGTCCCAATAAGACTATGGCACACGTTCCCCTGGGGTGAATATCCCAATAAGACTATGGCACTCGTTCCCCTTGGGTGAATGTCCAATAAGACTATGGCACACGTTCCCCTGGGGTGAATGTCCCAATAAGACTATGGCACACGTTCCCCTGGGGTAAATGTCTCAATAAGACTATGGCACACGTTCCCCTGGGGTGAATGTCCCAATAAGACTATGGCACACGTTCCCATGGCGTGAATGTCCCAATAGACTATGGCACACGTTCCCATGGCGTGAATGTCCAATAAGTCTATGGCACACGTTCCCCTGGGGTGAATATCCCAATACGACTATGACACACGTTCCCATGGGGTGGATGTCCCAATAAGACTATGGCACACGTTCCCCTGGGGTCAATGTCCCAATATGATTATGGCACACGTTTCCATGGGGTCAATGTCCCAATAAGACTATGACACACGTTCCCATGGGATGAATGTCCCAGTAAGAGTATGGCACACGTTCCCCTGGGGTGAATGTCCCAATAAGTCTATGGCACACGTTCCCCTGGGGTGAATGTCCAATAAGACTATGGCACACGTTTCCATGGGATCAATGTCCCAATAAGACTATGGCACACGTTCCCATGGGATCAATGTCCCAATAAGACTATGGCACACGTTCCCATGGGGTGAATGTCCCAATAAGACTTGGCACACGTTCCCCTGGGGTGAATGTCCCAATAAGACTATTACACACGTTTCCATGGGGTGAATATCCAATAAGACTATGACACACGTTCCCATGGGGTGAATGTCCCAATAAGACTATGACACACGTTTCCATGGGATCAATGTCCCAATACGACTATGGCACACGTTCCATAGGGTGAATGTCCCAATAAGACTATGACACACGTTTCCATGGGGTGAATATCCAATAAGACAATGACACACGTTTCCATGGGGTGAATGTCCCAATAAGACTATGACACACGTTCCCATGGGGTGAATGTCCCAATAAGACTATGACACACGTCTCCCTGGGGTGAATGTCCCAATAAGACTATGACACACGTTCCCATGGGGTGAATGTCCCAATAAGACTATGACACACGTCTCCCTGGGATGAATGTCCCAATAAGACTATGGCATACGGTCCCAAGTGGTGAATGTCCCAGCAAGACTATGAACACGTCCCCAGGGAATGAATATCCCCAAAAGAATATGACACACGTACCCATGGGATGAATGTCCTCATAAGCTTATGACGCACGTGCGAAAGGAATGAATGAGCCAAAAAGATAATGACACACCTCTCGATGGGGCGAATGTGCCAACAAGACTATGACACACGTTCTCATGTGCTAAATGTCCCACCAAGACTGTGAGATATGTACCCATCGAACGAATGTTTTTATCAGACGATGACATACGTACCAAAGGGATAAATGTCACAACGAGACTTATGCGCGTATTTGCGGGGTAAATGTTCCCATGAGATTATGATACGCGCATCCATGGGGTAGAGGTTCCAGTAAGACTGAGACACACGTCCCCAAGGGACGAACGTCCCAATAAGATAATAACGCACGAACCAAAGGAATGAATGTGCCAAAAGGATTATGACACACGTACCCAGGATATGAATATCACTAAGAGATAGTGACACACGTCCCCATGGGGTGAATGTCCCAATAAGACTATGACATACGTACCCATGGGGTGAATGTCCCAAATAAGACTATGACATACGTACCCATGGGGTGAATGTCCCAATAAGACTATGACATACGTCCCCATGGGGTGAATGTCCCAATAAGACTATGACATACGTACCCATGGGGTGAATGTCCCAAATAAGACTATGACATACGTACCCATGGGGTGAATGTCCCAATAAGACTATGACATACGTACCCATGGGGTGAATGTCCCAAATAAGACTATGACATACGTCCCCATGGGGTGAATGTCCCAATAAGACTATGACATACGTACCCATGGGGTGAATGTCCCAATAAGACTATGACATACGTACCCATGGGGTGAATGTCCCAATAAGACTATGACATACGTACCATGGGGTGAATGTCCCAATAAGACTATGGTACACGAACACAAAGGATGGGTTTCAGTAAGATTATAACACACATGCCCTAGGGATGGATCTTTATAAGATTATTATACACGTCCCCAAGGGATGAATGTCCAATGACATTATGATATGCGTACCCTAGGGATGGGTCCCAATAAGATTATGACACACGTACCAAAAGGATGAATGTCCCCAATAATACTAGGACACACGTACCCAAGTATGTGTGTCCCAATAAGATTATGACACACGTACCCAGGGGATGAATGTCTCAACAAGACTATGACACACGTACCCAGGGGATGAATGACTCAACAAGACTATGACACACGTACCCAGGGGATGAAGGTCTCAACAAGACTATGACACACGTACCCAATGGATGAATGTCTCAACAAGACTATGACACACGTACCCAATGGATGAATGTCTCAACAAGACTATGACACACGTACCCAGGGGATGAATGTCTCAACAAGACTATGACACACGTACCCAGGGGATGAATGTCTCAACAGACTATGACACACGTACCCAGGGGATGAATGTCTCAACAAGACTATGACACACGTACCCACGGGATGAATGTCTCAACAAGACTATGACACACGTACCCAGGGGATGAATGTCTCAACAAGACTATGACACACGTACCCATGGGGTGAATGTCTCAACAAGACTATGACACACGTACCCAATGGATGAATGTCCCAACAAGACTATGACACACGTACCCAGGGGATGAATGTCTCAACAAGACTATGACACACGTACCCAGGGGATGAATGTCTCAACAAGACTATGACACACGTACCCAGGGGATGAATGTCTCAACAAGACTATGACACACGTACCCATGGGGTGAATGTCTCAACAAGACTATGACACACGTACCCAGGGGATGAATGTCTCAACAAGACTATGACACACGTACCCAGGGGATGAATGTTTCAACAAGACTATGACACACGTACCCACGGGATGAATGTCTCAACGAGACTATGACACACGTACCCATGGGGTGAATGTTCAACAAGACTATGACACACGTACCCACGGGATGAATGTCTCAACAAGACTATGACACACGTACCCACGGGATGAATGTCTCAACAAGACTATGACACACGTACCCAATGGATGAATGTCTCAACAAGACTATGACACACGTACCCAGGGGATGAATGTCTCAACAAGACTATGACACACGTACCCAGGGGATGAATGTTTCAACAAGACTATGACACACGTACCCAGGGGATGAATGTATCAACAAGACTATGACACACGTACCCAATGGATGAATGTCTCAACAAGACTATGACACACGTACCCAGGGGATGAATGACTCAACAAGACTATGACACACGTACCCAATGGATGAATGTCTCAACAAGACTATGACACACGTACCCACGGGATGAATGTCTCAACAAGACTATGACACACGTACCCACGGATGAATGTCTCAACAAGACTATGACACACGTACCCACGGGATATGAATGTCTCAACACGACTATGACACACGTACCCAATGGATGAATGTCTCAACAAGACTATGACACACGCACGCAAGGATGAATGTCCCAATGAGATTGTGACACAGGTACTCTTAGGGGTGAATGTCCGACTCATCAACCGCTGAGCTATCGCAGAGGTCTTGTTCGCCGTCAGCGATCCTCGTTCGCGACAGTCGGTGTGCACACGTGTTTGTTTTTGAATAATACTGGTTCGGCGTCATAACTGTCAGCTTCCTCCCCCCCCCCCCCCCCCCCCCCCCACCAACCCACCCCCGACCCCCCACCCCATCTCCCATCCCACCCTTGGTGACTCTCTCCGACCCCAACCCTGTCTGAGTCGCTTTTTTCTCTCTCTTTTTTTTTTTTTTTTTTCCCAAGCCACCGGCCGAAGGGGATGGGGTTACGACGCACGTGCAAAGCGGGAAAGAGGAAAAGGGGGTCAGGCGTTTTAGGCCGGGGGACCGGTTTGACAGCAGCAGCATTGGACGAGAGAGAAGAGGGGTGTCTGGATAGGGGTTGGCTTGTTTGGAATACAATGTTTTGAAAAAACAGGGACAGACGGAGGAAGTGTGCGGGGTGGGGGTTGGTGGGGGGTACTACAGCACTTTCCTTTTTTTTTCACACTTCTCCCCCCTTTCACTAACCCATTTTCTTTCCCCTTGTCCCCCTCCCTCCCCTCTTTTTTTTTTTGTCCTCGACCAATTCTCCTCTTCCAATTCTCCTCTTTCTCTCTCTTCACCCACCCCCATCATCATAAAACGGTCAAACCCGCCTGACGGTCTTCTGTTCCACCACAGTGACAGGGACGTTTTTCAGGCGGTTGTCAATGATCTGTAAAACGTGTCAAACCCAATCTGACTTGTTTCAGCAGATCTATAGCTTTTTTGTTTTTTGTCGTTGTCGCTTTTAAAGGACAAGTGTGAAATTCCGCGAAAAATCTCGACCAGTCAAGGACTTTACTCCCCCCACGCCCCACCCCCACCCCCGCCCCCTTTTTTTTGCCGGTAACAAGAAAGCGGCAGATGATGGGAAGGGGAGGGGGTGGGGGGGGGGGGGGGGGGGGTGCGGGGTCGAGGGCGAAAGAGACGTACCCACAAATTTTTTTCTGACCTCTTCGCACGTAAGACGTCATTTATTTTGATCACGTAGATTTCAAACGGAAAGAATAAGCGAATGAGAAGCTGGGGCTGTTTATATCTTGACATCAGAAGTAGAATTACCGGCCCCGACAAACTAAAGGAAGACACAATTTACACAACAGACACAACAACTCAAAAGCAGAATAACTGAGCCGCCAAACGAATATGACAGACAAACTACACAACAGCCACAACCAATAGGTCGAAACGCGTTGTGTCTGTTTTGTAATTTGTTTGTTCCAGTCGTTCGGTGTCACGGTAATTCTTCTCTGGCGTTTCCGCCTGCAGTCTCCCATTTTGAAACCTGTCTGGACATTTTCCCTTCCTGTCCAGTTCATCTGCATATTGTAATACATGCCCTTGACCACAGAAAACGCCAAGTCCTTTCGACTTTTCATCTTTGGTAGGGATTTTGCGATGTGTTTACTTTTCTTGCATTGCGTGAACGGTTTTTTTTTTTCCACTTCAGACATGCTTTCCAACAATCTGCATCTTCTGAATGATGATTATAACTATAGTAGTAAAAATACGGAAAATGAATAGAAGCTCAACTATGTACATCGTAAAAATTCGAAAACAAACAAACAAACAAACACACACACACACACACACACACACACACACACACACACACACACACACACACACACACACACAACCCAAGGGCAGCCTGAACAATACACGGGGTAAAATAGTGCAAAAGTAGCAATACACACAACGACAGTAGAGAAAATTAATACAAACAGAACAACACACTTAGTAACAGAAGGAATGAGTACTGCGACCTGAATCATATATCAGGTGAAAAAAGTAACAAAAAGCACTTCAAGTTGAACTTTGTACACGTTATTTGTGGTTTTAAAATGGCAGGTTTTAACCGCTGAATTTTTCCCCATAGTAAAAGTAGCAAAAAAAGCACTAAAAGCTGAACCCAAAATTTTATAGTTACGGGGAAACAAATTTGGCAGGAAAAAAAGGATGCGCGCGGGAAAAGTGTTAAAAAAAACCCGAACGGAAACAAAGGAAAAAAGCGATATAATTCTTTTTAAAAAAAGCAGGGGAATAAAAAGGAATTTTCTGGGCTTTTTAAAAGCTTTTGAAAGTTGGGGAAAAATAGAGTTCACTTTTAAGTTGAAGGGTTTTGTAGTAAACATGGGGAAAATTTTGGGGAGGGCCTTTTATTTTTAAAAAGGGGGGTTTGGAAAAATTCAGTAAAAAAACGAACAACATATGTCGTTAAATCAGTTTAATATACGACCCTTTATGTTTAAATAAAATATACTAAAGTAAAAAAGGGTTTAAGGGCCAAGTAAAGGGACAAAAGTCAAAAACGAAAGGAAAAAAATATTTAAAAGCGAACAATGTACGTAAGGACAAAAGCGGAAAAACAGAAATTAAGATGAAACGTTAAAAGGTAGGTAAAAAGGGTAGAAAAGGAGCTAAGTGAAAAATATTTGTAGAAACAGCGTGCAAAAGCGTTTTAATTTTCAACGACAAAATAATTTAAAAAGAAAGGGAAAAACCCGTGAAAGTGTTTTGAAAAACGTAGAAAAATTTGAAAAAAAAGAAATTTAAAAGCTGAAGGGATGAGAAAGCAACTGGGGGGGAAAAGTGTTAAAGTTTAAAAAATATTCGCAGTAACGTCGGGAAAGGGTGTGCGGAAAAATATTTGTAGAAAATTTGTGGGGGGGAAAAAAGCGTGTAAGTGAATTATATGCTTTGGGAAAAAAGAAAGCACTTTAGTATAATCTGAGTAGAAAGAAATCGGGGGAGGGGCCGGGGCGCAGAGAGTCCTCAAAAGAGAACCCCCCCCTTTAAAGCAAGTGTTGGGCCCCTTTTTACCCTCCTGCACTCTGGGGGGGTTTTGGGCCAAAACCCGGTTCATGCCCCCGATGCCCCTTGCTCCCCCCCTTTTTTTTTTTTTTCCCCCCTTTTTGGGGACGGCCAGGGGCGGGGATTCAAAACCCATGCCCCTCTGGACATGCTCTTTTTTCTACTTAATGACTCGCGCCTTTAACCACTGGGGCCACGGGGGAAACCTGAATTTGTAGGGAAATTAAGCCTTAGGAAGTTCACTTTTGTTCCCCCTTGAAAAGATCCAGTTTGGAACCCCTCTCTGCCGCTTCGGGGGGCCCCATTGCTTTCGGGCTTGGTTTTTTCCTTCCTGCAAATGAGAGTGTTTCATGAGGCTGTATGAGACGTTCCTTTAAAAAACCCCTGCTCCCCTTTTTTGGTGAGGACTTTGCCTGATAGCCCTTTTCTCTCAGGTGTTTGCCAGTCAGCATACTTTTCGTCTTGTTGATTTGAGCTGCCCTCCATTTGTTCTCCCTATGGCACCCGGGGCTTTGATAAAGAACAGCTGCTTGGTTGACTTAGGTGGATACTATGTTGGTCTCCCTGCCACTCTTGTGATGATCTCTGGGGGGGGACTCTTCCATTCTGGGAGGTTGCGTGCACTCCCAGTCACTTTCCCATCCCGCAGACTCTGCCGGGTGTTTTGGGGGTGGCACTGTTGTTTTGGCCTGATTTGGGCCTTTGCCGTTTAAGAATGTTGCGGGTGCTTTTGGGGGTTCCCGATTCTCCCCTTTTTTGGTGTTGGTACTTGGCCCGGGCCCATTGTACATTTTTTTTTGAGCACTTGGTTTTGATCCATGTGTACCTTCCTTGAGCCGGGCTACTTTTTGAAATGATCCCCTGTTTTTTTTTTTATGGAAAAGGGGGCATGGGGAGGGGTCGTCTGTTTTTCCCCCCCCTTCCCCAGGTTTGCATTTTGGGGGGGGGAGGGTCATATGAGATTGAGAATTTAAGCTGATTTCCCGAGAGGGGCCAAGGGGCCAAATGTCATTCCCAAATTAGATTCTTTGGAGTGCCCTTTTCCCCCGTTGTCCATTACCTTGCTGGCCCCTGCTGGACTGTTTTTGGAGTTTTTTTTTGGTTTTTCCCCCCCCCTTTTCTCATAAACCCGAAAACATCTTTTCTCTTTTGGCTTTTCCCTTTTGGCCCCTTTTTCCCCTTTTTAGTTTTGGTTTAAACCCCCGGACCTTGTCTGTTGGGGTTTTGTGTGTCCTGTTATTTTCTGTCTTTTTGGGGTTTTCTTTTGCAGAAACCATCGCCCCTTGGGAAATTTCCATTTTTTTGCCTGTCTTCAGTGGGGCTTTTATTGTTTTCAACCACCTTGTCTCCGAATCTCAAGGAAAGCTTTGAAATTGGGTTCCCGTTTGTATTCCTCCAGGATGGATTTCAGTGGTAGTTTGAGCTTTGCTTGGTGACAGTACAGCGCGATGTCAGTCAGACAGGGTGGGACACCAAGCCATTTCCTTGTGAACTTGCTGATTTTGGCTTCCATTGCCTCCACTGTGCTGGTGCAGATTGTCGTTATATCATCAGAGCCATAGGAGCTTTGGTATCGCATGAACTGCAGACACCAGACTTGTATTTGCCAGGGAGCCCACACTGGTCAATGGTCTCCAAGCCTTCTTCCGCCATCTGCTTGGTTTCTTTTGCTCTTTGTGTGTCTTTCAGCGTATCATCATACCATCTTCCAAGGCTCTTGACTGGTTCTTCTGTGACTGTTGGAATGGCCTGGTTGGCAACACTGAAGACCACAGATTCGACCACTTTTCCTTTCCTCAGTGAGAGACTCCGTGATTTCTTTGGCTTGAACTTCATTCTGGTGAGGCAACTATGTCGTCCAGCCTCTCCAGCACATGACGTGTCTCGTCTTCTCTGATGAAATCACTGTAGTGTCATCCATGAAGGCCTTGAGAGGAGGCATCTTGTATCCATCGCCAGGTCTGTTTGTCTCGCGTTGTTTGTTGTCGCTTTCAAGATGAGTTCCATTGCCAGCACGAACAGTATCGGGGAAATTGCACAGCCCATTGCAATGCCACTTCCAAGTGATCCAATCTGTTGTGTACTCCTTGGTAGAGAACCGCATTGAGAAGCCATTGAGTACTTCTTGAGCATGTCGCGGATGTTCTTTGGCACATGGTACATCTCAAGAGCCAACTGTATCATCTCATGGGGCACAGATCCATTGCTTTTGCCAGATCAAGCCAAAACAAAGTCCAGGTCTCTCTTTTCTGTTTTTGCTTTTTGGATTGCTTTCCCAGATCATTGTGGCTGTGTTCTACACAGCCAGCCACGCCTGGGATGCCACCTTTCTGGACTGACACATCCAAGTACTTGTTTTCCATCAGGTACTTGGTCAGCCTTGCTGCCATGACAAGAAGAAGATTTTCCCTTCGACGTTCAGTAGTGATATTGGCCTGAACTGGCTGATGTCACTTGAGTTTTGCTCTTTGGGGATGTACACACCACTGCCGTCATCCACTGGCCGCTGATCTTCTGGTTTCTCCAAGCCGATCGCAGCAGCCTGTGGAGCCACTCCAGCACCTTGGGACATTTCTTGTAAAGCTGGTAAGGTATTCCGTTTGGCCCTGGTGATGATTTGGCTCTGGCTTTTTCGAACCACCTTCTTGATTTCCGCCAACGTTGGAGGCTTTTCCATTGAACTGTTCCTCAGGGGTTTGGGTTGGCCACACCAGATCTTGAAAGTCGGTGGTGCTTTGCTCTGTGAGTCAGAGTATGTTTTCCTTTAGATGCTGCTCAAGAACTCCTTTGTCCACACTTAGGGGCCCTGATTTTGGTGCCTCTCAACGTTTTTTGGCAAACTGGAAGGGGTCTCTGAAGAAGCGCTCTTGTGTCTTCTTCTTTTTGCTCTTCCTCTTCCTCGCAGATTCCGCTTTGCTGAGGGCGCTGTGTTTTTCTTTCAGGTCTTCCCCCAGTTTTTCCCAAACCTTGTTTTTCAGCTGGCAGTGCGGTCTTTTATTTGCTTCTTGAGGTTGTTCTTTTGGACTCTGATCTTGTCCTCTTTTCTTGGCGTCTGGATTTCTTTGGAGGTGTTTTTTCTTTGGGTAGTTTTACTCCATAGGGGTCTCTACTTTTGGCATACACAATGTCCCCATATGTGGCTAGTTTGTGTTCCAGGGTGCTTTTCCCCATCAGTGCATCGAGTCTTTGGACCCATTTGCATCCAGTTTTCTCCAATCTTCAGTTTGTTTGCTCGTGGCAGGTTGAGTTTCAGGCGCCTGGCATCGAGGGCTGTGCAAATTCCTCATCCCAACCAACAGCGTGGATGTCCTTGGCACTGTGACATTATTCATAAGCCCGGTTCATTTTCATTAAGAAAATGACGCAATCGATACATGACGTCTATTCGCTCTGCGTGGATTAATATTTCTATGTCCAAACGAAAAAAAACTAATTGTTAGTTTTGCTTTACGGCGGTACGTTTATAATTTTAGATCATGCAACTTGCATTTGTATTAAATAAAATTAAAATGAAATTT
>CM031603.1:10975509-11022218 GCA_018398815.1 Conus ventricosus | reverse complement strand
CATCGAGCAAACTTTTGAATCTTTGAGGGAGGAGGATCGTTAAGGAGCAATTCTCGCCACTTGTCAGAAGGATCTCACGGTATTCTTGGCGGAAAGAGAATTAGGAAGTTTAGAGGAGTTAGTGAAAGTTGCAGACAGGTATGAATCTGCCCATGACAGCGTAGTGTGGTGAAGGGATCAAACCAGTCGTCCCATAACCCCAACACACAGTCAGGGAGTAAATGCCGACTCCTACAACAAAGAGTGGAAAACTGTGATCGGAGCAGGCCCTAGGCCCCTAGGGAACCATGGGAACCAAGACCATGCCAAGAAGGATCGCTTTTGTTTTAAGTGCGGGCGAGAGGGTCACATCGTTAAGGACTGTAGGCGAGGACAGGTACACTCAGTTGTTGCTGTGAATACAATTCAGCAGGAAGATAAGCGCGGCTACCAACCACCAGGGCAGTGGTGAATGGGATGGCAGTCACATGTTTACTGGACACCGGGCTAACACTAGCGGCAATGGTAGACCCCAGTCTGGTAAACGTAAAGACTACACAGGGGAGACCTTTCTGTGTGCGATACGCAGATGGAAGAATCAGTCAGCTCCCTTTGGCCTATATTAGCGGTGGAGCCCGAGTTGTAAGGGACACCATTATCGCAGGAGTTCAAAGGGACCTTCCCTACCCAACTTTACTGGGGTTGGTAGGTACATTCTGCCAAAGCCCAGCCAGTCGGTTGACCAAGTAGGGGAGGTAAATGTCGTGGAAACAAGGGCAACCACCAAAAAGCGGGAACCGCTAGACGCTGTGGTTATCCCACCAACTCTCATCCGGAGGAGATCCGCAAACTGCAGCAGGCTGACGATACCCTGACTGCAATCAGAAAGAGAGTGAATGATGGAACATCCTGCAAGAGGCCAAACGGGAAAGAGCGCCTTCACTGAGCACAATGGCATAATTGTGCGTGAATTTAGGAGGGGTGGTGAAGTTATCTCCCAGGTAGTAGTGCCAAAAGAGAAACGGGAGGCGGTGCTCCAGATGGGACATGAGAGCCTAACAGGAGCCCATCTAGGGACAGCAAAGACCCTAGATAAGATCGTCAAAGAATTCCATTGGCCAGGGATCAATGGAGATGTCAAGAGGTATGTAAGGTCATGTGACAGGTGCCAATGCTTGGGTCCCAAGAATACGAGACCCGTTCGCTTGAGACCTATGCTGCTCATTGACCAGCCATTCCGCTGGGTAGGGGTAGATATTGTGGGGCCAATTGTGCCAGCATCCGATCAAGGAAATCACTACATCATCACAGCGATTGATTATGCAACACGCTATGGGGAAATGCGGTGCCGGTGAAGAATGTCCAGACAAGGACAGTAGCAGAAGCTCTCCTGACGGTCTGGACCAGAGTGGGCGTGCCAGAAGAAATCTTGATGGACCAAGGCCGTCAGTTTATTAGTGGAGTCATGGCTGAAGTCACCGACCTCCTCTCGGTCGACCATCTGACGACCACTCCCTACCATCCTCAAACCAATGGCTTGGTAGAAAAGGTTCCACGCCACTCTAAAGACAATGCTGAAGAAGTGTTGTGAAAACCACCCCAGAGACTGGGACCGTTATATCCCAGCCATTTTGTTTGCATACAGGGAGGTGCCCCAGGCCAGCTTAGGGTTTTTTCCATTCGAGCTATTGTATGGGCGGACCGTACGGGGACCCATGGCAATACTCAGGCAGATCTGGACGGATGATCAGGTGGAAGACCAAGTCCAGACCACGTACCAGTATGTAACAGAAATGAGGGAAAGACTGGAGACAGCTAGCAAACTAGCGCAACAAAATCTGGCACAGGCGCAAGAGAAGCAAGCAGACTTCTATGATCGCCGTGCTAGGGAAAAAACATTTGAGCCAGGAGATGAAGTACTGCTCTTGCTGCCAGAGCAGCATAACAAATTGCAGTTGTCCTGGAAGGGCCATTCATGGTAGTGGAAGCAAAGGGGGGGATGAATTACTCTATTCAGTTGCGTCCCAACTGCGTTTAAAACTTACCATGTGAACATGCTTAAGAGGTATGTGAGACGTGCGAAGCCGCTAATTCCGTGGTAGCCACCCTTGTGAGGGAGGAAAGTGAGCAGGACTGTGAACAGTCCGGGAACAATTCCCAGTCCCCCTCTGACGGCAGCAGAAAACGTGTGAGGACTGCATGTTAGATCCGCTGCTCCAAGGGGAGCAGCAGCAAGAAGTTCACGATCCGCTTGCCGAATTCCCGGACACATTGACTGAACGACCGGGACTCACTCATCTCGCAGAGTTCCAGGTCACACTGCTTGATGAGCAACCAGTGTGATCTAAACCCTATCCTCTTCCCCATTTCCAGGCAGGAAGCCGTAGGGAAGAGATTAGAGAAATGCTGGCATTAGGGGTGATCGAACCAACGCAGTCACCATACGCTTCACCGGTCGTTACTGGTACAGAAGAAGGATGGATCAAACCGGTTCTGCATAGGGCTATCGCAGGCTGAATTGCGTCATGCTTTCCAAGCAGAAGCTATGCCAGATCCGGAAGCCATCTTCGCCAAAATCGCCAATGCCAAGTATTTTTCTAAGGTGGACCTCACCAAGGGCTATTGGCAGATCCCTGTTAAGCCAGCAGACCGGCCGAAGCTGGCGTTCTCACCCAGGACGGGACATACACCCGGCGGGTCATGCCGTTCGGAGTGAAGAATGCTCCTAGTGTTTTTACGACGATGATGAGGAGATTATTGGAGCTACTGAGGGGAAACCAGTGGACAATTTCATGGATGATCTCCTCATCGCGACAGAAACATGGGAAGAGCATATGGCAGTCTGGAGAGCTGTCCTGGAGAGACTGACTGAAGCAGGACTGACTGCTCGCCCTTCCAAGTGTCATGTAGGGTTCCGGACACTTGACTACCTTGGACATCGTCTCAGCTGTGGCCAGCTGTCACTAGAGGATGCCAAGGTGAGTCAGCTTAAGGAAGCGGACAGACCAACAACAAAGAAGGGGTAAGGGCTTTTCTGGGACTGGCTGGTTATTACCGCCAGTTCGTGCCCCATTTCAGCACCATAGCAGGACCCCTCACGGACCTGCTGAAGAAAGTGCACCCAACAAGGTGGTGTGGACAGAGGAATGTGAGGGGGCATTCCAGTCCCTGAAGGACCATCTAATTCCGGCTCTGTACTTAGGGCTGCCAGACTTAACAAGGACTTTATGCTGAGGACAGATGCTAGTGATCTGGGCCTTGGGGCCGTCGTACTCCAAGCCCATGATGGAGTGTTACATCCCGTAGCATACGCGAGTCGGAAACTGAACAGAGCAGAACGTAACTACGCTGTGTCCGAAAAGGAGTGCCTCGCCATAGTGTTTGGGGTGTCCCGGTTTCAGAGGTACTTATATGGGAGGACTTTTGTCCTCGAGACCGATCACGAACCTCTGTCGTATTTGGCCCAAGCCAAACTGACCAGCAGTCGTCTCATGCGGGTGGTCACTGCTACTCCAGGAGTATTCTATGAGAGTTCGCTACATCCCGGGTAGCCAGAACGTAGCAGCAGACTTCATGAGTAGAAGCATGGGGGAGGTGGTTGAGTCAGAGTAGCAGCCAACTAGCTGTGGGTGTCAGGTCAGCCCTGTGGTAATGAGATCTGACCTTTTGGTGCATGAAACTGGTGATTGCCACTGTCACGAGTTTGTCACGAGGCCTACGACGTTTGACCCATCTAGGGTGGCGGAATTATTCATTTGTTTATTGTCGTTGCTGTTGTCGTGTATCCGTCCCTTAATGTGGCTTGTGGTGCGGTTGCACCTTGTGTAGTTCAGCTCAACTTCGGTTTGCTTTTCTCTCTCCTCTCTCTCTCTCTTATTCCACTGCCGTGCTATTCATCCTGTAGGTTCACGGGTGGCTGGTACCTTTCTCTCGAACTTGCTGTCTATCGGCCTCTCGCCTGTCTTTTTACCTGTCGCACATGCTTCATTTCTTTTTGTTGAAGTATGCTCACTCTGTGACGCAGCATGGCATGTTGGCCGCCATTGCTGAGGGAGGTTAGCTCTTCACTCGAGCGGAAGATGTCTCTGGGAGCGCCTGCTCCGGTCTTGGTTCTTCACCGTATCATCGAGGGTACAGTCGGTATCTTCAATTCCTACAGTCGGCCTGTAGGAGAGGGACATCACTTCTTCTTTCTCCGCACCTGTGCCTCTGTCCTCTCGACTGGACAGAGGGCAGAGAGAGTCGTTTGACCCGCCTCTTCTGGGTCACCCACGGGTAGCTGGTAAGCCTCAGTTTCGTGGTTTGTTTGTTTTGGTTTGTTTGTTGTTAGCCGGCTTAGTCTTCTCTTTTGCGCAATTTTCTTTGTTTTCGAAATTGTAAGAGAAATATTGTTTGAGACCTTTTCTTTGGTTAATTCAATCTTTAACCTGGCCATTCTAAATTATTTCCAAATTCTTTCTCCTGTTTATGCATTGGTGATGCGGTTGTCGGTGGGGATGGGAGAGAACCTGGTGATTCAGGGTTGGAACTTGCTTGGTCTCGCTCGTCCGCCCCTGTCACATTCGCCGGACTCTTATCCTTCGGCCACCGTCTGTTTGTGTGTGTA
Source organism: Conus ventricosus (assembly GCA_018398815.1). Classification (NCBI taxonomy): domain Eukaryota; kingdom Metazoa; phylum Mollusca; class Gastropoda; order Neogastropoda; family Conidae; genus Conus; species Conus ventricosus. The sequence continues at coordinate 11,017,633 of CM031603.1, read as the reverse complement.
AGGAGAACGAGTTTTATGTTCGCGAGCGTGCGTACGCATGATTTGTCGTTTGGATGCGTGGTTGGAGATTTGTGTTATTTTGAAGTGTGGCTATGGAGTGTGACAATTGTGCCATTGAATTGTTGTTTGCAAATGTGGTGGCAGTTGTTAAAGCGATGGTCGCTGTGTTGGTTATTTCCTAAGAAAGGCAAATGTTAAACGTGAGTGAGAGAAGGGTGAAGATAATTCATATTTGTTTTGTAACCTGTTGATTTAATGCAGTCTTTACCTGCATCGTGTGAGAAGACCCTAGTGAACATTCCTGATTCGATGGGTTTACTGTGTTATGCTCAGGTCTGTGTTGAGCTGGGATTATTGGGGCATTTAGTAGACTTCCCCTCGCCCATCATGCGAGTGGCTGTTAAGATTTAACAGCATGGGTCAGACTGTACTGACAGCGGGGTTCCAGTACCCTTCCTCCTTCCTTCTTCCTTCCCTCCCTTTCTTCTCTCCTCCCAGCTACGTTTCCCCCCCCCCCCCCCCCTCCCGGGGGCTTCACCCGGAGTCTGGACTGGATGGTGCCACGTGCTGGTTGAGGCCACGCTCTGGCTGAGACCACGGACTGGATGGTTGCCACGTGCTGGTTGAGGCCACGCTCTGGCTGGGACCACGGACTGGATGGTGCCACGTGCTGGTTGAGGCCACGCTCTGGCTGGGACCGCGGACTGGATGGTGCCACGCGCTGGTCGAGGCCACGCTCTGGTCGGGACACGCGGACTGGTAGAGGAGCCCGCCGTCTTGACTGGCCAGCCCTGACCCCCGTCCAGGACCTCCAGTAACAGCGCCACGTTCCCCCCCCCCCCCCCCCCCCCCCCCCTCTCCGGGACGCGCTCTTCACTGCCTGCTTGTGTGCCGAGGGTGTCGGCTTTGAGCGACTCCCTGCGAGAAACCGACCCGGTTCGGAGCACCTAGTGCGATAGGGTGCTCCCAGTAGACTTGACAGAGGCAGGGGTGTGGAGGCACTCCAGGGTGTGGGGAAGGGATGGATGCTGGAAATGTTTCTTTATAATTGTGTATATGTTATATGTGCTGGAATGCTGTAATTGTGATTGTGTACGTCGTATGGTGAAATGTTTATTTATGATTGGTGCATGTTGTGTGCGTTGGAAATGCTTGATTGTGATTGTGCATGTTGTGTGTGTCGGGATGCTTATTTATGACTGTGTGTACTGGTGTGAATAAATGGGTGTTGTATCGTAATCTTTCTCGTGTGGGCTCTTGCGAGGCGTGCGAGGTCAGCCACTCCCTTCACTCCCATCTAGACCGATCCTGTCAGGGCAGACCTCCAGGGGTCGGTCGTGACAATTGTGGGGGCTCGTCCGGGATGTGAGGGGCTCTGGCTGTCTCTCTCGTTTCGCGGAGTACCTGTTTAGTTTTGTCTGTTTTGTATATGTTTAGTCAGTTTGTCGTGTTTGTTCGTGGGTGGTTGGCTGGTGACTCTAGCGTGAAGGGAGTCTTTTTGTGGCCTGAGGGAACATCGGTGTGACTCGGGAGTCGAGGTGGAGACCGAGGGGAGTCGACCGCGTCCAGACCCCTTCCGCCGGGTACCTCACGCAGGAACGGCCGTAAGTCTTGCCTTTCTGTTGCCGCTCAGTCTTCCATTCCTGTTTTGTATTTAGCCAGTTCTTGTTTTTTTTTTTTTTTCTCTACCGGGTTATAGAGTACAGGGGGTTGTATCGGACGTTAGTGTCATTTTTTTTTCCCTCTCTCCGGGTTCCGTCTGCCTGTTTGTTTTTCCGGCCAGCCCCACCGCACTGTTGCTCGTGCTGTGGAGCGCGGTGTTGCCAGAGTGGGGGCAGCCGGACATAGTTTTTGTTTTGTTTTTTTTTTTCGGTGAGCCCCACCGCACTGTTGCTCGTGTTGTAGAGCGCGGTGTTGCCAGAGTGGGAGCAGCCGGAACTTGTCCGCACACACGACACACACACATACACACATATACACCTACCCCTAAAATATTTGTTTTTTTTCAAGTGGAATTGTCTTTCCCCTGTATTTGATAACTGTAGGATATAGTTGTCATGGCAACGTCCGGTGCTGGTGGTATGGCTACTCGGGCGTCGAAGAAGAAGGGTCTTCTAAATGTAGTCCCCACTATAGTACCAGCACTTCGACTACAGTGACTTCCACTTATTCAGTGCTGTAGCCGATAGTCCAGCGAGTACTTTCACTTCTTCTTCGCTAGGGGATTTTCCTGCTGAGACCCCGACTGGCACTTCCGCTCGGAAGCATCAGAGCATAGCGAAGCAACTGTGGGCTTCTGTTGAGTCGCAGAAACCAAAGCCCCCTATTCTCCATGCTTCCCCTCGTAAAGGAGTATGCCCCGGGGGACTTTCCTCATGGGAAGGTCGAGACCCAAGGGACGGGTCAGACGGGTCATCCCCCAGTGTCGGGAGTGGTGAATCCTTCCCAGGACATCACCTCTGTCCTGATGTTCCTAGAGCAGCAACGACGAGAGGATGCTTCCAGGCAGGAAGCCCTTCGTAAGGAAGAGGCTGCTCAGCGTAGGGAAGAGGCCGCTAGGCAGGAAACTCTGCGAAGGGAAGAGGCTGCTGGGCAGGAAACTCTGCGAAGGGAGGAGTTGGATAGGATAGAGGCTCTGCGCAGAGAGGAGACTGACAGACAGGAGATTCTGCATAGGGAAGAGGCTATGCTGCGCAGAGAAGAGGCTGCCCGACAGGAGGCCCTTCGTAAGGAAGAGGCTGCCCGACAGGAGGCCCTTCGTAAGGAAGAAGCTGCCTGACAGGAGGCCCTTCGTAAGGAAGAGGCTGCTCAGCGTAGGGAAGAGGCTGTCAGACAGGAGGCTCAGCGTAGGGAAGAGGCTGTCAGACAGGAGGCTCAGCGTAGGGAAGAGGCTGCCCTCCGTAGGGAAGAACTAGACAGGATGGAGGCTCTGCGTAGGGAGGAGATGGAACAACTTCTTTCGCGGTCTCCCGCATCTGTAAGTCAGGGGGTTAATCACCAGGCAGGTGATAGAGTTAGAGGCCCAAGTTAAAGCTTCCAGAGTTCAGACCTAGTGAGGACATTGATATGTTCCTAGAGCATTTTGACAAGGTTGCTAGTTCATACCAATTGTCTGAGGAACAAAAGGCCATGCACCTTTTTCTGGATTATCTGGTGCTGCAAGGGAGTGTGTTCTCACTCTAAATGAAGGCGCGTCTTATGCAGACATGCAGTTGGCTCTGCGTAAGCGTTTCCACCTTACCCCAGAGACGTACAGGAGGAAGTTCAGGTCCATGAAGAAGAATAACGACGAGACCTTCGTGCAGTTTGGTGATAGGCTGCGCAAAACGCTAGGGTACTGGCGTCAGTTGGCTAAGTTGGAGCTGGAGGATCTGATCCTCATTGAACAGCTCACCAACACTGTGTCCCAGAGTTGAGGATCCGGATAGGCGAGACAGCACCTCAGGATTTCGCGGCTGCGATTCATACCGCTGAGGTGTTTGCTGAAGCTCGCAGAGCTTATGGGCATCGCCCAGATACGGAGAGGAAGCCCTCCACAGGATTTAGTGGCATATAGGTGCGACAACTGCTAGCGGGGTGAACAAGGCAGGCAGTTCATCGGGGATTTCAGCACCCGGTTTTTGTTTTCTTTGTGGTCGTCCTGGCCACATCAGGAAAGATTGCCCTAGAGCCGCTGGTAGTCATGGGGCTAGTCCTCTCCAGCATCCTCGCGCCTCGGCTAACGTGAGGTCCATCCAAGCTTCTGGTGGTACCGAGTGTCCAGTGTTTCTTTCTGTTGTTGGTTCATCCTTGGTCGACACCATCAGGGATTCGGGAGCATCAACACTCTTTGTGGATAAGGATTTAGTTTCCACTAAGGCCCGGCGGGGCGCCAGTTACGATGTGTGTGGGTTGGAGGCTGGTTTTACCTCCACCCGTCCTTCAGTACTCGTTTCTATCTCCACCCCCTACTTCTGTGGCGAAGTATGGGCCATCGCGGTGGAGCGACCTCTGTATTCCCTTATCATAGGGAATACTATCACCTTCGCAGACGGACGCAGTCAGTCCGTGTCTACGGATTTGCCCGTACAGGCGTGTGTGGGAGTCACCACACGGGCCAAAGCTAAGAAGCAGGAACAGGAATTGCGTCCGTTCTTCAGCCGATCTCTAACGAGGTTCTGGCAAGGGCCGATCCTGCTAGCATTATCCGTCTTCAGGCCAGGGACTTGGATGTCCAACGCCTACGACAACTTGTGGATCGTCCCGCTCAGTCGGCCCGACACGCCAAGGTGAGCTTTAAGCTCCACAAGGGGATCCTCTTTAGGGTTTTCACTCAAGCAGATCGTTGTGGCCAAGCAGCTTGTCGTTCCCCAAAGCTTGAGAGAATCTGTTCTCCGGCAGGCCCATGATTCACCTATGGCTGGTCATATGGGCTCAAAGCGGACTCTCGAGCGAGTAAGACGAGGCTTCTTTTGGCCAGGGATGAACTCACAGGTTAGGCAGTACTGCCGCAGTTGCGATGTCTGCCAATGGACAACGCCTAAGGGTCGCTTGAAGCGTGTTCCCCTAGGGTCAGTGCCACGGGTTGGGGAGCCATTCAGCAAGGTTGGGGTCGACCTGGTGGGACCCATTAATCCTCCATCCGGTCGCGGTCACCGCTACACTTCGGTAGTGGTAGAATCTGCGAGTCGATACCCAGAGGCTGTCCCGCTTAGGACTATCGATGCCCCTACTGTTGATGAATCTCTCAGGCAGATTTGGACGCGCACTGGCGTGCCCAAGAAGAAGTACGGCCGGAAGTTTTGTACTGGAGAGCGATCATCATCCTCTCCAGTGCCTGGACCGGATCCGGCCAGTCAGTCATCGACTCATGAGTTAGGCAGTGGAGCTGCAGAGTCATGCGTTCACTTTCCGTCATATCAAGGGTTCCTGTAATACGGATGCTGACTATCTTAGCCGAGCTCCGTAGTCAGCGCATTGGAAAATCAGTCAGAGGGACACTTCCCCTCAACCAGGGTTATATCCCCTTTTGGTCTTTGTTATCAGGTGTTAGTGACAGTTTTTCACTTCAGTGATGTTAACGGTAGTGAATCACCAGTGGTTCGGATTGTTACTTTCATGGTTGGAAGGTTCGCTTAGTTGTTTGATAAATGTAGTATTATGTATTCTCGGTTGTGATTCTATCGTGGAATGTTTGTATTGGATTTACGTACTCTGTCGATCACAGAGAGTTGGGTTCGGTCCCATTGTTGTGAATTTGCACATGCGTCAAGGTTCAAAGGAGCACTGTATCTCAGAGAAACAGATGCTTTTAGAAGGGGGGTTTGTCACGAGTTTGTCACGAGGCCTACGACGTTTGACCCATCTAGGGTGGCGGAATTATTCATTTGTTTATTGTCGTTGCTGTTGTCGTGTACCCGTCCCTTAATGTGGCTTGTGGTGCGGTTGCACCTTGGTGTAGTTCAGCTCAACTTCGGTTTGCTTTCTCTCTCTCTCTCTCTTATTCCACTGCCCGTGCTATTCATCCTGTAGGTTCACGGGTGGCTGGTACCTTTCTCTCGAACTTGCTGTCTATCGGCCTCTCGCCTGTCTTTTTACCTGTCGCACGTGCTTCATTTCTTTTAGTTTGAAGTATGCTCACTCTGTGACGCAGCATGGCATGTTGGCCGCCATTGCTGAGGGAGGTTAGCTCTTCACTCGAGCGGAAGATGTCTCTGGGAGCGCCTGCTCCGGTCTTGGTTCTTCACCGTATCATCGAGGGTACAGTCGGTATCTTCAATTCCTACAGTCGGCCTGTAGGAGAGGGACATCACTTCTTCTTTCTCCGCACCTGTGCCTCTGTCCTCTCGACTGGACAGAGGGCAGAGAGAGTCGTTTGACCCGCCTCTTCTGGGTCACCCTGGGTAGCTGGTAAGCATCAGTTTCGTGGTTTGTTTGTTTTGGTTTGTTGTTGTTAGCCGGCTTAGTCTTCTCTTTTGCGCAATTTTCTTTTGTTTTCGAAATTGTAAGAGAAATATTGTTTGAGACCTTTTCTTTGGTTAATTCAATCTTTAACCTGGCCATTCTAAATTATTTCCAAAATTCTTTCTCCTGTTTATGCATCTGGTGATGCGGTAGTCGGTGGGGATGGGAGAGAACCTGGTGATTCAGGGTTGGAACTTGCTTGGTCTCGCTCGTCCGCCCCTGTCACATTCGCCGGACTCTTATCCTTCGGCCACCGTCTGTTTGTGTGTGTAAGGAGAACGAGTTTTATGTTCGCGAGCGTGCGTACGCATGATTTGTCGTTTGGATCCGTGGTTGGAGATTTGTGTTATTTGAAGTGTGGCTATGGAGTGTGACAATTGTGCCATTGAATTGTTGTTTGCAAATGTGGTGGCAGTTGTAAAGCGATGGTCGCTGTGTTGGTTATTTCCTAAGAAAGGCAAATGTTAAACGTGAGTGAGAGAAGGGTGAAGATAATTCATATTTGTTTTATAACCTGTTGATTTAATGCAGTCTTTTACCTGCATCGTGTGAGAAGACCCTAGTGAACATTCCTGATTCGATGGGTTTACTGTGTTATGCTCAGGTCTGTGTTGAGCTGGGATTATTGGGGCATTTAGTAGACTTCCCCTCGCCCATCATGCGAGTGGCTGTTAAGATTTAACAGCATGGGTCAGACTGTACTGACAGCGGGGTTCCAGTACCCTTCCTCCTTCCTTCTTCCTTCCCTCCCTTTCTTCTCTCCTCCCAGCTACGTTTCCCCCCCCCCCCCTCCGGGGGCTTCACCCGGAGTCTGGACTGGATGGTGCCACGTGCTGGTTGAGGCCACGCTCTGGCTGAGACCACGGACTGGATGGTGCCACGTGCTGGTTGAGGCCACGCTCTGGCTGGGACCACGGACTGGATGGTGCCACGTGCTGGTTGAGGCCACGCTCTGGCTGGGACCGCGGACTGGATGGTGCCACGCGCTGGTCGAGGCCACGCTCTGGTCGGGACCGCGGACTGGTAGAGGAGCCCGCCGTCTTGACTGGCGGCCCTGACCCCCGTCCAGGACCTCCAGTAACAGCGCCACGTTCCCCCCCCCCCCCCTCCGGGACGCGCTCTTCACTGCCTGCTTGTGTGCCGAGGGTGTCGGCTTTGAGCGACTCCCTGCGAGAACCGACCCGGTTCGGAGCACCTAGTGCGATAGGGTGCTCCCAGTAGACTTGACAGAGGCAGGGGTGTGGAGGCACTCCAGGGTGTGGGAAGGGATGGATGCTGGAAATGTTTCTTTATAATTGTGTATATGTTATATGTGCTGGAATGCTGTAATTGTGATTGTGTACGTCGTATGGTGAAATGTTTATTTATGATTGTGCATGGTGTGTGCGTTGGAATGCTTGATTGTGATTGTGCATGTTGTGTGTGTCGGGATGCTTATTTATGACTGTGTGTACTGGTGTGAATAAATGGGGTGTTGTATCGTAATCTTTCTCGTGTGGGCTCTTGCGAGGCGTGCGAGGTCAGCCACTCCCTTCACTCCCATCTAGACCGATCCTGTCAGGGCAGACCTCCAGGGGTCGGTCGTGACAGCCACAATGATGGTTTATTTTTATTTTATTTGCCCAGAAAAGGGCGGGGTCGAGTCTATGTTCATGTATCATTTTTCTTTTTTTTTCATTGATGTTTATCTGTCAATAGTGCTTGTTCGTTGCCCATTATGGGGCGGGGTTGAGTACATGCTCACGTGTTATGATTTTTCATTTTTCTGGTTGGTACCTATTTGTTAAGGTTGTCTTGTTCACTGATCAGTAAAGTGTGAAAATGTCCTTTTGTTGTGAAATCAGGATAAATGTTTGATTTGCATATTGTGTGTGAGGCCATATGAGCAGTTTATGGCTACACGCCTGAATTTGATTTTGATGTTAAGTATGCTGGGCCACACACCTGAATTTGAATCTTGATTAGCAGAATAGGCCACACTCCTGGATTTGGATCTTAAGTCAATCAGGGTTGTGCTATATAAGAAGTGAATGGAATGTTTAATTAACATTATCGACATGCTGATAGCTAACGCTATGGACAGAGTTCTTGATTATATGTGAGCCAGGTTAGAGTTAAATGTTGTGCACAGTCGTTATGACTGACCAAAGAGTGATGTTTGGATTATCTGATTGATCTATTGGCTTTAATTGGGTACATTATCCATGTTAGAGATGGTGATGGAATGATATCTTGAAGCATAGGGGTAGTACTGTTATATCAACCCAGGCAACTGAGTTTGTTTTATCCAACTGAGAACATTCGTCCTGGAGGAAATGTTGATTGGAACAACATTCTTAGGTATGGGGGTGTCATGAGTCGGCCAAATGTTCTCGAGCATTTAGGCAAATTAAGGGTAGTTTTGCTGTTGTTGAGAGCAAGTTCCTTGGGTTGTTCAAGTGTGCGAACTCAGGAATCACCAGAGGGGAATACCCCAGGTCGTGTACTGAGGGAGGGGGAGTTACTGGGAAGTGTTTCGCATGTCCGAGGGATAGTGACAAGGAGTTGGCGACCTGCCGGTCCTGGGTAGAGGAGTGTCCAGTCCGACCACTGGCTGGCTATTCACTGGGTTCTCCAGTGGGCCTGAAGGGAAGGCGATCGTGTCAGGTGACCGTCACGGGTAGGTGACCGTCAGCCTGCAGGCAGAGTACAGCGACCATTCAGTCATCCTTGTTCTGAGGAATGAATGGAAGGGTGCGGCCTATTGAGTGGTTTGCGCCTTGTTGTCTATAGAGGTAGTAAATACTTGAAGCATCAGTCATGGCTGGTAGAGAAGTCCAGGCTGTTAGTACAATGGGTACCTTCGGGGAATCGAACATGAGTTTGAATAGGAGGTTATGCATTAACCACTTGGTACCCAAGTCTTGGTTAGCGCTAGTAGCTGTTGTGTGTGTGTATGTGTAGGTGACTAGTGATTCCATTGGTGGAATGAAAATAACTTGGGAATTTATTGGTACAAATCGTGTGATGTGTGTGTGCCCGTGATTCCATTGGTTGAGCCAGTTAAACTCGGGTTCTCTCTTCTTTGAGAACGAATATAAGGTGCTTGGAAAACCAAGAAGGTGTGACTCACTTAAGGGAAAGTGAACTCGCCCGTCTTGCTGAGGGCTCAAGAAAATACAGCGTGAAGCAGAGGTTAGCTGTCGCCTCGTGTCTCCTGGGTGGGGACGTATGAGAGTGGAGGTTGCTGTAGCCTCAGAGCCGACGACGAGAAAAATTGTCTCCCGTGTGGGGACGGTCGATAGCAAGACGTGTCAGCCTGTTGGAGCCTAGACAGGGAGCTGCCAGACAACGGTGGGGTGTTTGCAGCCAGAGAGACCTGTGGGAGAGGCCGACAGGAGCCCTTTCCGTGGAGAGGGCGAAGTACGGTGGAGTCCGGGAGACTCGGTGTGAGGGTGCGAATCAAGCTACGTTGCCAGTGTCCCCAACTGGGATTTGGTCAATCGGGAGGACACAACGGGTGTGGCAGCTTCAGCTCGTAGTCGCACAGTGTGATGAGAGAAACTGACGATCAACCAAGGAATGCTGGCAAGTTACGGACGTTTTATTTGTTCTTAAGTTTATAAGAGTGCAAACAGAATTGTGGAATATTGTCTTTCCTGGTTAATGAAGAGTAATGAAGGAAAGGGGATGCGATTTATGAGATTGTCTGTATGATGTTTACATTGTTGTATGATACAGATAGTTGTGTTGTGTAGTGACGGGTGGGGGCTCGGAGTCAAGTTAAATTAAGTTGATTATTTTCTATGAAATGTTATTGGTTTCCCGTCACCTTTGTGCGGGCCCGATGTGAGTGACAGAGTGCGTGTGCCTATGCGAGAGTGCATTTTGGTTGTGGAAGCGTAAATACTTCTGTCTATAACCCCTGCATCCCTGAATATAAAAATCATATTTTAATAAAGAGGGGGGGGCGTCAGAGACCCGTCACAATATATATATATATATATATATTTATATATATTATATATTATATATATATATATATGATTTTAAAATGAAGAGATTAAAACCTACAAGCTTGTTTCAAGCTAAGAACGCTCTCCTCAGGGTATACAATACAATTTGGGCACGCCACGGTGTTATATATTGTGGTGTGTGGGCGTGTGAGTTCTGTGCGTGTGGCACGTGGCCTGCCGGTTTTCTTTTTTGGGGCGCGTTCAGGGGGGACGTGTTACAGAATGGTGGATTGACAAAGATTTCCATTTATGCCTGCAATTTGTTTATCATTTTTATTTTAGAGTTCGGGGATGTAGGGGGGTTTACATTATCAGCCACTTTTCTGTATACGGGTTGCTTTTTTTTGGAAATGTTGTTGTATGGTTTTTCTCTTTTTTAATTTTCCATGATATGTTGAAATTGTTTTCTTATTTTTCAGCTTCAAAATTTTTTAAATTTAATTCTTTTTGGTTTTTATTTTTTTCTTTTTGAAAGATTTTTTGGTTTGCATAGGGTTTTTAAAAGTGGCTTGCCGTGTTTTCCATGTATTTTTTATACTGTCTGTTTTTTCCGGTTGGTACAAATATTGTTGTAGAGACTTTTTTTTCGGGGGCCGGGTTTTTTTTTTTGTGAAATTACAAAGTCCCCTTTAGAAAACAGAAAAAAGGGTCTGTTCAACCCCATTGCTCAACCCCGGGGTTTTTTGGGAAAAAGTGGCCTGAAAGCCCCTTTTTCCCCTGTGGGGGAAAGAGAGAGAGAGAAAATACCGGCAGACAGCGGGAAAAGAGAGAGACGGGGAAGAAAAAAAGCAGACAGAGAGGGGGGGCAGACAGAACAAACACACCTCTTTTCTCTCTCTCAATTAATGCAAAAAATCCCCCACCTTCTTTGACTAATTTCCCCTACAAACTTTGAACGGGGTGAAATCTGATCACTTAATTTACGGCTCGGGGCAGTTTGCCCCTACCCTTCTTTTAAACAAAAAACACACTCTTTTGGGGTTGCCCACTTTTGGAAAAAGTCTAGATTGCATCAGATCGAGGCTGTCGCGTGGCCGACCGGGCCGTCATGTTTGGCCACCACTCAAAAGGCTGTGGTTTCTCGGTGTGCCCACGGGGTTTTTAATTGTTTTATTTTAAAATGGCTAAAACTTACGAAAACAGGTTTGTTATTCGGGCCATAAGTTTTTTTTTAACTGTTGTTAAGTATTGTTGAAAGAATTATTGAGTTTCATGAAGGGCAAGCAAACTATTCACTGTTTGCCCGCAAGCGGGCGTTGTTAACAGTTCCTCGCTAACAGCGAGAGCCGCCTTTTTCTTGTTCTTCATTCGTTTTAAAATTAGTTAAGGGGGGGGAAAACACGATGATTCGTATTTAATTTTTTTGCTGTTCCCCCAATAAAAAATGTTTCTTTGTTTAGACTTGTTTGTTTGTTAACTATGTTCAGTGTTCGGGGGCAAGTGTTCTGGTATTAAGATGTTATACTTTTCTACTTTTTTTTTTCAAACCATTATTTTTCAAGTGTGCTTTTTTGCAACTGAATGGCGTTTGAATGTTTTGGCAAACAAACTGTGGGTTGGGAAGGACCTTAGTAATCTCGTTGGAGGGGAGGGTTGTGGCTGCACATCTTCATTAAATGCTTCAAATATACAATGCGGATTTATTACAACCTACAAAAACTATGTGTAACAGATAGGCGGCCGAGGCCAAAATTTAAATCGCTACGAACGCGCGACCTCGTTGACACAGCGCACGGAAGCACCAAAAAATCATAAAAGCGGAGCTGGGTTTGCCAGGTGAGGGGTGGGGTGGGGGGGGTATTCTTTTAGGTTACAGCGCGCCAGGTGTCGTTAGCGGGGGGTTGTATTGTCATTAAAAGGTTTGGGGTGAGTGAAAAAGATATTTACGGGGTTTTTTGGCAGGTTGGTTTTTTGTTTATATAATTTTTGTTTTGGCGAAAAAAAGTTGGGGGGTTTTTTAAAGCGACAATCTTACGGCTGTTGAGACCCTGAAAATTTTGTTTTGCTTTGGAGATTGGAAAGCAGCGGGCCCTTTAATTCTCGAAAATTTAACTAGCGCTTTCCCTGGCGGTCAAAGGTCACAGTGGCAACCCGTTTCTTCTTTTGAAGATCTTTTTTTAGGTTGTGCTTTGCTAACAGTGCGCGCGCCTGTAAGACGGCTGAAAGCACCAAGCAATATGGGTCAATCAGGCGACCCCCTTTTTTAACCTAAAAAGCGCACGAGCTAACTGACGTAAGATTTTTTTTTTGTTTCTGCAAATGCGGGAGGGGTTTGGGTTTGTTTAGAGTTGATGCCTTGAATTTTCCCAAGACTTTTTGACTTTGTAATATTGCTGTGTTTGGCTTCACGCTTCGCTTCAACGTCCTGCTTCAATTTTTTTTGGCCCCGCACACCCGCACGCCCCCCACCCCCACCCACGCACGCACGTCCCCCCACCCCCCCCCACGCACGCAGCCCCCCCCACCCCCCCCCACGCAGACGCTCCCACCCCACCCCACGCACGCACGTCCCCCCCCCCCCCCCCGGGTGTCTTTGTGTGTTTTTTGTTTGTTTGTGTTTTTTGTTTGTTTTGTCCTCCCCCCACGCATGCACCCCCCCCCCCACCTGCCCCCCCCCCCACCCCAATGCAACATCAAGTTCCTTTCAAGTTTTAAAAAGTTATTTTTAAGTTTTTATTAAGTTACTTCAAATTTTGTCTTAAAGGGGTCTTCTCTTACCCCAAGTTTTTATTTTAAGTTACTTCTAAGTTTTAAAAGTTTTTTAAATAAGTTCTGTTTTAAGTTTTTAAATTAAGTTCTTGATAAAGTTTTAAATGTTCTTGTTAAGTCCCCTTTTAAAGTCAACCAAGTTCTTTTTAAAATTTATTTTTAAAAATTATCAAAAAATACAAGCTATGTTTTTTTCTTAAAAATGTAGATGTCTAATATAGTACACCCACGCCTAAAAAAACTTTCCCACGTTGGTATGCTTGCTCGGCTTTTTTTGCATATTTTAAGGAAGGTCTTACTCCGAACACCCCCTTGATTAAATTTGGTCTTGGAAATGTCTTTTATAGACCCCAGTCTTTATTTATTGACTTCATCATTTTTAATCCCATGATTTTTTTTATAAAAAAATTTAAAATTTTTTCCCTTTTTAAAATGGATAAAAATGATGCTTTGTTATTGGGGGTTTTGGCGTGCTGGTGTCTTTTTCTGTTTTTAGTGGCTCAGATTTTTTTTTTTCTTTCGTTTCGTTCCCATTTTTTTAATTTTTTTAAAACAGAAAAACCCCCCCCCAGCGCAGAAAGGGCGCCAAAAATGGAACTTTTTAAGTTAAATTTTCCCCTAAAGCTTGGGGGCCCTTGTATACATGGGGTTTTTATGTAGCAGAATCCTTTTTTGGGCGTTGGAGGTGTTATGTTTTCATGATGAGTCATATTTGTAACTTTAATTTTTTTTTTGTTGTTCCACTTGCTAATTTTTTCCCTGCTTCAACCCCCCGGGTTTTTAATTTCTCTCCGCCTGTTTCAGCTTTTTTCTGGGTTACTTTCCCCCCCTGTTCAGTTTTTTTTGGTTTGCTGATTTTCTAGATCGTTCTTTTTGAAGGAATTAAAATTTATGATTAAAATTTATTAACCCATGTTTAATGGCGATAAAAATTTTAAAAAATTATAGTATAAATCACCCCTAGGACTCTAATGACTTTGTTAAAACTGGTCTGTTTTAAATATACGTAAGTCTTGTAAAAATCAAGGGAGCAAATCTCTGACTAGTTTATGAAAAACAAAAAAACGTTGCCCCACTTTTCCCCCTTCTAGACCCCAGCGCGCTTCATACGTTTGAACTTTATAATGTCTTGTGGGGGGGCTCTGTTAAATCTGTTAAATGCTGAATTCATTCGGGGAAACTGTTTTGTTTTTCCCCCGCTGCCAAAGAATAACCCCTTTCCCTTTTTTGGGCAAAAAGTTTGATCATAACTTGGTCTTTCTAAGTTCAGGGGGGTTTGGCTGCCTTGTACGTGGGAGATCATCGCGTTCATTTTTTTATTAAATTTAATTTTTTTATTTTAAAAAAATGAGCACCAAAAAAAATGTTGCTAACCTTGTATACCTTCTGTTTTATTGGGGGCTAAGTGTAGGATACCCCCATGCTTGGAAAAAAGTTGTTAAAATTAAACAGCAGATTTTGGAAAAATAATTTAGGATTCAGCAAAGTATTGCTTCATTGCGCTTCGGTTGCCAAAAGTTTTTTGTTAAGAAAGAATAATTCCAGCATTATAAATATGTAAAAAAAAAAATCATTTTAAAAAATGGTTTCATCGCATAATGATAGGCGGCGCTGTGGTGTGCGCTTGCTTTTGGGGCAGTAAATTTTGCTTTTAGAAAACGGGGGATGACAGCGAGAGAAAAAGACATAAAAAAGCTTGGGGAACTAGCGCTCCCAAAAAAACGCCTTGAAAGGCAGAGACTTGGAGTTAATTTTATTAATGACACCTGAAAGGGGGGATGCAGTTTTCACTTTAAAAATGTTGATCAACAAAAAAACAATATTATCTAGTAACGGGAAAACCCAAATCGAGACTTGCCCCCCCAAAAAATTCAGGCTTTTATCAACCTCAAAAAAAAAAAGATGCAAGAAATCGGGTTTTTGTCGTTGGTAGCCGTGTGTTTTGTTGCGCAAAATTTTGGGCTGAAAAAAAAAATGAACAAAATCTATTTGCCCAAAGGTATTGGAAGGGCAACAGCTTTAAAAAGCAAGCCAAAGCAGTGGGTCGTAAAAACAGAAAAAGAATGTTATCTAAAAAGCGATTTGGCAAATTTATTTACTGCCCCTAACGAATACAGAGACCACACTTTTTAAATAAAACCCAAAACGCACCCTAAAATGGATCTTCTATATTTACCCTCTGATAGGATTAGACGAAAAAGATTAAGTACGCACTTACAGTCATTGATTTGTTTAAGATACAAAGTGGGGAAAACCAAAACCCAAAAAGATGCTTTGCGTTCTGTTGCCATACACTGTTCCAACGAGGCCATTAACTTTCCTCGCATGATTCATTTGATGATGGAAAAAAAAATTTAAAAGGGGCCAAGTGAATAAATTATTTTTTAAAACATGAGTTCCATTAAAAAAGGCACCCAGGATTCCAGTCACAGGCTTTGTTGAAAATTTAAAAACAAACTTTTAGCCGAAGACTTTTTTCCTACCTTTTCACGGGCTGTTTGAAAATTTCCCGCAACACAGAATGGGTTAGAAGATTCCCCCTCAGTTTTGCGCGAAAGAAATAAGAATTTTAAAAAGGCCTAAAACAGTCAAGCATCAAAAGAAAAAAATAAATGTTTGTTGAAGGAGGTTTCATCCGGAAAAACTTTTCCCTTTTGGTTGAAAGTAAGGTACCTTTATTTCCGGGGGAAGCAAAGGGACACTGCATCAGGGCAACAGATCCTTTTGGGTTTGACCCTACGAATAAAAAAGATTGAAAAAATGAACCCCCCCCTGATTATTCGAAAAAGGCACAACAAAACAGCCAGCCCCCGATCTTTTGTGAAAGAAGAACTGCGAAATTTCCCCCAGGACGTTTGCTTTAATTAATTTACGGTTCTCCGTCCCCAAATTTTGCATATAAAAAACTCTGGATTAACAAAACCCTTTTTGTGTTTTTTTCTATCTAATGCTTTTTGTTACAATGTTGTGTTGATTCAGTAGTTTAAATTCCCCTTTTTTACGTTGCTGTAAAAAATTTTTATTGCCAAAAATGCTTCTTTGTGTTGTTGTGATTTTTTTTTGGCCCCAAAACCCGTGCGGTTTTCCCCTTTGGTTTTTTAAATGATTTTCTCCTGGCCGAAATCTGTCTTTTTGCCTTAACCCCCACATACTCCTTGTCACCTTTCCAAAAAAATTCTCTTCATTTTTCCCAAAAAACCTTTTTTTATAATTGAATGCAAGGCAAACTTTGGGGTAATCAATGATCTCCCACCTGCATGCCTTTAGCCACTTCCTTTTTCCTGTTTTATAGATGTTTTCAGGGGGGATTTTTAACAAAAATCTGTTTTCGGGAAAAGTACCTGGATCGGGTTTACGGGGGCTTAAGTGTAAAAAAGAAATTCAAACATCAAAAGCTTTGATAATTCAAAAACAGTAAACCCAAAATAAGGTTTGTAAATTTGACTTTCTTTTTTTTCATTTTTATCCAAAAAGGTGTCATAAATTTTGAAAGTCCTGAAATTGGTTTTGAAAGCAGCTTAATTGCTTCGTTCTCTTTGGTACTAATCTGACATTTTGCGCTTGTGCGGATTCTCCATAGTTTTCCCAAAACAGCTGTTGTTATCAGCTTAAAAAAGTCTTTTTCTAGAAATCTGGGGATTTATTTCGGTTCTGTTCTTCATGAGTAGGGTTTTTCTGAACTTTTTTGATCAAAAGCAATTATGCGATGGACAGGTTCTTTAAACCATGTCTTAAATAAAATTGTGAGCTTAATAAAGACAAAATTTTTTTTTCCCTCGAAGATTAGGCACAGTTTAGGTTTTTTCTTTGGACCCCTTTTAGACTTTCTGTGCTAATGGTTAGTCTTTTATGCAGGTCATGGAGTTCTGGGAATTTTCAAGAAACTTCTAGAATGAAACCCGCTTTTGATAGGCGTTAAACTGCCCAAACCATTTAAATGCTTTTTGAATATTTTCGTCCTGTGTACTTTTTAAAAATTTGCAAATGGAAGCGATTGGCCATTGCCCCCCATAAGTTGTTTGCATCTAAATACATAAGAAATTTTGCCCTTTTATTGGATCATAGTCGTCCAAGTATTTGTTTTTTTGTTTCAAAAATGAGCGACGCCATACTAATTCCCCCACGCAATCCGTTTTCAATCTCTGGTCAGGGAAAAATCCGAAAATAAATCAATCTGTACTAGTAACTTAAAAAAGCATCCCAACTCCCCCGGGCGCAAAAATGAAATGCGCAGGATCCAAACTGTAATGTTTCATGCAGGTTTTCCCTTTTTTTCAAAGAGTCCCCAAAAAATACATTGCCATCAAGTGGGTCATGTAGTCTCCCATCTTTTTTACCTCAAAACTTTTGCCACCATTTTTGGCATGCGGGTAATCAGAGCATGTGCCCTTTCCTTTTAAGACAAAAAGAACCCCCTTTTGGGGGAGGTGTCTTCGTCAAACCCTTCCCCAAAACGTTCATGTACTAAAAGGGGAAAAACCCCCTTTCAAAACAAGATTTGGATCAAAATATTCTTCCGTTATTGGGCAGGACTTTAAAGGACAACCCGTGACTTAATGATCCCATATGTTTGATAAGTCGTGAAAAATTTATTTGTGAAAAATGTACTTTTCTGTGTGGCAATGCATGCTCCCCTGAAGGTTGCCCATGCTTTCATTATAATGGGAGTCAAAACCCTGCGTTGTGAAGAATACAGGCAGTTCCAGTTTTTGGGATAAAACTTTATTTTGAAGATTGCATTTACTGTGCGCTGCCCCTCAAAAATTCCCACTATTGGATATGGTCTTTAGTGGGGTTTACCTTTGGGCGTTAGCTCAAACCGCAAATCCAACATGCGTGGCTGAATATGTTGTTGGTCTTCAGCCCCATTATGATTTCGATAAGTTTAGTTTTTAAAACGGCTTTTAGCACTTGCGCATGCTTTTTAAAAAATGTTTCGAGCTTTGGTCCTCTATATTTTCTGGTCTGAAATAAACGCCACCCGCCTAACAAAATGAAGGCAAATGAAAAAATCGATGATTCTCTTAAAATTTTTTTTCGAATTTTGTGGTGTGCCCTCTAAGGAAAAAACGACCAAAGTCGCGTAAAATAGTATGGACTTGTTTGCAGCTTTTTCCCTTCTTAAAACAACTTTAGCCCTGGGGGGGCGTAGTTAGTTCTGTTTACTCTACAGAACTTTTAAAATGTTTTATATGTTCCTTGCGGCTTGCACAGAGGGAAATTTTCTTGTTAAACATTTTCTGCGAAATCTTGTTGTTAGTTTTTTTTGAAGTAGCCTAATAATCTGTCATTGGGTTAAATGTGAAGGGGCAGCCCTGTGGCGAAAATTTTAGGGTAAGTCCTTACTTTTGGCTGGTTCGCCTAGTTGGATGTTTTGGACACTTTAATTGGCACCAAATTTGTTTCCTCATCCCATGTGTAACATTAACGTTATTGGGTTGTTTTGTTTTTCAAACGTCAATTTTTTTACACTAAAAGGAAAGGGTTTCCATTGAAGTTAAATCTTTGCGATTGCCCGAAGTTAGTCACCTCTCTCTGGCGCGGGACATGGGGTTTCATTTGCAAGAAACGCACCACATGAAAAAATTTGTTGCTGATTTTTTATGTTTAAAAAGTCTCTTTAAAAAACCCAAATCCCGAGGGACGGAATGTAAGCCTTGTACAATCGGTGCTACTTTGCCTGTTTTAATTAAAACTCTAAGACTTGCCCTTGACCCCCAGGCCTCTCATTTTTGGCTTTTCAGCCGCAGCGTCAAAAAGTGCAAGCGTTCGTCTGCCCCAAACCGGGGTGTTAAGTCATTTGAGGAAAGAATGTTTGGTTTTGTCGAGACCCAGACTTTTAAAATTTTCTTCATTTTTTTGTTCATAGTCGATTTAAAAAGCTAAATTACTTTAACCGGGGGGTCTATTGTTAGGGTTTCTGGAACTTTAGAAAAAGCATGAACAACCTTGCCTGTGTTTTTTGGGGCAAGATTCTAATCAAACATTCATGCTCTTGATAAACGTCTCTCTCCCGGCATTCTTCAACAAATTTGTTTGTCCTTTATATTTACCATGCTGTCCTTCTTTTCTAAGCCAAAATATTTATTTAAATTAAAAAAAAAAAAACTTTAAACAAACCAATATCAACGGTCTTTTTTCGTTGGATCTAAAAATAAATAATAAACACCCTTCGGTGTTGTTAATGTGATTGTTTAGAACAGAGTTTAAAGTCTCGTTTACTTTTTTTAAGATTCCTTTTTTATCTGCTCGGGGGCTGGTGTTGGAAAAATTGTCCTCGCCTTTTTTTGAAGATCAAACTTTTGTTTTTGAGTCTAAAAAACGGCCTGAAAAAAACCACCCCCCCCCCACCCAGTTTTTAAAAGATAATTTTCTTATTATTTGAACCATGCTGTGTTTCTTTTGGAGTTTTAGTTTTTTTTTTTTTTTTACGGCACCTAAAGCTAATGACACGGCCCAGAGCTAAGACAAACCTCCTAGAGGTAAAGCGGGGTGCGCCTATGCCCCCTTTTCTAAAAGAACAAACTCGTTCCCGCTGAAAAGAGCACTTATAGTCGATGCTCCCTATTACATAAGTAAAAGCATTAAAGGGACAAAAAACCCTTTGTTTGGTTTTTGCTGTATTTTGAAAGGTTTGCTCATACTTGCTGCATTTGCGTAAAGTTTGTTAATCTAAAAAGGTTTTTATGTTTGGGGTTTTACTATTCTTCTTTGGCGGGCGCTGTAGGCACTTTTGGGTAAAATTGAACGACAGCTTTTTTTAAAATAAAATAATTTGTATTTATATCTTTTTTTTGTTATTTTCAAAATTCAGCTGCGCATATAATTTAAAAAAAAAATGTACTTTAAAAGGGTTTTTTCGGCTTCTTCTTTTACAATTTGAAGTTTTTTACGTCCTCACAGCTCTCCCGCTTCCATGCAAAAGATTATCCCCTGTTGGGGCCTTTGGTCAATCCCTAACCGTATTTTGTTGTTTAAAAAACTCAACCTAACTTGTGAAGATGTAATCTTTAGAAAAAGGTCTGCTGTTAGACTTTACCCCCCACCCCCAAACAATTTTCTTTTTTCGAAAAAAAATGATAAGGTCTAAGCCCGCAGCGTGATTTGGTTGGACTACCATTTAATTGTACATTGACTTTTGCTATTTTAGGGTTTTAAAAAAATTTTTACTTGCTCTTTTTAAGGGTTTTCATCTTCAACAGCAATAAAATCCCTTTTAAACGTTTGCTGCGCACTAAAACTAAAAAATTTCCTTGGTCTGCCCCTGCTTTGGGATTGTTTATGTGAATCATCTTTCGTAATATTTGATAATTTTGACTGATATTGTTGCTCAAAACGCTTGCTAAATTGGGTTGCTAACAACGTCAAACTCTAACGAGATGTCGAATTTGTAAAATTGCTTCGGTGTTGTTGATCTGATAACAGTTTGTATTTGTTAAAATTTTTTCATTGACATTGTTTTTAATGCTCCTTGAAAAAATTTGGGGATGCGTTTTTCAACTCAAATCTAAGGGGAAAGAAAAGCGAATCGCAAACTTTCGGCTTCTACTTTTTGCCGTCTTTAGTATCTTCGCGCCTTTCATGTTTTGTGCTTCTTATTTTCGATTCCTTTAAAAGCAAGATAGCCCTTTTTTTTTCCCGGGTTTGCCATAGATCAGAAAAGGTTAAAAAAAATGTCTGCATTGTGTAAAGAAAATATTTCTTGCCCCCCAAGTTTTTAGAAATTTTCTTAACAATTGCCCCCCCAAATTTGGACAATGTCCCCGTTTTTGTCGTTGTTGAAAACGAGTATTTTTGAAAGTAAAACGCGCGAGCCCGGGACAATCACTTCTCTGCTCCTAGGGCCGGAAAATTTTACAGTAAAATTTGATCTGCTTTAATAGTAGATGGTTATTTGGAACGTAAATTTTCCCTTTTTTTTCCCCTTTACGCCCAAAGGGTTCTTTCAGTCTTTATGCGGGTCAAAATCGAGCCATATGCAGTAACATTTTTTATAAAAACAAAATAAAAAAATTATTTTAAAGAAACATGGCAGGGATTGAAAATGAAGTATGATGTTTTTTTATCGTGGGGGAATGAGTGATTCCCCTTGGGAGCGGGATGCTCGGGGCTCTCATTGCTGATGAATTAGCAGAAATGGGGGTCATTTCCAAAATCCCCGGTTTAAAATTAAAAGAAAGTAAGGTCAAAACATTTTTTCCAAAGTTTAGGCCAAAAACCTCCCCAAATTTTTTTGCCCAATGATTTTGAAGTAAAAGATAACCTTTGTTTGTGAGGACGACCCAAAGGCAACTTTTAGCTTTCAACTAAAAAAGCCCATCAAAGTTTTTGCCCTGGGCTCAATTTGAAATAGCTCCCCCGCGACGTACAAAATCGCCTTGGCCCCGTTAGGCCAAAATTAAGGGCGGAGGCAGTTGCTAAAATTTAAAACCACTGCAAGAACCCCCAACAGTTTCCAAAGCAAAAAAGGACTTAAGAATTAAATCAATCAGCAGGTGAATTTAATAAAGTAAAAGAAGCAGAATCCCGTTTTTTCAGAAGAAACAGCGTTAAAGTAACACGCTCGCCGCTCCCCTGCGAGAAATAGGGGCCCTTGATCGTACTTTAAGAACCATCAGAGGCGAATTAACAAACAATTTAGCAAAACTAGTGAATAGATGGATATAAGAAGAGAAAAAAAAAAAACTCGTTGGGTGATGACGCCAACTTAGGGGTGAATTAAAGAAAGAATAAACCCCAAAAACTAAAAAATCTTGAACAAGAAAAATCAGCAAGACTAGAATGCTAACTACTAACCGGCCCAAATTTCGAAATCAAGTGAATAGAATAAAAGAAACATCAAAAATTTTTATGAAGACACAACGCTAGAGACGAATCCCAAAAACTGTTTAGAGAGCAAGGAGTCACTTAGTGCGTTATAACACCTTTTGGGTTTGCAATAAGACCTGGTGTTGGCTTTACAGGCGGCGGTGGGGGTCAAAGTCCCGTGCCTCCGCCCCCTCCCTGTAAATCGGGTAAAAAAAAAGCTGTCATCTTGCAAGTTTATTAAAAAAATTTGCTGGAAGCCGTGAAAAGCTTTACCCGGGGTATTGGGGAGTTTGTCAGTGGGTTTTGTTACTGCAAACAAAATAGTTGGCTTTATGGCCGAGCATTATGGGCTTAGTTTTTCTTAATAGTTGGGTTTTTAAAATTTTAGTAAAAATAAAGGGGTTCCTAGGCCAGTTAATCCCAAAAAAAGCGCTGTCTTTTCATATTCATGGTACGCGAACAGAGTCCGGATTTGCTGAGTCTTCAATGGCCTTTGGGGTTTGGGCCGCGGGGGTTGGTGTTTTCTTGGGCGTTCTTTTACTGCTTCAATTTACTGGCTCAGAATTTTTTTCGTTTTTCCCAACCTTTGTTCTTGCCTGCTATAAAATTTTTTATTATAGTTTATTATTTTTCCTTCTGGGCCCTTAATCGAAGGGAGCATGTATTTAAACCCTGCCCCGCAAGTCTACTTCGACTTGCTTTTGTAAAACATTTGGTACCTTTTTAAATTGAAGGGAAATTAAAAAGTAGAATTAAAGGCGCCTCTAAATTTGTAAGTATTTTTTTGCGCGTCAAAGCCTTTGAGGATCGTTTGCTTGATCTTGCTGTGCTTGCGACCCTAGCAAAAAACCCCCAAAAGTAAGTACGAATAAGTCGTTTATTTTGTTTTTTTCCCGCCCCATTTTGGCCTTTAAAAATGCTAAATAAATTTGTTTTCCTGCGTTTTTGTCTTGCTTTGGCCGAGGTGGAAAATGTTGCGCTTAAAAGAAGATGTGTAAAGGGGGATTCCATAAAATTAAAAATTCTGTGCTGCCCCAAAAATAAGGGGGGCCTGACCTGTTAAGTCCAAAAATTTTTTCTAAATTTCCCTCTTGGTGTTAATATTTAATTGTTACAGATCCTTTCAAAAGCTTTTTGTCTATATGTTTTTGAAGATTAAACGTTTTCATTTGGTAAAAGGCGCTCGCAGTTCAGTCAAAATAGCCCAAAGGTTAAAAAAAATGAAAATTTTTACCTGACCTACCAAAGGATCGGAGATTTAAATGTCGCTACCCTCCACCCCAGTTTATGCACAAAAACGCAAAGTTTAATGGTTTTGATAAAAATCATCGGTGACTAAACCCCGCTTCGGATGTGTCTTTTTTAATAGGGGGGGTTTGATATCTGTTTAATGGCACCACCTTTTTATGAAAAAGCGACCCTCTGGGTACGAAAAGTGAGGGTGGGCATTGGGGTTTTTTTTTAAGATTGTTGCGGCCCAACAGAATATTTTGCTCAGTATATTTGAATGCACTCATTTTTAATTTGTTTTAAAAAATGTTTTTAACAATAAAAACCAAACCGCCCTTCGTTTTTGAACTGCTTTGATAAAAATTGCGGGGAAAAACGGCGGTCCCCGAAAATTTTTCAAAGTCTTTTGGTTTAATATACTAAAACAAGGGGAAAAAATAAAAATTACAAAAATGAAAGGGGGAACAAACGACGTTAAACAGTTTAAAAATACCGGTGGTTATTTGGGTTTTGCTCATAAAAGAACAATGGGAAATTAGACATTACTCTTAAACTTAACAATGCAAATCTTAAAAAACATTTAACATTCAAACTGAGAAAGCAAAATACGATTTTGTAAAAAAACTAGTAAAATGTGGCTTTAATTTGCATTACCCCCTCATAGTTTTAGTGTTTTTGCCAGTTTAAAAATACGTTTTTAGGGGAAAACCCCTCAATCTTGCATTACATTTATTCTCTTTTCATTTAGATGACTAAGCATGTGAAAACTTTTGTGGAAGGCCCCCCTGTTTTAAGACCTCTGCCCTCGGGGAAATGCATTTGCATTTGAAATTATACTTCCCCCAATTTACAGTTTTAAAAAATTTGTTTTGTGGGGGGGTCGGTTTATTTAAAATTAAAAATCAAAGACAAAAACGGGGGGAAATCGTAAAATGTGTAACCCGCACATTGTTTTGGAAATAAAATAATACGCTACTAAAAAAAATGCGGTGGGCCCGAAGAACCGGAGTTACATTAGCGCCCGTGAGGTGTATAAAAATTAGAATTAAAAGACCTTGCAGACTTGCGGCTTTGAACGAAAAGGGGAGATAGGCCTTTTTATGGGTTTGGTAACTAAAGTGGTGATTTTAAAAGCAAAGGGTTAGTGACTAAAAAAGTTTCCTAACTAGAACAGCTGCGCAACTTTAAAACCAAAAAATGTTGGCAGTTTGAATATAAAATAGTTCGAAAACCCTGACCCAAATGGACTTTAGAACCATATTTGAATGGGAAAAAAAATTTTTAAATTTATAAGCCATTTACTATTTTAGCCGCCAAAAAAATTTCAGAAAAGCATTCCTCTGGGCCCTTTTCATGTAAGTCTTACCAGAGGACAATGTCAGAAAGAGATTGAAAAAAGCCTTGGGGAAAAAACAGTACATCCTCCACAGAGAGAAAAGTTTTTTTAAAGATGCTTCTCAAAATTACAGTTTATTTGCAAATGAATTTTTGGAACACTTCACAAAAATATTTGAAAATTTTTTTTCTTTAAAAAATGTAAAAAGGGGTGGGGTTGTGGGGATTAGTGACGTCCTAAAAAGGGAAATTTTAATTAGCTGGCAAAAAATTAGCTTGAAAAACTTAAAATTACCGTCGTCATTTTCACAATGGGGAGGATTAAAGGGCATAAAAACAACAACAAAAACATATTAGTCTAAATAGAAAAAATCTACAAACTGAAATTTGGGTTTTCTTTCGCATTTAGGCCTCATAGGGTTTTATTACACTGAAAAAGTTTTAACAGAGGACATGAAAAAAACAATAACCGGTTTTTTTTAAATTCTGTTATAAAATATGAGCAGTTAAACTTTTGACCAAAAACCCCTATTGTTCTTGATTTGTGGACAAAAGGTTTGGAAAAAATTTTCCTCCTGTTTCAAACGTTTATCTTTTAATTTTGACATATTTTAATTTTTTTGCCAAAACTTAAAAAAGGAAAAAAAGCATTCATAAAGAAGGTTTATATGGCAATGATACATATATTTGTTGATCCTAGCAAAAAATGAGTGAGTGTTTAGCGTTTTATAGACTGTTTAAGGGAAAGCAGACCTATTTTTTATAGATGATGTTCGCGAAAGAGGGCATAGTTTAAAAAAAAGAAATACTTTGCAAAAAATTTGGTTTCAGTGGAAGCATCTGGAAAAGTGTGTGGATTTATGCCGAAATTAAACCGTTTTAAAAAACTTTTGAGAACGTTAAAAACTGTAGTGTTTTTTTCAATGAAAGACAAGCTCTTTGAAGGGAAAGTTTGCGCGAAAATGGTTATTGAAAATGCCCGGAAAAACACAGGATTAAGCAAAACAAAAATTTAAAAGTTTTTAAATTTATTTAAAAAGGGATAACCCTGCACAGTATGTTTGTTTTAGATAATCGTTTTTTTTTGGTTATTGACGCTTATTGTCAGAGAACAGTAAAATCGCTTGCGTGTGTGTGTGTGGTCTGCCTGCCTCTTGTCGTCGTCTTCTCCTCTCTGTCTCTCTTTCTCTGTCTGTCTGCCGGGTGATTCTCTCTCTCTCTTTCCGCCACGGAAAAAGGGGGGCTTTAAGGCCACTTTCGCCAAAAACTCGGGGTTTTAGCAAATGGTCAGGATTGGGAAATATGTTTCTCCTTTCTACCCTCTTTGGTTTTTGTTTTTTTTGGTTTTATTGGAGAATCTTTATTTTTAAGGGTTTGGCATCAAGTATATAGCTTGACGGTTTTTTTGTTGAATATTTTAGATAGTAAAGTTCTTTTTGGGAAAGATGTTTTTTAAGGATTCTGAAATTCTTTTCCTAGTTGTTTTTGTTCTTCCATTTGGAGGGGTTTTTCCATATACTTTTCTTTTCCTTTTTTTTTGTTGCTTTTTTCTTGTTATCGGGGGTTTTATTGTAATTTGTATTGTAGCCACTTTTTTTCGCGCCTTTTATTGCTGCTGCATGTTTTAATTTTTTCAGCTTGGACAGTTTGATAAACTTTTTTTTATACCATTAGGTTGGTTTTTTAAGATGTGGGTGGGTGGTTACTTTGATGTTACGTGCAGGGTGTCATTAGGTTTTTTAATGGTTTGTATGTATTCCTTAAGGCTAATTTTGTCAAATAAATTTACTGATTTTTTGTTTGGGTTCACTGTGATTTTTTGGTTATGGCTTTTAAAAAATTTTTCAAGTTCTTTTTTTTTTGTTTTCAAAGTTTTTGGTTTATTGTTTAACCCTGGCAAAACCGTCTTCGTATAAGCCCAACCCGTTTTACCAAGTATTTTCTGATATGAGACCAGGAAAATCCAAAAAATTAAAAAAGTTCGCTCCATTAAAATCCCCTGTGAATGAAAGTGGAAATTTTTGTGTTTTTTTTTTTCCAAGTTTCACTGTTGCTTGGGGAGGTTTTCATGTGGGGAATGATGCCATCTCAGATCGTTTATTTGTATATTTTTTGGCAATTTTGAGCTTTGTAAGAATTCCTCACAATGGAAGGGTAGAGTCCCCTATGCAAAAAAATGAACACTGATTTTCTGTTTGTTCAATTTTTTAAACCATTGGGTAACTTCGTAACTATTTTTCCAGAGATTGTATTCAGTGTTTGTTTTTATGTCCTCTATTGCTTTTTCCAGGATCGTTTTACTAATTTTGCCCAATTCAGATTTTGATGGGTTTATCAGTCTACAAGTAGGGTTGTTGAGAAAGTTAGGTTTGTGGTCTTTAAGGGTTATAAAGGCTTCTTTTATTGCTGTTGCTTCTATTCTATCACCTAAATCCATCTGGTGCACAAGTTCGTTTTCTTTTTTTGCAGATGTTGTCATATGTGGTCTTATCAGCTTTGTTTTATAATTTTTCTGAATATTTTTGTTGAGGAGTTGAGAGTACTCATCAGTTTCCATTTTATAGAAATTGTTTGTCTTGTCCGCCTTTATGAATATGTTTTTGTCATTCTGGATTTGTTTTATGTTATTATTCAATGTTGTTTGGAAATTGTTATGTGGTTTTCTGAAATCAATATTAGCTATTAGTTTTTTCATGCTTTCTTCAAAAGGTTTCAATTCCTCTATTATAGGTGGCGATCTCCATGACTTAAACCCATAAGTTTTTTTATCTTCCTTTTTGGCATCTGGGTTCAAAACGAAAAACGCTTTCCACCTCATGTTGCGCACAAATGTTTCAGTCTGCTCTATGAGTTTTTTCATGTAGAGTTGTGGATTTGAAAAAGGTATATTTTGGGTGGACTGCCCAAAGTTAATTCTCTCCATATTAAATTTAGGTTCTGCTAGGCCACAGTGCTCAACGTGAGGAGCAATCAATAAATATATATCCATATCTTTTGACCTCCCTTGCATCCTTGAATGGATCCTCAAGCATAGGCTCAAAGATTCTCCCTTACATTTTATACTGTTTCAATAATGCTTTTAGTTTTTCAGCAACTTTTTCCTCTCCACACCTTTGTTTTGTTATGTTACATTTTACTACCCTTCGCTGGCTGCTTTGGGGGTGCTGTTGGATTCTTTTTTGAACCCTTGGCGGTGAGAACACCACAAAAATTATGGACTGTGGTGTGTCTCTATTTGACACCAAGAGCAAAGACACAATCAGCGCTATACCCTGAGGAGAGCGTTTTTAGCTTGAAACAAGCTTGTAGGTTTTAATCTCTTCATTTTAAAATCCTATTTTAAACTGGTATATATACATATACAAACTAATAAATTCCAAGGATAAGTACCAAGCACCATTCCAGCAACTTACAGAGCAGCTTGGTGTTGCAATGACTGCGAGAAATATTCAATTCTAAACAAAGCTTGCTCTTATGTCTTAGATTAAAGAAATAGGGGGAGATAAGCATTCATATCTGCAGTGATAGATAAGTCTGCCTAATTAATAGTATGTGGGTGAATGGGAAATAATAAATGCTTCTCAAAATGAGCCTTCAGCAAGCTTATAGTCTCCAAGGGAGAGAACAATCTCCAATGGGGAGGAAACTCACAAACATATAACTCCTGGTCAGGTACCGATATTTCGAAACCTGATTGTTTCTCCACAGTGAGCGCGGAAAGTGGTAGTTTGACTCCTCTGCCTTTTCAGTTTTAAGAGAATGCTGTCTCAGAAAAAGGCTGGTGTGCAATACCATAGTATGTTTGTTTATCAGCGATTATTTCGTACCTTTAGCTAATCAGATGACCAACAATAATAATAATGACACTAGGTTCTGCTGTAATTTAGATACTTCCACCCTAGACTGGGAAATAACAGAATTTTGAAGTTTAAAATGCAATACAATCCCTTTGGAATGGTAAAGCTGCTGGAAACCGATGGGTTTAGTGGTGAATTAGTTGTTTCTTTTTTGACCAAATTTTTCAATAGACTGATTCCGGGACATTTCCACTCATGTGGTCAGAAGCAATTATACATCATCTGCATAAAAAAGGTAATGTTAATTTTCCGGACAATTACTGAGGCATATCATTGTTAAATATCAGTGGCAAATTATACACCTCTGTTCTGAGCAAACGTCTTACAGAGTGGGTACTAAAGGCATATGATTTGACTGAAGAAGGTTTTAGGTATAAGTTTCACGAGGTGAGAATCGAACAGGGTGAGACATACACACAGTTCGGAGTTAGACTGAATCACTATTTCAACAAGTGGGTAGAACTTAGTGGAGTAGACAGTGATTTTGAAGTCCTCGAGACACTAGTGATGAAGGAACAGATACTTGATGGTTGTGGGACGGGCCTCACAATCCACATTAAGGAAAAAGGTGCAACCACAATAGCTGAGGTACTTGAGACAGCAGAGACTTTCGGCGAAGCAAGGCGTGATTTGCCTGAACAAGAGGAAAGCCCGGAAGCGTATTCAGAGGATAGCAGGCCAGCATATGACTCACACGATGAGTCAATATTGCATGCCCATAGGCCAACGGCATCACGTGAGCAAACAAGGGTGAAAACCAATAGCTGCGTTGCTAGGAATGAGCGTACCTGTTTTCTGTGCGATAAGACAGGACACTTGGCTAGAGACTGCCGATTTAGGCCCCGGAAACCTGCAGCAATGAGGGTCAGGCCAAGTGAGAGGCCTGTAGAAAAAGATGAAAAAGATGGCAGTGTTATGTTGTCTAGATTGTGCAGTGTGTTCACAGATTCAGGCGATAACATGGATGTGCACAAAGGCAGAGTAGGGGAAAATGCGGTTAATGCCATTAGAGACTCTGGGTGCACTGGCGTAATGGTGAAGGAACCCCTGGTTAAGAAGGGACAATTCACAGGTAAAACACAGAGGTGTAGGCAAATAGATGGAACAGTAGCAGAATTCAAAACGGCCCATGTGTTCATTGCTACATCATTTTATAGTGGAAGTGTACAGGCTTTGGCTGTTCCGAAGCCACCATACGATTTGGTAATTGGGAACATTTCAGGAGCAAGTGGGTATGAAAACCCAGACCGTGATTTCTGTGTTGAATCAGAGAAACGAACTCACGGGAGAGAAAGGCCTCAGGCGATCACACTTCAGAAAGCACTGGAGTGTGTCCAGTGAGACTAACCGCACTCACTTATGGGCAGAACAAAAGGGTGATTACTCGCTTAGAAAACTTGTTGGTTTTGCTCACAGAGGGCAGAAGAAAAATGTTAAAGAGGGTACGATCGTTTTTGAGTTGGAGAACGGCATATTGTACCGAACTTTTACTCATTCGCGTTCGGGAAAAACGAAGAAGCAGATCGTTGTGCCTGTGAAATGCAGAAAAGCCGTAATGTCCAAAAAACATGTGACGTCAGCCTCTGGCCATCTCGGTAAGAAGGCCTCACAAGAGGCAGTGACGCGAGAGTACTACTGGCCCGGTATCCTTGGTGATATCAGGCGTTCCTGTGCACACTGCAGCACATGTCGTGGGGTACGGAAAGATACAGAGAATGAGATCAGACAAGTCTCACCCAAAAGGGGGCCATAGGCCAAATAAAAATGGTCGGGCGAAAAGAGTCAGGTAGTGTGTGCGTGTATATTGTGCAGCATCGTGTATGCATGATGTGGCTGGTTGCAGACCACGTGTATGAAGAGAAAGGGAGATAATTTCCATAGAAACATAATGTTTATCTTTATAGAGCTGGTGGAGATTTCAGACTTGTGTTAATATTTGCTTGGTTAGTGTGTATGGTGTTGATTTTTCTCTAATTTTGTTGCAAGACAAATCTTGCATGCGTTCTCTGGTGTAAGTAGGCTTATTAGAAGCCTAGATTAGAGTCGGTTTAAATGAGGGAATTGTGAGAGTTTCAACTCCTTGAATGTGTTTTAGCCAATGCAGGGCATTGTCTCAAAGTGGGGGAATGCTGTGTATTTATCTAAAGCCTTTAATACTAGAAACCACTTCTCGTACGATGTTTGATGTTTGATTCAATTGAAGATATACTTTTGTTTTTCCATTTTATTTTAGTGTTATCACCATTATTTCCCCTCCCATTCCCAATTTTCATACCCCTTGATGACATGGCAGATTAGCCTATCATTACATTTCGTTCGGTCGTTCTCTCTCTCTCTCTCTCTCTCTCCCCTCTCTCTCTCTCTCTCTCTCTCTCTCTCTCTCTCTCTCTCTCTCTTTTCTCTCCACACACACACACACCACACACACAACACACCACACACACACACACACACCACACACACACATTTGTAAACTGTATTTAAAGCTACCCCAGTCCCGTTTGAGCAGGCAAGGCTATGATATGATACTTTTAGAAATTGAAAAAAGGTAAAGAAACTGGGCTCATAAATTAAAGAAATTCTTTTCAGAATAGGGTTTTGGAATAGTGTGGATGACACAGGAAGTAGGAAATGAGCAACAGTTCATTGCGAAATTTAAAGACAGGCTTGTTTATCTTTTATACAGAATGGCACTCAGATGTGGAAAGTAAAGACAAATATCCTGTTTTTTTTTCATTTAAAAGTGTGTTTCATTCTGAAAAGTCTCTCAGTGTCATAACAGATAAATGGCACAGAATAAATTACGCAAGATTTAGATTGAGAACTTTAAGTTTTAATGCGAAAAAAAGATGTTTTGAATGTGAAACATCCACATAATCTCCTTGTCCTGCATGCAGACACATTATAGATGATGAAGAACACTTTCTGTTCTACTGTACTGCTTATAATGAAGTGCAGACAAATTGTTCATTTTTCCAGGTAGATATAGCGAAAAGACAAAATGTTGCTGTCGTGTTATCATCAGATGATGAACTTGGGATTAAATCAGTTGCGAAATTCATCGTGGAAGCATTGATAATTAGACAGATGAAGGATAGTGAAATTCAAGATAATGTTTTATAAGAGATATCTAAATGAATATTATCATTTATTGCATGTAAAAGAGATCAGTAAGATACAATGTCATCATTTGATTAACTGGATGGTCGAGTCACTCTTAAGATTTTGTTCTGTTTTGTTGTTTGTTTGTTATAGTTTTTAACCTTACAGCATTACTACTGTGCATGAGCACATTAGGAAACGTACGATTTTTTTCCCCACCACCACCCCCGCTTTATTATTTTTTTGTCTTTTTTTTCCTTCTTTGTTTCTTTTTTTGTTTGATTTTTTTGCCTTTTTTTCCTATTTGTTTTTCACTTTTCTTCCTTTATTTTTTGGGTTTTTTGGTCCTTTTTTTCTTGTTTTTTCTTCCCTTCAACTCTCATGCACCATGCGGGTCTGTATGATGTATTGCTATCAATCGACATTAATTTGCTTGTTTTAATGTGTCAAGGGCGTTAAACCTCTCACAAAGGCATTAAACGCTTAGAGGCAAAGGGACGTTGTATGTAGTATACAAATAGGCAATAGACGCATTAACCAGGGTGCCGTACCCACCGCACACGGTCGAACTGGGTCAAGGAGGATGAAGTGGTCAGGTGACAGATGGCACCTAAGGTAGTAGAGAGTTCGGACCTTCCCGCTAGCGAAAAGGGGGGGGGGGGGGGGGGGTGTAACCGCTAGGACCTCGGTGCACCAAAGTGGGTGCTAAATACTCAGTCAGCTGAGGTTCCTTTGTGAACAGTCGTTGAAGAGCAGGAGTCTTGGACTCGTTCAGTTGGTATTGCTGTGGGGCACTGTGTTGGTTCTATTGTCAGGCTGGTTGAATGCGCGTGGGCGTTGTTGTCATAGTCCTCTTTAAGATAATTACTGTGTTAAAGTGGCCCTCGAAATTGGCGGGAAATTTCAATGTCCATCTGGTGCCAAGTGGTTGTTTGCTAATCAATTAGGTAGGGATGTGTGTAAATGCTATTGTGTGGAAGAATGTAGCGAACAGAGAATTCAGGGTACTTATGAACAGGGGGTTTGAGAAGCAGCATGGACAAAGGTATGGCCCGAAGTGGAATCCTTTGTTTCTCTCCCTATATAAAGTGAGGGAGAACAACGAGAGAAGAGAAGAACACCACGACAGAGAGAGAGAGAGAGAGAGAGAGAGAGAGAGAGAGAGAGAGAGAGAGAGAGAGAGAGAGAGAGAGAGAAGGCAGAGGAGAGAGAGAAGGGAGGAGAGTGAGGAGGACAATAGGGTCGAGAGAAACGTGGTCTGGGAGATAGAAGATACAGCTAAGTCGTAGGGTTAAAGACAAGCTGGAAGAGAAGAAACTAAGTTTGAAGCTCAGAGGTGGGTGAAGACAGACAAACTAAAATTGAACCCAGAGGTGGGTGAAAGAGACGAAGAAGAAGAGTTCTACGTCGAGATCCCAGAGACGACCACAAAGACCCAGTTCTGAAGCCTGGAGCCAGTCAACCAAGGGCATAACCATCAAGCAGTGCTGAAGAAGACGTGAAGAGACTTTTTCAAGAACTGTGGTGTGTGGTGTGAAAGTGTGGTTGTGTGTGTGAAAACCTGGCCAGGTAAGAAGCCATTTTTTATTATAACCAGGATTAGGAAGTATTGATCTTTTATGTTTTGATATTTCATCGTGTGTGATTTGATTGTTAATGATTAATTATAAGTAGCATAGAAATTTGTGCATGGATGTGCACAAAGGCAGAGTGGGGGAAAATGCGGTTAATGCCATTAGAGACTAGGTGCACTGGCGTAATGGTGAAGGAATCCCTGGTTAAGAAGGGACAATTCACAGGTAAAATACAGAGGTGTAGACAAATAGATGGTACAGTAGCAGAATTCAAAACGGCCCATGTGTTCATTGCTACATCATTTTATAGTGGAAGTGTACAGGCTTTGGCTGTTCCGAAGCCACCATACGATTTGGTATCGGCGGGAAATTGCAATGTCCATCTGGTGCCAAGTGGTTGTTTGCTAATCAATTAGGTAGGGATGTGTGTAAATGCTATTGTGTGGAAGAATGTAGCGAACAGAGAATTCAGGGTACTTGTGACCAGGAGGTTTGAGAGTCAGCATGGACAAAGGTATGGCCCGAAGCGGAATCCTTTGTTTCCCTCCCTATATAAAGTGAGGGAGAACAACGAGAGAAGAGAAGAACACGATGCCAGAGAGGAGAGAGAGAGAGAGAGAGAGAGAGAGAGAGAGAGAGAGAGAGAGAGAGAGGAGAGAGAGAGAGAGAGAGAGAAGGGAGGAGAGTGAGGAGGACAATAGGGTCGAGAGAAACGTGGTCTGGGAGATAGAAGAGACAGCTAAGTCGTAGGGTTAAAGACTAGCTGGAAGAGAAGAAACTAAGTTTGAAGCCCAGAGGTGGGTGAAGACAGACAAACTAAAATTGAACCCAGAGGTGGGTGAAAGAGACGAAGAAGAAGAGTTCTACGTCGAGATCCCAGAGACAACCACGAAGACCCAGTCCTGAAGCCTGGAGCCAGTCAACCAAGGGCATCACCATCAAGCAGTGCTGAAGAAGACGTGAAGAGACTTTTTCAAGAACTGTGGTGTGTGGTGTGAAAGTGTGGTTGTGTGTGTGAAAACCTGGCCAGGTAAGAAGCCATTTTTATTATAACCCAGGATTAGGAAGTATTGATCTTTTATGTTTTGATATTTCATTGTGTGTGATTTGATTGTTCATGATTAATTATAAGTAGCATAGAAATTTGTATTTCTTGTTCTCAGTCCTGTTAGGAGAGAAACGAATGCGTGACATCCCCTTCCCAGAGAGAGGTGAATGTTTGGTGCACGCATGAGTGTGCATATGCGTGTATGAGTGCAGAGATAACCTTGGTGTGTTAAGCCTGACTAATAATACATCAACTTTGCACTTAAGCAATACCATCACGATTTCCCCCTTCCTGGACATAATGTTTTGGTGTTTGTTACAGCGCGTCAGGGTTTATTTTCGTACTAGTGTTTGGTGCAGTGACACTCTCACATTGTGTTTCACAAAAAGATACGAGGGTTATATATATTCAAAAAAAAAATTAAAGAAAAGAAGAAGAAGAAGAAGAAGAAGAAGAAGAAGAAGAAGAAAAAAAAAAAAAAGGATGCCCACACTTCGGGAAACCACCCTTAAAACGAAAGAAAAATATATCAAGAAGTACCAGAAGTGCACGAAGGAAAAAGGGGAGGAACAGAAAAAAAGGGGAGAGAGGAGAGAGAAGAGAGAGAGAAAAGGGGAGAGAAAAGAGGAGAAGGAGAAGAAGGAGAGAGAGAGAGAGGAGCGACGCTCATCCGAAAACCGCCTATTCTCCCCCAAAGGCCCCTTAAATGAAAAAGAGAGACCAAGGGAACAGAGGACACCTTGCAGCGAGACAACATATCAAAGAGAGAGAGAAGAGAGAAGAGAGAGGAGAGAGAGAGAGAAGGAAGGAGAGAGAGAGACAGACAGACAGACAGAAGAAGCAGACAGATAGCAGACGGGCAGTGGTGTTTTGTGTGAGGAGAAAATGAGAGAGAGAGAAGAGAGAAGAGAGAGAGAGAGAGAGAGGGGGGAAGGGAATTCTTTGTGGGTGTGTGGTGCGTGTGTGGTGTGTGGTGTGGTTGTGGTGTGGGGGGTTTTGTGTGTGTGGTGTTTTTTTTTAAAGTAATGACATTTCATGCGGAAAAAAATTTTTTGGCGTTGAACAAGCGAGGGTTATTCATTACTATGTGTGGTGCATTGAACTTTCTTCTGCTTTTTTTTTGCTGATATTTTTTTTTTTAAATTTAAACAACACTTCCCCTCCCCCCCTTTCCTTCCCTATATCCCACACCCACTGTTTGTGGTGGTGTGCGGCGTGCGTTTGAAAACATAT
This sequence comes from Conus ventricosus, assembly GCA_018398815.1. Classification (NCBI taxonomy): domain Eukaryota; kingdom Metazoa; phylum Mollusca; class Gastropoda; order Neogastropoda; family Conidae; genus Conus; species Conus ventricosus. The sequence continues at coordinate 10,982,799 of CM031603.1, read as the reverse complement.
TTGTAAAAGAAAAAGTTCAATTTTCAAAAAAGCCGTAGAAACATTACAAAGCGTCATGCTTTATTATTCGTTAACTAAAAAGACAAAACATGCAAAATTGGGTCGGCAAAAAATAGTGTGTGGGGGCCGCTTTTTACATTTTCTGCATTGTTTGTGTGAAAAGGGAACTGGGCGGGGTGATATTTTTACTCTTGGGTGTGTGTGTGTGGTGTGGTGTGTGTGGTGTGTGGTGTGTTTTTGTGTGTGTGGTTGTTTAGTGCGCGCGCGCGCATTTGTGTGTCTTTGTGCCGCGTGTGTGGCGTGTGTGCGCGTGCGTGTGTGCGTGCGCGCGAGCGCGCAGTGTGGTGCCCGGTGCTGTTTTTAACTTCCCTTTAAATTTTCCCCTGCTCAAAAACCACTTATATGGGATCGTGACATTGTCTTTTTAATCTTGCTTATGCACTTTTACCCACTAGCAAAATGTTTTTGATGCCACATAATTAGTGAAGATTTTCTTTTTAATATCCCGAATGTTCGACGAATGCGATTTCAGCCTACCTTAGAAAAAATATTTTCAATTTTTTTTAAACCCAAAATGTCTCCTGACGGACATTAAAAAAAAAAATGCTCAATGGTTCCATGTGTCCGGGCAATACCACATGAAAGGTTTTTGGGACACGCCCATTTTTTGTAGCATAATATTTGTGGGATAGATATTATGTAACAATTTCCATTGCAGCTCATGTAAGCGTACTTCTTTTGTTGCCAGTCTTGGCGTAAGCCACATCTTTTCACTCAATTCAATGTTCAGTTTTCTGCTCCAAAAATCTGCGGCATGTGGAGTTAACGCCACGGTTTGTTGTTACTCTTTTTCAAAAGATATTTTTTAATTTGTTTTGTTTTAGCGCAGAAATGATTTGCATCAGAGGTACCATGATTCTCCATTTCAAATCGTCTATTCCTATCTTTTATCAAGTCAACCCAAGTTTGTGGTATGGCATTTAGTAGAGCATTGTATTGAAACATGGTTATTGCCCTGCTTTGGTTAAGTAAGTCTTGTACTTTCACTAAAGTTAAAAAACGCCTTTCCTGCGTTTTAATAATATCGTTTATTGTGATAAGGCCTTTCTCTCGCCATTTTTCAAAATTGCGGACCTTACCTTTATATTTGATTAACTTATTATAAAAGAGACATTGAGTACCAATATATTTTGCAAGCACACTATCGCTATCTACTTTAGATTTGTTATCTACGTATGTTAATAGAACTTCTTTCCAAAAATTATTTTCGATTGTAGAGATCCCTGGTATGTCTTTAGGAGAACAGTTTATTTCAAATATTTTCCTCAGCTGAGGCTATTCTTTTCAAGTGCCAAAAAAGAATGAGGCACCATGTCTCAGTTTCTTTTGTTGTATAATCGTCCAGTCTACTGTACGTTGAAGGTATTTTGCAATTCAATCATGTCAACCATTCTTAACCCTCCTTCTTTATAATCTGCTTTCATGACCTTTCTTTTAATCTATTCAAAGGCTTTTCTGTTACTGTGTTTCCTTTGCCAAAGAAATGTATATAACATTGTATTAACTTTAATCAGTATTTCCTTTGGCAGTCCAACCAACTGCATAACATACATAAATTGGCTGGTCCAAAATGTCTTTATGATCACTATTTTACCATGTATGCTAAGGTCTCTCTTACTCCATTCTTTTATCATAGCTGTTTGAGTTTTCAGCCTACTTTTCCAGTTGTCTTCTATTTCTTTGGCCATTTTGTCTTTTGCAAAGGATATTCTTAAGATTTTTATTTTGACCACAATTTCAAAGGGTATGTTAAGAACTCTTTCATCAACATCACCTATTGCCAAGACTTTAGTTTTGCGTGTGTTTAGTTTCAAGCCAGAGAAACATGCAAATGTCTGAGAATATTTGTTGCCGTTGTTATATTATTCTGGTGTTTAAAAAAAAGGTTGTGTCGTCAGCCATCTGTTGGATTTTGATGCATGCGTTTGTTTCATTTCATATCTGTATTCCTTCAATACCACTATTTCTAATCTTAATAGCTAGCAGTTCTACAGCCAAAACGAAGGCTAAAGGGGAAAACGGACATCCTTGTCGAATACCACAATTAACATCAAAACTCTCCGAAATCCAGCCCCCATGATTTATGTGATTCACAGCCTTTTTTTTAACATTATTCGAATCCATTTCTTAAAATCGGGACCAAATCCAAAAACATCGAATGCTTTCAATAAGCACGTTTTTGCTATGGAGTCAAATGCTTTTGAATAATCAAGCGCTATTATAAAACCTGATTTACCTGTTTTGTTTACGTCATTGATTGCATCATCAATTGTACGAATGACTGTAGAAATATTTCGACCTTTAATGTAACCAGCCTGGTCTTCGCTGACCAGATGTTGTATAACACCACTTAGTCTCTGTGCCATAACTTTAGCTAGAATTTTATAGTCAGTGTTTGGTAAGGTAATAGGTCTCCAGCTAGCGAAAGGAGAACATCCTCGTGTCCTCGTGGTTTGAAACAAAGTGACAACTGTAGTCCTATTTTATTTTCGCTATTCATAAATGAACTCGTAAATGACGTTGCATTATCTGGAAAACATGGAATAAGCTTATCCCCCGATATTCTTCACATTCGTATTATGCTTTTTGCTGATGACGTTCTCCTTTCCCATTCTGTAATTGCCTCATGAGAAAAATGGTTTCACAATGGTATACAATTGCAAGTTGTGAATGAGTATAAATACTTAGGTGTCATTCTTTCTACTGGTTTAACTTTTTCGTGTTCTTTGAAGGACAAGGCGCTCAAAGCTAAAAAAAGAGTGTTTTTAGTACTTTGAAAATTTTGTGGTCTCTAGGCGAAAACAATCCAAAACTTTTTTTCAAAATTTTTGATAGCCAGATCCAGCCAATTTTAACATATGGTGCTGAAGTTTGGGGTTTAACTGTAAACCATGCTATAATTGAACGAGTACACCTTTTGGCTATTAAACGTCTTCTGAATGTAAGTGTTAATACACCAAGTGCACTTATATATTCCGAAACTGGCAGATACCCGTTATATATTCAGACTTTCATAAGATGTGTAAAATATTGGCTGAAATTGACCAGTATGGAAGATAGCCGTATCCCAAGAAAATCCTAAAAAAAAGTTATGTAGTCTGCATCATAAGGGCAAAAAGAACTGGGTAAGAAATATATGTTCGACATTATATAAATATGGTTTTGGATTTGTATGGGGAAATGAAGGGGTGGACAATGTTAAATGTGTTGTGCATGCCTTTAAACAAAGACTTGTTGACTGTTATGTACAAGACTTAGACGCTGCTATTAACTCAAAAGACAGATTTCAGTTCTACTCTTCGTTTCGAAAACTCTATGATGTTCCAGAATATTTGTGTAGAACAAAAAAAAAAACCCACACACACAACAACCATCTCTTAGAAAATACTTGACAAGAATTAGACTTGGAGTTTCACAACTAAGAATTCATGAATCTAGATTTTCAATCACAGGAATAAATAATGATTGTCTATTTTGTCCTGGTATTGAAGAATCTGAACTGCATGTTATACTAGTGTGTAATGAATACAGTTCTTTACAGAAAACCTTTATCCCAGCCAAATACCATTCTCATCCAAATGCATTCAAGCTGACTTTATTACTATCAGATGTCAGAATATGTAAACCTCTTGCTGTGTATTTAACTAAAGCCTTTAATACTAGAAACCACTTCTTGTACGATGTTTGATGTTTGATTCATTTGAAGATATACTTTTGCTTTTTCCGTTTTATTTTAGGTTTATCACCATTATTTCCCCTCCCGTTCCCAATGTTCATACCCCTGATGACATGGGCAGATTGGCCTATCATTAAATTTTGTTCGGTCGTTCTCTTCTCTCTCTCTCTCTCTCTCTCTCTCTCTCTCTCTCTCTCTCTCTCTCTCTCTCTCTCTCTCTCTCTCTCTCTCTCTCTCTCTCTCTCTCTCTCTCTCTCTCACACACACACACACACACACATTTGTGAAATGTATTAAGCACTGGTTGAAGATCTTAAAGCTACCCAATCCCATTTGAGCAGGCAAGGGTATGAAATGATACTTTTAGAAATGGAAAAAAAGGTAAAGAAAACTGGGCTCATAAATTAAAGAAAGTCCTTTCAGAACAGGGTTTTGGAATAGTGTGGATGATCCAGGAAGTAGGAAATGAGCAACAGTTTATTGCGGAATTTAAAGAAAGGCTTATTTATCTTACAGAACTGGCACTCAGATGTTGTATAACACCACTTAGTCTCTGTGCCATAACTTTAGCTAGGATTTTATAGTCAGTGTTTGTTAAGGTAATAGGTCTCCAGCTAGCGAAAGGAGAACATATGTCTCCAGTTTGTTAGATGTTCTTTATCCAGTTCTTTGCCTTTATGAATTAGTGTTATCACACCTTGGTATTGAGTATAAGACAGCTCATCTTTCTGAAAGGATTCACTGAAAGAGGCGGTTACAATATCTTTTAATTTAGGCCAGAAAAACTTCATGAATTCAACAGTTATTCCGTCCATACCTGGCGCTGATCTAGTTTTCATGCTTTGTAAAGCGCAAGATGTTTCATTGACAGTGACAAGACCTTCACATGAGTTGGAGTCAGTGGCACTAAGGCGAGGAATATCTTCTTCAGCAATAAAGTCGTGCGTAGCTTCAGTCACATTTGCAACGTCAGTCTTTTGATTGTAATGATTTCAATAGAAGGTCACCTCTTCTTTCATTATTTTGGTCTGGTCAGTGGTAGTAAACCCAGAATCTGATGCAAGACGAGTAATCACTTTTTTTTTTCTTTTCCTTACTTTTTCAAGGTTACAAAACTATTTCGTGTTTTCTTGTTTGTTTTTTTTTTCAATCCATTTCACTCCTGATCTAATTTGGGCTCCTCTCGTTTTTTGCATGTCTAGTAGTTTTAGTTTATGTTTAGTACTTAATAAATCATTCTGTAAGCGTGCATTTCCAGGGTCTTTTTTACGCGAAATTCGATGTCATGAAGTTGTTTTCGCAGGTCTAACTGTTCGTTTCTTCGACAACAAGCTAATCGTTTGCCAAAATCAACACAATAATTACGTATTTCGGATTTCGTAAGTTCCCATTTATCAACAGAATTTATAAGTTCCTTATTATTTACACAATGATCTATTAACGCACTCACATTTCTTTTTTTTACAAAACTTTCATGTCTGAGGTAGCTATTATTAAATCTCCAATACCCTGGACCTCTTATGAACTTGCTGTTTTCTAATTCTGTGACTACAGCTTTATGATCCGAATTAGAGACTGTATAATGTTCGCATGACGCAATAAAGGAAATAATATCTTCTGAAGCAAAGCAATAATCTAAACGACGAGCGATAAAAGGATGAAAGCGGTTCCAGGTATATTCTTTATCATTCTGATGGAAGACCTCCATACATCTGTCAAAGAGAGCTCACGTACACAGGTCTGAAAGCTTCAACTTCTACCTCATTGAAAGGATTTCCGGATATAACACCATGCTTGTTGTTTAAGACACAGTTGAAATCACCACATAAAATGATATTTTCAGCTTCAAAATCTTGCAGCTTCACATACAGGTTGTGGAAGAAACACCTTTTGTCCATAGAATCGTTAGGCGCATACACATTTACAATGGTGATCGGGATTTGCTCAAATTTAATATTGCAACAGTGCGATCCTCTGCTAAAACAAGTTCAATGTCATCATTAACATACTTGGAGACCAGTATAACTTCGCCCTTTCTTCGGGACGTACCCTCTTTTGCGAAAATCCTTCCGCCTTATTCTTTTTCCCATTGCGATTTTTCCTTTTCTACAACATGAGTTTCTTGCAAACACATGACATCAAACTTTTGACTTTTAAAGTATTTGAACAAACTATTACGGTTCATTTTATTTTTAGTCCCTGGCAGTTCAAAGAACAAATTCTAAACTTTTCCATTATCTACCAAGAAAGATTAATGAATGACTAAAACGAAGCACTGATCTCCCACAAAAGTCAGCAAAGCATTTCTATCTGAGAAAAAAAAAGAAAAAAAAGGGGGAGGGGGGTTGGATGGAGGATTGTTGGGGCGTGGGGGTGTGGGGGGGAGGGGAATGGGGGTTGACAGACAGGCAGCAAACAGGCAGGCAGACAAAATGACAGACAAAAGACCAAAATACACAGTAAGCCTAAACGCCGACACGTAATCAAAAATGACACTGACATTCAAGCAGGTTATTTTTCGTAATCGGAAACATCTGATCTTTCCTCTTCAGTGTCTGCATCACATTTAGTCTGTTTTTCTTATGGTGCTGAAGGGCTGTCCTGCTCACGACATCGCTGGCGCTTTGGAGTTTCTGAGCGGTTCCTTAGATTGTCTGAGTGGGGACCCATACTAGAATGCAGCGTTCAGAAACCGCCCGCCCTCGATCAGACTTTTCTCTTTGACTTTTTTTGTCGCTGGCAACGGGCTTACCTTTCCCGCCGCGTGTGTATCCCTTACCAATTGATTTGGAGGCAGGAGAGGTGGAGGATGGGTCGGAAATCTTGCTTCCGGAGTGGCCTGGTTGAGGAGTCTGAGGAGAACCAGTGGGAGGTAAACTCTCCTTGTCTCTGACATGACTATCTGGCCGGACTTTACAGCGGACATCTCCTCTCTTATGCCCTGGTTCCTTGCACTCACGACACACAACCTTATTCACACACAGAGACACATGGTCGTTAGGCTGTAGACAGTTTGAGCAAACAACAGATTTCATAACATTGTGCTGTTGTTTATGGAAAATTTTGGCAGTAAATGGACCTACTTGTAATGCTTTTTCGAGAGGGTTAGCTGGGAGGATTCTGAAGACGAATCTTCTCCCCGTTTCGAAACGAGTAAGTTTATTGTCTGCATCCCTGTATCGTTCCATTTTTATATTAGATCGGAGTTCACATCCAATTTTAGTCAAGGAGTGTTCTATTTCACTGTTGGCTACCGACATAGGGATGTCTGCAACCCACACCTTCGTAGCAGGTTTTTCTTCCCCGGAATCCGCTCTCAGAATAAACGGATTGGTGTTGGCTAATTGGATCAGAGTATTCCGGACAGTCACACCTTTGACCAGAAGATCGTTCCTTGCCTGTGTGGTAGCCGGGTAGATCCTCCAAAGGCCTCTGATGTCCTGGGCACCAACGATGCTGCCACTGCCTGCCGTACGCTTCGCAGCCAGACACAGCTCCAGTCCTGTTACGCGGTTTTCAGCCGAGTCCGGAATGTCCCGATTTTTGAGAAAAAC
>CM031603.1:10958009-10970509 GCA_018398815.1 Conus ventricosus | reverse complement strand
TCCTCTCTCTCTCTTCTCTCTGCTTGCCTGCGTGTCTGTCTGTCTGCGTGTCCCTCTGCCTCTCTGTCTGTCTGTCTGTCTCTCTGTCTCTCTCTCGGTCTGTCTTTCTCTCTCACTCCCCCCCTCTCTCTCTTTCTCCCCCATCTCTCTCTTTCTGCCTGTGTGCATGTGTGTGTGTGTGTGCGTGTGTGTGTGTGTGTGTGTGTGTGTGTGTGTGTGTGTGTGTGTGTGTGTGTGTGTGTGTGTGTGTGTGTGTGTGTGTGTGTGTATGTGTGTGCGTGTGTGTGTGTGGCGTTGAGAAACAGAGGAGAGAGAGAGAGAGAGAGAGAGAGAGAGAGAGAGAGAGAGAGAGAGAGAGAGAAGAGAGAGAGAGAGAGAGAGAGAGAGAGAGAGAGAGAGAATGGATTTACTCGAACACACACACACACACACACACACACGCACACACACACACACACACACACACCACACACACACACACACACACACACACACACACACACACACACACACACACACACACACACACCCCACACACACACACAAACACGCACGCACGGACGCACGCACGCACGCACGCACACAAACACACACACACACACACACACACACACACACACACACACACACACACACACACACACACACACACACACACACGCACACACACAACACACACACACACTTTCAAAAGAAAAAGAAAATCCTTTAGATGTGCCCAGGTAAGTTTGTAAACAAAACTGGCAGCACTTCTTCCAGAGTAAGTCTTTTTTGGAGTAATTTCCTTACAGCACCCTCTCGTGTACTTCCAATTTCCGCCCAAGCACAGCTCGCATAGGAATGATATGGGTCCATGACATTGTTTAAGTTTCTATTGGTTTTGCCTCCTCAAGGTGAAATTGGTAGGAGATAATCTGCAAAGTTCTTAAATGCAGATGATTATTATTGGTAGAATATAGTTGTTTTGCTGTCAGTCCAGGTGCAGCTTTCGTTAGTTTCTATGCATGCATGAGGTATTGTTCTTTGCACTTCTTTCACAATATCTGATAGATCGTCTGATCCACGCACAGATACACATTCCCAGGCAGACCGTTTGTGACAATGCATCTGTCTGCAAGCATCCATCGACTTCACGGAGAACATCAAGAAAATGGTACTATACTGGCCCTATTGGTACCGGATTGCTTGGCATTGGACCCTTTTGGTAGAACTGAATCTCAATCGTGCAGCATGGTTTTGGTACTGGGCTCTGCTGGTACCCAGACTTGATGGTAATGGTCCGAGTTGGACGCTGGACACAGCTTTTGCCAGTCTTTCTCTTAAATTACATCACTCCATGGCCATGTATGAAAAGACAGATGTTGACCAAAACCGTACCTCGATCACATCAGCAAAAATGCACAGATATCTTAGGCTGCAAAAGGTGTCACCTGTATAGTATAAGTGCCATACATGCGCCGTGGGGATAAATGTTTTTCTTTTTGTGTGTGTGTGCACATTGAACCCACATTGAAAACTCACCTTTGCAGGTTGCTTGCTCTTCATTGGTCACTTTTGTTTGAATATCGATTTGTGCTGTTAGAATTAGATTGCCTGACACTTCGGCGGACAAGAGAGGGCAGGAGCTTGGCAGAAAAAAATGATTAGCAAGGAGGAGAAGAAGAGGTTGAAGAAGTCTAATAGAGTTGAGACAGAGTTGCACTCTCGATTATTGGTATTGTTATATAGTGTTGATTCTGGGGTGAGTATGAGATGTGTATACATATTTGACAATTTCCAATACAAGCGTTTAACGCAGTCTCGTTTTTTTTTTTTTTTTTCGTTTTGATCGTGATCAGAATTATTTCCAAAGTCTACCTTTTCACAAAATTGATAGGTAAGATGTGGATCGTGTGATCGGACATCAATTAAGTGATTAATTAAGGCTGGTAAGATATTGCCTTTTCTTTTTAGGATAAGCACCCGGTACGCGAAAGGTGACATAGATACATAGGCCATGGCAGCCCCTCGTAGACTTTGAGATGATGAGAGATATCCGCTGCTAATAGAATTTTGAATTGTTCTGAAATTTCATGTGCAATTTGTCCACATGGAACAAAACCAGTACTTTGATAAATAAGAATTAGGGTCTGTGGAACCAGAATAATTGAATTGTATGGAGCAAAATTGACGAATGTATGGCCTAAGGAAAAAAACAAAGTGTGTATAATGAGTGATTGTATTGAAGTCAGTATGACTTGGGTATCATTCTCTGCGAGGTACTATAAGAAGAAATCGTCTCGTTGAATGATAATGTTATATTGGAGAGAAAAAGAAAAGAAAAAAAAAGAGGAGATATTAAAACGCCCTCGCGCCAAAAGAAGTGGGGTAAATAGAACGGGAAAGAAGTTACCGGAGGAAAATTTTAAGATTGAGTTCTAGTTTGTTTTAATGAAAAGGAGTCAGATGTGTGGTTGCGTGTGGAACGCGTGGTTGTTGCTGTATTCATGTGTTTACATGGAGACCGTTGGGTGACAATAAGCTAGGACTAAAACCGCTCGTTACAGATCGAAACAAGATGCAAAGCATATAAACGTACTCCCAGTATATCCTGAATACGCGTGATATATTCCATAAAGAGGGAAAAACGTCTTGGGCTGGTGTAACCGTTAGTAATGGCCATATTGGTAAACATCGGCTATCATCTGTGACCTTTAATGAACATACTTACAAATTTTCAGAAAGATCCACCAAGAACTTTCTGAGATTTTCCATAAAGAAGAAAACCATTATGGGCCGTTAGTAACGGCTTTAACGGTAGACTTGAACATCAGGCATCATCCGTGACCCATAATGAATATACCTACAAATTTTCAGAAATATCGGCCACGTACATTCTGAGATATTCCAAGAAGAAGGAAAACCGTTAGGGGCCGTTATAGACGTTAGTAACGGCTATAACGGTAAAATACAACATCGGGCATCAACTGTGACCCATAATAACTACAAATTTTCAGAAAGATCGGCCAAGTACTTTCTGAGATATTCCATAAAAAAGAAAAAACGTTATGGGTTGTTATAGTCGATAGTAACAGCCATAACAGTAAACTAAAACGTCGGGCATGATCCGTGACCCATAGTGAACATACCTGCTAATTTTCACAATGATCGGCCAAGTACTTTCTGAGACATTTCGTAAAACAGAGGGGAAAAAACAGTTATGGGCCATTACAGCCATTAGTAACTGCTATAACGGTAAACTGAAACATCGGGCATCATCCGTAACCCATAGTGAACATACCTGCTAATTTTCACAAAGATCTGCCAAGTACGTTCGGAGATATTCCATAAAGAAGAAAAACCGTTACAGCCGTTAGTAACGGCTATAACGGCAAACTAAAACATCGGTCATAATCCGTGAACCACAATGAACATACCTGGTAATTTTCACAAGGACCGGCCAAGTACTTTCTGTATTAATATTCCATGAAGAAGAAAAACCGTTACAGGCCATTAGTAACGGCTATAACGGTAAACTAAAACATCGGGCATCATCCGTGGCCCATAATGAACATACCTGCTAATTTTCACAACGATCGGCTGAGAACGTTCGGAAATATTCCAATTAGAAGAACCCTTACAGGCTGTTAGAGCCGTTAGTAACGGCTCTAACTGTAACCTAAAACATCGGGCATTATTTGTGACCAATAATGAACATACGTACAAATTTTCAGAAATATCGGCCAAGTACCTTTTGAGATATTCCATTAAACAAACTGTTACAGGCCGTCACAGCCGTTAGCAACGGCTATAACGGTAAACTGAAACATCGGGCATCATTCGTGACCCATAATGAACATACCGGCTAATTTTCAGAAAGATCGGCCAAGTACTTTGGAGATATTCCGTAAAAAAGGAAAACCATTACAGGCCGTTAGGAACGGCTATAACGGTAAACTAAAACATCGGGCATTATTCGTGACCCATAATGAACATACCAACAAATTTTCAGAAAGATCGGCCAAGTACTTTCCGAGGTATTCCATAAAGAAGAAAAACCGTTACAGACGTTAGTAACGGCTAACATGGGGTAAACTAAAACATCGGATATCATCTGTAACCCATAATGGACAATATCTGGTAATTTTCACAAAGGTCAGGCAAGTACTTTTGGAGGTATTCCATAAAGAAGAAAAAAACGTTACAGGCTGTGAGAGCCGTTAGTAGCGGCTATAACGGTGAACTAAAACATCAGGCATCATTCATGACCTATAGTGAATACTCATGCTAATTTTCACAAAGATCGGGCATGTACTTTCGGAGATATTCCAAAAGAAGAAAATCCGTTACAGGCCGTTACAGCCGTTAGTAACGGTTATAACGGTAAACTAAAACATTGGGCATTATACTTTACCCACTATGAACATAACTACAAATTTTCAGAAAGATCGGCCAAGTACTTTTTGAGATATTGCATAAAGAAGGAAAACCGTTACAGGCCGTTACAGCCGTTAGTAACGGCTTTAACGGGGTAAACTAAAACATCGGACATCATCCGTGATCCATAATGACCATACCTAGAGAACGGAGAAATGTGTGTTCTGGCTCATCATCCGCTCTCAACTACTTTCGAGCGGATGATGACGCCAGAACACACATTTCTCCGTTCTCTGACAAGTAAAACTTTAACAGTGAATTAAAAATGATAATCCATCACACGTTTTCAATAACCAAAAAATAACGATTATCTGCAAACAAACATACTGTGTAGGATTATCCGTTTTCAATACTAATTTACTAAACTTGCTTGTCTTTTAAAACTAAGTTATATTTTTGACATAAAATCCGCACACTTATTCTGACTAATTTCTACCTACAAAACTTTGTATAACAGACAGGCAGACCCGCCATTAGGCTGAAACCTGATCACTTAATTTACGGCCAGCGCAGACAAGAGGCCTTCGTTCACATAGAACACAGCGCACAGTCAATTAGTTGTCAATGACGACAACACCCAACGTGCGTCTCCCTTGTTGTAACCAAAAAATCAATAAAACACGCCTCGCGACTGGGCTCGCGGCGCACTTTGGTCAGGTTAACTTGCAACATTATTGCATCAGCAAAATGTTCTTGAACATTCTCGACTGCCGCGTCGACACTACTACGTCGAGGCTGCTACGTCGGCAAGACCGGTTTCGCCATTCTTTCCCGGACTGCCACAGAAGAAGGTTGTTTTTTGACTGTGCTCCTGTGTGACCACTGTGTTTTAGTTGTGTTTTATTTTAAAATGGCTAACATGTTTACTGAAGAACAGGCTTGTGCTATTCAAGACCACAAGTTTTACTTTAACTGCATGTTAGAGTATTTGTCAAAAAAAGAATTAGGTGAAGCATGTTCTCTACCAGTTAAACCGAAAAGAAGCATTGCTTTTTTGGAAGGAACAGAAAAGGAAAAAAGTGAACCGACTGCTTTGGAAATGGACGACTATCTTAAAGGTTTGTTGGTTCAAGGAAATGAAAACGTTGAAAATATTGCTGCACAAGATATAGCCGGTTTCAATACATGTTTGACTATCGATGAGATGGTTCCTTATCTAAAAAATGGCGCTGCATTATTGAAAGTCGGCCAAAGCAAAACAATCCATCACGCGTTAATTGTTGGGCGCTGGCTTGAAACAGCTCAAGTCATGTCTAAAAAACAAAAACGCTACAAACATGGCGTTCATTTCTCAAGGCGCAGGTGAACATGGCTGATTCGTATGCTAGAAAACGTATTCAACTTTCTGTGTGTTTTTATAACTATCCTAAATTTCACAAGCTAGGAATCAGTATAAATGAACTGTGTAGCAAACGCCAAACCATTATTAGACTTATGCAACAGAATAACGATTTTCGAATGTTCTGGCAAACAAACTAGATAGGGCTAAGCAGACCTTAGTACATCTACCAGTATGGAGAGGAGTAGTGTGTAGCCAGCACTATCTCCATATAAATGCTCCAAATATACAATGACGGGTGTACTAACTACTGGTGATCAGAGCCGCCATAAAAGCTCGGCTACAGCAGTAACTGCTGTAACTCTGCCAAAGCCAGTTGCAAGCCTGGTTGAGAAAAGAGGAGCACAGCAAACTAGGCCAAGTGATCATATATGATCGCTTGACCTGCAAAGCGCGGCAGTTTGCCGCCAATGGCGTCAGCACGGAGCACCTGCAAACTAGGTCAAGCGATCATATATGATCACTTGGCCTGCAAAGCTCAGCGGCAAACTAGGCCAAACGACCCTATGTGATCACTTGGCCTAGTTGATTGAGGTGCGCGTGGGACACAACCTGTTCAGTCACAAGCAAGTGGCTCCCCAGTTTCACTTTGAGACACTTGGCACCTTCACCCCAAGTTACCCCCAAGTCACCCCAAGTCACCCCAAGTCCTTAATTAAGTTCTTGATTAAGTTACCCCAAGTCCTTAATTAAGTTTTTAATCAACTCACCCCAAGTCACCCTAAGTCCTTAATTAAGTTCTTGATTAAGTTACCCCAAGTCTTAATTAAGTTTTTAATCAACTCACCCCAAGTCACCCTAAGTCCTTAATTAAGTTCTTAATTAAGTTCTTAATTAAGTTACATCAAGTTCTTAATAAGTTCTTGATCAAGTTCTTACTCAAGTCAACCTAAGATCATAACTAAGTCATCCTTTAAGTACAACTAAGTTCTTATTCAAGTTATCTTATAATTATCAAAAAAATACAATCTATGTTTTGTATCTTAAATAGTAGATGTCTAATATAGTACACACACGCCTCAAAAAACGCGTCATCGCTGAGGATGTCTTGCTCAGCGTCCTCTGCGCAAGATCGGTTAGCATAGATTTTAATGAAGTTCTTACATCCTAAGCAACCGCATTGATTACAATTCTGGTCTATGGAAATGTCTTTTATAGACTCCATGTCTTTATTTATTGACTCCATCATTTTATAATACGCCATGATCTATTTTTATTTAAAAAAATTTAAAATTAAGTTCTTAAATATTATTACATTTCAAATGGATCAAAACGATCTTTCATTGTTGGCGGGTTTGGCATGTTTTTGTCTTCTGTATTTAGTGGTTCAGGTTGTTTTAACTTCTTTGGTTCTTGTTGCCATTGTTTATATTTTTATAACAGTAATAACCACCCCCAGCAGCAGCAAGGGCGCCAAAAATGGCAACAGTTTTAAGTTCAATATTCCATGAAGACTTTGGTGCTGTAGGCCTTGAATCACATGGAGTTTTTATAGCTGGCATTGAATCAACTTGTTCTGGCGTTGGCGGTGTTATGTTCTATTATATTCTGTGATTGTAACATTATTTTTTTTGTCTGTTCCACTCTGCTAATTTTTTTCCTGCTTTAACACGCCCAGGATGAGGATGCTTTTCACTGGTCTCCACCTGATTCAGTGTTTTCTGATTCTGCTGATTTTCTGGCTTGGTTACTTTCTCCACCTGATTCAGTGTTTTCTGATTCTGCTGATTTTCTGGCTCGTTCATTTTGAAGGGAAATAAAATCTATATGATTAAAAGTAATTAATCCCATGATTAATGGTGATAACAATGTTCCAAATCTGTAATATAGATCACAGCTTAGAGACTCTAATGTCTTTGTTATAACTGGATCCTGCGTTAAATCATACATAAAATCTTGTTCAGAATCAATGGGAGCAAATCTACTGACTAGTTTAGTGTATAAACTAAGAGCCGTTTGCCCGACACTTTTTACCATTCTCGACCCCAGCTGCGCTTCATACCTGTTGTGATACTTTACAATGTCTTGTGGCGACATCTGTTGAATTTGTTCTATGCTGAATTCAGTTCCGAGGAACTGTTTTGTTTTTCCACACGCCGCCAAAGAATACAGCCTTTCCTTTTTGGGCATAATAGCTTGGTCATCAACTTCTTCATTTGTAAGTCCAAGACAGTTTAGGCTGCTCTGTAGCTGTAGTAGATCATCGCTGTTCATGTTTTTTATTAATTATAATTATTTTATTTTTTAAAATGAGCGCCGAAAAAACTGTTGCCAACCTTGTATACCATTCTGCTGTTATTGGAGGTCTAAGTGTAGGATACACGATGCTTGGTAAAAGCCTGTTAAAATAAAAACTGGCAGATCTTGGCAAACTAGACTTTGAAGACTTGGCAAAACTGATTGCTGTTATTACAGCTTCGCTCGCTACGAAAGATTTTCTAGTTAAGCAAGATATAATTCCAGAGAATATAAATATGTAAAAAAAATACATTTATAAAAATGGCTTCACTCGTAATGATGATAGGCGGTGCAGTGGTGAATGCGCTTGCTTTTAGCGGAAGTAATTACGCATTTAGTAAACTGCGGGATGACGGCGAGAGAAAAAGACACAACAAAGCTATGGAGCAACTAGCCGCAGCACAAGATCACTATGAAAAGCAGAGAATTGAGCAGTTAGATTTCATTAACGATACCCTGAAAAAACAAGGACATGCAGCTTACACATTTAAAGATGTTGATCAAGCGATAAAAGAATATTACCTTGTAACAGGCAAGCCAATCGAGACATTGCCCCCACCAAAATTCAGCGACTTTTATCATCCATCAGAAAAACAAAAGATGCAAGAAATCGCGTTTATTGTCTTTGGTATGACTGTTGTGTATTTTGTTGCGCATAATATTGGCTGAATAAAAAATGAACAAAATCTATTATTCACCAAAAGGATATTGGAAGGGAATAACAGCAATCAAAAAGCTAAGCCAAGCAGCTGGAGTCAGTGAACAAACAGCGAAGGAATGGTTATCTAAACAAGCGATTTGGCAAATTTATTTACCTGCGCCTAGACGAATACAGAGACCACACTTTGTGAATACAATACCGAACGACACCCATCAAATGGATCTTCTATATTTACCCCATGATACGATTAGACGAAAAAGATTTAAGTACGCACTCACAGTCATTGACATGGCTTCAAGATACAAAGATGCAGAACCATTAACACAAAAGAGTGCTTCTGCTGTTGCTGTTGCCATACAACTGATATACCAACGAGGCCCTTTAACTTATCCTCGCATGATTCAAGTCGATGACGGAAAAGAATTTAAAGGTCGAGTGAATCAATTATTGTTAAAACATAGAGTTACCATTAAAAGAGGAATTCCGGGAGTTCACAGATCACAGGCTTTAGTTGAAAACTTTAACAAACAGTTAGCCGAAAGACTTTTTTCTTACCAGTATCACAGAGAGCTTATTGACAATTCTCGCAACACAGAATGGGTTAGAAGACTGCCCTCAGTTTTGCGCGCATTGAAAAATGAAGAATTTAAAGGCCTAAAACCAGTACAAGCAATCAAAAAACAAACAATAAATGCTGTTGAAGGAGACCCCAGTACACCCAGCAAACTATTACCATTTGGTTTAAAAGTAAGGTACCTTTATTTACCGGGGGAAGCAGAAGGGGACACTCGCATCAGGGCAACCGATCCAGTTTGGAGTGTTGATCCATATGAAATAAAAAGAATTGTAAAAATGAATCCGCCCGTGTATTATTTACGAGAAACTGACACAACGAAACAACCGGCTCCTCAAAGATCTTTTGTGAAGGAAGAACTGCAGATAATCCCACCAGACACAGTTCCGCTTTAATTAATTGACGGTTCTCCAATGTCCATATGCATATGAAAACTCTGGATTAACAAACACACGTTTTGTGTTTGTTCTATCTAATGACTTCTTTGTTACAACCGTTGTGTTGATCTCATGTAGATTAGATCGCAGTTTTACGTTGTCATGATGAAAAGTCTTATTATCAAACAATGCTTCTTTGTAGTTGTCATGAGATATGTTTGACTGCACAACACTGCGAGATATTCCCTTTGCTTTCTTAATGGTTTTCTCCTGGCTCGAAATACTGTACATTTTCGACCTTAAACCAATAAACTCCTTGATCACCTTTCCAGATAATTCATCCTTCATCTTTCCTAAAACCTTCTTATTAGTAATTGAATGCAAAGGCGAATCTTTAGGATAATCAGATGTGTCGTACCATCCCGCATGCCCTTTAGGCACTTCTATTTCCATGTCTTTATAGATGTCTTCAGTAGGGATATCTATAACAAAACTGTCAGTATCTGTGTAAAGCACTCTGGACTCAGGATACGAGGGCTTAAAGTAGTCATAAAGAAATTCTAACATCAAAGCTTTGATAATTCTAAAACAGTAAACCCAATAAATACAGGTTTGTCCAATTTGACTTTCGTTTTTTTCATCATTATGCCAAAAAGCTGATCATGAAATCTTCTGAAGTCCTGATAATTAGGTTTTGAAGTCAGCTTAATTGCTTCGTTCTCTTTAGTGACTAATCTGACATCTTTGCGCTTGTGCGGATTCTCCATAGTTTTTCCAAAACAGCTGTTGTTCATCAGCTTGAAAAAGTCTTTTTCTGAAGCATCTGTAGATTTAGTTCTGAGATCAGTGTTCTTCATGATGTATGGTTTCATGAACTGTTCTTGATCAAAAGCAATTATACGATGAACAGCTGTCAACTTCAAACCATGTCTTAAATAAAATTGTAGAAGTCTGTAATGACAGACATAATTTTTTTTGCCTCGAAGATTAGGCACAAGTTTAGGTGGTTCTGTTTTTGCCATCTTTAGGCTTTCTGCAGCTAATGGATAGTCATTATGCAGGTCATGGAGTTCATGGGGATATTCTAAGTCAACTTCTAGAATGTATCCGCGCTGTTGACCCGGCGTTAAACTGTTCAACCACTTTAATGCCTTTTGAATATTTTTCGGATCGCCGCCTGTGTACATTTTAAAGTTACGTAATGGAAGTGATTGCGCCATAGCCCAACCATACAGATTGTTTGCATCTAAATACATGAGATAGTTAGACCTTTTACTTGGATCATAATCATCTAGGTATTTGTTGTTTGCTTTACAGTAATGATGCGACGCCATACTAATTCCTCCACGCAATCCGTTTTCAATCATCTGAATCATTGGCAGGTCAGACAATAAATCAATCTGTACTCAGTAAACTTTAAGAAAGCGTCCCAACTCATCCCGGGCGCAGAATGTAATGCGCGGGATCCAGGCTATAATGTTTCATGCAGGTCTTCCTATAATTTTCAAAGACGTCCGCCAACAAACATACATCAGCCATCAAGTATGCATCATGATAGTCTCCATTGTTTTACACTCTAACTTCTGCCACGCATCTTGAGCATGCTGGTAATCGGAATCATGATGTCCTTTCCTCTAAGACTAGAAAAGAACGCGCCTTAGGCGGAAGTGTATCTTCATCAAACCTTTCCCAACTGTTCATGTACTCATAAGGGTAACGCCCTTTCTAACAAGAGTTGAGTCAAAATATTCTTCTGTTATTGGGCAGGACTTTAAGGACATAGCCAGCGACTCTAATGAAACCCATCATGTGTTGCATAGAGTCATAAAAGACATGTTATTTAAAGTGAAAACACATGTACTTTTCTGATGACTGTGCAATGCATGCTACCCTGAAGGCGTTGGTTACTGCTTGCATTATAAGGTGAGAGTCGTAACCTCGCAAGGTATGAAGAAGATGGGCAGCTTCCATGTCTTTGGTTCAAACTTTAGTTGAAGATTGCAGTTGTTGTGCGCTGCTCCTCTAAACTTCCACTAATGTGATCATGGTCTCTTACTGTTGGATTCGCTGCGTCTGATGAGAGGCCTAAACCGGCGGCAACAAAGGCCGCCCACAAATCCAACAATGTGTGGGCTGAGTCATACTGCTGTTGCTCTTCAGGCGTCATTATGATTTCAGATAAATTCAGATTATTAGAACAATCATTACGCACTTGCTGCATGCGCTGTAAAAAATCTTCTGGCCGCATTTGGTCCTCTGTATAATTCTGGCGTTGAATGAGCACCATCCGACTGACAACGATGAAAGCAAATGAACAAATCTGATGATTACTCACAAAGGCTGTTTTTGGAAGTCTCTGGGGGGTTGGTCCCTCATAAGGAACAATGAGTGATTCGAGTCTGCGTAAAACAACATATGGAGAATTTTGCAGTTTTTTCCAGTTCTTAAAACTAACTTTAGAACTGGTGGGGGCGTAGTTAGTTCTGTATTACAGTCAACTGGGCCGATACAATGTTTCTTATGTTCGCTCGCGGCTTGAGCAGATGGAATTCTTGTTAAACATTTTCTGCAGAATTCTTGTTTGCCATAATTTTTTGTAGTATGCGCAATAATCTACTCATTGTGCGTATCAATGCGTAATGCGGTAGCCCCGCTGGTAAAAACATCAGTAGTAAGTCAACTGATTTTTGTCTGGTTCGCCATCGATGGATGTTCTTGGACACTTATAGTGTAGATGTGTTTCCTCATCCATGTGTAGATATACAGTTATTGGTTGTTTTGTTCTTCAACTGATCATTTGGTCATACAACAGAAAGGGTATCCACTAAGTTAGATCATGATGTAAGGGTGATTGTTTTTCCTTTTTGGGGGGTTTTTCGGAAAAAATTTTTTTTC
>CM031603.1:10940179-10957909 GCA_018398815.1 Conus ventricosus | reverse complement strand
AAGAGGGGGTTTTTTTGGGGAAAATGAAAACAAGGCCGTTTTTAAGGGGGAGCCAGCCACCCGATGCTGACTCTCACCGGTGATGGCAGTCCCGGGGACTGGACGGGACAACCCAGAATGTGACTGTGGAGGGGAGGAGGGATAAGTGGCGTGGGCCAAAATGTCAATGGAGTGACAGAGAAGATGAGGCAGCACAGCAAAGCAAAAGGTAACAGAGGGGACAGAGTGAAGGAGGACAGAAAGGACGTCGAAAATGTTTTCTTCTCCATATGTCTTTCATGTGGTCACAGTAGCCCACAGCTAACACTTTTCCTTTACAAGGCATCAATGGCTCAGGGGTTCTTGCACCTCTCTAAACCAAATATTTTGTGGTACATGAGAAAGAGTAGTTCGGACAGTTATAGCATGGCTGAACGGACATTTTGTATTGGAAAATACATTGAAAAGAGTGGAAACAACAAGAGCAAGGCCTCAGTATGTGGCTGTGGATGGAGAATGAGGTAGTGGTAAGCCTGGAGGGTGGGGTTGGGGGGCCCCCCGAGGTTCCGATATTTTATTTCGTCATCAGTCTCACGCACCTGCATTTCCATTACACAGAAAATAGCTGATCATGTTCAGTGATTCTGCCGTTAATGCGGCTCGTTTTGTGATGAACCGATAGATGATAGTCACAGCAGCCGATGGCAGACACTATCTAGGAATGATGGAGATCATTGTCAACATCTTAGTGTTGTAAACGACAAAGAAGTCACCTCACAAAACCTGGTGTGAGATAGCTCCCTGCGACCAGCTGAAGCAATTGTTGAACTTTCTGCCCCCAATAAACAAAGCCCAGGCAGTGAGAGGGGATTGGGTGTTGCTGAACCTTTTTTCTTCTTCATTTCCCGCATTCTGCTTCTACACAAAAAAGGGAATTTGTTTTTTTGATACTGGCACAGATGGAAAATAGAAAGCTTACTATTATCAATAGTGTAAATTCTAGACAAGTCACGAAGTAGGTTCTTTTCGTTACATGCACTTTTCTTCCTCTCCCTAACGTGCAATATTGTGTAGCTGCCACTGAGGGCAGGAGTTTTGTGAGTGGACCCGGGGGGATTCAAATCTTGATAATGAAAAGCAAGATCATAACTCCGAATCAAATATTTTCGCTCATCAGCCATTGAAATAGTCAAGTAGCAGCAGCAGAGCAGAAGCAGCAGCAGCAGCAGCGCGTAGTTAGTAGTAAGTTTGTTGGAGCGGTAGCAGCAGAAATAGCAGAAGCAATAGCAGCAACACTACTACTACTACTACTACTATACTTCTATATACTATACTATACTACTACTACTTTTAAGCAAAAACGCAGCAGCGCAGCAGCAGCAGCTGCAGCGCAGCGTAGTAGTAGTAGTAGTAGTAGTAGTAGTAGTAGTTGTAGTAGTAGTAGTAGTAGTAGTAGTAGTAGTAGTTTCTGTTTCTGTTGTTGTTATTGCTTTTATTATTGTTAGTGTAGTAGTAGTAGTAGTAGTAGTGTAGTAGTAGTGTAGTAGTAGTGTAGTAGTAGTAGTAATAGTAGTAGTAGCTGTTGTTGTTGTTGTTGTTGTTGTTGTTGTTGTTGTGGTTGTTCCCATTTAACTTCAGAATTATTTTGCCTGGCACTGTGGTGTTTTAAAACCCGCAACATGTTCCTGGTTGAATGTACCATGTGTCATCTCTTGAGGTGGGCTTTCATGAGAGGTCTGTCTTGGACGCCCTGCCCCTGTTTCAGCTGGACTTACAGGAAGGAGACTTTGGGGTTCCAGCTGGGCCAGAGCACTTTCCGTACTTGCAGCTGGCTGTTGATGAGGAGACACTCAGTACTGGTCATCCCACGTGTCTCTAGAACCTGAAGTCTGGGTAAAGTTCTCTTGCCTTTGTTTTGGTCTCAGATGATGGCAGACTGTGATATACTTTTACTCTGGTACATCATGTCTTATTCGTTGGCCAAAAAAGTATTAAAAGAAAAACAGCACCAGTGTGTGGTGTTGTGTGTGTGTGTGTGTGTGTGTGTGTGTGTGTGTGTGTGTGTGTTGTGTGGTGTGTGTGTGTGTGTGTGTGTGTGTGTGTGTGTGTGTGTGAGTGTGTGTGTGTGTGTGTGTGTGTCTTTTACGTCAACGTAATTTATGACGTCAACGTGACATTACATGGAAGATGAATCAATAAAAACAAAGGAAATATATATATTATATAATATATATTATTTTATATTATATATTTATATATATAAACGAACCAAAAAAAAACAAACGGGAGCTGCAGAGAAAGAAAAACGTGAGGGGCTTGAGTCCAGCCTGGATCTGTATTTGTTTTCAGTCGTCGCTGTCTCCGTTACGACGTGGAGAGGCTGACCGACAGTTTGGTAGTTCGACGTAGTTTGCTGTACCCTGTGAGACTCTTCTTCGTCTGTGTTCGTGAGCGCTTCTGCTTGCTGTGTGGTTGGTGCTATGTACTGTAAGTTGGGATCGGTACTTTTAAGTATATTGACTGTCTGCTGGGACACTATTGACGGTGCCAATGAGGTCTGTGCCGATAATATTGAGCTGTTACATGCCATAATTGATGTGAAATATTGATCTGTACACTATGTGGTGGCTGTCAACCTCGGGGTATGTCAGTGGAGGAAGGACTAGCTCACAGCCCAAACACACTCACAGTTTGCTTACGATCTCATTCATATATCATGCATCCGTCACATCAAGCCACTAGTAAAGTCTACAACTTTACTACACATGATCATAGAGCGAAACATCAATGCATATGGAATCAAACAAAATAAAACATTCTCTCTTTCCTGAGCTTCACAAAATCATTTATCTAAAACATCATTAACTAACCCGGGTATGAATAGATTTCTACTTTACTTGGCCAGGTGATCTTAACTATTCACGAATCACTGTCTTTCCTTTTCTTCTTTTTTTCTTTCTTTTCTTTTCACTGTCACTTTCACAAGCACGACACAACTGCTGGCACTGGTCAGGTTGGACCACTGGCGTTGGTCAGGTTAGACTGCTGGCACTGGTCAGGTTAGACCGCTGGCGTTGGTCAGGTTGGACTGCTGATGAAAGTGGCGCGGCCAGGTATGAGGTCGAACCCCGGTTCAGGTTGAACAGTGACTATTAGACATCGATCTGTTCTCCTTTCCTTCTTCCTGCATTAACACATTGCACTCTCTCTCTCTCTCTCTTCTAGTCTGCTCTATCAAATGGACATGGTTGCTTTTCTTTTCCCTTTTTTTACCTTTTCTTTTTTCTTCTCTTCATCAGTTAGCAACTCTCTCTCTCCTTAGTCCTCCCTCTGCAGACCTTCTATGGTGCTAATGCTACAGCTCGGTTCTCTTCACCCCTCTCATCATCTCTCTGCTCTTCTCTCGTCAGAGCTTACACCCAGAACCTCTTCCCCTCTCTCTCTGTCTCTCTCTGTCCCTCTCCTCTCTTTATCTCTCTGCCTTTTCCCTCGTGCAGAGACTACAACCAGAACCTCCTCATCTCTCTCTCCCTCTTTCTCCCTCTCCTCACTCACGCATTCCTATCTTATCCCCAAACCCATCTGTCAAGGGCGAGTACCATTGGTCAGTATTTTTACCGCCTTGTACCCGAAGTTACCTCCCTCTAATTCTATTGGATGTTCAAATCATGACAGTCACGCCTACACGCCTTACTCTCTGTGGTGGTCAATTGGTCATTTAATTGATTAGCTTGATTTCACCCCACCACACACACCTTTTCCCTCTCCCTTTCCGGCGACGTCAACCTAATTGTGGACACTGGTCCTACAAATTGCTAGATCAGCCTGGCCCAGGCGTTGAGATCCGTCTGGGCAGACGTCGAGGCGTCGGTCAAGCTACTTAGTCCGTCTGGCTGGACCGTACTGTCTCCGTAGAGGATTAGGATTAGTCTCCTCGCTGTGCCCAAATTGGCCGGATGAGTCTGACCCGGGCGTCGAGACTCGTTTGACCAGGCATCGAGGCGTCGGTCAAACGGCTTAGTCTGTCTGGCTGGACCGTACCGTCTCCGTGAAGGCTCTCCGCTAAGCTTAATTGGCTGGACCCGACACATGGGCCCATCTACCTGGCGCCTAGAATGTTTGAGTTGAAGCTTATGTCCAAACCAATTGGGTGGCGACTGACCACAAATTCGGTTTTCTCTCTCTGTCCGTGACAATTTCCCCCTTGCAAAGACTATGCTCCGCATTGTCTCAAAACACGGTACAAAAAAAACAACAACCGAATTTGCTGACACACAGCTACACGTGCAAAGTTTGGAAAATACTTTACAACAAACGGTTTATAATTTATAAAATATATCGTTAGTGAGTACCACTACAATGAATTATCATTGACGTGCGCTTTTGCCTTATTTCAACTCATTTTATAACAACCTCTGTGCGCACCTATGCAATTCCCCTACCTGCGGATTTGCCACTCTCCTCTTCACAACTACTTTGAAGAGCACAATATAATATGATCACGATCCATGACACCTCACTGAGGAATCTCCATCCTCACTTATCGCAAACAGTGCATTACTACACAAGCGACTGTATGCTCCAAACATAACCACATTCACATGAATAAGTCTCACAAAGAAAATATGAACAAGTCTCACGCAGAAAATATGAACCATAGCCAACTGGGAATGAACCATATCCACTCAACATAACTGTAATCAACACATTATCAACAAAGCACCCTGGATATGACTGACTTCCTCTGAGTTGCAGCTTGCTAGACTACACGGCTTAAATAGTCAGCTCCGACATTCTGTCGACCTGGAATGTACTGCACTCGGTACCTGTAGGCTGCAGTGCCATTGCCCAGCGCAGCACCCTGCTGTTTTTCAGCTGCGCCTCCTGCAGGAATTTGAGTGGTTGATGATCCGTCTCGATCACGAACTCTTTCCCATACAAGTATTTATGAAATTTCTGCACGGCCCACACAACAGCTAAACACTCCTTCTCCACAGTTGCGTACCCTTCTTCACACTTTGTCAACTTCCTGCTAGCATACCTCACAGGAAACTCGACTCCTTCATGCTCCTGCAACAATACTGCACCTATCCCACCACCTGATGCATCTGTCCGCAACAAAAATGGTTTTGACATATCCGGTAGCTTCAAGATGGACGGGAACCTAGTCTTTCTAGCACTGTCTGCAGTGCTTGCTCTGCCGCGTCTGACCACTCGACCACTGCCGGTTTCCCTGCTTTGACCAAATCACTGAGAGGACTCGTGATTGCAGCAAAATTTGGGACAAACTCCCTATAGAACCCAATAAAACCTAGCAGACTCCTGACTTCTGTTTTGGTCTTTGGTCTCTCTGAATTCATCATCTTCTCCACCTTTCCCTTTTCTGGCTGCTTTGTGTCGTCTCCAACAACAAAACCTAGGAACTCCTACTGTCTAGCCCTTCATACAGTGACACATCCCTGTATGACTCTTCTGGAAACTTAGGCAACAAAATCTCCCCTTCTTCTGCTGGGTCTCCTTCACCTCATCAATGATGCTGCTGCGCCTATGTGCTGAGTCTCACGCTGAATATATTTGCGGAGGAAATTTGCATGGAAAAGTTTTGATTTCCCATTCACATCAATTCGGTAATCCCGATCTACCTTTTCAGTGATGGTGAATGGTCCCTTCCAATGCATCAGCAGCTTGTTGTGACCCGTGGGAAGCAGTAACAGGACTTGATCTCCCGCCTTGAGGGATTGCTTCCTCACCTTCCTGTCATATTGCTTCTTCTGAACGACCCTAGCCTCCTGCAAACTTTCCCTTGCAACCTTACATGTCTCATACCTGTGCCACCTTTGGAACAGGGCGAGATTGGGCCAATCAGATCAACAGCCACTCTCCTGACTGGTGTGTCAATTAAAGGGGGATGTTTAAGAGGTGCCTTCCTCTTCACCCCTCTTGTGGCTGACCTTTGACACACGTCACATGACATGCAGAACCGCTTTACGTCTGCCATTGCTCCTGGCCAGTGAAAGTCATCAAAGATTCGGTCAGCCGTTTTACCGGTGCCGAGATGACCCGCCATGAGCGACTGGTGACCCACTGACATGACAGTGTCACGGTAACATGCTGGTACCTCTAACTGAGTTGTCACCTTACCTGTCTTCACCTTGGTGAACACTCGTACAACAACCCGCCTTTCACCAGGAATTCTGTCTCACCTCCTCTAACCACCTGTTTCTCTCCACCTCTTGCCAACTCCCAAGACTTCACGAGCGAAGGGTCTTGTTCCTGCGCTGCCCTAAACTCATCAGCGACACATCTATGCCTGACTTCCTTCCTGGAACGACTAAACGGTTTATCAACCTTTTCCTCCTTCTTGCTCCGTGTCTGAACTGCTGCCCCTGTAGCAGTCAACAACTCAGGATCCCCTGGATCCCTTGCACCTGGAATATTTCCAACGATCAAGTCATAAAGGGGTTTCTCCATCACCAGCGCAGACAAATCGCCTGAGAAGTAAGGGGTACGTACTTCATCTTAGCAACTGGGAACTCCCTCACAGTGCCATCGATTAAGTACAGGTCTGGATTTGCCCTGTCAAATCCCCTTCCTCGACCAGCGTTGTTCTTACCACACCGCATGAACAACCAGTGTCTCGTAACACTTTCACCCTCTGCTGGCCAATCCACCCTTCTTCCACTGGTAACGAACCACTCAGCCTAGTGCCCTCCATCCCTGACACTGACTGCTGTCCAGTACTAGCCATAGGCCGTACTCCAACCCTCTTCAGATTGGATCCCTCTTGGTTCCACTGCAGGTCGTTTCCCCTGGCGACCCTTATCAACCTCTTGCAAGGCTGCTGCCTTCTGGAACCTCATGCGACATCCCTCGCCACATGTCCCTTCTTGTGACAAATGAAACACTTAATGTCCCTTTGCCCTTCCTTCTGCCCCACCACTGGGTTTCCAGACTTTGCAGAAAACTCACCTAGTCTTCTTGCACTCTTCTCACCTGTGCCTGGCACCTGTTTCTCTCTGCACCTTAGTGCCCAAACGTGCCTCCCTGTACACCTCTGCTAACTTCAGCAACTCCCCTGCTGTCTCTGGCTGTCTCTCTTTCAAATGAAGAGTTAACTCAGGGCTGCAACCTGACAAAATCTGTTCTTTCATAACTAGCTCTTTCAATTCAGCGAACTCCTTTCTCGTACCACTCAACTCTAACCACTTCTCAAAATAGTGATCTAAACGTGCACCAAACTGAGTGTACGTTTCACCTGCTTGCAATCTAGCTGAACGAAACTTCTTCCTGAACCCCTCCTCTGTGAGGTCAAATCCCTTCATTAAAGACTCCTTCACAGCACCAAAATCAGATTGTTGGTCTGCAGGTAACGCAGTGAAAATCTGCAATGCCTTACCCGTCAGTAGCGCTGACAAAATGACTGCCCATTCTTCTGAAGGCCAACCCTGACTGGTAGCAAACGTTTCGAAACGACTGATGTATGCATCTGTTCCTTCAGAGAATTTGGCAACTTTGGTCGGGGGGCATAACTGCGCACAGGGTCACTGGAAACTGAACTACCATCATCAGTGGCCTCCCTCTGTATTCTCACTTTTTCTAACTCTAATTGAACCTTTCATCTTTCTGTTTCCTGCTTCATTCTTTCTGTTTCCTGCGTTTCCTTATCATTGTTAGCCTGAATCCTTAATCTGTCTGTTTCTTCCCTTTCTACCGCGACACGACATCTTTCCGCTCGCTCATCTCTTTCCATCTTTTGTTGGTTTTCAACAAATGCTCGCAACTCTTCTCCCGAGTAGCCTAAATCACGAGCGACGCTCACAAGTTGTTCAATAGGGGTGTTCTTTTCGTCCACCATTATATCCTCTTTATTCACTTTTTTTTTTTTTGAAATTTTTTTTATTACTACGACAGCCAAACTGGTGGTTACCGACACGAGTGACGTAATAGCACAATCCTATGAATGATAATATTAGCTTGGGACAACGTAACTAGTTTTTATAAGACGCCTAGCGCCTGACCCAACTATGAGAGTGAATTATTGGCAATCTGTGCGAAATAAGTACTCTGGGGCTGAAATGCCAAGCCTAGTGTTAACTATCTTGGAAGCAATGCCAAGCCTAGTATTTAACTATCTTGGAACATACAGTAAGACACGACTTTGCCTTAGGATTACAATACTTGAATCCCACCCAGCTTCCTCTCTGAGAAGTTGAACAATTATAATAAATGGGCCAGAATATCCTGGCAAGCTCGCCAATAAATTGTCAACCTCGGGGTATGTCAGTGGAGAAGGACTAGCGCACAGCCCAAACACACTCACAGCTTGCTTACGATCTCATTCATATATCATGCATCCGTCACATCAAGCCACTAGTAAAGTCTACAACTTTACTACACATGATCATAGAGCGAAACATCAATGCATATGGAATCAAACAAAATAAAACATTCTCTCTTTCCTGAGCTTCACAAAATCATTTATCTAAAACATCATTAACTAACCCGGGTATGAATAGATTTCTACTTTACCTGGCCAGGTGATCTTAACTATTCACGAATCACTGTCTTTCCTTTTCTTCTTTTTTTTCTTTTCTTTTCACTGTCACTTTCACAAGCACGACACAACTGCTGGCACTGGTCAGGTTGGACCACTGGCGTTGGTCAGGTTAGACTACTGGCACTGGTCAGGTTAGACCGCTGGCGTTGGTCAGGTTTGGACTGCTAATGAAAGTGGCGCGGCCAGGTATGAGGTCGAACCCCGGTTCAGGTTGAACAGTGACTATTAGACATCGATCTGTTCTCCTTTCCTTCTTCCTGCATTAACACATTGCACTCTCTCTCTCTCTCTCTCTCTCTCTTCTAGTCTGCTCTATCAAATGGACATGGTTGCTTTTCTTTTCCCTTTTTTTTCCTTTTCTTTTTTCTTCTCTTCATCAGTTAGCAACTCTCTCTCTCTCCACATCTCTCCTTAGTCCTCCTCTGCAGACCTTCTATGGTGCTAATGCTACAGCTCGGTTCTCTTCACCCCTCTCATCATCTCTCTGCTCTTCTCTCGTCAGAGCTTACACCCAGAACCTCTTCCTCTCTCTCTCTGTCTCTCTCTGTCCCTCTCCTCTCTTCATCTCTCTGCCTTTTCCCTCGTGCAGAGACTACACCCAGAACCTCCTCATCTCTCTCTCCCTCTTTCTCCTCTCCTCACTCACGCATTCCTATCTTATCCCCAAACCCATCTGTCAAGGGCGAGGACCATTGGTCAGTATTTTTACCGCCTTGTACCCGAAGTTACCTCCCTCTAATTCTATTGGATGTTCAAATCATGACAGTCACGCCTACACGCCTTACTCTCTGTGGTGGTCAATTGGTCATTTAATTGATTAGCTTGATTTCACCCCCACCACACACTACCTTCTCCCTCTCCCTTTCTGGCGACGTCAACCCAATTGTGGACACTGGTCCTACAAATTTGCTAGATCAGCCTGGCCCAGGCGTTGAGATCCGTCTGGCAGACGTCGAGGCGTCGGTCAAGCTACTTAGTCCGTCTGGCTGGACCATACCGTCTCCGTAGAGGATTAGGATTAGTCTCCTCGCTGTGCCCAAATTGGCCGGATGAGTCTGACCCGGGCGTCGAGACTCGTTTGACCAGGCATCGAGGCGTCGGTCAAACGGCTTAGTCTGTCTGGCTGGACCGTACCGTCTCCGTGAAGCCTCACCACTAAGCTTAATTGGCTGGACCCGACAGATGGGCCCATCTACCTGGCGCCTAGAATGTTTGAGTTGAAGCTTATGTCCAAACCAATTGGGTGGCGACTGACCACAAATTCGGTTTTCTCTTTCTGCCCGTGACAGTGGCGTGTATTGATTCTGAGATGAATTATAATCATAGGACATGTGATATGACAATTTTTGTGAGAGCTATGGTTAAAGCTCCATGTGCTATTACATACCTTAGCTGATGTGAAATATTAGCCTGTATGCTTGCGGTGGCTAGTATAGATTTTGTGGTTAATCATAATGATATGATATGGCATGACATATTAATAAGTGTTTATGTTTGGTGGTTAGGTAGCATATAAAAGAAATAAACTAACCTGTGTGTTGCTTGGCTATCCATGTTCGTATGGTCTGATGTGAGTAGGGAGTAATCACTACACGCATCTAAACTCTTGAAAGTGAGAGTCAGACAGTCATACTCACAGCATCGCACCATCCGTAACAATGTGTGTGTGTGTGTGTGCGTGTGTGTATGTGTGTGTGTGTGTGTGTGTGTGTGTGTGTGTGTGTGTGTGTGTGTGTGTGTGTGTGTGTGTGTGTGTTGTGTTGTGTGTGTGTGTGTGTCTGTGTGTGTGTGTGTGTGTGTGTGTGTGTGTGTGTGTGTGTATGTGTGTGTGTGTGTGTGTTTGTTTGTTCATCATCATGTTGGCATACCTATCATTGACCAGAGACTGCTCTGTCTCTGAAGAAATGCGAATTATGGAATAAAATAGAACCAGATGCTCTTGACAAATGGAGCTGTTTCAATTTCAATCTGTATCATTAGCATTGCCAACCAGAACCTCTCAGTGGCGGGCTGATAAATGAATGACTGGGTGAAGTTTGCCTGTGACAACTGACTGCTAGCTGTTATAAAACGACAACATTGAGATGATCACGGGGCGACAGAGATTTGTTGTGACTGTCATTAAATCGTGGACACTCTGAGAACGCGCAATCAACAATCGGACACCTTTACACCACGTCAGATCTAAATGGATAATAGATAGATTATGATAAAAGAAAAACACACTTCAAACAGATAGAATAAAACGAAAAAGACAGATCTACATTAAACGGCACAAAGAGAAAATGGTTTATACACATGTATGGCATCTTGGCCAATTGGGCAATGGGGAAATGCATTTTAAAGCTGTTGTTGTTGTTTGTTGTCCGTCGAGACGGAGAAGACCATCTAGTCATCCTGGGATCGGGGGAAGTGCGTAGATGGCTGGTCAGGCCGATCTGCGCCCGGAAAGATCTATCATAGTACCGACAGGGGATGGCGGAAGCAGCTGGAGGTCTGTTGACACTGGTCTTCCTGATCATTCTGTGCTGCTCAACTGCAGCAATTCTGTTGCTTTCACAGGCCTCTGCACCTTTCCTGGTCGCAACCCATCTCTGACCTGGGCAGTCTGCTCCCATGTTGTGTGGCTGCTGTTGAAGGCCTTCAGGAAACAATAGTTTCTTGGGCAGCCGATGGTCTGGCATGCGAACTACATGTTCTGCTCCAGCGAAGCTGTGACTGCATCAGGATGGTGAAGCTGCTAGGCAGGCTAGCACAAGTGAGGACTTCAGTGTCTGGAATCTTGTCTTGCCACTTAATGCCCATGAGACTTCTGAGGCAAGTGGTGTGGAAATGGTTCAGTTTCCTGGTGTGACGCTGGTAAACTGTCCATGTTTCACAGTCATAGAGCAGTGTGGTGAGACCTATGGCCCGACACGCCTTGATCATGGTCTCTAGGGTGATGCCTCTCCTGTTACATACGTTCTTGTGAGTCTGCCAAAAGCGGCACTAGCCTTGGGGAGCCGGCATTCACCTCATCGTCGATGACAACGTTTTTGGACAGAGTGCTGCCTAGGTCGGTGAACTTATCCACCTCGTTCAGTCGCTGTCCAGTGATGGTGATGACTGTTCAACGTATCCTGGGACTGGCTGGTGCATCACTTCAATCTTTTTCGTATTGATTGTCAAGCAGAAGTTGTTGCAAGTAGCAGATAACTTGTCAACACATGTGTTGCATTTTGGCTTCTGAGACAGCGTTGAGGTACAGTCGTCCGCGAAGAGGAAGTTATTGACAGTGTCCGTCGAGACCTTGGTTTTCGCTTGAAGTCTCCCGAGATTGAAGACTGATCCATCTGTGCGGTACTTGATGACGATGCCTATCACCGCGTCACTGAATGCGTCAGTCAACAATAGCCGTAAATGTGAGACTGAACAGGGTGGGAGCAATAACACAACCCTGCTTCACTCCGTTTGAGACTGGGAATGGTTCAGATGTCTCGCCGTTGTGTGTGGACTCTGGCCAGCATGCCGTCGTGAAGTTGGCGTACGATGGCAATGAACTTTCTGGGGTATCCGTACTTCGCCATAATTCTCCAAAGCCCCTCCCTACTGGCAGTGTCAAAGGTTTGGTCAGATCAACATAGCTGGAGTACAGGTCGACTTTCTGTTCATGACACTTTTCTTGAAGCTGTCTGGCAGCAAACACCATGTCGTTGGTCCCGCGTTCTTTCCGGAAGCCACACTGACTCTCTGGTATGAGACCTTACTCAAGATGTGTGTTGAGCCAGTTGAGAAGAACTCTAGCCAGGGTCTTGTTTGCGATGGATAGGGCGGGACATTCCACTATAGTTATCGCAGACCTTACGGTTTCATTTGCGCTTGTAGAGATGAACGATGGAGGCATCTTTAGGTCTTGAAGAACTGTCTTGTGCTGCCATATGATCTGAAGGTGCTGATGAAGTTTCTTCACCAGAGCCGCACCACCCTCTTTCTAGACCTCAGCTGGTATTGCGTCTAAGCCAGGTGCTATGCCATTGGATATCAGACGAATTGCTTTCTGAGTCTACTTCAAATTTGGTATGGCGTCCAGCGTCTGATCGATCGAATTTGGAGTACTCAATCGATGGCTTCATTGTCGATGGTGGATGGGCGGTTCAATACGCTATCAAAGTGTTCAGACCATTTTTTCTAGTATTTTCTCTTTATCTGTAATCAGCGTTGATCCATCTGCACTAAGAAGTGGAGATGAGTCCGAGGGGGTTGGGCCGTAGACTTCTCTCAAGCCATTATAGAAGTTTTTCATGTCGTTCCTCTCTGCAAAGCCCGGAATCACATCAGCTTCGTTGCTCAGCCAGGAGTCTTGCATCTGGTGCAGCTTTTGCTGGATGTTTTCTGCGCATGTTTCTCAGCACGTCGTTCTTTGCTGTTGACTGTGGGTCGTCGATGTGCGCTTTGAAAGCACGATGTTTTCCATCTAGAAGCTGCTGGATTTCAGTGCAGTTCTCATCGAACCAGTCCTTGTGCATCCTACTTGTGGGTCCCAGACACTTCATAACTGTGCTGTACACCGTCTCACGAAGTGTGACCCATGTTGCTTCCACATCATGGTCATTCATTGTGGTGGACTCCGAGCGGGTTTCCAGGATGTCAGCAAAGGACTGTTTGGTAACGACGACCTTGAGCGTACTGACATTCAGACGTTTTGGTGGTTTTACGCCTTGAGGACGTTCTCTTGGGCTGGACATGAAGCCTGAGCTTTGAGACGATGAGGTGGTGATCTGTCCAGCACTCCGCACCTCACATGACATGGCCTTCATGACCCACACATCCCACCTGTCCTTCTTCCTCACGATGACATAGTCAGTAAGATGCCAATGTTTGGATCATTATTGGACAACTCTACTTCATTGCGGGAATACTGACTCCAATTCGTCGAAACGCGTCGTGTTTTGTCTTGCAATTTTTCTTGCTTTTTCACAGATTAATAATGTTCTTTTAAAAGTTTTGTTTTGTTTGTTTGTTTTTTCTTCAAATTTCCGCCTGCCGTCACCTAATGATGAAACTATTCGTGATTAGTGTTCTCATCAGAAGAGACTGCTTGGGAGTTTAGGATCCTTGGAACTTGTGGGCCAGTGATGTTTCTGAGGGAATTTCATGAGAAGACATTTAGAAAGAAGTACCCTCAGTTTCAAAGACCTGTACTAGGTATCAGAAGTCTCCTGCAATGTTACCTTTTTAGCTTTTATATCTGTGTTCTTTGTTTTTTCTGGATTGTGGAAATGAAGACGGGGTACAGACGTGTGAGGTCACTGCGTGGTAGAATGCCTCTTTCATTTTTTTCAACACACACACACACACACACACAACACACACACACACACACACACACACACACACACACACACACACACACACCACACACACACACACACACACAGAGTTCACATTATGTTTGTTGTTACATACACTTTTAGGTTACGACCTTAGCATTCAGTGTGAATGCTGCGCCCTGTTTCTCTGAGTAACAGCTATCACCCCATCTTTTCTCTTCCGTTCAGTTTCGTCCAGTCGTATAGCCAATAACTGGCACGTCACGTCCTCTCACTACACTTCTGTGAACGCTGGAGTTAGCTAAAAAGAACTCTAGTATCATATATCATAAACCGCAGTTTTAAACCTACTATCCGAAAAACAATACAAATAAAAGGCGACGGCACTGCTAGAGTACCATAAGATGTTGCTGTTTTTTTTGTTTTTTTTATTTTTTTTTTTATTAAGTATCGGATCGTCTTGGATAACATATTGATATGTGACGAAACATATTGTCACCAGTGTGACAGAAAAACAAAAGCAAAAACAAAACTAGATGCTTACAGTGACCAAGGTCACAGTCAACGAAGCCACCTTCTGTCGTCTGGAATCCTGAGTTGTGCGTTGCACAGGAAGGTGGCTGCCTCCTTGGCAAACCTGAGATGAGTCCGGACAACAGTTTCAGTTTCAAGGGGGCGTCACCGCATATGAAAACCCTCCGTAACGTACATTCATTAAAAGGCTTGACACCCACTGCAAAAGTTTAAACTGATGGATAAATAAATAATAAATAAGATAAGAAAGGAAAAGGTCGCGGCCACGTTTAAGTAGGTGTCGACCAAAGCAAATAACGCACGTTCGATCTTGGAACCAACTAATTAGTGTCCTTTTATTACATTGTATGTCATTTTGTGAGGATCGGGGAGTGAGGGGTATGGGGGGCAGGGGCTCGGGTGTGTGTATGGGTAGGGGGCAGGGCCCGGGGTTTGTGCAGCGCATGTGTGGGGCATGATGGCGAGTACGGGGCAGCGCGTGTGTGTGTTGTTTGGGTTGTGTTTTGTGTGTGTGTGTGGTGGGTTGTGGGGTTTGGTGTGTGTGTGTTGTGTGGTGTGTGTGTTGTGTGTGGTGTGTGTGTGGGTTTTGGGCTGGAAATTTCAAATTGTGGGGTAAAGGGCCCTGCTCTAAAAACTGTTACGTCTTTTTTAATTTTTTTTCCCCACCAAAGAGTTAGATGCCCCTTAGAGTGGAGCGGTTTCAACTTCAACGTGGGCAATAGCAGAGAACTCACCCCCAAACTGTCAAATGGTTTGGGAAAAATGAGACTAAAAGATTTTTTTCCTGTCGTAAAACCCGGACAGCCCACGTTGGGTACAAACGCGACGACAGGAGTGATCGGGGGCCCTACAGATTTTTGTCGCTGTTTTCTTTCAATCAACGACAGCGGAAACACGTTCTTAAAAGGAGACCTCTTCACATCAAAAAATAAACATATATTAAACAAGATGAAAAAAAAACAAAACAAACCCAAAAGCACAAAAACAGTATGAAAAAAACATTTTTAAATGAATCTGTTTAAAATTAAAAAGCGAAAATGTTATGCACACGGGAATAAACCTTTGGCCATGGATCAGAAAGGAAATTCATCTGTAAGAAATGCACTCTGACAGATTATTTTTTGGGGGGGAAACCCGACACCATTTTGTTCTTAGCGATATTCGGGAAATTCCCGAAAAAGTCAATCACGAAAATGCCGACCCACGGATAGATCACTACTTTAAAAACAGTTCGCAATATGTCTTTATATCTATTAAAAAAGAATTTCAGCAAACCTTCAGCTCCCCCATTTGATCTCTAGATAGTATTTTTACTAGTAAGACGTGTGAGGGCGGGTTACATAACCCTTAACCGGGGACCAGAATTTTTTGTTGTTTTTTTCTGAGGAACTTCAAAAAAAAAACATATATTTTAAAAGAATACCTTCATTTCAAAGACCTTTGTCAAGCTCCAAAAGCTCCTTATGTTCATTTTTTCATTTTTGGTTATTTTTTCGTGTCCCCTTTTTCCCGTTGAGAAAAAAAAATAGGGTACAGTGTGTGGAGGTAACCAAAGGTGAGGTTCTTTTTTATTTTTTTAAAGGGCACAAAATACAAAAAGAAACCCAGAGTTTGAAAAAAAAAACAGTTTCTCCTCCTTTAATCCCCCCCCCGGCTTATCCACGGTGGGACCTTGTTCCTTACGACCTTTGGCCACGTCCCCCCCCCCGCCCTGCAGTCACTGTGGTCAAGACATGCACACAAGGCTTTGACGTCTCGCTTTTGAGCACCCCCTGGCTTGGTAAAAGATGAACGGGACGAATCCTGGTCGAGATTTTGCCTTCCCTGGAACAAGACCAAAGTCCAGGGAAGCCCTTTCCCCTTTTTGCTTGAGAGAGACTGCACCCACCATGAAAAAAGGGTCAAGCAGAGTAAATTTGGGGGACACTTTGCCACCCCCCTCAGTAGAAGAAAAAAATCACAAAATTCTCGGCGCTCTTAAGATAACGCGTAACATTTTTACTTTTCTGTCATGTCTCAGGGTTGAGCTTTTTTTCTGGTTTTGGGGTAGACTTTTTTCCCTTGAACAAAACCCTTTAAAAATGTTTTTTTACATTTTTACCCAAATTTTTGGGGACTTTTTTCCTCTGGGAAGAGAAGGGCATAGTTGTTGAGTTTTGGGAAAAAAAAATGAATAAAGTTTTTTTCAAAAAAAAATCAAAAAATTACAAAAAGGATAAAAAAACCGATACAAAATGATAAAACCACAAAACATAATCATTATGCTTTATCGAAATGTCATACTATCGTCATCGTCATTTCCACGTGTCACTAACATTTTTTTTGTGTGTATATGCATATAATAAAACAAAGGAAAAACACACACAAAAAACAATTAAACAAATACAAACAAAAAAACAAAAACAAAAAATAAAAATAAAAAAAAAAAAAAACCCTTTGAAAGCCTTGAAAACCCTAAATACTTAATCACATCTAATAAAAAATGTGACAGCCACTGTGTCAGAGAAACTTTGGGGTGACTGTGAAGACAGCACATGCTTTTTTTTAAATTTAAAACTTTGGGTTTCAAACATAAATAAAAACTTGATTGAGGGTAAAATTTACTTTTAGAAATAGAATTTGGCATGTACAAATCAAACAAAGTTCTTCGATCTGAAAGGGGTTTCACAGCCACACAGGACATCTTTTCATTCAGCATAACTTATATCTTTGGGTTTTCTTTTTTCTGTTTACTGTTTTAAAATTTTTCAGCCTGAAAGTTTCCCTGGGGGTAGTGCCAGAATAAGTTGAAATTTTTCTCCTCGTACAAAAGGAGCATTTTTCTGAACTTCAAGCTATATTTGCAAAGCGATTAGTTCCCATATCGTATGAAATTCTTACCTAAACCATCTTCATTGATAATTTTGTCTGAAAAGTTTTAACCCACATAACTCCTTGGTAATCTTTTATTCATTTTTGGCAAAACGTCGGCTCGGCGTGTCTTATTCAGTAAATCGCAATAGTGAAAAACCCGTTGAAACTGAACACATCACAGTTTCATTTACTTGATCACCTTTTTCACAATAATTTTTTTCTATTCCAACTTCTCTTTAATACTTTTTTCACGCAGTAGCTCGTTTTATGTCACAAAATCTCGTTTTTGTTACATTTTTTAAAACAGGAATGAAAACTAAAAAAATTTTCTTTTTTATCTAAAAGATTCTGTAGCGAATACCCATTTTTCTGTCCATTTTTTTTCAAAAAAACTAAACTAACCCCCCCCAAATTTTGCGTGCAAAGCAAAGGTCTTAACAGTGTTCTTCTGCAGTTTTGACACAAAGAGTTGCCCTTTTTTTAACAGCTTTTAATACA
>CM031603.1:10909606-10930079 GCA_018398815.1 Conus ventricosus | reverse complement strand
GCCGCTGTTGTTTTTGACGCTATTGCTGTTGCTTTTAATGCCAACATCCGTTTTGAGATATTCTTAGTCTGGCTTCTAACCGATGGTAAGAAAAAAAGTCTTACTGTTTCACTTGTAATACACGGTTACAATAGTGTCCAAAACATGTCTTAGGTTGTACACAAGCGGCATTTTTTAACAGTGTGTGTGTGTGTGTGTGTGTGTGTGTGTGTGTGTGTGTGTGTGTGTGTGTGTGTGTGTGTGTGTGTGTGTGTTTGTGTGTGTGTGTGTGTGTGTGTGTGTGTGTGTGTGTGTGTGTGTGTGTGTGTGTGTGTGTATGTGTGTGTTAGCGAGCACGGCGATCATGAGTTTTGGTCTGTGTGTGTGTGTGTGTGTGTGTGTGTGTGTGTGTGTGTGTGTGTGTGTGTGTGTGTGTGTGTGTGTGTGTTTGTGTTTGTGTGTGTGTGTGTGTGTGTGTGTGTGTGTGTGTGTGTGTGTGTGTGTGTGTGTGTGTGTTTGTGTGAAAAAGCAGCTCTTAGGAGGGTTTTGAACTTGTCGTTGTTGTTCTTTTGTTGTTGTTGTTGCGGTTGTTGCTGTTGTTGTTGTTGTTGCTCCTGCTGCTGCTGCTGCTGCTGCTGCTGCTGCTGCTGTTGCTGCTGCTTTTGTTCTTGTTCAGTATTTCAAATGTTTCAGAGATTGTCTCTGACATTTTTACATGGAGTATTTATTTCTTGATTTTGTTTTGTGTGTGTGTTGTGTAATCTCTTACACGCACTTTTAGTCACAACGTCTGCTTTTCCAATCGAAAATAGCCGGGGCATTTCTGCTGAACTGATCGAGCTAGGGATTTGGCCTCCCATTTTGTTTTTTCAGACATAGCCATAGAATGATATTTAATGCACGATTCACGATAGTTTTGTTCAGGTCGTCCAGTTTGGGCCATTACCATCAGGTGTGGGAACCAGCAGATCCCAGTACCAATAATAATAATAATAATAATAATGTATAGTACTTATATAGCGCATTTTTTTATGTACAACTCAATGCGCTTACATCCACCATTTGCACTTATTCATACAATATCCATGCACACAGCAAAAAGAAAATACACAATGGCAGACGCACATACATTCATAAACTGCCTCACCAAACTAGTTGTGGAGAAATGTAGGAGAGATCTAGTCATCTACAGAAGAGAATAGGCCTTTTTGAAGAGGTAAGTTTTGAGCTGAGATTTAAAAGAAGAAAGAGTAGGCTGATTACGAAGGACTTTAAGGAGGGAGTTCCAAATAGAAGGTGCTCTAAAACTGAAGGCTCTTTCGCCAACAGATTTCAGAGAATGCTTAGGGATTTTCAAAGGGTTTTTTGTGAAAAGCGAAGGGTACGAGAGCTTTGGGTGGGTGAGAGAGAAGAAGAGATAGTGAGAAGTATTCATTGAAGTGGGGGAAAAGCAAGAACTCCCATTTTAAATTGCCACCTATGTATGGGAAAGCCAGGCATTTCATCACAGGGGAGTGATGTGCTACACCCCTTTCAAAACAACCATCCGCTTTTTTGGGACTCTCTCACCCGACAATCTTTTGGGGGAACCCGCATAAACAAGTTCAGTAGTCCAACTTGACATCACCGGCACGACTAGCCGACGACACCCTGGATAAAACGTGGGAGGAACAAAAACCCTCGCTCTAAAAAGGGAATACGACGCACAGATATTTGTTTCTGCAGGGTCAGACCTGATCAATTTAACCCCAAAGGTAGTTGACAGACTTATTGAAAGGAAATTTCGTCCCATCAACATCCATTGATCTGACCAACGAGTTTGAGGCGGAGGGTTTCCAAGGGGAGACTTCAGTTTTTTCACTTTTAAATTTTTAACCGTGCTGGTACCAAAAAAGATTCATTCCACAAAAATCCAACCCAAGCGATCCATTATAAATCCAATTTTGGCACCATTTTCTAATTTTCCAGGAGTTATGCAGAAAGGTTGCCACCAACAGTCTGAGGAAACGTGTATGTTTACATAGATCAATCATTTTCAGAAAATTCATGCAAAACAATACAAGAACAATATCTCATCACCCAACGAAATAACGAAAAGGGGCCCTGATTGGCGGGAAAACAAATGTACGCCAATAAAAATACTTCAATTTAAAGAAATCTTAATTATCTGATACCTTTTCAATAGAAGCAAAAAACCAAAAAAAACATACAGTAAACAGGCCCAAGTTTCCATATGGCAACCGTCCGTGACAAAAGGGGGGAAATGTCCAAAAGGGTTTATAAAAATATCGCTCTAACAAACCTCGTATCTCGTAAAGTCGGCTTTTTAATTCACAGGCTCTCTCCTCCTTCTCTCTCTCTCTCTCTTCTCTTTTCCCCTTCCCCTTCTTCTTTTCCCTCTCTCTCTCTCTCTCTCCTCTCTCTCTTCCACACACACACACACACACACACACACACCCCACACAACACACACAACAGACACACACACACAGCAAACACACAAGCACACACACACACACACGACACACACACACACACAACACACAACACACCACACACACCACCCACACCCACACACGCAGACACGCGGGGCAGTAGGCGGGCATGCAGCAGGCAGGGGGCAGGGGGCAGGCGGGCCCGCACGCACACACAAACGCGACGCCCTCACAGACGCGACATACACCACTACACACACACCACCACACACACACACCCACCACACACAACACCACACCACACACACACACACCACACACCATCACACAGACAGATGGAGCTAACTTTTCCGGGTCGTCTGGCACCGTGTCCGGGGCCACTGTGTGACACGTCAAAGCGACTGTTTTTTTCTTCTTAAATCCTGCAGTGGCCGGGGGTGTGGGGGAGGCAGGGTCTAGTCTAAGAAAACAGGGGGCCGCGGGGAAAAGGGGACAACACTTTCGTTTTTCAACTTACGGGCTTGGGTGGTGGTGTGGGGTGTTGTGTGTTTTGTTTGTTGTGTGTGGTTGTGTTGT
Source organism: Conus ventricosus (assembly GCA_018398815.1). Lineage (NCBI taxonomy): Eukaryota > Metazoa > Mollusca > Gastropoda > Neogastropoda > Conidae > Conus > Conus ventricosus. The sequence continues at coordinate 10,927,089 of CM031603.1, read as the reverse complement.
TGTTGTGTGTGGTGTTGGTTGGTGTGGTGTGTTTTTTGAAGAAATGAAAAGGGCATTCTCCCACCATGCCCCACACTCTGTACCCCGTCTTCTTTTCCCCCAACCCCAAAAAAAAAACACAGATAAAAAAGCAAAAAAAGGTAACTTGCGGAACTTCGGGACCTACAGTCTTTGAAACTGAGGTATTCTGTAAAAATGTCTTCTCGTAAAATTCCCTCAGAAACATCACGGCCCAAAAGTTCCAAGGGATCCAAAACTCCCAAGCATCTCTTCTGATGAAAACAATCACAATGTTTCAAAATTGGGGGAAGCAGGGGGAAAATTTGAAGAAAAAAAAAAACAAAAAAACAAACAAACAACAAAAACTTAAAAAAAGCCCATTATTAATCTTGAAAAGCAAGAAAATTTTAAAGACAAAACCGACGCTTTTCGGAAATTACATTTCCCCCCAAAAGAAGTAAATTGTCCAATAATAATCCAAACATTGGCATCTTTTGACTATGTTATCGTGACGAAAAAGGGAAAGGGGTGGGATGTTGGGTCAGGGGGGCCATGTCATTAGGTGGGGGATGCGGGACGATCACCCCCTCATCGTCTCAAAGTTCAGGCTTCATGTCCACCCCAAAAAAATCCCAAGCGAAAAACACCAAAACCTAACTCAGCACGTCAAGGTCTCGTTACCAAAACAGTTTTTGTGACATCCGGAAACCCCACTTGGAGTCCACCACAATAAATGACCACGATGTGGAACAGCAGGGGTCCCCTTGGGAAAGGGTGACGCCGTTATAGTGTCGGGCCCACAAGTAGGATGACAAGGACTGGTTCAAATGGAACTGCACTAAATTTCCAGCTTCTAGAGGGAAAACATGGGTTTTTTAAAGCGTACATCGACACCCACAGTAAACACAAAGAACACGTGCTGAAACATGCCAGAAACACCACAAAAGCTGCACCAGAGCAAACACCGGGCGAGAAACGAACTGATAAATTTCCGGGGCTTTCAAAAGGGAACGAAAAAAAAAAATTCTATAATGGTTGAGAGAAGTCTACGTCCCAACCACCTCGGGCTCATCTCCTTCATAGTGCAAGGGATCAACGCTGATCACCGATAAAAAAAAATACTAAAAGAGGGCTGAACATTTTGATAGCGATTGAACCCCCCACCCACCATCGACAATAAAGCCATGACTGAGTCTCCAATTCCGACGTCAACCTGGACGCCATAAAAAAATTTTGAAGGAGACCAGAAAGCAATTCGCCCCGTTTTCCAGGGGCAAAGCACCTGGCTTAGACGCAATACCAGCTGGGGTCTAGAACGGGGGTGGTGGGGCTTCTCGGGAAGAAACTTCATCAACCTTCAGATCTTGGCAGCCAAAACATTTCTTCAAGACCTTAAAGAGGGCCTCCATCGTCCATCTCTAAAAACGCAAAGGAAACCTAAGGTCGCGTAACTATCGTGGAAAATCCCCCCCCTACCCATCGCAAGCAGACCCGGGCAAGTTCTTCTCAACGGCTCAACACAAATCTTGACAAGGTCTAAACCCAGAGATCATGTGGCCCCAGAAAGTACGCGGGCCCTACATGGTGTTTGGCCAACAGTTCAAGAAAAGTGTCATAAACGAATGTCACCTGTACCCACTATTAGATCTGCCCAAAGCCTTTGACACTGTCGTAGGGGGGGGCTGTGGGAATTAGGGCAAGTGGATCCCCCAAAAGTTCTTTTGCCACGTACGCCACTTCCGAGGCATCTGGCCGAGTCCAACACAACGGCGAGACATCTGAACCATCCCCATCCAAAGGGAGTGACGGTTTTTGTTTATTGCTCCCCCCTGTTCATCTCACTTTTTGCTATTTGCTGGCTTCAGGCCCGGTGAAGCACCATCAAATCCGCACAATGGATCAGTCTTAAATCTCGGGGACTTCAAGCAAAAACCAAGGTCCGACGGACACGTCAAAACTTTCCCTTCGCGGACGACTGTGACCCCCAACGCGTCTGGAACCCCAAAAGAACACACGTTGAGAAGTTCTTGCTACTTGCAAAAACTTCTGCTTACAATAATCGAAAAGATTGAAGTGTGCACCCCACCCCGAAACCAAAATTGAAAACCCGTCATCACCTCATGGGCAGCGATGAACGGGTGTATAAGTTCACCAAACCAGGGGCACTCGTCCAAAACTTGTCATCGACGATGAGGGGAAGCCCCCCTCGCCCAAACAGTGCCGCTTTTGGCAGACTCCACAAAAACGATGGAACATGAAGGCTCCCCCACAGACCCTAACAAGGTGTTTCGGGCCATAGGGCTCACCCCTTTTCTCTATGACTTTGGAACCATGGACAGTTTTCCGCGCACACCAGAAACTGAACCCTTTCCACACCCTTGCCTCAGAAGTCTCATGGGCATTAAGTGGCAAACAAGATTCCCAAAACTGAATCCCACTTGGCTGGCCTGCCTAGCATCTTCCCACCTAAGCCACGTTTCGCTGGGGAGAACACTGTTCGCATGCCCGACCATCGGGTGCCCAAAAACATTGTTTCCTGAAGGCCTTTAACACAGCCCAAAATGGGGGCGATGCCCCCGGACAGAGATGGGGGGCGATCAGCAAAGGTGCGGACCTGTGAAAGCAAAGAATTGTGCAGTTAGCACCCCAAATGATCAGGGAAAACCCGTGTCAACAATCTCCCCGCTGCCGCCCTCCCCCGTGTACTGTATAGATCTTTTCGGGGGCAATCGGGCCCGACCACCATTTCGCGCTTCCCCCGATCCCCCGTGACTAATGGCTTCGCCGCTCGATGACAAAAAAAAAACAAAGCTTTAGAAAACATTTCCCCATTATCAATTGGGGCCCAAAGGGGCATACATGGTATCTACCATTTTTCCCCTTTTTGCCCTTAATGTAGATCGTCTTTTTTATTTTATTCTGTTTGAAGGGGTTTTCTTTTTTTCTAACTACCTAACCACTAGATCGCTTGGTGAAAGGGGGTCCCCATTTTTGATTTCGTGTTGTCAGAGTGTCCACGATTTTGTAAAGGTTCCCATTTTGATTTCGGTTGTCAAGGGCCACGATTTTTTAAAGGTGCCGATTGTTGTTGTGTTTTGCAGAGTGTCCACGTTTTGTGAAGGGGTCCGATTGTTATGCGTTTTTCAGAGTGTCCCGATTGTGTAAAGGGTCCGATTGTTTTTGCGGTTGCAGATGCCCCGATTTAAAGACATCACAGCAAATCTCTGTCGCCCCGTGATCATTCATGTTTCGTTTAAACCTAGCATCATTGTCACAGGCAAATTCACCCAGCAGTCATTTTCGCCCACCACTGAAATTTTGGGGGGCGTTTCAATGCTAATGGGCACAAATTGAAATTTAAACAGCTCAGTTTTCAAGACATCTGGTTTTATTTTTTCCATAATTCGCATTTTTTCAGAACAGAGCATCTCTGGGGCAATGATAGCATGCCAAAATAGATCAACACACACCAAAACACACACACAACCACACACAACACACACACACACAACCACACACACACACACACACAACCCCCACCACACACACACACAACCCTACACACACACACACCCACACAACACACACCACACACCACACACACACACCAACACACACACACACACCACATCACATGTTACGGAGGTGCATGCGTGATAGACTGTCGACTCCCTTTCAAGAGTTTAAATGCTGTAGTATTACTCCCCACTCCATCCAGACCATACGTAGGTGGTTGGTAGTTGATCAGAACAGGGGCCCCCTGAACCCACCGAAGGACTCGGGAGCGGCAAGTCTCCCGCGGTGGTTGCCTCTTGACGACTTGACTTGACTGCTCCCCGTGGGTTAAAGGGGCCGTGGCTGTGGCGGGGGCCCACCGATGGGTGTGGGCGGGGGGTCGGAATGAGCCGTGGCTGACTGCCTCTGAGGGGCGCAGAGGTTGGGGGCGAAGAAGAAGAAAAAAAAAAAAGAAAAAAAAAGTTGCAAAAAATTTTTACCGTTACTGGCCAAAACCATACTGATTTTTATTTAAAAACGTGTAAATTTAAAAAAATTTTTAACGGTCAAAATTTGTTTTGGGTTTTAAAATTCCTAACATTGGTACGCTTAAAACTGTACGGCATACCGAATGTTATCGAAAGTTGTAAAATTTTGGGGTGTGGGCATTCCACGGGGAGGAAACAGGAGAGTATTGTTTTGCATTTTTTCGCCTGCCATTTGTTTTTTCCAGGACACTTGTTATGTGAAAATTAATTTGTATAATAAAAGTGTTACTTTTTAAAACACACACAACCACACACACACACACAAACCACACACACACACACCACACACACACACACACACACAACGTAAAAATTTGAGAAAAATGCGGTTTTTAAATTTCAAAATTAACTTTAATCTTAAAAATTGTATACATTGTTAGCTTTAAAAAAGCACCGTTAAACGAATGTCTTTTAAAAATAATCTAAATTTTAAAAAAAACTTTTTATTGGTCAATTTTTTTATTTCGGTTCGAAAAGTTGTAATTTTTCGGCGTTTAAAACTGCAATTTTTACCGAATTTTATGAAGACACCTCTTTTAAAAGAAGGTTTTAACGGGCCAAATTAATTGCATAATGCTGTCAATGACACTATGTTCCTGCTGATGTTCCCTTTGGGTTTTGTCAATTTGGGGGATCCAATACTTCCAAAGCCGCCCAAACTCAGAAGATTGGGGTTTTAAACATTTTTTTTTTTGTTTTTTTTTAATTTTTTTTAGAGTTTGGTGTTTTTTAAAAGCTTTTTTTAAATTTTCAAATACCTGCCAACCAAAATTCAAGTAAAAAGGGTTTAATTTTTGAGAAGCACCCGTACCCGTATAATGCACAACGGGGTAATATGAAAAGCAAAAAAAAGTTCTTTGAAACCGTTTTTTAACACTTTTTTTAACTTTTTTTTTTTGTTTTTGGTTTTTTTTTTTTTTTTTAGAGATTTGCCCCATACCGTCCCCGGGGCACACAAACGTACCCCAAAAATTCCAAGATCAGGGTTAAACAGGTTTTTTGTTATTTTTTAAAATTATTTTTTTTTTTTGGTTTGTGTTTTTTTAAAAGTTTTTAACTGTTTTTAAAAAACTTTTTGAACTTTCCAATAAGGTTTTCTTTCGAAAGTAGTCCCGTACCGTGCAAGTCCCAACGGGGAATTTATGAAAAGCAGAGGAAAAAATGTCTTTGAAACCGTAAAACCTTATTAAAGGTTTTAACGGGTTTATTATTTTTTTAGATTGCCCAAAAAAACCCTCCCCGGCACACAGACGTACCTTCAAATTTTATTACAACGGGCGACCGTTTTGAGTCATAGCGTACCCACCAGACAGAAAATTTTCCCTTTAAAAATTGACTAGCAGGGGGACCCGGGGGTTGCCCGGGGTATGAACATTTTTGCGATACTCACTGACGGCGAAATGTATTATTGTTTGATTTTCAACAAACCCCCCCCCCCCCCCCCAAAATCTTCCCCCCCCCTCCCCACACACAAAAAAACATTCTCTCTCTCTCTCTCTCTCTCTCTTCTCTCTCTCTCTCTCTCTCTCTCTCTCTTATACATTCTATTGTTTTCCGCCTGCCTCTGGCCCCTTTCCCCTAGATCTTCCCTAGCACGTCGAGATGCTTTTCTCGATCGCTTTTCCGCCTGCACTCACTGTTCCCTTTCCCCATTCTTCTGATTGCTCTTACTTTTGTAGGAATGGACTTTATGCATAAGTAGTTTATTTCAACGGGTCTGTGTCTAATGTAAAAATAGCGTATCAGGCTTTGCACTGTGCAATCATTTTTCTGGCCCCCCTCATTCCTCCCTTTTCATCCCCCCACCCTGTCCCATCCATGTTGCAAAATTACTTACCGTTATTGGACATACGCATACCGAGTTTTATCAATAGCTGTGTAAATTTAGAAAATAACGGTTTTTAACGGTCAATGTTAAGTTTTTGTTCGTAAAATTTGCATAACGTTGTTCAGCGCTTAAAACTGTATGTGCATACGGAATGTTATCAAGAATGGTGAAAATTTAGAAATTCAGAAAATAACGTTTTTTAAACGGTCAATGTTAACTTTCGGATCTTGAAAATTGTATGTCACTGTTTAGCGTTCAAAACTGCACATGTATATCGAATTTCTTCAAGAATACTCTAAATTTATAAAATAACGTTTTTTAAACGGTTAATTTTAAATTTCGGTTCGTAAAAGTTGTGTATCATTTTTCGCCATTTAAAACTGCACATGTATACCGAATTTAATCAAGAATAGCCTAAATTTTGAAAATAACGGTTTTTAACGGTCAAATTTAATGGTCATAATGACTATCTAATGACCCTATGTTACCCGCTGGATGTTTCTGTAGGGTTATCTCAAGTTTGGTGGCGTTCCGATGACTCTCGTGACCGCCAACCTCAGAAGATCGGGTTTTAAACAGTTTCTTTTATAGGGTTTGGTGTTTTTAACGGTTTTTAACTGTTATAATAACGTTTCGTAACTGCCAAATAACGGTTCTAATTTTCGAAAAGTAGCCCTGTACTGTGCAATGTCACAACGGCTATTTGAAGAAAAGCAGAGGAAAAAGATGTCTTTGAAACCGTTTTAACAGTTTTTAACGGTTTTTAACGGTTTTATTTTTCTAGAGATTAGCCCAAAACCTTCCTCGGGTCACAACAGACGTGCCTGCTAAATTTCAAGAAAATCGGGTTTTAAACAGTTTCTTTTTATAGGGTTTGGTGTTTCTAACGGTTTTATCTGTTATAAATAACGTTTGTAACTGCCAAATAACGGTTCTAATTTTCGAGAAGTAGTCATGTACCTGTGCAATGTCACAACGGCTATTTGAAGAACAGCAGAGGAAAAAAGATGTCTTTGAAACCGTTATAACAGCTTTTTAACTTTTTTAACGGTTTTATTATTATTATTTTTAGCCCAAAACCATGCTCAGGTTACAACAGACGTACATGCCAAATTTCATTACAATCGTTTGAGCCGTTTTTGAGTCTATAGCGTTACACACACACACGCAGACAAAATTTGCCATTTATATATTAGATTTCTTTTTTTTTTGTCATTCTACCTCCCATGGTCGATCATTTTATGACATATTTTGCTAGCCGGAGCTTCTTACATTCATTGAATGGTAACAATAATAGCACCGATTTCTCTATAGGTTCCTATACTAGATACATTCACGGGGACTCCCAGATATAATTTTAAAACTTTACAGTCAATGCTTTGCAATTTTTGAGACAAATGTTTAGGCACACAAAGAACCCCCTCCCCGAGCATAAAATAACTTAGAATGAATTAGTGATGTATAGCAAGCTCTTATACGTCTTTACATCCTGAAACCAGCTTGTTTGCCAATATCTTGAGAAAATTTTTAAGTTCTTTCTTGCTTTGTCTTTGAGACAATCAATATGAAGGTTACATGTTATACTTAGCTTGCATGTGAAATACATACCTGAGAATGTTCCATGTCTACAGACCTCAAGTGCTATCTTGCCAAGCCGTACAGTGTCACGACAAAACAAAGCAGAAGAGCACACAAAACAAAGTGTGAAGTAACGCAGATTTAAATGCACAACACAAAACAGGACAAGAAATTTTCGGCAATATGCCTTCCTCAGCGACAAAAAAATACAGACATAAACATTCACAATACTCCCCTTGTGAAGCCAAAGTGGTAAAATGAGAAGTAGCCCTGTACCTGTGGGAAAAGTCACAACGGCTATTTTTATGAAACGCAGAGAAAAGGGTGTCTTTGGAACCGTTATAACAGCTTATTAATGGTTTTTAAACGGTTTTATTATTTTAGAGATTAGCCCCAGTTTTGAAGCCACTGGTTTGTAGGACAGGTGTGTTCAGGACATGTTTGTCAACCAGGAGTTGCCAGACAGGAGAATAGGACGCTTGGCTTGGCCCAGTTGGTTTGTTTATTTTCAACCTTGGGGGTTGTGAATGGAAACATAGTTTTCCATGCTGCCAGGAAGGTTCTATTGTGATGTACCACAGACAGAGTGTACTAGGATTTTGTTTGTTAGAATGTTGATTCTCTATGGTAAGTTGGCAGTTGGAAATAAAAAATACAGAAAAGAAGACAAAAAATCACCCAATGTGATTAATGTAAGAAAAAAAAATATATAATAAAACGACATAATGTAATGATGAAGTTTTTTGGGGAACACGTATGATCCGTTTAAAAATAGAAATCGTATTTTGAAATTATTAAGTTTGTAGAAATTTCGCTTTATTTCTCAAAATGCATGTAGGAACTTGTTGGAAAACAGAATTCTACAGATTAGTAACTAAATGTAAATATTAAAGTCTTTTGTATAATGTCTTCAAAATCGTTTAATCAAACTTTCAAATTTTCCCAAACTATCATGAGGGTTCGGTTTCTTTCCGAAATCCTCAGCGCCAACCATGTGAGTCGCTACAAACTCCTGGAACTTAATTACGGTTGAGGGACTTTTACAGAGAGACTTTTTCGGAAGTTTGATGTTTAAAGTGGGGAAAAGAGAAATGTGGGTTGGGTGTATTGGTAAATAAGTTAAAAAAATGAATACGAACTGCCTCCATGATGGCATGCGCTACAAACAAACTGATGAAAACGTTCCCCCAAAGACAAATAAAAAAGCAAGGGTTGTGTTTTTTTGAATGAAATTAGGGGAACTTTTTGGTTGTGTTGGGAAAAAGGGAAAAAAAAAAGGTAAATTTTTTTTCCCCCAAGTTTCCCCCCATTGGTTTAATGGTTTAAATGTGCCCCTTTATGGATTTAAACATGCCGTGTTGCGATTGATTGTTTTCCCAAAAGCATCCCTTGATAGGGGGGATAACTCCGTTGTTGAATAAAACCACATTCGTTTTTAAAGGAAAATTTTCTGACCTTTTCCAAAACCAAGAGCGCAAGCAAAAAAGGCTCCCCCTATCAGGGTTTGCTTTTTTAAATTTTAAATTGTTTTTTTTTTTTTTTTGGGGGGGGGAAATTTTTTTTTGCATGCAAAAAACACAGCACAATCAAACCTAAACTGCTAATTAAAACCCCTTTAGTCACTTTGTTTTGCGAAAAGACACACCCTTTTTCCTAATTTAAAACAAAAGTCGCTAAAACAAAAACCCGAGAAATACCCTTTACCCAATGTTTTTAGAATTGTTGTTTTTGTTCGACATGTAAATTTCTCAGATAGAAAATGTTTTGGAGAAATTTGGGTAGAAATTCCCAAATATATCCCCAATCGTATTTAACTTTAAAAAACAGTCTAGCAGCCAAACCAATAAAAAAAACTTTTGTTTAAAACAAATTTTTTTAATGGGACGCTTTTTAAGCCTTGTTTTCCCCTAAAAACCCCCTGCAAAAGAAGCGAAGAAAGCGAACACCCCCTTTAAACCCTAAACAGGGTGCAAAAACACCTGCTTTTTACTGGAAACCCCAAAAACCCGGTGTGTGTGTGTGTGTGTGTTTGTGTTTTTGGGTTTGTGGTGTGTGTGGTGTTTGGGGTTTGTGTGTGGTAGTGTGGCCTGGGGGTTTGCAGAGAAACATGTAGGGCAAAAGGGTAGATGGGTTTTTTGGGGTGTTCCTTTTTACGAGGGGTTTGGGGGGTCTTGTTTGCTCGCCAATGTAGGTATCTAAAAACCACAGGCCACAGTTTCAGCCCCCAAGAAACCGGGATCTTATCTACCGAGCCCTTCCTCAAAAGAAAAAGTTAAAAAACACAAAAATTAAAAAACCCAAACCCCCAGCCTGAACAGAGATAAAATTTTTGAACTCCCCCCTCCCCCCCCCCCCCCCCCAAACCTACAATCAGTTTCGTGCCCAACCTTTCACCCCCCCGGACAACGGGTCTTCCCATGAGGCCCCCCCTTTCCCAACAAAGCAACAGTGAGCTAAAAGAAGACAGGGCGCCCCTTTGTCGAAATATTCTCCAAGTACTTTTGTTTGATTCTGAGTCTTAACTACTTTTCCCAAATCATATATTCTTTTTTTGATTTTTTTTGATGTGGTTTGAGTATTTTTTTCACCTTAAATATGGAAAATTAATAGTTTTTGTTTGGTAAAAAAGAGTGGGGGAAATTTTTCCCTTTAAACTTTATTTTAAGGGTAGAGGGAAACCCCTTTGGGAAAAAAAAACCTTTTTTTCTAAAAATCTTTTTGTTTTTCATGAAATGAAATGAACAATTTTGGTAAAGATACAAGAAAAGAAATGAATTTTTTTAACGGACGAAAGAAAATTCAAAATTTTGAAAAAGGTAATCTTTAAATTTGTGTGAAATTTATTGTATTCATGGTTTTTGAAAGGGCCCTAGGTGGAAATCCTTTCCCCCCAATTTTTGAAAACTAGATTTTGAAATTTTTAAAATTTGAATTCCTTTCCTTTGAGTGTTGCCCCCGGGAAAAGGGAATTTTTGTAGTGTTTATGAAGAAAGAAAAAGCTGTTGGCTGCCCCAAAATTTCTTTTTGGAATTTGTGATGGGCTAATGAAAATAAATTTTAAAGTAAATGATTGTAATAAAAATTTCCAAAGTAATCAAGGTAAAAAAATCATTCCCCCCAGGTAAAATTTACCCTGTCCTGAAGGGAGGGCCCCCACTTGTTGGGGGCCCAGGGGTAGCTGGGGATCTCCCCCCTTTTTTCTCTGCCTTTTGTGGGCTAGGAGGGGCCGCCTGAGTGCCACAACTACTGAACCCCCACTCCCAACCCGGAAAAACCGACTCCCCACTGAGCCATTGGGCCAAGAGGGCCCCGCTGCTCCCAAAAGCCAAGTGCTGCTCCCAAAATTTTGATCCAGCGACCTGGGGGCTAGGCCGTCCCCTGAAATTTTCTGTTGTTTTTTGTGTGAGCCACAGCTCCTGAAAGAGACTTCGCCTTGTCGGGGGCAGAGATACCGCATTGGCGTGATTCTGACCACAGCTCTGTAAAATTTCCTTTAAACCCTTTTTTCGGACTTGCCCTCTGCCCGACCCCTGGGCCCAAATTTCATCGCTTCGTCTTTTTTCGCCCGGGGTTCGTGGGTTTTTAAACCCTCCCCTCTTTCATGGGTGAAACCCTGAAACCATTCAGGACGTGTTGGACCGGACGCAGCCAGCACCAGCAGCGCTATTTGGACCCCAAATTTTAAGTATGGGATATTTTTTTTGTGCGTGCAAAACTGTGTTTGACATATTTGGGTAGAATAATTTATATGGGTTCGGGTGGGCCGCCCTAATGATGGAATTAATTTATTATAAAATTTTTGTTCTAAATGGCTCAAACGGGCAGTTTTAAAACAAAAAGTGTTCTGTTCCTCCTTCCAATTTGGGGTGAGGGGGTGTGTGCATTTTAATTGGAAAAAAGTCTTGCATGCACCCCTGATTTCGGTTGCCAGCCCAACCCCCCGAAACATACTAAATTCCATCCAAAAACAAACGGTTTTTTTTTCCATTTCCATACAAATTCCCCATCTTTATTTTTTCCCTTTTCGTTATGACCATAACAATGCCCTTTCATTTTTTGGGTTATATTTTTTTATTTTTCCCCCTTTTATCCGTTTCTTCCTCCCCCTCCCTTCCCCTTTTCCCTTTTCACTAATTTTTTGTTGTTACGTTTGCGGGGTTGTTGTTCTTTTTTGTTCTTGTTTTTGTTTTTTGTTCTTTTTTCCCTTGTTTTTTTTCTTCTTTTTCTTCTTCTTTCTTCTTCTTCTTCTTTTTCTTCTTCTTCCTCCTCCTCCCCTCCCCCCGCATGGGTTCCCTTCGTCTTTTTTCCCCTTCTTCTTTTTTCTTCTTTCTTTTCTTCTTCTTTTTCTTCTTCTTCTTCTTTTTCTTCTCCCCTTTTTTCTTTTTTTTTCTTTCTTCTTTCTAGGCGTATTCCTGCTATTTTTTCTTCTTCTTCTTCATTTTCTTTTTCCCTTCTTCTTCTTCTTTTTCTTTTCTTTTTCCCTTTCTTTCTTCTTCTGCTTCTTCTTTTTCTTCTTTTTCTTTAGGCTTTGTCCTGCTATTCTTTTTCTTTCTTCTTTGTTTTCTTTTTTTTTCTTCCCCTGTTATTAGTCTACTGTCATCATTTTTTTTCCCTATCAATCATAAACAACCTCTTTAAACACCATTCGTAGCATAACTAAAAAAATTTTAACTACCCTTTCTAGTACTTTTCTTTCTCTCCTTTTCGCAAGATCCTTACTGTTGTTACAAAAATTTCACAAATATGATCTTTTTTTTATTTTAAATTATTTTATAATTAAATTTACATTACGTTTAATTGAAGAAAGGTAAGGAGAGTATCGGAAACAGCCACAGAAAGTAGTATTTTAAAGTCGTCGTCGTCGTTTTTTGTGGGTCTTGTTTTTTGTGGGTTTTTCGTCGTCGAGTAAATTGGGGTAAATGCTAGTATAGTAGTAGTATAGAAAGTAGAAAGTATAGTAAGTAGTAGTAAAGTAGCAAAGCATAGTAGTAATTTTGTTGTTGCAATTTTTTGTTTTTTACTTTTGGGTTTTGGGTGGTGGTGGGGTGGGGGTTCAAATTTGCTGTTATGGGTTTTAATTATCAAAAACGTTTAAATTACCATTATTCTTTTTATTCAAATTCATATCAGTAGAAAGATTATAATCGTTTTGGGGCCTCCCACCCCGGCCCGTTTTGTTTGCATGATCCCGCTAGGGTTTTGCCGGGGGTTCTGGGAAAAAAAATTTCATTTCCCCAACCTTTTTTTTGTCTTGAATGTCTTTTTTTTTTCCTTCCCTGAAAAAACCCAACAAGCCCAAAAACCTAGACACCAGCCCAAAAAAAAGCATTGGGAACACCCCAACCAACCTCGGGAACAAAAAACTTGGTGATTCGAACCTCACCCACGGGACCCAAAAACCACTGCTCAACCCAAGACCACAGCAAAGGAAAAAGACCCCCTGAAGGAAGTCTCACCCCTCAGGCTACCAGAAGGGGGCCTGGAACACCCAAAAAGAAAGAGATCTACCACCTCCCCCCCCAGCCAAAGCGAGGGGCCAACCCCAAGGGGGCGCAAGGGACAAAAATCAGTTTTCCCAAAACCTTTTGGAGATTTTAAGTGAAGCTCTGCCCCGGAAAAACGGGAAACTGGGGGTCGTCGTCCTCCCAAAAGCCCCCCAAACACCATCCGCAGCCCAACCGTCCTCCCAAGGAAAAAAACAAACGGGTTCGAAAAATCCCGTAAACTACAAATAGATTTGCCGTGACGAAACCCAAAACACATGCAGAAACAGAACGTCCCCTCCAAAAGGACTCACAGAAAAACAAAGGGACTCTTAAAACCTGTCGGAAAAACCCCTTCCCCCCCGAGCAACACCAAATTTGACACAAACAACTTTCAACACCCCTGGTCAAGAAAAAAAGGGGTTTAAAAGCAAGGGGTAAAGGGAAAACCAAACCTCCACCGAAACCCAAAAAACCAACCCCCCGCCAACGGGTCCCGGGGGGTCGCTAAAACCTTGCCCCCCGTTTACTCAAAATAATTCATTCACTTAAACCGGGGTTTTTTCCCAAAGTCGCGGATCTAATCGATTTCCCACTCAGTCAGCAACAGCATCGGGAAGAAGAGGGCCCGGGATGGTTTGTCGAAACCCTTACGGGGTGGGGATGCTTTTTCGTTTTTTGGGAAAACCCAGGTCAACTCCAGAAAGCAATAGCATTTTTTTGTAATAGTTAATTCTTTTTTTTGGTAGACAGTTTTTGATCACCTTTTCCCCCTAAAAGCGCGTGTACGGGCCGGGATTGCGATTCTCCCTTGAAATCTTTTTGCTTCTGGTTGCCCAGAGAAAACCACAATCTTTTGCCCCAAGTTTTCCCTTCCCACCCCTTTTTTACCTTTTTGTCGGACCATGGGAAGTTTTTGGCAAACATAGGCGGGGCCCTTTGCTTTGTTGACCCCATTGCGGATGACGGGAAAGCTGACCGATGGGCGGGAGGATGTCACTGGGGGAAACTAGTCCCTCCCACGTTCGATTTTCTTTTTTAAATGAAAAATTTCGTTTTTCGCACATATTTTCATATTTCCCCAGCTGACTCAAGGGAAAAAAAAATTCCAGATTGCCTCCCCCCCTTGTGTGTGTGTTTTGTGTGTGGTTTTTTTGTTTTTTCTTTTGCTTTTGGTGTTGTTTTTGTTGTGTTTTTTGTTGTGGTGGTGGGTTTTGTTGTTGTTGTTTTTGTTGTTGTTGTTTTTTGTTGTTTTGTTTTTTGTTTTGCTGCTGTTTTTTTGTTGTTATTGTTGTTTTTGGGCTCCTGCGGGCTGCTGCTGCTGTTTGCTGCGGCTTTTTTTTCTTTTCAGTATTTCAAAGTTTAAAAAAATTGTCTCTAAACTTTTACAGGGTTTAAAATTTATTTCTTGTTTTATTTTGTTTTGTTTAATCCTTACAGGGGCACTTTTTAGTCAAAAAACTTCTGCTTTAAAAAACGAAAATACCCGGGGGCTTTTCAACTGAAACTGTTCGAGCTAGGTTTAGGTTTCCCCTTTTTGTTTTTTCACCATAGCCATAGTTTAATATTTAATACACAAATTCCCCCCAAAAAAAAAAATTAAAAAATTTTTGTTCAGGTCGTTTTTTGGGGGCCATTCCCAAACAGGGTGGGGTTTACCAGAAAGATCCCAGTACCAAACCGTGCTGGCCAAAAGATTCAGTTCCAAAAAAAGAGTCCAAACCAAGCGACAATTTTTTAAAAATATTTGGGCCAATTGGGTACCATTTTCTACTTTATTCCGGGAAATTTTGTTGCAGAAATTTGCCACGAACACCCCTTAAAGGAAACGGTTTTTTTAAACAAAAAACAATAAATTTTCCAAAAATTTGCATGAAAAACAAGAACAAAAAACAATACCCCATGAAACCCAAAAAAACGAAAACGGCACCAAAATTGACGGGAAAACCCAAATGTATTCCCCAATAAAAATTTCTTTTCAATTGAAAATTTTTAAATTTTAAATCTGATACCTTTTCACTTTTAGAATAACAAAAAAGGGCCAAAATAAAAAAACATACAAAGAAAAAGGGGGCCCAATTTTTCCATGTGGCAACCCCGGGACTAAAAAGGGGGAAAATGCCCAAAGGGAATTGCTAAAAAAATATCGCTCTAAAAAACCCTCGACCGTAAAGTGCGGCATTTTAAATTCCCACAGACTCTCTCTCTCTCTCTTCTCCTCTCCCCTCTCTCCTCCCCTTCTCCTCACTTTTTTCTCCTCATCCTCTCTCTCCCTTCTCTACTCTCTCTCTCCCCTCCCCTCTCTCCCTCTCTCCCCCTTTTCCCTCATCTCTCCTCTCTCCCCTCCCTCTCTCTCCCCCCACTCGACACAAAACACACCACCACACACACACACAAAACACACACACACAAAACACCCACACACACACACACAAAACACAACCCCACAAAACGCGCACACACACCCCCAAAACAAAACCCACACACCCAACCACACACACACAAAAACACACACACACACACCCACACACACAACACCCACACACACACACACACACACCCCACACAACGCCCAGGAAACAGGGGCAGGCACGCCACCCCGAAAAACCTCGCACGCACCCCAAACACACACAAACGGCACGCCCCCTCACAAAACGCAGACAAACACACACAACACACCACACACACACACACACACACACACACACACACCCCACACACACACACACAAACACACCCAACACCCCACACCCACACACACACAAAAACCCCAAAACACCATTCACACAAACAGATAGAGCAAAGATTTTTCTGGTCCCGGGCCCAGCCTTGTCCAGAGCGCACACTGGTGGACACGCAAGGGGGACTTTTTTTAAACTGTTTTAAAACCCCGGGCAGTGGCCGGGGGCTGGCTGGGGGAGGCTATGACCCTAGGCCCGAAAGAAAACACGGGCCCCCTTGGGAGAAAAACAGACATTTTTTTTTATTTATTTGGCTTTTTGGGGTGTGTGGGTGTGTTGTTTTGGGGTGTGTGTGTGTGTGTTTTGGTGTGATGGGTGGTGTGTTGTGTTGTGTGTGGTGTTAAAAAAAATAAAGGGGAAAACTACCACGCAGTGACCTCACCTTGGTACCCCTTTCGCCCATAATCCAAAAAAAAACAACAAACAAAAAAAAAAAGAAAAAAAGGAAAACTTTTGAAAGGAGACTTCGGGTACCAAGTACGGGTTTTTTTGAAACTGGGGAAACTTTTTTCCAAAATTTTTTTCCAGAAATTCCAAAACCCAACCCACGGCCCACAAGTTGAAAGGGACCCCTTAAACCTCAAGCAGTCTCTTCTTTGAACACTAATCACGAATATTTTCCCATTTTAGGTGAGGGGCAGGGGGAAAATTTGACGAAAAAAAACAAAAAAAAAAAAACAAACAAAATTTTTTTTAAAAAGAAACATTTTTAAACCCTGTAAAAAGAAAGAAAAATTAAAGCCCAAAAAAAAAACGCTTTTCGACTTTTTTGGATCAGTTTTCCCCCGAAAAGAATAGATTTTTCCAATAATAAACCAAATTTTGGGCCCACCCTTAATTGACTATGCCATCGGGGGGGGGGGGGGGGGGGAAAAAAAGGCCCGGGGGGATGTGTGACCCATAAAGGCCAAAAACTGTAGGTGCGGAGTGCTGGAAAAGATCACCCCCCCTCATCGTCTCAAAGCCCCGGCTTCATGTCCAGCCCAAGAAACGTCCTCAAGCGAAAAAACCACCAAAAGGGTTCTGAACGTCAGTACGCTAAAGGGGTCGTCGTTACCAAACAGTCCCCTTTGCTGACATCCCGGAAACCCGCTCGGAGTTTCCCTCCCCAATGAAATTTACCAAAGATGTGGGAAACAACATGGTCACACTTCGGGGAGACGGTGTTAAAAGCCCGTTTTTGAAGTGGCTGGGACCCACAAGTAGGATTTCAAAAGGGAAATGATTCGATGAGAGCTGCCACTGAAATCCACACTTCTGGGAAAACAACTTTCTTTCAAAGCGCACTCGAAAGACCCACATCAACACAAAGAACGACGAGCTGAGAAACATCGCAGAAACACCAGCAAAAGCTCACCAGATGCAAGAAATCCCGGCTGACAAAAAAAGCTGAAGAAATTCCGGGCTTTGCCCGAGAGGAACGACATGAAAAACTTTTAAAAATTGGGTTGAGAGAGGGGCTACGTCCCCCCAACCTCGGGCTCATCTCCACTTCTTATGCCCGATGGATCCAAAGCTGGGTCACAGAAAAGAAAAAAATACTAGAAAAAATGGGTGAAGACTTTGATAGCGTATTGAACCCCCCCATCCACCATCGAAAAATGAACCCAACGATTGATGCTTTCCCAAAAATTTTAATCGATCAGAAACCGGAAAGCCATAAACCCAAAATTTTAAGTAAAACTCCGAAACATTCGTCTGAAAATCCAATGGGAAAGCACCTGGCTTAAAAACCAATACCCGCTTAGGGCTAGAAAAAAGGGTTGGGGGCGGCCTTGGGGGAAGAAACTTCATCACCACCTTAGACAAA
>CM031603.1:10887106-10899606 GCA_018398815.1 Conus ventricosus | reverse complement strand
CTCAAATTTCCCGACCAAACGCGGGGCCCGTATCTCAGGGGCCCGGTTGCGCCAGATTTTATGAAAAGGAAGCGAGAGTACAGCCCGTCTGAGTGTCAACCGAAAAGGGGAAACCGTGCGTCATCTTAACATCCTCATTCTCATCGACACAAAAAAAAAAAATGCCAAATTTTGGGGCCCCGTGCGCTGCTCTCATGGGACCTCATTTCGATGTCCTCCCCACTCGTGGGCCCTTGGGTTTGGGTTCCGTCGGGGGCACCGGACGGCGGGTTTTTATGGGGGGCGGTTGACTGACGTGGTGGCGCCCTCCGGAGGGAGGCTCACTTACGCCGGCCTCCGGAATAAGCATTATTGTCGCAGTAGGGGGGGTTAGTAGGTGGTGCCTGCGTATGTTTGATCAAAAAAGGGGCCATGAACACCACCAAGTGACTCGGCAGCTGCAGAGTCTCCTCCGGTGGGTTGCCTCTTGACGACTTTACATTTACTGCTCCCTGTGGATTGACGGTGCCGGGCTGTGGCGGGGCCGACCGGACTGTGGCTGTGGACGGGGTGTCGGAATGAGCGGCGAGGCTGCACTGCCTCTGAGGTGGCGCAGAGGTTGGGACAGAAAAAAAAAAAAGGTGCAAAATTACTTACCGTACTGGACATACGCATACCGAATTTTATGAATAACGGTGTAAATTTAGAAATAAGGGTTTTTTAAAACGGTCAATGTTAAGTTTTGGTTCATAAAATTTCCATAACATTGGTCAGCGCCTAAAACTGTACGTGCATACCGAATGTTATCAAGAACGTTGTAAATTGTGGGTGTGGGCGATTCTCACGGTGACGGCTATCAAGAGAGTATTGTTTGTGCATTTTTCGCCTGCCCCTTTGTTGTGCCTGGACACTTGTTATGTTGAAAATTAATTTGTATAATAGATATGTGTTACTTTATAAACACACACACACACACACACACAACCACACACACCACACACACACACACACACACACACACACACACACACACACACACACACACACACACACACACACGCACGCACACACACACACGCACACACACACACACACACACACACACACACACACACACACACACCACACACACACAAAACACACACACACACACACACACACACACACACACACACACACGTTTAAATTTCGAGAAAAATAACGGTTTTCAAAACGTTCAATGTTAACTTTCGGATCTTAAAAATTGTATATCATTGTATAGCGTTTAAAACTGCACATGTATATCGAATTTCATCAAGAAACTTAAATTTATAAAAAAATAACGTTTTTTTAATGGTCAATTTTATATTTCGGTTCGTAAAAGTTGTATATCAATTTTTCGGCGTTTAAAACTGCACATCTATACCGAATTTTATGAAGAGCAGCCTAAATTTTGAAAAGAACGGTTTTAAGGGTTTTAACGGCCAATTAATAGTCATAATGACTATCTAATGACCCTAAGTTACCCGCTGGATGTTCCTGTAGGCTTATGTCAAATTTGGGGCGATCCAATGACTCTCGTGCCGCCAACCTCAGAAGATCGGGTTTAAACAGGTTTTTTTTTTTTTTTTTTTTTTTTATTTTTTTTAGGGTTTGGTGTTTTTAACGGTTTTTAACTGTTATAAATAACGATTTCTAACTGCCAAGTAACGGTTCTAATTTTTGAGAAGCAGCCCTGTACCTGTATAATGTCACAAAACGGCTATTTGATGAAAAGCAGAAGAAAAAGATGTCTTTGAAAACCGTTATAACAGCTTTTTAAACGGTTTTTATTTATTTATTTTTTTTTTTTTTTTAGAGATTAGCCCAAAACCGTCCTCGGGTCACAACAGACTTTACCTGCCAAATTTCAAGATCAACTTTAAACAGTTTTTTTATTTTATTTTATTTATTTTTTTGTTGAGGGTTTGGTGTTTTTAACGGTTTTTAACTGTTATAAATAACGTTTTTTAACTGCCAAATAACGGTTCTAATTTTCGAGAAGTAGTCCTGTACTTGTGCATGTCACAACGGCTATTTGATGAAAAGCAGAGAAAACGAAATGTCTTAGAAACCGTTATAACAGCTTATTAATGGTTTTTAAACGTTTTATTATTTTAGAGATTAGCCCAAAACCATCCTCGGTCACAACAGACGTACCTGCCAAATTTCATTACATCGGTTGAGCCGTTTTTTGAGTCTATAGCGTACACACATGCAGACAGAAAATGTCATTTATATATTAGATATTTCTTTTCTTTGTTCATTCATACCTCCCATGGTCGATCATTTTATGACATATTTTGCTAGCAGGAGCTTCCTACATTCATTTAATGGTAACAATAGTAGCATCGATTTCTCTGTAAGTTCTTATACTTGATACATTCACGGGGACTCCCAGACATAATTTTAAAACTTTACAGTCAATGCTTTGCAATTTTTGAGACAAATTTTTAGGCACACAAAGACCCCCCCCCCCCCCCCCACACACACCTTGAGCATAAGATAACTTAGAATGAATTAGTGATGTTATAGCTAAGCGCTTACACGTCTTTACATCCTGAAACCAGCTTTGTTTGCTCAATATCTTGAGAGAATTTAAGCTCTTTCTTGCTTTGTCTTAGAGACAATCAATATGAAGGTCACATGTTAGCTTGGATGTGAAATACTTACCTGAGAATGTTTCCATGTCTACAGACTCAAGTGCTATCTTGCCAAGCCGTACAGTGTCACGACAAAAACAAAAGCAGAAGAGCACACAAAACAAAGTGTGAAGTAACGCAGATTTAATGCACGACACAAAAAAGGACAAGAAATTTTCGGTAAATATGCCTTCCTCAGCGACAAAAAAACAGACATAAACATGCCATACTCCCTTGTGAACCAAAGGGGTAAATAAATAGCCTGTACCTGTGCAAGCCAACGGCTTTGATGAAAGCAAGAAAGGGATGTCTTGAAACTTTATAACGCTTAAAGGGTTTTACTTTTTTATTTTAGAATTGCCCATGAAGCTCACTGGTTGTACGCAGGTTGTTCATACGTATGTCAACCAGGATTGCCAGACAGAGAATGGGACGTGGCTTGGGCCGCGTTGGTTTTTTATTTAAACCCTTGGAGGTTGTGAAATTAACAAGTTTTCCAGTGCCAGAAGTTTTATTGTGGTACCACAACAAATTACTAGGGATTCTGTTTGTTAGAATGTTGATTCTCTATGGTAAGTTGGCATTTGGGAAATAAAAAATACAGAAAAGAAGAGAAAAAATCACCAATGAAATTAATTTTGAAAAATGAAAATAAAACGACATAATGTAATGAAAGTTTTTTTGGGTGAACACTATGATCGGTTTAAAAATAGAAATCGTATTTTGAAATATTTAAGTTTGTAGAAAATTTCGCTTTATTTCTTAAAATGCATGTGGGAATTTGCTGGAAGCAGAATTCTACAAATTAGTGACTATAGGGACTATTACGTCTTTTGTATAATGTCTTCAAAATCGTTAATTCAAACTTACATGTTCCCAAACTATTATGAGGGCTTCGGGTTTCTTTCCAAAATCCTCAGCGTCCAACCATTGAATTTCAGCTACAACCTCCTGGAAACTTATTTACGGTTGAGGGAATCCTTTTACAGAGGAGACCTTTTTTCAGGCAACGTTTGATGTTTCAAAAGTAGAAACGAGAAATGGGGCGGTTGGTGATGTAAATTAATTTTTAAAGAAAATACGAACTGCCTCCATGATGTCATGCAGCTAACAAACAAACTGAGAAAAAGCGACTACCCCATGACAAATGAAAAAGCTATGTTGTGTTTGTTGAATGCATTATGAAACTCTTGGTTGTTTTCGTAAAGGAGCTTAAAAAATAAATTTGTTTCCCCCAGTGTCCCCTTTTGGATGAATGGATTAAATTGTCGCTATGGTGTAAACTCCCGTGTGTGTGATTGAGTGTTTGCAAATGCGATGCGTGATAGTGGGATCATCCCCGTGGTTGAATAAAACCCCATTACGTTTTTTTCTTTAAAAGTTTCTGACCTTTCATGAACAAGTAGCTGCTAAGCTTATCAACTCCACCTGATAATTTTTGCTAATTAATTCATTAAATTTTTTTTTTTTTTTTTTTGGGGGGGGGGGTATTTTTTTTCTTATGCATGCATTAATCAACAGGCACAGATCATACCTATACTGCTAAATAAAACCCCCTTTAGTCACGGGTTTTGGGCAATATGACACAGAAATTTTTACTGAATTACAGAGTCGCTATAACAGAAACTTGAGAAATACCCTTTTGCAATGATTTAAATTGTTGTTTTGTATTCTGACATGTAAACTTTCTCAGATAGAAATGCTTTGATGTAATTGTAAAATTACCAATATACCAATCTATTTAACATATATAGCGTCTAGCATGCCTACACAATAAAACACTTTTGAATTAAAACAAATGTTTGATAGGACGCTTTTTCAGAGCCTTGATTTCCCTTTTAAAACCCTGCTAGAAGCGTAGAAAGCGTACACTTCTTCACCTATCACTGCAGACACCTGCTGTTGACTGGCAACCTGGAAACGAGTGTGTGTGTGTGGTGTGTGTGTGTGTGGGTGTGTGTGTGTGTGTGTGGTGTGTGTGTGTGTGTGGTGTGTGTGGTGTGTGTGTTGTGTGTGTGTTGTGTGTGGGGGTGTGTGTGTGGTGTGTGTGTTGGTGTGTGTGTGGTGTGTGTGTGTGTGTGTGTGTGTGTGTGTGTGTGTGTGTTGTGTGTGTGTGTGTTTTGTGTGTGTGGTGTGTGTGTGGTGTGTGTGTGTGTGTGTGTGTGTGGTGTGTGGTGTGTGTGTGTGTGTGTGTGAGTTGTGTTTTGTGTGTGGTGGTTTTGTGTGTGTGTTTGTGTGTGTTGTGTGTGTGGGGGTGTGTGTGTGTGGTGTGTGTGTGTGTGTGTGGCCTGTGGTTTGCAGATGTTCATGTATGGCAGAAGTAGATCGGTTTTGGTGTTCCTGTTGACGAGTGGTGAGTGGTCTTGCTGTCTCGCCAATGTAGGTATCTACAAGCCACAGGCCACAGTTTCAGCCCCCAAGAAACCAGGATCTTATCTACTGAGCCCTTCCTCACAAAAGAAAAGTTAAAGAAGACACGAAATTAAGACCAGCGCCCCACCTGAACAGAGATCAAGGCTTTGAACTCCCCCCCCCCCCCCCCCCATTTTACAATCAGATCTTGACAACCGCGCCCCCCCCCCCTCCCCCCCCCACAACAGTCGTCCCATGGGGCCTCGCTGCCACAACAGCAACAGTAGCTAAAGAAGACAGGGCGACCCTGTCGAAATTTTCTCCCGTAAGTTGTTGATTCTGAGTCTGTATTTACTTTTCTAATCTATATTCTGTTTTTGATTTGTTGATGTGGATGAGTATTTAACTCACTCTTGATATGGATATTGAATAGTTGTGTGTTGGTAACAAGGTGTGTGGAAATCTTTCCCTTACATATAATGAAGTAATGAATCTTTTGAAAAAAGAAACCTTCTAAAATCTGGTGATTCATGAACTGAAATGAACTTTTCTTGTCAGATACAAGAGAAAGAAATGAACATTTTTATCGTACGAAAGACATTCATAGTTTGATGAAAGGAATCAAATTGTGTGTAATGACTGTATTCAAGGTTTATTGAAGGGTCTAGGTGGAAATCCTTCCCCCAATTTGAAAACTAATTTTGAAAGATTTATATTGAATTCCTTTCCTGTGTATGTTGTGACTCGGAAAAGGAATGTTGTAGTGTCATGAAGAAAGAATATGCTGATGTGTGTCCCAAGTTCTAGGGGAATGTGATGGGGCTAATGAATATGAATGAAATCGTGATGGGTAATGAATATAGCCTGAAATCAAGGTATTAATCAGTTCCCCCAGGTAGAAGTTTACCCTGGTCTGAAGGGGACTGGCTGCCACTTGTTGAGGTCAGGCTGTAGCGTGATCTACCCCCTTGTTCTCTGCCTTTTCGGCGGGGAGAGGCCGGCCTGAGTGCGACAACTACTGTACCTGCCATGCATCCGGAACACCGACTGCCCACTGAGCCAGTTGGGCCAGAGACGCCGCGCTCCCATCCAAGTGGCCGCTCCCATATTTGATCCAGCGACCTGTTGGCTAGGCCGTCGCTGCTTTCTGTTTTGTTGTGTGAGCCACAGCTCCTGTGTGAGACTGTCGCCTTGTCGTGGGCCGAGACACCGTCAATGCGGCGTGATTTTCAGCCACACTCTGTGAAATTCCATTAGTCCTTGTCGGATTTTGACTCTTCGACGTCGTCGTCGACTTCATTGTCTTCGTCGTTTTCGTCGTCTTCGTCGTTTTTAGCATCCTCCTGGGTCTCTTTGGAACCCTGCACCGTTCAGAGGACTGTGTTGGACTGGACGCGGCAGCACCAGCAGCGCTAGTGGACACCAATTATGTATAGATATATTTTGGGGTCGTGCGCCCTGTGTTTGGCATACCGGGAAGAAGTATAATATATATATATATATATATAGATATATATATAATATATATAATATATATATATAATATATATATATAATATATTATAATATTTTATATATATATATATATAATTTTAAAATAGTTCTGTGTGCCGACCTTTTGATGAGATTATGTTTATTATAATGTTTTTTTGATGGCTCGGCAGTATAAAACAAAAAAAGTGTTGTTCTGTTGCCTGCCTGCAATTTCGGGTGAGTGGGTGTGTGTATGTGAACTGGAAAAGTCTTGCATCCATGATTTCTGTGTGAGATTCAGACAGACACCCGCAACACACTCATTCCATCCGTAACAAACGGTCTTTTTCCAGTTTCCATACCATTACCATTTTTATTTTTTCTTTTCGCTATGACCATGATTAATACCGTAACCATGACTTCACTTTTTAGGCGATATTTCTATTTTAAACCCATGATCCGTTTCTTCTTCCTCTCCTTCCCTTCCCTGCACTAATTGTTGTTGTTCCCGTTGTTGCTGTTGTTGTTTTTCTTCTTCTTCTTGTTGTTCTTGTTCTTCTTTTTGTTCTTCTTCTTCTTCTTCTTTTTTCTTTTTCTTCCTCCTCCTCCTCCTCCTTCTCCTCCTAGTCATCGCCTCTTTTCTTCTTCTTCTTCTTCTTCTTCTTCATTCTTTTCTTCTTCTTCTTCTTCTTCTTTTTTCTTCTTTTCTTCTTCTTCTTCTTCTTCTTTTTCTTCTTCTTCTTCTTCTTCCTTCTTCTTTCTTCTTCTTCTTCTTCTTCTAGGCGTAGTCCTATTCTTCTTCTTCTTCTTCTTCTTTTTCTTTTTTCTTCTTTCTTCTTCTTCTTCTTCTTCTTCTTCTCTTCTTCTTCTTCTCCTTTTTCTTCTTCTTCTTTTTCCCTTCTTCTTCTTCTTCTTTCTTCTTCTTCTTCTTCTTCTTCTTCTTCTCACTGTTATTAGCCTAGCGTCAACATTATTTTTGCTATCAATATCATCATCAACCTCATTATCACCATCCATAGCATAACGATATCAATTAACTATCATCTGGTACTCTTCTTTCTCTCCTTTTCGCAAGATCCTTACTGTTGTTACTAAAATCACTAGGTCTAACTCCAGATAGCAATAAAAGCATTTGTTTTGTAATAATTTAATTTTTTTGTTGGTATGACAGATTTTTTATCACCTTTTGCACCTATAAAGCGCGTGTACAGCCGTGATTGCGATTCTCCTTGATGATCTGTTGCTGTCGGTTGTTTAGAGCACTAGCAATCATTAGCCATAGTTCTTCCTCCCTTGGCACTTCCATTTTGTAGGACCATAGGACGATTTGGCGATCATAGGACGAGGCTTGGGGTGTGTTGACCCCATTGTCAGTGACGGAGCTGAACTCGATGGGCCCGGGGGGATGTCACTGAGGGACTATTCCCCTCCCACGTTCGATATTCTTTGTAATGTACAATTCGATTTCCGCACCCTGCCTTGCTATTTCAACACTGACTGCAATGCAAAAAAAATTTCCCGGGTTGGCCTACTCCATGGTGTGTGTGTGTGTGTGTGTGTGTGTGTGTTGTGTGTGTGTGTGTGTGTGTGTGGTGTGCGTGTGTGTGTGGGTGTGTTGTGTGTGTGTGTGTGTGTGTGGTGTGTGTGTGTGTGTGGTGTGTGTGTGTGTGTGTGTGACATTTTTCTACTCTCTCTGCCACTGCTGATATGACCCCCGCCCCCCCAGACTCATTCCTGCACATCATTTAGCTCTTCTTTCAGTCTTTTGGTTCTTGTGCACAAAACTTAAGTGTCCAGCCTAGAACACCCAGAGTACCCGGACATGTCAAACTGTCCAGAAACACAATCAAAAGTTATCTGCAGATGTTGCTGTTGTTGATGAAAGAAGCTCTCAAATCTTCGTTCACACCATTTGAATAGAAAAATAACTAACTATGCACCAGGTACAAAATGACTTTTGTAACCGAACCAGTTAAGGAATGATTGATAAATTAAGCGATAAGTGCCAGAAACGTGAAGAAATTTGATGGTGGCCTCTTAGGGGACACGGAGGGAGAGAGAGAGAGAGAGAGAGAGAGGAGAGAGAGAGAGAAGAAGGGGAAAAGGGGAGAGAAAAGAGAAGAGGAGAGAGACAGAGAGACAGAGAGACAGAGAGACCGAGACAGAGACAGGAGACGAAAGACAGAGAGAGAGAGACGGTGTTTTTAGCGCGGGGCATAAGTGCGTGTGTGTTGCGCGCGCTGTATGTGTGTGTGTGTGTGTGGTGGGGGGGGGGGGGGGGGGGGGGGGGGGGGGGGACCTGTGAAGGTTTTCCCCATAGCAATGCATAAAACTTGCAATAGCAAATTAAATTAGAAGCCAAGCATTTAAGTCGAGTTCATATTCGTGAATTGGCCGCTCTCTTCTCTCTCTCATCTCCCTCGCCTCTCATCTCCTCTCTTCCCCTCTATCTTCTTTCCTTTCCCCTTCTCCCCCTCTCACTCCTCCGCTCTCTCCTCTTCTCACTCACTCTTCTCTCTCTCTCTTCTCTCCAAGTCATTTTGTATGGTCATTTGTGTTTCCCGCCTTCACCACGTTGAGATGAAAACCTGCCACTACATTATTAAAATAAACAACCTTTCCCGTAATTACACCCTGACCCTTGTGCATCGCAGTTGCTCAGGCAGAACTGTTATGCGCCCCGTAAAAAGAAGAAAAAAACAGGAAAAATGTTTGTATGAACTGAAGTCGCATGAAAGCACAATCTACGCGCTGCTCATTATTGGTCTTTTTTGGGCTAGTGATGTGTGTCCTTTGGGCAGTAGGAGAAAAAACGAAGAACAGAAGAGAAGAAAAGGGGTTTACGTTGATCTAGGGTGATATGGATGTGTGAACATGTGATTTAAACCGGTCATAAATACAAATTATGTTGATTGGATCGGAATTATTTCTAAATTATCACCCTTTCACACACCAGGTGGGAAACTTGATTGTTTATAGGAATATTTATTTTACTAGCATAGTGTCTTATCTAAGGGCAAGCACCTGTATTGAAACTTGACGCCCCTTCCGCCGTGTGTGTAATATACGCTGCCTAGAAATTATTTTGTGTTTTGTTTCGAAGAAAATATTGATGGGAAGAACCCAAAATATTTCATTGAGTGAGAGTTGCGGTTTGTAAGCCCGTATTGACTTGTTTGTGTGGGGTGGGGCCAGCAGCTTGTGACCCGGGGAAAGAACGGAAAAGTGAAAGGAATGGGTGTGCCGAAGGTGATGTACAGTGACGTACTTTTTTGGAATTTGTGGACTGAATCACATAGACCGTCAAAAAAGGAGAAATAAAATCTTCACGCGCCAAAAAGAAGTTAGGCGCAATAGAAAGCAATCAATCAATCAAACAATCAATCAATCATCAATCAATCAATCAATCAATCAATCAATCTATCAATCAATCAAACAATCAATCAATCAATCAATCAAAAATCTTTAAATTTTTCATCGGAAAATTTTTCTTCTCCTCCACATCATTCGCAAGTACATAAGACCTTACAAAAGACATTAAAAAATGGTTACATAAAGCCTGTGTTAGTAGTTATTGTATATACATCAACACTCCCCACACCCCTCCCCACTCCCCACATATACACCTGCACTCACACACGCACCCCCCTCTCCCACACACACACACACACCCACACACACACACAACACACACACACACACACACACACACACACACACACACAACACACACACACACCACACACACACACACACACGCGCGCGCGCGCCCCGCGCCCGCGCGCCCCGCGTAAACACCATGAAATAAAAAAATTAAACCCATCAGACATAACATATCACATAGATTATAAAAACAATACATAAAAACACAAACTCACCTGCACCAATGTCCAAAACACTAAACACACACAAACACACACACACCACACACACACACACACACACACCACACAAAACACACACACACACACACACACACACCACACACACGCGGCGCCCGCCCGCCGCGCGCGCGTACGCGCGCGCATACACAAGACAATCATAGCACAGAGTAAAAGCAAAAAAAGAAGTAAGAACTTCGTAATTGTCTTCTGATTTGTTTTATTGAAAGGAAAGGGGGTCAGATGTGTTTTGCGTGCAGGGGGGCACGATAGTTTTTTGCATGTGGGCTGTCTGTGAGGACCATCATGTGACAAAAACTGACGCTGATTTCCATCATGACAACTGGGCACTCGGTGTAAATTGAGCATTATCTCCCCTCTTTTACTCCTCACATCTCTGACATCAATAGCTGAACAGAAAAAAAAAAAATGTCTGACCAGTACTGGTATTGGTATGATTATGAATGGTATGATTTGGATCAACCATTTTTAAATGCTGGCAATCTGATCTATAAAATCAGCTTACCTGTTGTATTATTGTTTGGAATCTTCGGAAATTGTATGATAATTGTGATTGTTTTTCGTCTTCCTGCATCCAATTCGAGTGTTCTGTTCCTAGTGCTGGCCTGCTCTAACCAGTTAAGTTGATACTGCGTCCTCTTCCAGAGTGTCTCTGTCTTGTGTTTGATGTGCCGTACATTTTACAGAAAGGTTCCGTGTTGTGTAAAGTGACCGCATTAATGTCGAACATGACTGACGTTTTGTCTGCATGGACTCTTGTGGCACTGACCATACAAAGAGCAGCAGCTGTCCTGTGGCCACATCGTGTCAATGCTGTGTGGACGGCGAGAATGTCACGAGGTGTTGCTGTTACACTGATTGTCGTTCTCACTCTGATTCATTGTCACGTTCTCTATGGATATGATTATGATGCAGAGCGTTGTGATTACTATTACTCTAAGTGTTGTGTCGTTGCATCAGAAACATACGTTTGCTTTGAACAGATTATCTGGCCTTGGGTGGACTTGATTGAATCCTCTTTATTGCCATCTGTGCTATTAATAGTCAGCAACAGTGTTCTTCTCCGGACTCTTGTCAGGTCTGCCAAGACAGGCAGCCATCTTTCTGTGCAACGCACTGCTCGGGATTCCAGACAACAGAAGGTGTCTGCATTGGCTGTGACCTTGGTTACTGTCAGCGTTTCCTTTTTAATACTGACTACACCAGTAACAATACATTACGTCACAGATTATTATATTAATCAAGACGATCCGATTGCGAACGGAAAGCACCTGGTCTTTCAAAGAATCAGCTACGCAGTGTGGCACTCTAACAGTGCATTGTCACGAGTTTGTCACGAGGCCTATGACGATTGACCCATCTAGGGTGGTGGAATTATTCATTTATTTATTGTCGTTGTTGTTGTCGTGTATCCGTCACTTAATGTGGCTTGTGGTGTGTTTGCACCTTAATGTCGTTCAGCTCAGGTTAGGTTTACTTTCTCTCTCTCTCTCTCTCTCTCTCTCTCTCTCTCTCTCTCTGTCTAATTCCACTGCCGTGCAATTTTATCCTGCAGGTTCATGGGTGGCTGGTACCTTTCGCTTGAACTGGCTGTCTCTATCGGCCTCTCACCTGTCTTTTTACCTGCCGCACGTGCAACATTCCTCTCAGGCTTGAGGTATTCTCACGGTGACGTAGGGTGGCATGTTGGCCGCCAATCGTTTAGGCAGGTTTTCTTTCACTCGAGCGGAAGATGTCTCTGGGAGCGCCTGCTCCGGTTCTGGTTCTTCACCACTTCGTCGAAGGTACGGTCTGTACCTTCAGTCATACAGTCGGCCTGTAGGAGAGGGACATCACATCATCTCTTTTCCGCATCTGTGCTGCTGTCCTCTCAACTGGACAGAGGGCAGAGAGTCGCTTGACCCGCCACTTCTGGGTCACCCACGGGTAGCTGGTAAGCGTCAGTTTCGTGGTTCGTTTGTTTTGTTTTGTTTTCTTGTTAGCGGCTAATTCTTCTCTTTTGCGCAATTTCTTTTTTGTTTTTAAAAATTATAAAAGAAATATTGTTTGAGACCACTTTTCTCTGGTTAATTAAATCTTAACCTGGCCATTCTAAATTATCCAAAAGTCTTCTTTTATGTTCTTGTGCGGCTTT
>CM031603.1:10836137-10866137 GCA_018398815.1 Conus ventricosus | reverse complement strand
TTTACTGCATTTTAATATTCATGCGTGAAAGTTTCCACATGAGGGTGTGCCAGAATGATGTTGATTATTTTCTTTTTCTCTCTTACAAAAGGAGCATTTTTTTCTGAATCTTCAACGCCATAGATTGCAAAGCAGTTTTTAGTTCCAGTATCTTTGATAAAATTTTAACCCGAAACCATCTTCACTTAATATATTTTGTCTGAAAAGTTTTAACCCCCATAACATCTTTGGTAAATTTTTTCATTCTGTTTTTGGCAAACGTCGGCTCTGGCGTTGTCTTGATTCAGTAAATCGTAATAAGGTGAGAAACCCGTTGGAACTGAAACACATCACAGTTATCAGTTTACTTGACTCACCTTTTTCACAATAATTTTTTTCTATTTTAACTTCTCTTCAATACTTTTTTCAAGCACTGATACGCTCGTTGTATGTCACAAAATCTCGTTGATGTTACATTTATTAACACAGGAATGAAAACTAAAAAAAATAGCTTTTAATCTAAAAGATTCTGTATGCTGAATACACCATTTTCTATCCATTTTTTTCAATGAAAACTAGATCTAACCCCACCCTCAAATTTGCGTCGCAAAAACAAAAATCTTAACAGTGTTCTTTCTGCAGTTTTTACACAAAGATGTTGCCCATTCTTAACGTGCTTTGATACATCTCTCCGAAAGTTTTTTTATCTTTTCATGCCCAGACAAATCAGCACCTAATTTTTGAAATAATCTATGCTTTGTAATAAGATGAAAAATGCTTTCTTCCACGTATGATTACTTTATAAAAGTCTACCAATCCAAGTTAACTTCAGTGCATTTATCTGTTTCCATTTGCTTGGTATTACTATACACCATGCTGAATAGTCTTATCAGACCTTTTCGGTTAATTTTGTCTTTTTTACACCATAGAACTTGATATGAAATTCCCGGATTTCATCATTTATGTATTATGGGGTTTCGGTAATATCATCTATAGTTTGGGGTTTTTCTTTTGATAAGAATCATGGATTTATGTACTGCTGCTCTGCTGAGCGGTGTTATCTGTCTCTTTAGCCAAGGTTTATTTCAATGGTTTGTATTTCTGCAAAACTTGTTTTTACGAGATCTATTATTTTGCAATTTTTTAAGTCACTCATAAACCAAATAACCATTTTTTTTTATTTTAGGAGGGTTCCATCTTATATCTAAATGTGCCATGTATTTAATCGCCGAGTTTGATTTACTTCCTAACCAAATCACATTTGTTTTAGTCCGCATTTCGTAAAAATACACTTACTCTTCCAAATATTTCAATTGCATTGATTAATTCATCGATTGACTTTAAAACGCCGTATTGTAGTAGCTCAGTATCATCTGCATATTGATTTTAAAACGCCATCTTGTAGTAGCTCAGTATCGTCTGCATACTGTGGCATTTTTTTCCGTGGACTCTCTAATTAACACGCCTGCATTACCGCACTGATGAACACACACCAGCGCACATACATCTACTGCATACGCTGGGGTCCTGGAGAGATTCAGTCTTATCTCAGTTGATACACGTTTGATCATTCGTGTCTGTTGATGGACAGTCCCAGTATGAATTTGTACCCAATTTCCATCAGATCTTTCCGGCCTCACAGCCATTAGTTCACATGTTCTGCTACACCACTTTCCCAAGACAGTTTGTTTTTCAGCTTTTGTTATATTCCTGTCTACCTTTCTTCTTCTCCATCTCTTTTGATACGCCGACTATTGTTTTGAGGGGATCCAGTTTTAAGTCCCTAAGCCTGCACCAGAATATCCCCATGGCGCTAGCGAGACAAAGAACTTTGAGAACTCATAAGAAGTTTTTTTTTTCCCGCACTTGTGTCTCTTTTTACTACTTTTCTTCGTCTCCTCCTCTCTCTCATCGATTAGTTCCCCTCTCCCTCTCTCATGCCCCCCCTCCCTCTCTCTCCAACTTCTCACCCCACCCCTCAGCCCCCCCCCCCCCCCCCCCCACCTCACCATCCCCACAGCTGTTATATCAACAGCACATCCTATTATTATGCTTTTGGTCGATGTTTAAAAGACACTGATCCGATGAGTTCCACAACACACACACACACACACACACACACACACACACACACACACACACACACACACACACACACACACACACACAGAGCGCGCGCGCGCGCCGCGCGCGCGCGCGAGAGAGAGAGAGAGAGGAGAGAGAGAGAGAGAGAGAGAGATGAGAGAAGGAGAGAGAGAGAGAGAGAGAGAGAGAGAGAGAGAGAGAGAGAGAGAGAGAGAGAGAGAGAGAGAGAGAGAGAGACCTTACAATAAGACTAAACTGGGTCAGACTTATCATTGTGGTGCGTGCAGCACGCGGCATTCCAACACCCCCTGTATTTGTCATCAAGACTGTGCCAATCACATTATCTACGGTTGGCCAGAGTCACCTTGTACGTCTTTCTTTGTCTGTCTGTTTGTTTGCCCGTTTGTTTGTTTTCTACACCCTCAAATCAAACCCATACGCATTATGCACGCATTTCACTGACTACGGCATCGCCTACGTCATTGAATGTACATGATATTAGTACATGTGATAATAATAGAAAACCAACCAATAAACAACAACAACAACAACAACAAACAACTAAAACCAGCAGCACCACCTCTCTCTTACCCTCTCTCTCTCTTGAGTCTCTCTCACCCTCTGTCTGTCTGCATGTCCGTCTGCCTGTCTGTCTGTCTCTCTCTGTCTCTGTCTG
Source organism: Conus ventricosus (assembly GCA_018398815.1). Classification (NCBI taxonomy): domain Eukaryota; kingdom Metazoa; phylum Mollusca; class Gastropoda; order Neogastropoda; family Conidae; genus Conus; species Conus ventricosus. Next base: position 10,863,397 of record CM031603.1, on the reverse strand, counting down.
TCTGTCTGTCTCTCCCTCTCTCCCTCGCTCTCTCCCCTCCCCCCCTGCCTCTCTCTCTCTCTCTCTCTCTCTCTCTCTCTCTCTCTCTCTCTCTCTCTTCTCTCTCTCTCTCTCTCTATTCCAGGGCTGGGTGGAAAAAAGCATGCGCAGTTTGCTTATTTCATTAGTCTACCTGTTTAAATATAATTTGTTCGTTCGTTGTTGTTGTTGTTGTTTTTTTTTTGTTTTTTTTACAAATTTGAAGATTTTTTTTAATCGCCATGCAGCGGCTTCATCAAAGGCATGAGACGAAAGGGAAATAAAAATAGTAATTTTGTAAGACGGAGACTAGAAGCAGAGAACAATTTTCTACCAAATACACACGAACGTTAACTGTGAACTAATGCGGTTGAAAGTAGTATAAATGAACTAGATTCACATCGTAGATTAATTTTTCTTTTTTTTTTAAGATTTTTTTTTTTCAACAAGACAAGCAAGTTATTTTCACCCAAAAGAAAAAGCACGACAAAAATCATGACGTAAATCAGGTTGGCCTCTTTCAGGAAACGTAAAATTAGTTTAATGAAAATGTGCACAATGAAATGCGTTAATCGCACGGACTTATGTTCTAAGCTCATGTAAAGTAGCCCCGGCTCAAGGAAGGTACACATGGAGGCACAACCAAGTGCTCAAAGAGATTGTACAAGTAGTCTGGGCCAGTTCCAACACCACAAAAGGGAGAATCAGGACTCCAAAAGCACCCGCAACATTTTTCACGGCAGGAGGCAGCAAATCATGGCCAAGAACAACAGTGCCACTCGAAACATGCAGGCAGAGTCTGCTGGACGGGGCAGATGACTGGGAGTGCACTGCAGACCTCCCAGAATGGAAGAGTCACCCAGAAATCATCAGCAAGAGTGGCATGAGACCAGACATAGTAGTCTACTCTAAGTCAACCAAGCAGCTGATCATGATCGAGCTCACGGTGCCATATGAAAACAGAATGGAGGCAGCTCAAATCTACAAGACTGAAAAGTTATGCTGAATCTGGCAAACAGCCTGAGGAGAGAAGGCTCTCAGGTCAAAGTCCTCACTGCAGAAATTGGAGCTAGGGATTTGTAGGAACGTCTGCATACAGCCTCATGAAACAGCTCTCAGTTGCAGGGAAGGAAAAAACCAGAGCCCTGAAAGCAATGGCAGAAGCGGCAGAGAGGTGTTCAAGCTGGATCTGGTCAAGGAGGAAACAAAAGTGAACTTCATAAGGCTTAATTTCCCTACAATATCAGGTGTCCCTGTGGCTCAGTGGTTAAAGCGCGAGTCATTAAAGTAGAAAATGAACATCTCCAGAGGGTCATGGGTTCGAATCCCAGCCAATGGCTCGTCCCAAGATGGGAAACAAAAAAAAGGGGCCGCAGAGGGACATCCGGAGTCATGAACCGGGTGTGGCCCAACCCCCCTAGAGTGTCAGGAGATAAGGCCGAAACACTTGCTTGAAGGGGGCTCTTCTTCTGAGGACTCTCTGCTGCCACGCTCTCCACGAGTTCTTTCTACTGATGCATGGGTAAACCATTGACTTCCGGGAATAGGCCGGAGGACGTCGGGAAAGACCGGAGACACTGGGAAAGACCAGAACCAAGGGCTCTGTGGGCTGGCTCCCCACTTTGCCTTAAACATGTGGCTTACGAAGAATAAAAGGAAAAGATGCTCCCAGGATTCACCGAAAGGGGGAGAGAATGATGAATCCATCGTGTTCAACCAATCACGACTGCAAATCCCAAACGGACTATGAACATGGACCAAATGGAATATCCATGTGTCTGTGGAAAGCGTTTCGCTACCACCCTGGCATGAAGATCCACCGAACAAAGATGGGATGTGTGAAGACTCATCTGAATGAGCAGCAGCGCACTGCATCAGCAGATAAGACGTCGGAAGACCAAGGCCAGGATTTAAACCACAGTGCCAAGGACATCCCCGCTGTTGGTTCGGATGAGGAATTTGCACAGGCCCTCGATGCCAGGCGCCTGAAACTCAACCTGCCACGAGCAAACGAAACTGAAGATTGGGAAAACGATGCAAAAATCGTCCAAAGACTCGATGCACTGATAGGGAAAAAGCACCCTTGAACACAAACTAGCCACATATGGGGACATTGTGTATGCCACATGTAGAGACGCCTATGGAGTAAAACTACCCAAAGAGAAAACACTCCAAAGAAATCCAGACGCCAAGAAAAGATGGACAAGATCAGAGTCCCAAAGAACAACCTCAAGAAGCAAATGAAGACCGCACTGCCAGCTGAAAAACAAGGCTTGGAAAAACTGTGGGAAGACCTGAAAGAAAAAACACCAGCGCCCTCAGCAAAGCGGAATCTGCGAGAAAGAGGAAGAGCAAAAGAAGAAGACACAAGAGCCGCTCTTCAGAGACCCTTCCAGTTTGCCAGAACACTGTTTGAGCAGCCAAAATCTGGGACCCTAAGTGTGGACAAAGGAGTTCTTGAGCAGCATCTGAGGAAAACATACTCTGACTCACAGAGCAAAGCACCACTCGACATTCAAGGTCTGGTGTGGCCAACCAACCCTGAGGAAACAGTTCAATGGCAGCTCCAACGTTGGCGGAAATCAAGAAGGTGGTCGACAAAGCCAGAGCCAAATCATCACCAGGGCCAAACGGAATACCTTACCAGCTTTACAAGAAATGTCCCAAGGTGCTGGAGTGGCTCCACAGGTTGCTGCGATCGGCTTGGAGAAACCAGAAGATCAGCGGCCAGTGGATGACGGCAGATGGTGTGTACATCCCCAAAGAGCAAAACGCAAGTGACATCAGCCAGTTCAGGCCAATATCACTACTGAACGTCGAAGGGAAAATCTTCTTCTCTGTCATGGCAGCAAGGCTGACCAAGTACCTGATGGAAAACAAGTACTTGGATGTGTCAGTCCAGAAAGGTGGCATCCCAGGCGTGGCTGGCTGTGTAGAACACGCCACAATGATCTGGGACGCAATCCAAAAGCAAAAACAGAAAAGAGAGACTGGACGTAGTGTGGCTTGATCTGGCAAACGCATATGGATCTGTGCCCCATGAGATGATACAGTTGGCTCTTGAGATGTATTTCCATGTGCCAAGAACATCCGCGACATGCTCAAGAAGTACTTCAATGCTTCTCAATGCGGTTGTCTACCAAGGAGTACACAACAGATTGGATCAACTTGGAAGTGGGCATCGCAATGGGCTGTGCAATTTCCCAATACTGTTCGTGCTGCAATGGAACTCATCTTGAAAGCAGCAACAAACAACGCGAGACAAACAGACCTTGGCGATGGATACAAGATGCCTCCTCTCAAGGCCTTCATGGATGACACTACAGTGATTTCATCCAGAGAAGACGAGACACGTCATGTGCTGGAGAGGCTGGACGACATAGTTGCCTCATCCAGAATGCAGTTCAAGCCAAAGAAATCACGGAGTCTCTCACTGAGGAAAGGAAAAGTGGCCGAATCTGTGGTCTTCATGTTGCCAACCAGGCCATTCCAACAGTCACAGAAGAACCAGTCAAGAGCCTTGGAAGATGGTATGATGATACGCTGAAAGACACACAAAGAGCAAAAGAAACCAAGCAGATGGCGGAAGAAGCTTGGAGACCATTGACCAGTGTGGGCTCCCTGGCAAATACAAGGTCTGGTGTCTGCAGTTCATGCTGATACAAAGCTCCTATGGCCTCTGATGATATACGACATCTGCACCAGCACAGTGGAAGCAATGGAAGCCAAAATCAACAAGTTCACAAGGAAATGGCTTGGTGTCCCACCCTGTCTGACTGACATCGCGCTGTACTGTCGCCAAGCAAAGCTGAAACTACCACTGAATCCATCCTGGAGGAATACAAAGCAGGGAAGATCAGACTTCAAAGCATGCTGGAAGACTCAGGAGACAAGGTGGTAGAAGCAATCAAGCCCCAGCTGAAGACAGGCAGAAAATGGAAAGTTCAAGAGGCGATGGATTCTGCAAAGAAAGTCTCAAGATCAGAGAAATAACAGGACACACACAGACCAACAGACAAGGACTGGGGTGACCAAACTGAATGGTGGTCAAAGGCCAAAGGAAAAGCAAAAGAGACATGATGATTCAGGAGATGAGAAAAGAAGAAGACCAAAAAAAGAATCCAAAAAGCAGTCCAGCAGAGCCAGCAAGGGCAATGGACAACGTGGGAGAATGCACTCCAAAGAAGTCTCACTTGGAATGACATTTGGCACATGGCCCTCTCAGGAATCAGCTTCATTCTCAGATCTGCATATGACCTTCTGCCCTCAAATGCAAACCTGGTGAAGTGGGGGATAACAGACGATCCTGCATGCCCCCTCTGCCATGAAAAACAAACAGTGGAGCATGTTCTAAGCTCATGTAAAGTAGCCCTGGCTCAAGGAAGGTACACATGGAGGCACAACCAAGTGCTCAAAGAGATTGTACAAGTAGTCTGGGCCAGTTCCAACACCACAAAAGGGAGAATCAGGACTCCAAAAGCACCCGCAACATTCTTCACGGCAGGAGGCAGCAAATCATGGCCAAGAACAACAGTGCCACTCGAAACATGCAGGCAGAGTCTGCTGGACGGGGCAGATGACTGGGAGTGCACTGCAGACCTCCAGAATGGAAGAGTCACCCAGAAATCATCAGCAAGAGTGGCATGAGACCAGACATAGTAGTCCACTCTAAGTCAACCAAGCAGCTGATCATGATCGAGCTCACGGTGCCATATGAAAACAGAATGGAGCAGCTCAAATCTACAAGACTGAAAAGTATGCTGATCTGGCAAACAGCCTGAGGAGAGAAGGCTCTCGGGTCAAAGTCCTCACTGCAGAAATTGGAGCTAGGGGATTTGTAGGAACGTCTGCATACAGCCTCATGAAACAGCTCTCAGTTGCAGGGAAGGAAAAAACCAGAGCCCTGAAAGCAATGGCAGAAGCGGCAGAGAGGTGTTCAAGCTGGATCTGGTCAAGGAGGAACAAAAAGTGAACTTCATAAGGCTTAATTTCCTACAAATATCAGGTGTCCCTGTGGCTCAGTGGTAAAGCGCGAGTCATTAAGTAGAAAATGAGCATCTCCAGAGGGTCATGGGTTCGAATCCCAGCCAATGGCTCGTCCAAGATGGGAAACAAAAAAAAAAGGGGCCGCAGATGGGACATCCGGAGTCATGAACCGGGTGTGGCCCAACCCCCCTAGAGTGTCAGGAGATAAGGGCCGAAACACTTGCTTGAAGGGGGCTTCTCTTCTGAGGACTCTCTGCTGCCACGCTCTCCAACGAGTTTCTTTCTTACTATATATATATATATAAATATATATATATATATTATATTATATATTATATATATATATATAATTTTTTTTTTTTTTTTTTTTTTAAATTTATTTTTTTTAACAGGCATTTTTATTTTATTTCAAACAGGCGATTCATTTCCGAATTGAACACTGTCCAAGTAGTGATCCTAGGTATCCATCCGAAAAAGGGCAAACTTAAAGATCGTCGACACTTCTGGGGTTTTACATTGCCTAGGAGGTTTCTTGTTTTTGTTTTGTTTTTTTTGTTTTTTTCCCAATTCTAACCATGACATTTAACATGCACCAAGAAACATGAATATGTGAACATACTAGCAATTAGTAGGCTCTACCAATATTTCCTCAAGCCGAAAACAAAAAGTAAATACACCAGCAGTGTACTTAAATATCCCACCATCATTTTCGTGCCTTTTGCTACTTTCTTTTTTCTTTTCCTATTCCTTTTGTTCTCTCCTTTCTCCCCCCCCCCCCCCCCACCTCCCCCTTCCACTTTTTTTTACGGGGTGTCCTATGTTTGTAATAGGCAGCCTTTGTTGTGTTTTCACTTTGGCTTTGTTTTGGTTTGGCTTGCGTTCGAGGAAATCCTTTTACTCCCTCGCACTCCCCCCTGACCCGGTCCCGTCTCTCCTATGTTTCTCCCTATCCCGCTCCCCTCCCGTCTCCCAACCAACCTGTCCCTCTTCCTACCATTGTCTAAAAAACGTTTCTGTTCTGTACGTTGTATTCAAACAGAATGAGTAATGGTGTCTGAGCTTTAGTTTTCTTATATATGCTAATGCACATTTTCCCGATCAAATATGATTTAATATACCGAGACTTTTCAAGTCTGTTTCCACCGTGGTTACACCAAAGAGAACGTTATTTAAAGTTAACTTTGTTTTCAGATCCAACTTTGTTTTTACATACCTTTCTACATCTTTCCAGAACGCTCTCACCGGTGCACAAAGGTAGAAGAAATGTTCTATAAAGTCAATTTCGTCCTGCAGAGGAGCATTTATTATTGTCAGCTTCCTTCATTTTGTGCAGCAATAATCGTTGGGTAGATATTATGTAGGATTTTCCATTGCAGTTCTCTCAGTCTAGTTTCCTTAGTTGCTTTTACCGCAAGTAGCCATATACTCTCATCTAGCACAACGTTTAATTTTCTTAACCAAAATGCCTCTGCACATGATGAACAGGATGTTTACTGACTCTTTCTTTTTTAAAAAGGCTGCAATATGTTTAGGGTTTGGGTCCATTTGTCATGAGTCTGCAAAACTACCTTTTCTTTTTGGGTGTTTGCAACAGTTAACAGGCCATCTTCTGTCCTCTTTTTCCAAAAATTTTGGTATCGTTAATCATGCTTTGTTTTCGAAAAACGGACTGCGGGTCCTTCCAATTCTATCTGTAACTTCTTCTCTAGTCAGGACCCCTGTTTCGCTGCTTTTTTGATATCACTCTTTCTTCCATCCTGCTTTTTTTAAAAGGGGGTGTCACGTCAAAATTCAACACAACCAAAGTGTGTCCTCGCCGGCCACTTCAACGGGACATAAGTCCAAACGCAACATCTTGGCCCCCGTAAAACCGGGGCCCCTGGTTGGGACCGGCCAATAACTTAGTGGAGAGGCTTCACGGAGAGTCCGATCCACCCAACTGACTAAGCCGTTTTGACCGACGCCCGATGTCTAGCGAGAGGGTCGAGAGCCGGCTCAGGCTCATCCGCCAATTTGGGAACCACGTCATTGTTGGTCAGACGTCGTGGCGCCCACCCCCGACCAGCTAGCCACTTTAGAGTGACCAGGTCCACGACTTAAGCCACACGGCGCCATTAAGTGGAAAGGGGGGGAAGGTAGTGTGTGGTGGGGTGAAATCTAGCTAATAAATTTAAAGACCAATTGCCACCACAGAGAGTAAGGCGTGTAGGCATGACGGGCATTTTTGAACTCAATGGAATTAGGGGGAGCAAACTTCGGTGTCGGGGGTAAAAATACTGACCAGGTATTTCCCCCTTTTGGACAGTTCGGACGAATAAAAAGATTTAGGGGGAGAAACGGGAGAACGGGGGGAGAACGAACAGAGGAGAGAGAGGAAAGGCCCTGGTGTAATCCTGGGGAAAAAGAAAAGGAGATGAGGGGAGGAGGGGAGAGAACCAAGTGGGGCTTTAGCACAGATATCTCAAGGAAGGACTGGGAAGTTTGGGGAAGAAGTTGAAAACTAATAAAGAAAAAAAAAAAGAAAAAAAAAAGAGAAAAGAAAAGCAACCAGTCCATTGATAAGACCCGACTAGGGAGAGAGAGAAGGGTGCAATGCGTTAATGCGGAAGAAAAAAAGGAAACGATCGGTTGATAGTCACTTTTCTATCTGAACCGGGGGTTCGACCTCATACGGGCCAGCGCCCTTTCATCGGCAGCCAACCTGCCCAACGCTACATCCAGCCGACCGGTGAAAAGAGCCCAACACCAGTGCCGCTTGTGTCGTTTTTGTGAAAGTACAGTGGAAAAAAAAAAGGAAAAGAAAAAGACAGGTTCGTGAATTTAAGATCACCGGGCCCAGAAAAGTAAAATCTATTTATACCCCGGGTAGTTAATGATGTTTTAGATAAATGTTTTGTGAATTCAGGAAAGAGAGAATGTTTTTTTTTTGTTCGTTCCAATGCATTGATGTTTCGTTCTATGAACAGTGTAGTAAATTTATAGACTTTACAGTTTTTTGAGTGACAATCATGATTTTGAATAGTTTGAAAACAAGCTGTGACTGTTTTTTGGGCTTGCCTAGCTTCCTCCACTGACATCCCCAGGTTGACAATTTATTGGCGAGCCTGCCAGATATTCGGGCCCATTTATTTAATTGTTCAACTTCTCAAGGGGAAAGCTGGTGGTTAAAGTTGTAACCAAAAAAAGGGGTTTCTTACTGTAGTTCCCAATATTTAAAACTAGGTTTTGGCTTGTTTCCCAAAATATTTTTAATACAGGCTTGCATTTCAGCCCCAGAGTACTTATTTCGCACGATTGCCTATAATTCGCTCTCATAGTTGGGTCGGCGCTGGCGTTTTATAAAAACTAACTACGTTGTCCCAAAGCTAATATTACATTCATATGATTGGCTTTACTCACGCGTGGGGAAAACCCCCCTTTTGCGTCGTTTTAAAAATCTTGTTAAAAAAAAAAAAAAAAAAAAAAAAAAAAAAAAAGGAGGATTAATGGCGGAAGAAAAGAACCCCCCCTATTGAACAACTTGTGAGCGTCGCTCGGATTTAGGCTATTCGGGAGAAATTTTGCGAGCACTTTTAAAAACCCAGAAAAAAGATGGAAAGAGATGAACGCGCGAAAGGCGACGTGTCGCAGTAGAAGCGCAAGAAATAGAAAAACAAAGGATTCAGGCTAAAAATGAAAAAGAAACCGGGAAAACGAAGAATGAAGCGGGAAACAGAAAAAAAAGGGGAAAACGCGGGAAAACAAAAGATTAAAGTTAAATTGTTTTTAGAAAGTAGAAACAGAGGGGACCACCGAGGAGGGGTTCATTTTTCCAGTGACCTGTCGCAGCAGCCCCCGCCCCAAAATTCCAAAATTCTCTAAGGAACCGATTCGATTGATGCAACACAGTCGTTTCGAAACTTTGCGACCATCAGGTTTGGGCCTCCAGAAGGGGGGCTCTTTTTGCAGCGCTATTGGGGGAAAGGGCATTGCAATTTTCACTGCGTTACCAGCAAACAACATCTGATTTCGGCACTGTAAGAGTCTTTAATGAAAGGATTGACCTCCAAGGAGGGGTTCGGAAGAAAATTCGTTCAGCAAAATTTACAAGCAGGAAACGTACACCAGTTTGGTGCACGTCTAGTCACTTTTTTTGAAAAATGGAGAGTTGAGGGACAAAGAAGGATTCGCTAAATTTAAAAGAGCTAGTTATGAAAAACAATTTGTCAGGTTGCGGCCCCTGATTTAACCATACATTTGAAAGAGAGCAGCCAAGACAGCGGGGTTGTTAATTTTCGCATGGGTGTATAGAGAGGCCGTTTGGGCACTAAGGTGCAGGAGAAACAGGTGCTGGGCACAGGTAAAGATGCAAGGAGCCCAGGGAGTTTTTTGCAAAGCCCAAACCCAGTGGGGGGCGAAGGAAGGGGCAAAGGCATTAGGTTTCATTTTCACAAGAAGGGACATGGGGCGAGGGATTTCGAAAGGGGTTTTCCAAAAGGGCGGGCGCCTTGAAAGAGGGGGATAAGGGCTCAAGGGAACGACCTCGGGGAACCAAAAGGGATTCAGTCGAAAGGGGGTGGAGTGCGGGCCTGGCAGCACTGGACAGATCAGGTCAGGGAGGAGGCACTGGGCTGATGGTTCGTTACCAGGGGAAGAAGGGTGGATTGCCAGCAGAGGGTGAAAGTGTTACGTGCACGGGGTTGTTCATGGGGTGTAGTACGAAAAAACGCTGGTCGAAAAGGGGTTTTGACAGGGCAAATCCAGACCTGTACCTAATCGAGGCACTGTGAGGGGTTTCCTTTTTCTAAATGAATACCCCCCTTATTTCTCAGGCAGTTGTCTGGTTGGTGATGAAAACCCCTTCACGATCGATCTTTGGGAAAATATTCCAGGTGAAAGGGGATCCGGGGGATCCTGAGTTGTTGACTGCTCAGGGCAGCAGTTCAAACACGAGCAAAAAGGAGGGAAAAAGGGTTAAACCGTTAGTTGTTCCGGGAAGGAAGTCGGGCTAGACGGTCGCCTATGATTTTGGGGCGCACAGGAACAAGACCCTTCCTCGTGAAGTTTTGGGGAGTTGGAAGAGGTGGAGAGAAACAGGAGGTTGGGGAGGTGAACGAATTTTTTAAAAAGGGGGGCGTTGTACCATTTCACCAAGGGGGAAGACGGTAAGGTGACCACTCAGTTGAGCCCAGCAGTTTCCCGTGACACTGCATTCGGGGCACAGTCCGCTCGGGCGGGTCATCCGGCACCAGAAAAACAGCTGCCGAATCTTCGAGATTTTCTTTGGGCCAGGAGAAGGGGCAGACATCAAGTTTTTCTCAGTCATGTGACGTGTGTCAAAGTCAGCCACAAGAGGGGAAGAGGGCGCCCTTAACACCCCCCTTTAAATTTACACACCATTCGGAGGGGGCTGTTGACCTGATTTGGCCCAACGCGCCCTTTTCCCAAAGGTGGGCACAGGTATGTGTTGACGCGGGGGGACTACGCGACCAGATACCCAGAAGCGGTTTTTCATGAAAGGGGAATACGCAACAGGTCCAAGGGCTGGGAACATCTTCTCTGCGGGGTGTGCCGCCAAAACCATGACAGGGGGCACAGTTTTACCTCAGGCGTGATGAGGAGGGCAACAGGGTCAGGGATCACACCGCTCACAACCCCAACCATCCACAAGCAAGGCTTGGTGAAAGATTCAACGTGTGCTGAAGGGGAACTTTAAAAAAGCTCTGTGAGGAAAAAGGCCAGCAATTGGGGCCGCTACCTTTCCCGGCACGTTCGCCTCAGGGGAAACCCCCCAGGAAAAACCAGGGTTTTCGCCATTTGAGCTGCTGTATGGGGGGCAGTTCGGGACCGGGGTGCATTCCAAAGACTTGGTCCGGGGAGCAGGGGTCCGAAGAGGCAAAAACCCTTTTTCAGTATGTGGTGGGCCTACGCAAAGGCTCGAGGAGACATGGTAAAAAATCCAAGGGAGATTCAGGAGGGTAGGGGCGTCCAGAGAAGCAAAAGGAAAAGGTGAGGGGAAAAATTCCCCCAAAGGGGGGGTCAAATCCTGTTCCCGCTTTCCCAAAGGGCACAAAAAGCGCTAGCATTGGGAAAAGGGGCCATTCACCCCATTGAAAAGGTAGATCAGGACTACCGAATCGATTGAAGGGAAATCAAAACTTTTCCATCAAATTTGCTCCGCAAAAAATTCGCGTGAGACCAGCACATAGGCGCGCACAATCGATGGGGGGAAGGAACCCCAGAAAAAAAGGGAGATTTTGTTGCCGAGTTTCCAGGAGAAGACATACAGGGAGTGTCACTGAAAAAAGGGCTAGACATAGAGACAGGAGGGAAATTAGGGGCCCTAAACAGAAAAAGGGCGTCCCCGCTGACAAAAAGGGAGGACAACTCTAGAGCAGTACGGTGGAGTTAACATCACAGAAACCCGTACATGTAAAACCAAACCCCTCCCATATGCCACCAAGCAAGTATGAGGAGGTAGAAAAGATGTTTTGGGCCTTGGGGTATTGAACCGTCCAAATCACGATAGTGCCCCCGTCGTCTTATGAGGAAAAAGTCAGGGACTCGATTCGTGCGACTAAACGTCAACATGTCACCAAGGTCGATGCGAGGCATAACCCCAAAAATGGAAACCTGTTCGCTCAAAACGCCACAAAACAAGAGCCAGTATTTCACCAGGATAGATCTAGCAAGGGTTACTGGGAAATAGCCCGGATGAGGCTCAAAAAGTCACAGCATTCTCCCTCCTATGGGGCTTACCCCTGGGGAGTACTCCCTTTTGGTGGTCAACGCGCCTGCAGTCTTTCTCGGATGATAGAAGTTATTGACGGGGTTGGAAGGCGTTGAAATTTTATGGATGCATTCTGAAGCATCCGAACATGGGGGGAGCAAAGGGACTAGGAGCGTTTTTTGAGGGTTGAGGGAAAACCAATCTCACAGCCAACCAACAAATCGTTGGTTTTCCAACCTGGATTCCTAGGGTTTTGTTGTCGGGGGCGACACAAAGCACCGGGAAAAAAAGGGAAAGGGAGAAGAGAAAAATTCAGAGAGACCCAAAAAAACCAAAACAGAAGTCAAGTCGCTAGGTTTTTTTGGGGTTTTTAAGGGAGTTGTCCCCAAAATTTTTCTGCAATCACGAGTCCTCTCATGATTTGGTCCCGGGAGGGAAACCGGCAGTGGTCGAAAGGTCAGACCTGCAAGCAACCTGCAGAAGATTGAAAAACAGGTTCCCGTCCCATCTTGAAGCTACCAGATAGTCCAAACCATTTTTGTTTTCGGACAGATGCATCAGGTGGGGGATGGTGCAGTATTTTACAGGAGCAGAAGGGTCGGTTCCCGTGAGTATGCTACGGGAAATTTACAAAGGTGAAGAAGGTACGCAAAGGGGGGAAGGGGTGTTTACTGTCGTGGGCCGTGCAGAAGTTCCCCAAATACTTGTATGGGGAAAAAGTTCGTGATAGAGACAGATCACCAACCACTCAAATTCCGCAGAGGCGCAGTTGAAAAAACAGCAGAGTGCTGCGTTGGCAATGGGATTGCACCCTACGGTACGAGTGCAGTAAATTCCCGTCGACAGAAAGCGGAGCTGATATTTTAAACCGTGTATCTAGCAAGCGCAACTCGGGAAACCGTCAAACCGGGGGGCTTTTTGAAATATGTGTTGATTACGTTTTGTTTATTGGTATGGTTCATTCCCCTTGGCTAGGTCCAATTTTTCTGTGTGAGACTGTTTATATTTTTTTTGTGAGATTTTGTTCATGAATGTATTATGCTGGAGCATACAGCCCTTGTTAGTAACATTTTTTTCAAAGATGAGGAGGAATTCCCAGGCGTGTCATGGATCTACATATTATATGCTTTTTATAAGAAATTTTGGGAAAAAAAAATGGGCAAACCCCAGGTAGGGGGATTGCAAAAAGCGCACAGAGGTCGTTATAAAAAGTTGAAATAACGCAAGAGCGCACGTCAATGAAACTCATTTTAGTGGATTTACTAATGGTAATTTAAATTTATAAACCTTGGTTTTAAAGTATTTTCCAAACTTTTTCGCGTTAGCTTTTTGTGTCGCAAATTCGGTTTTTTGTCTTTTTTTTTACCGTTGTTTTTAACAAAGCGGTGCAAGTCTTTTCAAGGGGGAAAATTTTCAGGGCAAAATTCAACAAAAAACCCAAAATGTGGCCGTCGCCGGGCCCCTTCAAATGACAAAGCCAAACGCAGCACTTGGCCCACGTAGACCGGGCCCATGGTTTGGAACCGGCCAATTTAAACAGTGGAGAGGCTTCACGGGGACGGTCCGCCACCCAACTGACAAGCCCTTTGACCCAAACCCCCGATGTCTAGCGAGACGAGTCGTAGAGCCTGGCTCAGGCTTTATCCGCCATTTGTGGAACCAGCGTCATTTTTGGTCAAAGTCATGGCGCCCACCCAGACCCGCTAGCCACTTTAGAGGACCAGTGCCACGTACGACTTTGCCACACGGCGCCAGTTAAGTAGGAAAGGGGGGGGGTAGGTGGTGGGGGTGAAACTAGCAATCAATTTAAAAGACCTTTACCACCCAGAGAGAAGGCGTGTAGCATGACTGGCATTTTGAACATCCAAAGGGAATTTGAGGAGCTAACTTTGGGTTTTGGGGGAAAATCGACCAATGGGACTCGCCCTTTTTGGGCAGTTCGGGCGAATAAGAAAATGAGAGGAAGGAACGGAGAACGAGGGGGAACGAACAAGAAGAGAGAGGAGAGGCCCGAGTGAATCTCTGAGGAGAAAGAGAGAGAATGAGGGAGGGGAGGGGAAAAACCAAGTGGAGCATTAGCACGAGAAAACTCAAGAAGGGACTTAGGAGAAGTGGAGAGAATTCTAAATAATGAAGAGAAAAGAAAGAAGAAAAAAAAAAGAGAAAAAAAAGCAAAACCCTGCCATTTTAAAGGCAACAGGAGAGGAGAGAGAGGGGGCAATGCGTTAATGCAGGAAAAAAGAAAGGAGAACAGATCGATGTTGATAGTCACTGTTCAAATCTAAACCCGGGGGTTCGACCTCATATTTTGGCCAGCGCCACTTTCATCGGCAGCCAAAACCTGACCAACGCTAGCAGTCCAGCCTGACCGGTGCAAGCAGACCAACACCAGTGCCGCATTTGTGTCGTGTTGTGGAAAGTGACAGTGAGAAAAAAAAGGAAAAGAAAAAGACAGTGATTCGTGAATAGTTAAGATCACCTGGCCAGGTAAAGTAAAAACTATTTATAAACCCGGGGTTTGTTAATGATGTTTTAGATAAATGATTTGTGAAGTTCAGGAAAGAGAGAATGTTTTATTTTGTTCGATTCCATATGCATGATGTTTCGTTCTATGAACATGTGTAGTAAAGTTATAGACTTTACTAAATGGTTTGAAGTGACGAATGCATGATATATGAATGAGATTGTAAGCAAGCTGTGAGTGTGTTTGGGCTGTGCGCTAGTCCTTCCTCCACTGACATCACCCGAGGTTGACAAGGGAAAGTACAGTACTTTCTCCTTGAATCTGATTAAAGTGTTGTTCCATAAAAGTTGCTGCTGATATTTTTTCTCTGTCTACATCAGCTAGGGTCATACATGTTTTGTTTTTAAGGTAGGTTTGTACTACCGTTTTTCCCAAAAGGAGCTTTTTATCTTTTCAAATTTCCCCCGACTTCATCAGTTTACAATTTATTTCAAAGCATCCTAAGCCACTCAAGACCTTACTTATGTACCATCTCGAACCGAGCCCATTTCTTGTCACACTCGTCAAAAAACTCCTTGCCCATTCCAAATAATAGCTTTCTTGTGCCCTTTGTAAGTTAACCATCTTAGCCCACCATTTGATTTGTCATCTTCCATAATTTTCCTTTTAATTTTTTTCAAACGCTTTTCTATTACTAACTTTTCTTTGCCCGAGAAATTTATAAAACATTCTGTTGACTGCAGTAATGACATGTTCTGGTAAGCCAATACTCTGCATGACAAAAATCAACTGTGATAGCAGAAATGTTTTAATAATGATTAATTTCCCATTAATTTCCAAGTCTCTATGGCTCCACAGTTTTATATATTTTTCGATGTTCTCGATTCTGTTTTTCCAGTTGTCCTCAACATTTACGGCGCTTTTTTCACTTGTGAAAATAATGCCTAGTATCTTCAATTTGTTTTTCTGTTTTGGAATACAAGATTTTCGGTTTCTTGTCTTTGACTGCCCAATCTCATCGCTTTAGTCTTACGGCAATTCAATTTCAGTCCCGAGAAACCTGTGAATGTGTCTATAATGTCTTTGGCTAGGATCATGTCTTCACTGTCCTTCAGAAACAGTGTTGTGTCGTCAGCAAGTTGTTTAATTTTCAAATCATTATTATTATTATTATATATTATTATTATTATTATTATTATTATTATTATTATTATTATTATTATTGTTATTATTATCATTATTATCATCATTATTGTTGTTGTTGTTGTTGTTCATGTTGCTATCAAGTTCAGGTAGTTTTATACTTTAATTTGACTGTTTCTGATTTTAAATTGCAAGTAGCTCCACTGCTAGCACGAAGGCTAGTGGAGAGAATGGACTATCCTTGTCGAATTCCGCACTCGAGTGGGAAGGCGGCCGAGATCCACCCACCGTGGTAAATGTTACTGAAAGTTTCTGTTACTAAAATTTTAACCCAGTGTCTAAACTGCTCTCCAAAACCAAATATTTCGAATGTTTCCATCATGAATTCTTTTGATATGGTGTCAAATGCTTTATGGTAGTCTACAGCTAACAAATATCCTGATTTATTCGTTGCATTAACATATTCGATGGCGTCGTCAATTGTACGTATAACGCTCGCTATGTTTCTGCCCTTTAGATATCCAACTTGGTCTTCATTAATTAATTTTTCCAATCACTTTGACCAGTCTCATCGAAATCACTTTTGCCATTATTTTATAATCTATATTTAGTAGTGTTATTGGTCTCCAGTTACTAAGGGATCCCTTGCTAGCTCTGCTCCTTTGTGTAGTAATATTAAAATGCCTTGCTTTTGTGTATAGCTCATTTCCCCCCTGTCATATGCATCATTAAACGATTTGGTAACCACCATTTTTAACTTATTCCAGAAGAACTTATAAAACTCAACTGTCTCTTCCCGGGGACTTGCCATTTTTCCATTGATTTTAGAGCTACACCTGCTTCTTTTTGCGAGATCTCACCTTCGCATAGTCTAGCCTCTTCATTGTCTAATTTGGGAAATTGTTCGTTCGCAAGGTATGTATCAAGTTCTTCTTTAAGTTTTCCTTTGTGTGTGTTGGCTTACTATACATTTTGGAGTAAAATTTAACTTGTTCATTAAGAATATCTGCTTGATTTGAAATTATGTCCCCACTGTCCTTTTAATTTGAGTCATTATATTATTCTTTGCCCGGCTTTTCTCTAGACCTAAGAAAAATTTGGTGTTTTTCTCCCCCTTTTCAATCCAGTTTATTTTCGATCTAATCTGTGCTCCTCTTGCTTTTTCTAATGAGATCAGTTCTAATTTTTGTTTAATAGTTTTAGTTTGTGTGTGGATCCTTGCATTTTGTGGGTCTCTGGCACTTGCCTCTTCCAGCAGTTGTAACTCTCCCTGCAGTTGAATTATTTCATTTCTCTCGACTGACTCGCTTTAAATTTTCCATATTCCACACAAATGTCTTTAATCTTCATTTTGCAGTTTTCCCAGTGGCTGGATATGTCCGCAATTGAGTTTTCCGTACTTTCCAGCATAATTTTCAATTTTCTATTCATTTTCTCGATAAAGACGTTGTCTTTCAAATATGAATTATTGAATTTCCAGAATCCTGGACCCCTTAAAAACGGTGAATTATTTATTTCAAGAGTAAACTGCTCTGTGGTCAGAGTTGGGCACCGACAGTATAATCGCATGAAACACACTGATTCAGTACTTCCGCGTTTGTAAAGAAGTAATCAAGACGTCTGGCTATAAAGGGATTTCTTCTGCACCACGTGTATGATTTTTCCTCTTTATGAAACTCTCTCCATATGTCTGTCAATTCAAGTTACCAACTACCTCTCTAAATTTGTCTATCTCTTTCTGCCAATGTGGGTTCCCTGATATTATGTCCATGTCATTAGACATTACTGTGTTAAAATCACCGGTTATAATTAGGTTATCTGGGTAATTTGTAAGAACTGAGTTCATTTTATTGAAAAACAATAGTTTATCCTTTTGTCGTTTGGTGCGTACAGGTTTACTAGTGTGAACGATTTTGAACATATATTAACTGAAGCGATCATCATTCTTTCAGTCTGTTTCAGCAGCTTAATCTCCCCTTTGAAATGCTTTACAGTAAGGATTATTTCTCCCCGGCTGTGCTTAGACCCAGACTGATATAGCAGTTTTCCTTCCCACTCTTTTTCCCAAAGTGGTGCATCTTTTTCCGTTATATGCGTTTCCTGGAGGCATGCGATATCAATTTTCTGGTTTTTAATTTGTGAAAACAAAGCTTTGCGTTTAAGTTTGTTACTTAAGCCTCTAGTGTTTAAAGACAAAATTCTTAATCTATCCATGATCAAAAATAAGTTCGTTTAACAAATATGTTTCGGGACAACCAAAGTCGTCAAAACCATTGTCCAAGCTCAATGTCCATAAACGTCAAGCGTGGCCGAACCCCAATCAATCATCAAGGAGTATCCAGTCATTCCCATACTGAAGCCGGAGAGTCGGCACACTCCTCCTCGTCGTCATTTGAGTGAGGATCATCTTCAAGCTCCTTCTCTGTCTGGCGGCGCTGCTTGTCGGGCTGTTGAGGAGGGGTGGCGTCAGACCCCAATCTGCGATTTCCTGATGCAGATCGGGAGGTGTCCCTGGCGAATTTCAACTTGCTTTGTGTATTATTTCTTGTCGGTCGACTCTTAGATCTGCCTCTTCTGTCGGATTTGGGTTTTAGTTGTGACTGTCCGTCAACAGATGTCTTATTTTGTTGTGTTGTGTTTTTGTCAGGTTGAATGTATGGCGGCTTGCTGTTGTTCATGCCATCAAGATTTCCTGATGGCCCCTCTCTATGAGCCGGCATCATTTCGCACTCGGGATCACCTGCCTTATGACCATCCAAAAAGCACTGCCGGCACTTCACTGGATTTGAGCAGGAGGAAGAGTCATGGCCCTTCTGGAAGCAGTTTCGGCACTCACCCATCTTCTGTCTATCGACAACCTTTTGCTCTTTATGATAAAGGGACCCTTTGAACTGACTTATTTCTATTGTTTTGGGGAGAGGTTCTTTGGGGACACCAACGTACAGAAATCTTCTTCCAGTTTTCCATCTTGTCAGTTTTCCGTTGCTGTCTCTATCCTTCTCTAAGATGAGCTTTGAGCGAATGTTTACTTTTAACTTTTTGATGGCTTGCAATATTTCATCATCTGAAAACGAAAGGGGGATGCTACTTATGATCAACTTGGTGGACGGTATTTCCTGTTGAGAACCATCAGGGGATGTTATCAGGAAAGGATTCTTATCCTTGACCTCCCCTGAATCCCTCTCAGTGAGAATCCTTGCAGTAAGAGTTTTTGACGCGCTGCACTACTGCGAGGATAAATCCTCCACAGGCCTCCAATCCGTTGAGAACCAATCCATCGATTCGAATCCACATTTCTTTTCAGCTGCAGAACATATTTCTGCTGTAGTGAACTGTTTTCTTCAAAGGCGGGGAGTTCCTTATTAATGAGGAACACTGGGAAGCCTGGTAATGAGAAGCCTGGTACTTTTCTGTCATTCATAGTGTCCGATTTTTTTCGGATCTTAAAGAAGATCGTGGGGTTTTATGAGAGTAACTAAGATTTTTCTCCTTTCTTCCTTTTTTCCAAAAATTTGATTTCCCTTTGTCTAAACACACGTTGCACTGGGCACACAAGAAATGTAGCTTTGAGATCATATGTGTACTCCATAAATGTAGCTTGTTCACCTTTTAAAACCCAAATGCGTTTTGTGAAAGTATTCGAACCAAACCTGGAAAATACTGGAGACTGGATCCTTTTCAGAGAAGAAGAAAGTAAACACCGGCACACTTGGTGAGCTACCCCCACCCCTGTCACCACACTGTCACTGAAAGTGAAACGAGACCTGGGATCGGAGTCAAAATGAAGCCCACGACAGAAAAGCGGGTTAACTTTAGAAAAAAAAAATACTCAAGGTACTTCGAAGATAACAGGAACTTCAAATGTAAAGGAAAATAGAACAGTCCAGATTATTTCTGCGCATATACGGGCAAACAGCTTTTCACTTAGCGTTGAATGCCGAAAGAACAAAAAACAAAAAAACAAAAAAAAACAGACTGAGTCAAACAGCACGAAGTAAGGCAAAAAAGGGGAGCTCTTCAAACGCGTGCACTCGACACGAACGTCGCTCACCAAGTCCTACTGTGGCATTTGTTCTCAGTGTTACATATCTTAATTCTTTTTATGTCTTTATTTTGTCCTGTCATATTGCCTACAAATTGACACAAATAACAAATAAATACGGGAGATTTGATTAACTTGTCGGAATCCTCTCTCCACTAGGAACCAACCAGCTATTTCTCATTCACTGAACATTACCAAATATGTGTGTTAAATGTTTTATCCATTGATGACTCTTGATCGAAAAAGCAAAGGCAAATACATCTTTAAAATAAAAAAAGCATAGCTTACACTAGCAAAAACATTTTTTCTTCAAAATCTAAGCATAAGATTGGGAAATAGAGTTTTAGAAACTTACTGCCAATGACATTGACAAACAAAGCACAAGACAAGACACGATGCTTTTCAACCACTTGGGTCTTCATCAGGCGAAAAAATAAATCACATTTAACACGTGGGACAGAAACAAACTCGAAAACGAAAAAAGAATGAAAAATGACTCATCCGTTTTTGTCCATGAAGGCGAAAATGACATGAGGCCAGGGGATTAGGGGGAGAGGAAACGGGGGGGGGGGGGGGGGGGGGGGGTTGCGTCAGGGGGTGTGTGTGTGTGATATGAAGGGTTGTGTGTCTAGTTTATTGGGATGGTGTGATATCTTTGTGAGGGTTGTGGTAGATAATAATGGAGAAAAAAAAAAAAAAAAAGAGAAGAAAGAAGGTGGGGTGTGGTGTGTGTGTGGGGGGGGGGGGGGATTAAGGGGGAAGGAAAAAGCAAATTAAGATTAAATAGATGGAGGGTTGCTGTAACAACTGTATGAAGTGAGTGAAGGGGATGTGCTGGGGTGTATGTAATGTGTGTGTATGTGTGTGTGTATGTATGTGTGTTGGTAGGGATATTGCCAACTGAATGGGGAAGAGGTGGGTATGTGTGTTTGGTTATTGTTGGATATTGATGCCTTGGGGGGTAGTGGGGCCCAGTTTGGAAATGAGAGGGGAAATCTTGAGTTGTGGGGGTTCAAAGCTGTCACTCGTGACTGCCAGAGTGCCATAACTTTGACATGGTCGATTTTGTGTTGGGGTGGTTGAATTTGTAGGGCGAGGGGTTTGGGTCGGTGGTGGCGGATCAGCCAGGTGTTCAGAGATGCGTGTTTCAGTGTGCGTGACGTTTCCCCTATGTAAGATCTTGCCACACAGCTGGCAGTGGATGGCAATATAATAGTTGCGGCTCTGACATGAGAATGTGCGTTTGACTGTGAAGGGAGTTTTGGGGGCCCTGTAAGATGGGGTCTGGTTTGGTGGGGGGGCAGATTTTGCAGTTGGGTTTGGGAAAGGCAGGGGTGAGTACCTGGTGGTGTAGCTGGGGGTTCTGTTCAAACGGGGATCGCCACGAGGAGGTCTTGAGGTTTTTATATTGCCATCCACTCCCAGCTGTGTTGAGGGGTGAAGTACATTTTGTGTTTGATTGTGCTGCATACGCGAACATCCGTAGAGGGTGTACTTTTTTTCAATGAATCAGTTGCTCAAAAAAGAGATCTGTAGCGATTTTAGCAAGTAAAAACAAAAAAAAAAACCCAAAAACTGTAGTAGAATTTGCGAAGTATGTCGCAGAAGCGAGCACATTTCGTAAACACATATCACGAATGAGTAACATGATCACTTCCTTACAGGTACATTGCCTCAGTAGTTATGTTAATAACCTGATATCCTACGTCAATGGTATTTGTGTAGTATGCGTGCACGCGCTTGCATTTGTGCGTGCCTTACATGCTTGCGTGTGGTATGTGTGTGTGTGTGTGTGTGTGTGTGTGGTGTGTGTGTGTGTGTGTGTGTGTGTGTGGTTGTGTGTGTGTGGAGCGCGTGCGTATGTGCTTGTGTATGTTTAGAGTGTGTATATGCGTGAGTACGTGCGTGCGTACGTGCGGCGTGCGTGCGTGCGTGCGTGCGTGGTGTGTGGGGTGTGTTTTGTGTGTGTGTGTGTGTGTGTGTTGTTTTGTGTGTGTGTGTGTGGTGTGTGTGTGTGTGTGGTTGTGTGTGCGTGTGTGTACATGTGTGCATGCTCATGTATTGGTGAGTGATCCATTGAATCTTTTTGGTAAACAGTTATATGTCAAGGGAGTACCGTCACGTGACAAAGGAAGTCTTTGCACGGGGTTCTTGATTAGTCCCCGGGTTTTGAGACGCTGTGGCTGGGGTATACTCGTGATACCCCCTTGCCAACAGGCATTTAGTTAATGGCAATAAAATTGTGTCAGTGTCAGTGTCACTCTCCCCCTCCTCTCTCTCTCTCTCTCTCTCTCAATCTCCTCTCCCCTCCTCTCTCTCTCTCATCTTCTCTCTCTCTCTCTCTCTCTCTCTCTCTCTCTCTCTCTCTCCTTCTCTCCCCCTCTCTCTCTCTCTCTCTCCACACCCACACCACATATATATATACCACACCACACACACCCACAAAACACACATAAAATATATATATATATATATAAAATATATATATATATATAATATATAAAAATATATATATATAATAAATATATATAAAGCTGTATATATAAAAAGGGTTTGAAATTCGGTTTTTGACCAGGAGTTATTTGTTAGTGGTTTCCTCCCTATTGGAGATTGTCTCCCCCTTGGAACTATAGCTTGCTTAAGGGCCCTTTTGAAGAAGCATTTTATTTGTTTCCCCATTCACTCCACTCAAGCACATACTGTTAGTTAGGCGAATTATCTCCATGCAGATTGATGCTTATCTCCCTATTTCTTCAATCTAAGACTAAGAGCAAGCTTTGTTTATAATTAATTATAATAATATATTATATAATAAATATATTATATAATATTTATATTTATTTATATAAAATATATGTTTATTATAAATATATTAATAATAATATATATTATATATAAATATATATTTAATAATAAAAATATAAATATTTAATATATTTGTTAAAATATTTTTAAAAATAAATTTAAAATTTTCATTCTGTTAAAATAGGTTTTTGGTTTACAAAGGAGCTGGGACGCCCACGCGCCAACGCGCTCGAAACAAATTTGTTAAGAGGACAACGCGCAACGCGCTCGAAACAAATTTGTAGATTCTATTTTAAAAAACCTATTTTAACAAATGTTTTCTCCTCAAGGGTCGAGCACTATCAAAATTATTTTGGGTATTTTAACCACACTAAAACTTATTGTCACGACCGACCCCTGGAGGTTTGCCCTGACAGGATCGGTCTAGTGGGAGTGAAGGGAATGACTGACCTCACAAAGCCCCGAAGAGACCACACAAGAAAATTACAATACAACACCCCATTTATTCCAACCAACACACACATTGTCACAAATAAGCATTCCAACACACACAAAAATGCACAATCACAAGCAAGCATTTCAACACACACGACATACACACAATTTAAGCATTCCAACACACCCCAACTTGCACAATCACAATCAAACATTTTTAACACACACGACATACACACAATTAAGCATTTCAACGCACACAACATAAGCATAATCGTAAATAAGCATTTCCAGCAAAACATTCCTTTCCGTGCCTCATGAGGTTCCCCACACCCCTGCCTCTCCAAAGTCCACTGGAGCACCGTGTCGCATCAGGTGCCCCAAACCGTGTCGGTTCTTGAAGGGATGTCTTTCAATGCCGACACCATTGACACACACACACACACCCAAATTGCACGACACAGAGCTAACCACACTGGTCACATGGGCTGTATGAAGTGCGAGGACGGTGGAGAAGCACCCCGTGGGACGAGGCGTTGTCGCTGAAGGTCCCGGACAGGGTTAGGACCCTCCAGCAAAGTCCAAGTACTCCTCAACCAGTGCGCGGCCCCAACAGCGCAAGCTTCGGTGAATCCCCCGGGAGGAGAGAAAGGGAAAGGGAACTGGAAGGAAAGAAGGATACTGGAACCCCGCAGTCAGTACGGTCTGACACATGCTGTTAAATCCTAACAGCCACTCGTAGATGGGCGAGGGGAGGTTTGGCTGAATACATTAATAGCACCAGCTCAACACAGACCTGAGCAAACACAGTAAACAAACCAAATCAGGAATTTTCGTTTAAAGGTCTTCTCACACGAAGCGGGCAAGAGACTGCAAATACATCTTCATCCTTCCCTCACTCACGTTCAACATTTTCCTTTCTTGGGAAACTGAACTAATACAGCAACCATTGCTTTTTTAACTCCACCACATTGCAAATAAAAATTCAATTGGCACAATTATCACCACATTTATAGCAACATTTCAAAACGACACAATCCTCCAACCACGCATCCAAACGACTAATCATGCGTACGCACGCTCGCAAACAAAAAAACTCGTTCCCCTTGCACACACAAACAGACGGGGCGAGAATAAGAGCCCGGGCGAATGTTAAAAGGGGCGGACGAGCGAGACCAAGCAAGTACCAACCCTGAATCCCCGGGTTCTCTCCCATCCCCACCGACTACCGCATCACAGATGCATAGAAAGGAGAAAAAATTTTGCTTTATAATTTAGAATGGCCAGGTTAAAGATTAAATTTAAACCAGAGAAAAGTGGTCTCAAACAATATTTCTTTTATAATTTTTAAACAAAAAGAAATTGCGAAAAAGAGAGAATTACCGGCTAACAACAAAAACAAACGAACCACGAAAGTGATGCTTACCAGCTACCCTGGGTACCCAGAAGTGGCGGGTCAAGCGACTCTCGGGCCCTCTGTCCAGTCGAGAGGACCAGCAGAGCAATGCGGAAAAGAGATGATGTCCCCCCCTACAGGCCGACTGTAGGAATGAAGGTACCGACCGTACCTTCGACAAGTGGTGTAGAACAAGAACCGGAGCGGGCGCTCCCAAGGGCATCTTCCGCTCGAGTGAAGAGAAAAACCTGCCTACCATGGCAGCCAACATGCCACCCTACGTCACAGAGTGAGAAACCTCAAGCGAAAGGGAATGTTGCAACGTGCTGCGGGAAAAGGGACAGTGAGAGGCCAATAGAAAACAGCTAGACAAGAAAAAAAAAAGTGCCAGCCACCCGAACTGCAGGATGAATTGCACGGGAAAATGAAATTAGAGAGAGAGAGAGGGGAGAAAAAGAGAGGAGGGGAGGGGAGAAGAAGAAAGTAAACCTAACCTGAGCTGAACTACATAAAGGGTGCAACCACACCACAAGCCACATTAAGGGACGGATACACGACAACAACAACGACAATAAATAAATGAATAATTCCACCACCCTAGATGGGTCAATCGTCATAGGCCTCGTGAAAAAACTCGTGACAAACCCCCCTTCTAAAAGCATCTGTTTCTCTGAGATACGGTGCTCCTTTGAACCTTGATGCATGTGCAAATTCACAACAATGGGGCCGAACCCAACACTCTGTGATCGACAGAGTGCGATAAATCCAATAAAAACATTCCCACGATAGAATTACACAGGGAGAATACATTAAAACATTTATCAAACAACTAAGCAAACCTTCCAACAATAAAAGTAGCAATCCGAAACCAGTGGTGATTCACTACCGTTAACAAATGAAGTAAAAACTGTCACACACCTGATACAGAGACCAAAAGGGGATATAACCCTGGTTGAGGGGAAGTGTCCCTCCGACTGATTTCTCCACTATGCTGACTACGGACTCGGCTGAGATAGTCAGCATCCGTATTTCTGGAACCCTTGATATGGCGAAAAGTGAAGCATGACTCTGCAGTTCCACTGCCTAACTCATGAGTCGACGACCCGACTGGCGGATCCGGTCCAGGCACTGGAGAGGATGATGATCGCTCTCCATACAACCTTCCGGCTGTACTTCTTCTTGGGCACGCCAGTGCGCGTCCAAAATCTGCAGAGAGCTTCAGCAACAGTAGGGACATCGATAGTCCTAAGCGGGACAGCCTCTGGGTATCGAGTCGCGTGTCTACCACTACCAAATGTAGCGGTGACCGCGATCGGATGGTGGATTAATGGCCCCACCAGGTCAACCCCAACCTTGCTGAATGGCTCCCCAACCAGTGGCACTAATTCCCAGGGGAACACGCCTCAAGCGACCCTTGGCATTGTCCGTTGGCAGACATCGCAACTGCGGCAGTACTGCCTAACCTGTGAGTTCATCCCTGGCCGAGAAGAAGTCCTGTCTAACTCGCTCGAGAGTCCGGTTTGAGCCCCTATGGCCTGCCATGTGAATCATGGCCTGCCAGAGAACGATTCTCCAAGCTTTGGGGGGACAACTATTGCTTGGCTACCCCATCTGCCTGAGTGAAAAACCCCAAAGACCCTTGTGAGCTGAAGCTCACCTTGGGGTGTCGGGCAGACTGAGCGGGACGAATCCACCATTGTCGCAGGCGTTGGACATCCACCCCCTGGCCTGAAGACGACCATGGTAGCAGGGTCGGCCCTGGCCAGAACCTCGTCAGAGATCGGCTGTAGAACAGGACGCAATTCCTGCCCCCTGTTTTTTTGGCTTTGGCGCGCGTGGGAACTCCCACACACGCCTGTACGGGCAGATCCGTAGACACAGACTGACTGCGTTTCCATCTGCAAGGTGATGGTTATTCCCTATGAGAAGGGAATACAGAGGTCGCTCCACCGCAATGGCCCATACTCGCCACGAAGTAGGGGGTGGAGATAGGAATGAGTACAGAAGGGCGGGTGGAGGTAAAGCCAGCCCCAACCCCAAAACATCTAACTGGTGCCCCGCTGAGTCTCAGGGGAAACCAAATCCTTATCCACAAAGAGCGTTGATGCTCCCGAATCCCTGATGGTGTCGACCAAGGAAGAACCAACAACAGAAAGAAACACGGACACTCCCTACCACCAGAAGCTGGGATGGACCCCACGTTAGCCGAGGCACGAGGAACGCGGGAAGGGCTAGCCCCATGACTACCGGGGGCTTTAGGGGAATCTTTCCTAATGTGGCCGGGACGACCACAAAGAAAACACAACCGGGTGCTGAAATTCCCGATGAACTGCCTGCCTTGTTCAACCCGCTAGCAGTCGTCAGCGCCTTAATTGCCACTAAATCCTGTGGGGGTCTTCCTGTCCGTATCTGGGGGATGCCCATAAGCTCTACGGGCTTCAGCAAACACCTCAGCGGTATGAATCGCAGCCCCGAAATCCTGGGTGCTGTCTCGCCTATACGGATCCTCAACTCTGGGGACACGGTGTTGGTGAGCTGTTCGATGGAATCAGATCCTCAAGTTCCAGCTTAGCCCCAAATGACGCCAATAACCTAGCGTTTTGCGCAGCCTATCTCCAAACTGCACGAAGGTCTCGTCGTTATTCTTTCATAGACCGAACTTCCTCCGGGACGTCTCTGGGTAAGGTGGAAACGTTTACGCAGAGCCAACGCATTGTCTGCATAAGACGCACCATCATTTAGAGTGAGCACCACTCCCTTGCAGCCTGATAATCCAAAAAAAAGGTGCATGGCCTTTGTTTCCTCAGACATTGGTATGAACTAGCTACCTTGTCAAAATGCTCTAAGAACATATCAATGTCCTCACTAGGGGCTGAACTCAGGAAGCCTTAATTTTGGGCCCTAACTCTATCATTTGCCTGTCGATCAACCCCTGATTTACAGATGCGGAGTCCGCAAAAGAAGTTGCTCCATCTCTTCCCTGCGCAGAGCCTCCTGTCTGGCAGCCTCTTCCCTACGCCCATTTCCTCCTCCTACCTGATCCAACTCTTCCCCACGGAGGGCCTCCTGGGCTGGCAGTTCCTCTCTGCGCAGAACCCCATTCTATCTAGCTCTTCCCTACGGAGGGTTTCCTGCTAGCTGCCTCTTCCCTACGCAGGGCTTCCTGCCTGACAGCCTCTTCCTACGCGATTCCTATCCGACGGGGGCTTCCGCCTCGCATTCCCCTTCTCCCAAAAAGGCGACTGGGGCCCCCCCCCTTCCC
>CM031603.1:10804016-10828965 GCA_018398815.1 Conus ventricosus | reverse complement strand
ATCATGAGTCATACCCAGCACAGCGGCTCACAACAGCGACTAAACAAGAAACCAGTGCAAAGACTTCCTTTGTCATGTGAGAGGTACTCCTTGACGTATAACTGTTACAAAAAATCAATGAATCAAATACTCCTCAAATCACATGAACATGCACACATGTACACAACACACACACACACACAAACACAGAAAACACACACACACACACACACACACGCGCGCGCGCGCATGCACCTACGCACGCACGCATGCACGCACGCACACACTCCCACATACACAAGCACTTACACACGCGCGCTCACACACACACACACACACACACACACACACACACCCCACACGCACGAACACCACACACACCACACACACACACACAACACACACACAAAACCCCACACACACACACACACCACACACAAAACACACACACACACACACACACAACACAACACCACAAAACACCGCACGCATGAAAGGCACGCACAAATGCAAGCGCGTTGGGCATACATACACAATATACCATTGACGTAGACTATCAGGTTATTAACATAACTACTCAGGCAATGTACCTGTAAGGAACTGATCATGTTACTCTTTTCGTGATATGCTGTTTACGAATGTTTCTGCGACATACTTCGCAAATTCTACGACAGTTTTTTGTTTGTTTTCACTTGCTAAAATCGCTACTAGATCTCTTTTTGAGCAACTGATTCATTGAAAAATGTACACCCTCTACGATGTTCGCGTATGCAGCACAATCAAACACAAAAATGTACTTCACTCTCAATAGTGTCTCTTTCTTTACACACAGGACAAGGTTTGTTATTCGATTTCTCGAATCATTTTTGGTTTGCACCGAACCGAGCGTTTTTTCCAAATCTTGCTAAACTATATTTTGCCATTTATGCGTTACAATTTAAGATATTTCTCTGCTTTGAGATTGCTTTTAAAATGAAAGAAACCAGTCGTATTTATCATTCCAACCATGCCAGCATGCCAGTTTTGTTATAAAAAAACGGTCCTTAATTCAGAAATAAATTCTGTTTATTACCGACTCCTTGTGCAACCACACTATGCCAAAACCATTCTCTGTCAACATTTTCTTAATATAGGAAACCCAGTTGAATTTTCCACTTTAAATGTTGCAGCATGAGAATTTCATATGCCTGACCGCAGTCTTTTTACTGGTAGGCTTGCTAATTTCAACCGGTATTTAATACATCTAACATAAGTGGTAATAAAGAGAGGGTATCGCCCACTTTTGCCGTAAACCATTTTATTGATGCGTGAAAGGGTACGTAGAGTTATCGCATAAGTATAAAACTTTTTCCATTTCAATATTATCCAACATGCCCCAAACGTCTGATATATATATAAAATATATTAAAATAAGGTATTAAAAGGAATCTACAAATTGTTTCGAACGCCTTGCGCTGTCATCAGATGGCTTTTGGTTTGCCCACCGCCGATGTTATATAGCGTGTGGGCTCACGTTTGCGGTTGTTTGCACGGCGGGTTGGCTGCACGTTTTTGGGCTTTCAGGGTTTTTGTTTTGAGCGTGTTCACTAACAACGATTTCCTTTTTCCTGCATGTTTTTCAAATGTGCTCCCCAAGGGGTTGACGCTCTGAAATCATTTTTGGGGATTTTAACCACTTTGATCTTAATAGCTCCTAACGTTTAGCACTGTGACCCAAAAGATTTCAAAATGGAAGAAATCAATTTTAGACAGTCAACAAAAACATACCATTTTCCAAACCGCAATCCTACCTAAAAAAAATAATAGAACAAACTGAAAAGTTTCATACACAATATGAGATGGAAAGCAAATTTTTTTTCCTGAACCCAAACGCAAAAAAAGAGGCAAAACCCTACGATTTCAATTTATGGCGATCACCACCAGCCATAGATGAAATGAAACCCTTTGAAGATCAAATGAAAAGAATGATAACCAATATTGAAAATTTAAAAAATCTAACAACGGTTCCAAACAACACTAAATAAACAAATAAAACAAATACAAAATGACCAAAAAATATTTGTGAAGGCTGATAAAACTAGCAATTATTACAAAATGGAACCAAAAAAATACTCTCAATCCTTGACAAAAACATCCAGAAAAACTACAAAAAAGCCGACAAAAATATACATGACAGTATCCGCACTAAAGAAAAAGAACTTGGCAGAGCGCATAGACCTAAGTGTACAGGATAGAAGCGACAGCAACAAAAGAAGCTTTCATAACACTCAAAGACCACAGGCCTAATTTTTCATAACAATCAACATGTAGACTAAATAAAACCCATCAATCTGAATTAGGCAAATAAGCAAGAAAATTCTGGAAAAAATAATAAAGAAGTAAAATCAAACTCTGAATACAACCTCTGGAAGAACACATACGAAGTTATCCAATGGTTTCAAAACACTCAATAAACAAAATATTACAGTATTCATTTCTACATTTGAATAGTAGGACTTTACCCATCTATAGATGAGGAACTACTCACAAGCCTGACCGTTGCCAGGTAACCACCCAGACATAACAGGGTCCCGAAATGGAAATCATTCTCCACACCAGAAAGTAAACATTATACACCAGCAAAAATGAAACTGGGTCAGGAAAACCAACAGGAAACTCAACATTGACGTAACCATGGTTCATATGATGGTGCAGAACATGCGAACTGGTCGGATTTTCATGCTGTCCAACAATCCCGCCACCCTCGGAAAACAAGTGGACTATACGAGACGATGGACTTGCTGCACTAACTAACAACCCAAGAACATCGAAACACGAAGAAAGAACTCCCCCCCCCCCCCCCCCCCCATGAAAATCTTCCACAACCACACTTAAGCATACCATTGAAGCAAACAAAAGGTAGTGAACTACTTAGACATAACACTGGATGCTCAACAATCAAATATATAAACCATCAAGAAACAACGATACACCCTTTATGTACACACCAAAGAACCATCCACATCTGTATAAAGGACATTCCCCATGGCATAAACAAGAGACTGTCAAACCTGTCATGCCAGTGAGAGAGTGTTCAACAATGCAGCAGTAGAATACCAGGAGGCACATATCCACCCCAGTGGGGATACAATACAAATTTACAAATACAACCAGACAACAACACAAATTCAAGACTCCCCATTCCCCTCAAAAATATCTGGTACACCCCCCATACGCCGGGAAACTCAAAACCCAATAGGGACCGAATTCTTCAAAATCTAACAATACTTCATTTCAAAAGAACACAAACTGTCCAAAATAATCAACCAAACACCCAGTCAAACTATCGTACTCATGTATGCCCAAACCTCAAAAACCTAATTGAGCATCAACAAACGGTAAATCAACACAGCAAAGAAGGTGTAAGAAGGAAATCTTGCAATTGCACCAGAAAAGAGCAGTGCCCACTAGAGAATAAATGTCTTCACAGAACATTGTTACCAGGCTACTGTGAACATCGAAAATGAAAAGGAACATACATTGGGATCACTGAAAACCACTTTCAAAAACCAGATATGCAAAACCACAAACAGTCATTTAATAAAGAAAACACTCCCACCCCCCCCCGGACTGAGCTATTTTATCTGGAATTAAAGGGCGCAAAAAACAAGCTACAATATATCTGGAAAATCATAAAGAGAGCTCATCTACAGCAATGTTTCAAAAGGTTGAACCTTGTTTAACTGAAAAAGGGTTGTACTATGCAAACCACACCTTAGCAACTTTAAACACTAAAAAAGAAATAGTAAGCAACTGCGGCTTAAATGGAAATCGTTGTTAGTGAACTCGCTTCCCACAACACACCCCTGAAAGCCCAAAAAACGTGGTAGCCAACCCACGTGCAAACAACCGCAAACGTGAGCCCACACGCTATATAACATCGGCCGGCTGGTGCCCACCCACAGCCGTCCTGATGACAGCGCAAGGCGTTCCCCCCGCCCAAAAATTTGTAGGTTCCTTTTAATACCTTATTTTAACAAATGTTGGCGTCCCAAGGGGTTGAGCGCTCGGGAATTCATTATGGGTATTTAACCACTTTGATCTATATATATATATCATATATATATATATATATATATAAATATATATATATATATATATATATATATAAATAAATATATAGTAGTTTTATGTTTGACATTTAATACATTAGTTTAATGACAGACAATCTCCAAAACCCGTTCTGTGGTTTATGTGGTGAATGTGAGTGTGTGTGTGTGTGTGTGTGTGTGTGAGTGCGTGGCGTGGTGCGTGCGTGCGTGCGTGCGTGTGCGTGCGGTGCGTGCGTGCGTTGCGTGCGTGCGTGCGTGCGTGCGTGCCGTGTGTGTGTGTGTGTAGTGTGTGTGAGAGAGGAGAGAGAGAGAGACGAGATGAGAGAGAGAGAGAGAGAGGAGATCTAAAGAATCTAATAATAAAAGAACGAGAATCTTAAAAGAATGAACATATGAACTATGTCTAGATATTTGGCACAGAGCTGTGAACATTTGGAATTTTACGAGTTCTTGTGGTTTTAGAAAATAAAAAAATCTCCCGTGACGAGGTTTTGAGTGTTGTTGTTATTCTTGTCCTTCTCATTATTCTTGTTTTCATTGTTGTTGCTTGCAAAGCAACGTCAAGTTTGAGACTATTATTTAGTGTAGCTTCTAGGCCAATGGTAAGGATAGTAGTTTACTGTTTCACATTTAATACTAGTTAATGACAGACAATCTCCTAAAGAACATCTAATCTTGGCTGTATGTGAGTGCTATTCTCAACGCAGCGTCTCAAACCCGTTCTGGCGTTTTTTTGGGGGTTGTGCGTGTGAGTGTGTGTGTGTGTGTGTGTGATGTGTGTGTGTGAGTGTGTGTCTGTGTGTGTGTGTGTGTGTGTGTGTGTGTGTGTGTGTGTGTGTGTGTGTGTATTGTGCTTGTGTGTGTGTGAGTTCGTGTGTGTGTGTTGTGTGTGGGTGTGTTGTGTGTGGTGTGTGTGTGTGGTGTGTGATGTGTGTGTGTGTGTGTGTGTTGTGTGTGTGTGTGTGTGTGCGTGCGTTGTGTGCGTGCGTGCGAGCGTGTGTGGTGTGTGGTGTGTGTGTATGTGTGTGTGTGTGTAGGTGTTGACGTGTGGTGTTGTGAGGGGGGGGGGGGGGGGGGGGGGGGGGGGGGGGTAGTGTGTGTGTGCGTGCGTGCGTGCGGGCGGTGTTGGGTGCGTGCATAACTTCGTGCAGGCGTCGTGCGTACATGCGATTTGTGTGGGCGTGCGTGCTGTGCAGGCTGGATGCGTGCGCGCTTGTGTTGTTGGTGTTGTGTGTGTCGGGTGTGTGTGTGTGTGTGTGTGTTGTGTGTGTGTGTGTGTGAGGTGTGTGTGTGTGCGCGCGCGCGCGCGTGTGTGCTATGTGTGTGTGTGTGTGTGTGTGTTGTGCATGTGTGTGTGTGTGTGTGTGTGTGTGTGTGTGCGTGGCGTGCGGCGTGCAGAGCAAAGAGAAGACAGAAAGGACAACATAGTGACAGAAGGACGAGAGAGAGAGAGAGAGAGATGAGATTATGAGATGAGAGGGTGAGAGAGCGAGGAAGAGAGGGAGCGAGAGAGAGAGAGAGAGGAGGAGAAAGAGGGAGGAGAGAGAGAGAGAGAGAGGAGAGAGGAGAGAGGATCGAGAGAGGAGAGAGAGAGAGAGGAGGGGGGAGGGGAGGGGTAGGAGAGAGCGTTACATCAAGAGAAGTCACTGGTAGCATTCGGGTCGTGAGTCCTAAATGCAGACGAAATGAAATACTGCGGTGGGTGCTCCGACATCCTCTCACACAGGAAGACTTCAGTTTTTTTTCTCGTCTTTCTCTCCATTGTTCCCGGAAGAACAAAAATCTTTTGCAATGAGTCTTGCACAGGTGGTAATCTTACAGATGGCTTAACACATGATCGAGGTGTTCCAATGACTGAAAATGTATGTTTCCTCTATCGTTAGTGGGAGCAGAACTGTTTTTGTCCCAGTAGGTATTCGGGGGAAAACATTTGTCTTATTTTGACAAACTTGATGGTTATAATTAAATCTAAAACGAAAAACAAAACTCTTATGCTTAGATTTGGAAAAAAAATCACGTTTTTGCTAGTGTAAGCTCATGCCTTTTATTATTAAAGATTACATGCCTTTGCTTTTTTCGATCAAGAGTCTAATCAATGCTAAAACATTTAACACATATTTGGTCAACTGTTCAGTGAATGAGAAGCAACTAGCTGGTGGTTCCTAGTTGAGAGAGGATTACCGACAAGGGGTAATCAAATCTCCCGTATTTATTGTTATTTGTGTTAAATTTTGTAGGCAATATAACAGGACAAAATATAGACATAAAAAATTAAGAATGGTTAGCCTGCATTGTTTTCCCCCACTACTTAATTGTTCAGCTCATTTTGTTTGGTCAATCAGTGGGAGATTGCATCTCTTAGGAGATCCAGTAAAGGTTGTCCTGCACTATTCTTCAGCCACTGACATTGCTTGAGTTATAGAACAGCAGAGCGACCACTCAAAGGTTCATATCTTTGTGATCTCTTGCATCCTTGAATGCGATCCTCAGGCATAGGCTCAGATTGTCCCTACATTTTTACTGTTTGTATAATGCTTTTGTTTTTAGCAACTTTTTTCCTCTCCACATTTCGTTTTTATTCATTTTTACCTTACTGCTTGCTTTGGGGTGCTGTTGGATTCTTTATGACATCTTGGTGGGGAGAAACACCACAGAATTATGAACTGTGGTGTGTCTTCTATTGAAACAGGAGCGGCAGTAGACACATTCAGCGTGTCTCCCTGATGAGTCCGATCAGCGGACGAAAGGCCTAGGAGCTAGCAATACATAATTAGATCTGCCTTCAGAAGGGATCACGATGGTTTCTCAGGCAGCTAGTGAAGGGTTTTTTTATTTGTAATATATTTCCCCCAATTTTCTTTCATCTTCATTTTTTTTTCTCTCTCAAGTTCATCATCTTTTGCAAAGGTCATTATATATATGACGGAAGATGTTAGCCTGCATTGTAGTCCCCCACTACTTAATTGTTCGATCATATTGTTTGGTCAATCAGTGGGAGAATTGATCTCTTAGAGATAAGTAAAGGTTGTCCTGTCAATTCTGAGCCATGAATTGCTTGAGAATAGAACAGCAGAGCTGGACCACTCAATTTTCCATATCTTTTGATCTCCCTTGTATTTGAATGGATCGTCAGGCTAGGCTCAAAGATTGTCCCTCCATTTTATATGTTTTGTATAATGCTTTTATTTTTTTAGCAAACTTTTTTCCTCTCCACACTTTCGTTTTATTCATTTATACCCTTCATTGGCGCTTTGGGGGTGCTGTTGATTCTTTTTTGACCTCTTGGTGGGGGGAAACACCACAGATTTATGAAACTGTGGTGTGTATCTATTTGACACCAGGAGCGCAGACACATTCAGCCGTGTCTCCCTGATGAGTCCGATCCGGCGACGAAAGGCCTAGGAGCAGGCAATACAAATAGATCTGCCTTCACGAAAGGATCACGATGGTTTTCTCAGGCAGCTTAGTGAAAGGTTTTTCATATTTGTATATATTTCCCCCATTTTCTTCATCTTCCAATTTTTTTTTTCTCTCTCAAAGTTCAAATCTTTGCAAAGTCATTATTATAATGACGGAAAAGATTGTTAGCTGCACTTGTTTTCCGCCACACTTAATTGTTCAGCATCCATATTGTTTGGTCAATCAGTGGGAGATTGCATATCTTGGCGATCCAGTAAAGGTTGTCCTGCACAATTCTTAGCAATGACATTGCTTGAGTTATAGAACAGCAGAGCTGAGCACTCAAAACTGTTCCATATCTTTTGATTCCCTTTGTATTCCTTGAATGGATCGTCAGGCATAGGCTCAAAGATTGTCCCTACATTTTATACTGTTTGTATAATGCTTTTAGTTTTTTAGCAACTTTTTTCCTCTCCACACTTTCGTTTTATTCCATTTATACCCTTCACTGGCTTGTCTCCTTTGGGTGTGTGGGATTATTTTTTGACTCTTGGTGGGGGGGAGAACACACAGAATTATGAACAGTGGTGTGTCTCTATTTGACACCAGGTAGCGCAGGACACTTCAGCGTGTCTCCCTGATGAGTCGATCCAGCGGACGAAAGGCCTAGGAGCTGGCAATCAAATAGATCTGCCTTCAGACGGGATCACGATGGTTCTCTCAGGAAGCTAGTGAAGGGTTTTTCATATTTGTAATATATTTCCCCATTTTCTTCATCTTCAATTTTTTTTTCTTTTCTCTCCCCTCTCTCAAAAGTTCAAATCTTTAGGCAAAGTCATTATTATAATGACGGAAGAATTAGTTTGCCTGCACTTGTTTTCCCACTACTTAATTGATCGCATCATATTGTTTGGTCAAATCAGTGGGAGATTGCATCTCTTAGGAGATCCAAGTAAAGGTTGTTGCACAATTCTTAGCCACTGGACATTGCTTGAGTTATAGAACAGCAGAGGTGACAACTCAAAACTGTTCCAATCTTTTGATCCCTTGTATTTTCTTTCCTTGAGAA
This sequence comes from Conus ventricosus, assembly GCA_018398815.1. NCBI lineage: Eukaryota > Metazoa > Mollusca > Gastropoda > Neogastropoda > Conidae > Conus > Conus ventricosus. The sequence continues at coordinate 10,820,427 of CM031603.1, read as the reverse complement.
CATGGAAATGATCCTCAGGCTAGGCGCCGATTGTGCCCTACTATTTATACTGTTTTGTATAATGCTTTTAGTTTTTAGCAACATTTTTCCTTCACACTTCGGTTTATTCCATTTACTACCCTTCCACTGGATGCTTTGGGGGTGCTGTTGAGATTCTTTTTTGACCTCTTGCGTGGGGAGAGAAACACAGAATTATGAACTGTGGTTGTGTCCTTATTTGACACCGAGCGCAGACTCATTCAGCCGTGTCTCCTGTGAGTCCGATCAGTGGGACGAAGTGCTAGGAGGCCGGCAGGCAATACAAATAGATTTGCTTCAGAAGGATCACGATGGTTCTCTCTGCAGTAGTGGAAGGGTTTTCATATTTGTAATATCTTTCCCCATTTTCATCATTTGAATTTTTTTTTTTTTTCTCTCTCAAAGTTTCAAATCTTTGCAACAGTCATTATTATATCGACGAAGAATTGTTAACCTTGCCTTATTTTCCCACTACTTAATTGTCCAGCATCATATTGTTGGTCAATCAGTGGAGATTGCTTCTCTAGGAGATCCAAGTAAAGTGTTGTCCTGCACCATCTTAGAACTGACATTGGTTGAGTTATAGAACAGCAGAGCTAACCACTCAAACTGTTCTATATCTTTTGATTCCCTTGAATGGATCGTCAGCATAGGCCAAAGAATTGTCCTACATTTTATACTGTTTGTATATGCTTTTAGGTTTTTAGCAACTTTTTTCCTCTCCACACTTTGTTTTATTCCATTTACTACCTTCACTGGCTGCTTTTGGGGGTGCTGTGTGCTGTGGATCTTTTTTGACCTCCTTGGTGGGGGAGAACACCACAGAATTTGAACTGTGGTGTGTCTCTATTTGAAACCAGGAGCGCAGAACATTCAGCCGTGTCTCCTGATGAGTCGAACAGCGGAGAAAGGCTAGGAGCAGGCAATACAAACTAGGATCTGCCTTCAGAAGGGCATCACGTGGTTCTTCAGGCAGCTATTGAAGAGGTTTTTCATTTTGGAAATATATTTCCCCCATTTTCTTCATCTACAATTTTTTTTTCTCTCTCAAAGTTCCAAATATTTTGCAAAGTCATTATTATATGACGGAAGAATTGTTAGGCCTGCACTTGTTTTCCCCCACTACTTAATTGTTCAGCATCTCAAATTGTTTGGTCAATCAGAGGGAGATTGCCTCTCTTAGGAGTGATTCCAGTAAAGAGTTGTCCTGCACAATTCGTAGCACTGGACATTGCTTGGAGTATTAGAACAGCAGAGCGACATCAATTGTTCCATATCTTTTGATCTCTTGTATCTTGAATGGCTCGTCAGGATAGGCTCCAAGATTGTACCCTACATTTTCTACTGTTTTGTATAATGCTTTTTAGTTTTTTAGACAACTTTTTCCTCTCCCACACTTTCGTTTTTTCCATTATACCCTTCACTGTGCTTTGGGGTCTGTAGGATTCTTTTTTGACCTCTTGGTGGAGGAGAACACCACCAGAATTATGAACTGTGGTGTGTCTCTATTTGACACAGCGGCGCAGGACACATTCAGGCGTGTCTCCTGCTGAGTCCAATCCAGCGGACGAACGGCTAGGGAGCAGGCATACAAATAGATCTGCCATCAGAGGGATCACGAGGGTTCTCTCGGAGCTAATGAAGGGTTTTTTCTATTTTGTCATAATATTTCCCCATTTTCTTATCTTCAATTTTTTTTTTCTTCAAGTTCAAATCTTTGCAAAGTCATTATTATAATGACGGAAGAATTGTAGCCTGCACTTGTTTTCCCCACGATTAAATGATCGCATCTATTGTTTGGTCAATCAGTGGGAGATTGCATCTCTAAGGAGATCAAGTAAAGTTGTCCTGCACATTTTTAGCCATGGACATTAGCTTGAAGGTTATAGAACACGCAGAGCTGACACTCAAACTGTTCATATCTTTTGATTCTCCCTCTGTATCCTTGAATGGATCCTCAGGCATAGCTCAAAGATTTTCCCCTACATTTTATCTGTTTTTGTATCATGCTTTTCGTTTTTTAGCACCTTTTTTCCTCTCCACACTATCGTTTTATTCCATTTACTACCCTTCACTGGCCTTGCTTTGTGGGGTTGCTGTTGGATTCTTTTAGAACTCTTGGTGGGGAGAACCACCACAGAATTATGAACTGTGGTTGTGTCTCTATTTGACACGGAGCGCAGACACATTCCAGCGTGTCTCCCTGCTGAGTCGATCCAGCGGACGAACGGCTAGGCGAGGCACTACAAATAGATCTTCCTTCAGAAGGGATCACGCATGGTTTCTCAGGCAGCCTAAGTGAAGGGTTTTTTCATATTTGTATTTATTCCCCATTTTCTTCATCTTAATTTTTTTTATTTTTCTCTCTCAAAGTTCAAATTTTGCAAAGTCATTCATTAAAGATGACGGAAGAATTGTTAGCCTGCACTTGTTTCCCCCATACTTAATTGTTCAGCATTTAAAAAATTAAGATATGTAACACTGAGAAACAAAATGCCACAGTATGGAGACGATACTGAGCTACTACAAGAAGCGTTTTAAAATCAATCGCGATGCTGAGCTAACTACAAGAAGGCTCGTTTTAACAATCAATCGATGAATTATCAATGCAATGCTATTTGAAAGAGTAATGTGTATTTTTAAGAAATGCGGACTAAAACTAAGTGATTGGTTAGAGAAGTAAACCAACTCGGCGATTCAATACATTGCACATTTAGATAATAAAATGCAACCCTCCAAATTAAAATTTAAATATGGTTATTTGGTTTATGAGTGACTTACATAATTGCAAATAATAGATCTTGTAAAAAAAAGTTTTGCTGATATACGAACAGTGTATAAAACCTTGACCTAAAGAAGGACAGATAACACGCTCAGCAGGAGTAAACAGTGCATAAATCATGATCTTATCAAAAGTAACCCATCTATAGATGAATTACGAAACCACCAGACTACATAAATGTGACATCTTAATATTCTAATATAAGTTTCTATGGTGTAAATAAGACAAACTTAACCGAAAAGGTCTGTTAAGGATATTCAGCAACGGTGTATAGTAACACAAAGCAAAGGAAAACGATAAATTGCACTGAAAGTTAAATTGGATTGGTTAGACTTTTATCAAAGTAATCATACGTGGGAAGAAAGCACTTTTTCATCTTATTACCAAAGCATAGATTATTTCTAATTTGGGCTAATATTGTACCTGGGCATGAAAAGATTAAAGAAATTTTGGAGAGGATGTATTCAAAGCATGTTCAAGAAATAGGCAACATTCTTTGTGTCAAAAACTGCTGAAGAACACTGTTAAGATCTCTTTGCTTTGCGACGCAAAATTTGAGTGCTGGGGTTAGATTAGTTTTCTTTGAAAAAAAATATGGTGGATTAGAAAATGGTTGTTATTCTGCTGATACAGTATCTTTTAGATAACAAGCTATTTTTTTAGTTTTCATTCCTGTGGTAATATTGTTAACATCCAAACGATTTTTGTGACATATAACGAGCACATTAGTGCTGTGAAAAAAGTATTGAAGAGAGTTGGAATAGAAATAAATTATTGTGAAAAAGGTGAGTCAAGTAAATGATAACTGTGATAGTGTTCAGTTTCAACGGGTTCTTCACCTTATTACGATATACTGAATCAAGACACGCCGAACCGACGTATTGCCACAAATTAGAATGACAGAAGTACCAAAAGGATGTTATGTGAGGTTAACACTTTCAGACAAAATATATTAAGTGAAGATGGTTTCAGGTAAGAATTATAATAAGATACTGGGTACTTAATACTGCTTTGCAAACTATGAGCGTTGAAGATTCAGAAAATGCTCTTTTGTTAAGAGAGAGAAAGAAATATTAACATCTATTCTTGCCCACTACTTCATGTGGAAACTTTCAGGCATGAATATGTAAATGCAGTAAGAAAAAGAAAAAAACCCAACGCTATGAAGTTACTGATCCCATCCCCTGCAAGTTGTGTGGCTGTGACACCCATTTAGATCAGATAGAACTTTGATTTTGATTCTGATACATGCAAATTTATTTTTCAAATGTAATATTTACCGTATATTAAGTTTTCATTATCTGTTTTGAAACAATGTATTATGAAATTTAATAAAAAAAGCAATGCTGTGCTGCTTGTCATCAATGTCACTCACACGTTTCTCTGACACAGTGGCTGTCACATTTTTATTAGATGAATGCATTAAGTAATCAAGGCTTTAAAGGTTCAAGGTGGGTTTTTTTAGTTGTTTATTTGTTTGTTTCATTTATTTTGTTTGTATTTGTTTACTGTTTTTCTGTGTGTGTTTCTTTGTTTTTATTTATATGCATATTACACAAAAAACATGTATGAGATCATTGATGAATAATGACGATGACGATGAGTATGACTATTACGGATAATGATATAATGATTTAAGTTTTGGGTTTCTATCATTGTCGTATCGGTTTGTAGTCATATTGTAATTTGTGATTTGTTTTGGAAATAAAACTTTATTCATTTTTTCAGTATGCTCAAGCAATCTATGCCTTCTCTTCCACAGAGGAAATCAGTCTGAAAATATGGGTAAAAAATGTAAAAAAAGAAACATTTTAAGGTATCTGCTTCAAGTAAAACAGTTACCCACACCAGAAATATAGCTCAAACATGGAATGATCAGAAAAGTATAAATGTTACAGCGTTATATAAGAAGCGACCGAGAATTAGTGATTTATTTTTCTTCTTACCTGAGGTTTAAAACGTGCGCAAAACGATGTCCCCAAGTTTACTCGGCTTGACCCCTTTTTCATGGTGGTGCAGTCTCCCTCATAGAAACAAAGCGCGCCGGAAAAGGTCTTCCGGAACTTTTGGTCTTGGTTCTAGAAGGCAAAATCTCGGACCAGGATTCGCTCCCCTGTTATCTTTTCCTACGACCAGGGGGATTGCTCTAACGCGAGACGTCAACAGCCACTGTGTGCATGTTGATCTACAGTGACTGCAGGGCTGGTGTGGGGAGACTGTGGCCAAAGTCGTAAGGAACAACGGGTCCACAGTGGATAAGCCAGGGGAGGAATAGACGGCGGGAGGACCTTGTATTTTTTTTGCAAAACTCTGGGGTTTCTTTTTGTATTTTGTGCCTTGAAAAAAATAAAAATGAACTCACATTTCTGGATACCTCACAACACATCTGTACCTATTTTTGTTTCTACAATCGAGGAAAAGGGCACACGAAAATAACAAACTGAAAGATGAACATTAATCGAGCTTTTGGAGATTGACAAGGTCTTTGAAATGACTGGAGTTTTTTCGAACTTATATGTTTTTTATGAAGTTCCCTCAGAAAAAAACACAAAAACTTTGTCCCCAGGTTAAGGAAGTTATAACCAGCCCTCACCAAGTTCTATGTAAACCCCCACAAAAAAAAAAAAACACAAAAACACCCCCAATAAATCTCAGAGATCAATTGCTGGATGCTGATGGTTTTGCTGAAATATATGTGTTTTAATAGATATGAAGACCATAATTATTGCAAATGTTACACTGTAGATCGTTTCATTGTGGCGTACGGCATTTTCATGCTGATTGACTTTGTCGAGAAGAATTTCTAATAATATCGCATAAGAACCTACTGGTGGCGGTTTCCACCACAATAAAGTACATTGTCAGTACCTATGATCTATGGCCTAGGTATTTTTCCGTGTGCATAACATTTTGTTTGATATTTTAATCTAGATCTCATTTACGTGATTTTGTCAAACTGTTTTATGTGCTTTTCGTTGTTTTTTTGTTTTGTTGTTTTCATATTTGATTTAATATATGTTTACTTCTATGTATGTGAGTGGTCTCCTTTAAGAACGTGTTGCCATACCGTCACTGATGAAGGACATCAGCAGACAAATCTGTAGGCCGTGATCGCTACTGTCGTCGTTTCTGTAGCACCCACAGTGGGCTGTCACGGTTTATTTAACAGACGGAAATCATCAATTAGTCAGTTATTTACCAACCATTACTGTCAGTTTGGGGAAGGATATGGATGTTCTTGTGCTAATGGCACACACGTTGAGTTGAAACGCTCTCACTCTAAGGGCATTCATCTCATTTGTGTGGAGGAAAAAACAAACAATAAACGACGTAAACAGTTGTATGAGCAGGTTTTCCCGCACATTTGACAACGGAACCACACCCACACATACACACACACCCACACACCACACACCACACACACTCACACACACACTCACACACAACACAACAACACACACACCACACACACACACACACACACACACACACCACACACACACACACCCACACACACACACACACATAGATGCGCGAGCGCCCGTAACTCGCACTATCATGCACCACACACATGCGCTCGCACAACACAATGGTGCCGTGCCCACTACCATACCACACAAACACGTGTGCACTCACAACATACACATACAATGATAATAATGGCACATCCTCAATCAAAATAGGTTCTCAAGTTCTGACCGCGCGTTATACTAATGTTTAGGTCAACACCCTGCTTAAACGTTTGGCAGAAGACCTTCTCTCATCTTATTATTATTATTATTTTCATTTATCCATCAGTTTTAAAATCATGTACAGGTGTTGGTGTCACAGCTTTGAACAGAAAAGTTCTCAGAAGTGTAGGAAAGGACGTGGGACCGTCAGTTAATTGCCATACAGGCTGGACGAATAACAGAACAGGAAGAGAAAAGATGGATGTGATTGCCGTTACTCGAGAAAACAGGGGCGCGACATTAACACTGATGTTACTAAGGTCGTAACATGAAGTGATGTCACACAAATGAATATGACCTCTGTGTTGTGTGTGTGTGTGTGTGTGTGGTGTGTGTGTGTGTGTGTGTGTGTGTGATGTGTGTGTGTGTGTGTGATGTGTGTGTGTGTGTGTGTGTCGTTGTGTGTGTGTGTGTGTGTGTGTGTGTGTGTGTGTGTGTGCTGTGTGTTTGTGTTTGAGAGAGAGAGTGAGAGAGAGAGAAGTGAGAGCATGAGAGGCAGAGAGAGAGAGAGAGAGAGAGAGAGGAATGAGAGAGGAGAGAGAGAGAGAGTAGAGAGAGAGAGAGGAAGAGAGCATCTAAACAATTTAAATAAAAGATCCCAAAATTTGAAAAATGGGCACTATCTAACGCGAAGTCTAGTATGTTGGATCTCAGGGTTTATACATTTGAAATTATTGTCTTTCTTGTGGTATAGTGGATAGTTGTGACAGTTTTCGAATGTTATTGTGTTGTTGTTGCTTTTTCGTGTTTTGTTGTTGAAGGTGCTGTTGTTGTTGTTGCTGTTGTGCCGTGTTGTTTTTGACGCTGTTGCTGGTGCTTTTAATGCCAACATCCGTTTTGAGATATTCTTAGTTGGCTTAAACCGATGAGTAAGAAAAAAAGTTTCCTGCTTTCCTTGTAATACACTGTTAAATTATTGTCCAAAAATATCTGTCTGGGTTGTACACTGGCGGCATTTTTCACAGTGTGTGTGTGTGTGTGTGTGTGTGTGTGTGTGTGTGTGTGTGTGTGTGTGTGTGTGAGTGTGTGTGTGTGTGTGTGTGTGTGTGTGTGTGTGTGTGATGTGAGCTGCACGACCGCACGTGGTTCTCGGGGTTTGTGTGTTTTGTTTTTTTTGTGCATGTGTGTTTTTTGTGTGAAAAATCTTATCTGCACCCCAAACACCACACAACACACACACACAACACACACAACACAAACACACACACACACACACACACACAAACACAACACACACACGGCACGCACGCAGCACGCACGCACGCACGCACGCACGCACGCACACACAAAACACACACACACACCACATAGACGCGCATGCGCCCGTGTGCCACATCATGCACCAGCACACATGCGCTCGCACACACACACGGGCCGTGCCCAATACCCCATACACTCCCGAGTGCACTCACAACATAACATAAATGATAATAATGGCACATCCTCTATTAGATAGGTTCTCAAGATGTGAACAGTGCGTTAGATTAATGCTTAGGTCAGACACCTACTTAATCGTAGGCACGAGACTTCTCCTTCTCTCATCTTATTATTATTTTCATTTATCCATCAGTTTTAAATCCATGGACAGTGTTGTGTCAAAGCCTTGTGGCTGAGATGTAGGCGGTATATGGAGTGGTGCGGATGCGTTGGACACCTCTTGAAAACTGACTGTTCTCGGATATCACAGGTTTACTAAGGAGGCAGCCACTTCCTGTGCAATGCACAACTCAGGATTCAGACGACGAGTGGCTTCGTTTGACTGTGACCTTGGTCACTGTAAGCATCTAGTTTTGTTTTGGCTTTTCTTTTTTGTCCTCTCTCTGGTGACTATATGTTTCGTCACTTAGCAATATGTTAACCAAGACGATTGTTACTTAATCAAGGAAAAAAAAAAAAAAAAAATCCCTGCAACATCTTATGGTACTCTAGTTGTTGCGTCGCTTTTATTTGTATTGTTTCGGGTTAGTAGGTTAAAAACTGCGTGTTTAATGATATTATGATATAGAGTTCGTTTTAGCTCAACTCCAGCGTTCACAGAGTGTAGTGAGAGGATGTGATTGCCAGTTATTGGCTATACGGACTGGACGAAACTGAACAGAGGAAAAGATGGGGGGATAGCTGTTACTCAGAGAAACAGGGCGCAGCATTTCAAACTGATGCTAATGTCTACCTGAACGTGTAATATAACAACAAACATAATGTGAACTGTGTGTGTGTGTGTGTGTGTTTGTGTGTGTGTGTGTGCTGCGTGCGTGCGTGCGTGCGTGCGTGGTGCGTGCGTGCGTTGATGTATGGTGCGTGCGTGTGTGTGTTTGTGTGTAGTTGTGTGTGTGTGTGTGTGTGTAGAGTGTGTGTGTGTGTGTGTGTGTGTGAGTTTGGGCGAAGAGGATGAGAGAGAGAGAGAGAGAAGAGAGAGAGAGAGAGACTAGAGAGGGAGAGAGAGAGGAGGGAGAGAGAGAGAGAGAGAGAGAGCATCTTTAAATTAAAAAAAAGATCTAAGTATTTAAACAAATGGACGATTAACGAAGTCTAGATATGTTGGATTGCGGTGTTAACATTTGACATTATTGTCTTCTTGTGGTTATTAGTGGACATCAACTTGACAGTCTTCGAATGTTGTTATTATTGGGTTGTTGTTGTTTCTGTCGTTGTTGTTGTTGCTGTTGCGGTCGATGTTGTTGTTGCTGCTCGTTGTCGTTGTTGTTGTTGCTGTGCTGCCCGCTGTTTTTTTCGCCGTATTGCTGTTGTTTTTAATGCCAACAGAGCGTTATGAGATATTCTTAGTTGGCTTCTAAACGATGGTATGAAAAAAGTCTTACTGTTTCACTTGTAATACAGGGTTAAAATAGTGTTCCAAAATGTCTCAGGTTGTACACCGGTGCATTTTTCAACAGTGTGTGTGTGTGTGTGTGTGTGTGTGTGTGTGTGTGTGTGTGGTGTGTGTGTGTGTGTGTGTGTGTGTGTGTGTGTGTGTGTGTGTGTGTGTGTGTGTGTGTGTGAGCATGCACGCCGCACGTGAGTTCTCGGTCTTGTTTGTTTTGTTTTTTTTGTGTATGTGTGTTTTTATGTGAAAAAGCTACTCTGCACACACACACACACACACACACACACACACACACACACACACACACACACACACACACACACACACACACACACACACACACACACACACACACACACACACACACACAACACACACCACGCACGCACGCACGCACGCACGCACGCACGCACGCACACACACACACACACACACACACACACATAGACGCGCATGCGCCCGTGCTCGCACATCATGCACCAGCACACATGCGCTCGCACACACACACGGGCCCGTGCCCACATACCCATACACCTACACGAGTGCACTCACAACATAGACATACAATGATAATAATGGCACATCCTCAATTAGATAGGTTCTCAAGATCTGAACAGTGCGTTAGATTAATGCTTAGGTCAGACACCTACTTAAACGTAGGCACGGACCTTCTCCTTCTCTCATCTTATTCATTATTTCATTTATCCATCAGTTTTAAATCATGGACAGTGTGGTGTCAAAGCCTTGTGGATGAGATGTAGCGTATATGGAGTGGTGCGTATGCGTTGACACCTCCTTGAAACTGAAACTGTTCTCGGACTCATCACAGGTTTACTAAGGGAGGCAGCCACCTTCCTGTGCAATGCACAACTCAGGATTCCAGACGACAGAAGGTGGCTTCGTTGACTGTGACCTTGGTCACTGTAAGCATCTAGTTTTGTTTTGGCTTTTCTTTTTCTGTCCACACTGGTGACAATATGTTTCGTCACTTAGCAATATGTTAACCAAGACGATCTGATACTTAATCAAGGAAAAAAAAAAAAAAAAAACCCCTGCAACATCTTATGGTACTCTAGTTGTTGCGTCGCCTTTTATTTGTATTGCTTTCCGGGTAGTAGGTTTAAAACTGCGGTTTATGATATATGATACTAGAGTTCTTTTTAGCTAACTCCAGCGTTCACAGAAGTGTAGTGAGAGGATGTGACTTGCCAGTTATTGGCTATACGACTGGACGAAACTGAACAGAAGAGAAAAGATGGGGTGATAGCTGTTACTCAGAGAAACAGGGCGCAGCATTCACACTGAATGCTAAGGTCGTAACCTGAAAGTGTATATAACAACAAACATAATGTGAACTGTGTGTGTGTGTGTGTGTGTGTGTGTGTGCGTGGTGCGTGCGTGCGTGCGTGCGTGCGTGCGTGCGTGCGTGCGTGGTGGTGCGTGTGTGTGTGTGTGTGTGTGTGTGTGTGTGTGTGTGTGTGTGTGTGTGTGTGTGTGTGTTTGAGGAGAGAGAGAGAGGAGAGAGAGAGAGAGAGAGAGAGAGAGAGAGAGAGAGAGGAGAGGAGAGAGAGAGAGAGAGAGAGAGAGAGCATCTTAACAATTTAAAAAAAAAGATCTAAGAATTTAAACAAATGGACGATCTAACGAAGTCTAGATATGTTGGATTGAGGTGTTAACATTTGACATTATTGTCTTCTTGTGGTATAGTGGACATCAACTGTGACAGTTTCGAATGTTGTTATTATTGTTGTTGTTGTTGTTTCTGTCGTTGTTGTTGTTGCTGTTGCTGTCGTTGTTGTTGTTGCTGCTGTTGTTGTTGTTGTTGTTGCTGTTGCTGCCGCTGTTTTTTTTCGACGCTATTGCTGTTGTTTTTAATGCCAACATCCGTTTTGAGATATTCTTAGTCTGGCTTCTAAACCGATGGTAAGAAAAAAGTCTTACTGTTTCACTTGTAATACACGGTTAAAATAGTGTCCAAAACATGTCTCAGGTTGTACACAGGTGGCATTTTTCAACGGTGTGTGTGTGTGTGTGTGTGTGTGTGTGTGTGTGTGTGTGTGTGTGTGTGTGTGTGTGTGTGTGTGTGTGTGTGTGTGTGTGTGTGTGTGTGTGTGTGTGTGTGTGTGTGTGTGTTAGCACGCACGCCGCACGTGAGTTTGGGTCTTCGTGTTGTGTGTGTTGTGTGTGTGTGTGTGTGTGTGTGTGTGTGTGTGTGTGTGTGTGTGTGTGTGTGTGTGTGTGTGTGTGTGTGTGTGTGTGTGGTGTGTGTTTTATTTTGTGTGAAAAGGCAGCTCTTACGAGGGTTTTGAACTTGTCGTTGTTGTTCTTTTGTTGTTGTGGTTGTTGTTGTTGTGTGTTGTGTTGTGGTTGTTGTTGTGCTGCTGTGTTGTGTTGTGTTGTTGTTGTTGTTGTTCCTTGCTGCTGCTGCTGCTGCTGCTGCTGCTGCTGCTTTTGTTCTTGTTCAGTATTTCAAATGTTTCAGTGATTGTCTCTGACATTTTTACATGGATTATTTATTTCTTGATTTATTTTGTTTTGTTTAATCTCTTACACGCACTTTTAGTCATAACGTCTGCTTTTCCAATGGAATATAGCCGGGATATTTCTGCTGAAGTGATCGAGCTAGGGATTTGGTCTCCCATTTGTTTTTTCACGCATAGCCATAGAATGATATTTAATACACGATTCACGATAGTTTTGTTCAGGTCGTCCAGTTTGGGCCATTACCATCAGGTGTGGGTTCCAGCAGATCCCAGTACCAATACTGTGCTGTACCATAAAGATTCAGTTCCACAAAAAGAGTCCAAAGCCAAGCGATCCATTATCAATAGGGCCAAGTGTAGTACCATTTTCTACATTATCTCCGTGGAGTTGATGCAGAAAGGTTGCAACGAACAGTCTGTATGGAAACGTGTATGTTTACATAGGTCAGATCATCTGTCAGAAAATTGCATGCAAAACAAGTACAAAGAACAATATCTCATGCATCCAACGAAAAACGAAAACGGCACCTGAATTGACAGGACGGCAAATGTATTCTACCAATAACAATTCTGTTCAATTAAGAAATCTTTAGATTATCTGATACCTGTTTCACATAGAATACACAAAAGCCAATAAAAAAAAACATCACAGTAAACGGGGCCCAATTTTTCCATATGGCACCGTCCGTGGACTAAAAGTGGAAATGCCCGAAAGAGTGCTATAAAAATATCGCTCTACAAACCTCGCATCTCGATAAAGTGCTGGCAGTTTAATTCACAGACTCTCTCTCTCTCTCTCTCTCTCTCTCTCTCTCTCTCTCTCTCTCTCTCTCTCTCTCTCTCTCTCTCTCTCTCTCTCACACACACACACACACACACACACACACACACACACACACACACACACACACACACACACACGCGCGCGCGCGCGCGCGCGCACCACACACACACACACACACACACACACACACACACACACACACACACACACACACACGAGCACACGGGCAGGCACGCACACACGCACGCACGCACGCACGCACGCACACACACACACAAACGCGCCGCACTCACAGACGCAGACATGCACGCACACACACACACACACACACCACACACACACACACACACACACACACACACACACACACACACACAACACACACACACACACACACACACATCACAGACAGATAGAGCTAGACTTTTCCTGGTCGTCTGGCAGCCTGTGTCCAGGGGCACACTGGTGTGGACACGTCAACAGCGACTGTTTTTACTGTCTTAATCCTGCAGTGGACGAGGGGCTTGCTCGGGGAGGCTATGGTCTAGGGTCGTAAGAAAACACGGTGCCGCTGGGAGAGAACAGACATTTTTTTTTACTTACTGCTTGTGTGTGTGTGTGTGTGTGTGTGTGTGTGTGTGTGTGTGTGTGTGTGTGTGTGTGTGTGTGTGTGTGTGTGTGTGTGTGTGTGTGTGTGTGTGTGTGTGTGTGAAAAAATGAAAGAGGCATTCTACCACGCAGTGACCTCACACGTTGTACCCCGTCTTCGTTTCCACAATCCAGAAAAAAAAACAACACAGATATAAAAGCTAAAAGGTAACATTGCAGGAGACTTCTGGTACCTAGTACAGGTCTTTGAAACTGAGGGTACTTCTTTCTAAATGTCTTCTCATGAAATTCCCTCAGAAACATCACTGGCCCACAAGTTCCAAGGATCCTAAACTCCCAAGCAGTCTCTTCTGATGAGAACACTAATCACGAATAGTTTCATCATTAGGTGACGGCAGGCGGAAATTTGAAGAAAAAACAAACAAACACACAAAACAACACAAAACTTTTAAAAAGAACATTATTAATCTGAGAAAATGCAAGAAAAATTGCAAGACAAAACACGACGCGTTTCGACGAATTGGAGTCAGTATTCCCCGCATTTAAGTAGAGTTATCCAATAATGATCCAAACATTAGCATCTTATTGACTGTGTCATCGTGAGGAAGAAGGACAGGTGGGATGTGTGGGTCATGAAGGCCATGTCATGTGAGGTGCGGAGTGCTGGACAGATCACCACCTCATCGTCTCAAAGCTCAGGCTTCATGTCCAGCCCAAGAGACGTCCTCAAGGCGTAAAACCACCAAAACGTCTGAATGTCAGCAGCTCAAAGTCGTCGTTACCAAACAGTCCTTTGCTGACATCCTGGAAACCCACTTGGAGTCCACCACAATGAATGACCACGATGTGGAAGCAGCATGGGTCACACTTCGTGAGACGGTGTACAACACAGTTATGAAGTGTCTGGGACCCACAAGTAGGATGCACAGGGACTGGTTCAATGAGAACAGCACTGAAATCCAGCAGCTTCTAGATGGAAAACATCGTGCTTTCAAAGCGCACATCGACGACCCACAGTCAACAGCAAAGAACGACGTGCTGAGAAACATACGCAGAAACATCCAGCAAAAGCTGCACCAGATGCAAGACTCCTGGCTGAGCAACGAAGCTGATGAGATTCCGGGCTTTGCAGAGAGGAACGACATGAAAAACTCTATATTGGCTTGAGAGAAGTCTACGTCCCAACCACCTCGGGCTCATCTCCACTTCTTAGTGCAGATGGATCAACGCTGATCACAGATAAAGAGAAAATACTAGAAAGATTGGCTGAATACTTTGATAGCGTATTGAACCGCCCATCCACCATCAACAATGAAGCCATCGATTGAGTACTCCAAATTCCGATCGATCAGACGCTGGACGCCATACCAAATTTGAAGGAGACTCAGAAAGCAATTCGTCTGTTATCCAATGGCAAAGCACCTGGCTTAGACGCAACACCAGCTGAGGTCTAGAAAGAGGGTGGTGCGGCTCTGGTGAAGAAACTTCATCGACACCTTCAGATCATATGGCAGCACAAGACAGTTCTTCAAGACCTTAAAGATGCCTCCATCGTTCATCTCTACAAGCGCAAAGGAAACCGTAAGGTCTGCGATAACTATCGTGGAATCTCCTTAGTCTCATACCAGGATGTTGTGTAGCCATGAGGAAACTCTCAAAAAACGCATTGGGGAATATGCCAAGTACCTGACTTTCTCAGGATGGAAATGGCACAAAGCAATGAAAGACCTCAATAAGGGAGCAGCAAAGGACAGAAACAAGTTAATACAACAACAAAGAACAGCACCGACGAAGAAAATGGCCTGGGTTACTACGTATGACCCCCGTGTACCCTCAAAAGCACAGATCATCCGTAAAAATCTTCATCTGCTACACTCCGACCCTGAAAACATGAACATATTCCCCAAGAAATCAGTCATTTCGGCGGAAAAGAGAAGAAAAAACCTAGCGGAGCATTACAAACCTACGGTGTCCTCCAGACATGTCCAACATGGGCCACATGAAAAAGCACGATTCTTTAAATGTACAAAAAAATGTGACACGTGTGCTCACTCGGAAGAGACGACAGGCTTCCAAAGTCCCTGGGACAGGAGATATTGGAAAATCCGACAACATATTACATGCACAACTCCAAATGTGATATACATGATCAAGTGTAGCCTTCACCCAGAAGAGTGGTACATAGGATCCACAAAAAAAAAACCTCAAACGACGGTGGGCCAACCACAAAAGTGACATCAACCTGAAATATACAAAAAACGTGCAGTGTGGTAGAGCATGTACTCACTACACCCACCCATCAGACAACTCCCTGCCCTTCCTCACTATTGGGCCCATTGAAACTGTCAACAAAGAAAGTGATCTTCTTAAACGAGAACTATATTGGCAGGCAAATCTTGGCACAATATTCATAGGGTTGAACAAAAGGCAGGATGTTAGAAAACAGAGGATACAGTATTGAGGTCACCCACCCCCCCCCCCCCCGAACCATCCCCGCCCCCCCCCCCATCCCCGTGCCACCCCCCCCCCTCTCCCGTCGCACGCTCGCCACCCACCCCCCTCCCCGCCCTCCCTGAATCTCCCCTCCCCCCTACCAATTACATCCCCCTCCTATTACCCTCCTTTATGTGGCGGAGTCTCTGTAGTTGGTTAAACAAACCTAATTTCCTTGTTTGTTTGTTACATGTTGGTTGTGTATGTAGTGAAGTCTCTGTGGGAGAGAGACTTAAGGCGTAGTGCTGTTGGTGTGGGCCGATCTAAATCTCTTGGTGGGAGCAAGAGATGGTAGTGTACGTGGGGAGGTCTTTCAGTGAGAGAGATAGAGAGATCTGGAGACCTGGTGTGTGTTGGGTTCGCCAGGAATCTCTCGGTGACAATGAGAGACAGTTATGTGGTGAAGTCTTGGAGTGAGTGACGCCTATAAACTGTGTGTTGTTGTATTGGTTCTTGAGGGTCGGTTGGTGGTGGATGGAGATAGAATTGTTGCCGGGTCTCGGTGACAGGGAGACCTGTCAGATAGATATTATGGTGTCTCCCACCGCCAACCCTTCTCTCTCGCCCTCCCCCCTCCCCCTCTCTCCCCCTCCCCGCCTTTTTTTTCTCCCCCCTCCCCCATTACTCTCTCTCCTCCCCTGCCTCCCCAACTTCCCTGTGGCGCCCTGCCCCCATCCTCCCACCCCT
>CM031603.1:10779016-10799016 GCA_018398815.1 Conus ventricosus | reverse complement strand
AAGGGAGATAAATCACTTTCATTATCATTGTTTTGCTTATTTTGATTGTTAATAATTACTCTGTGCGTGTGCGAACAAGGAAGGTAGAAATCAATACTCTACAACTGCTGCCAGAGAGTGGAAAACCCAGGGCTCAAAATAGGCGTCAGCAGCCTTTTGATTTTTTTGGCAGCGTGCGTTGCAGTGTGTGTTACAGGCCCATGCTGCGGCTTACTTATTTTTTAATTGTCGTTTTTATTTGAGTTTAAAAATGAAGCCCGAAGTAGCTACAGAGCTTATTTGCGAGAAAGCGTGAAGCAGGCTATCAGTAAAATACCAGATTCTTGGCCCCAACCAGTTATCAAGTTGTTTGCCATTGTCAGACTGTCACTTTTGCACACATGCATTCATGACAGCATTTACTCCATACGCACACGCAATCTTTCCAATCAACCAAAAGGTGCACTACCGAATGTTTTTTCTTCTCCCCCTCTCCTTCGGGAAAAACACTTTACCAAATCACATCAACCAATTTATAAACAGATTTTAGACATGTATCTCTCTTTACACTGAGAGATAAACTAATTCATTCAAGATTCTATAAAGTCATGGCCTTCACATTACATTAGCCCAAAATCCAGACCAGGAGAATAAATAACTCCTGTAATCATTGATGCCATGCCTGCATCAGATATAAGACTCCATACTGTCATGATTCCCTGTCTCTCTCAGACATCGTATCGCCCCTTGATTTCTCCCATCACTGGAGATATCAGTTCCGACTCCTCTCCTCAACTTCTCCTGTCACTGGAGAGATGATGAGTTCCAACTCCTCTCCCTCGACTTCTCCTGTCACTGGAGAGATGATGAGTTCCAACTCCTCTCCCTGGAGACTTTAATTGCTGGGGCTGAACTACCGGTGTGTTCCCCACACCATGGCCATCTTTAACCACCTCACGGGGTGAAAGGTGAAGGGTGAAGGGCGAAGGGCTGAAACACGAATGAGGTTCGTGTAAGTAATCTGCTTCCCAATTTAATTATGAATTCTTTCTTTCTCTTTTCTTTAGGTTTTCCCTGTAGCTTTCCCCAACTATCTATGGCTCACCTGGTAATGACTGGTCAGCAGTGAGGACCAGTGTCCTGACAGGTTTGAGTCTCTAGGCCATCTGCTGGGCTAAAACTGATTCTTTCCTCCCTCCTCCTAGTGAGTGCATACTCAGTGTTCAAAACACATGACCAGCACCTTACCAGCCCTTATTAAACTATCTCTCAGTGGTCACTTTCACCCAATGACCACGTTTCTTTCTTCAACGAGTCATTCTCACAATTATTTGGGGACGCCCGCTACACTAGTCAAGCCACATGAATATTCTTCCTTTTTAATAGTGGCATGGGGAAATGATTCATATCACTAACTACATGTGATGGAGCGTCACATGCCTTGATGTGAGACTACGTCACATGACACCCCCCATCCTGGGGTGAAAAAAATTTTCTCCAGAAAATTTTTTTAAAGGATATACAACTGCACTTAAAACACATCTTCACCCATGAATCTCAAAATGTGTAACCATCGCACATGATTCACCAAATAAATAATCAACGTATAGAATCAATCATCATGATCCACCATAAATAGTATATTTCAAACTTTCAACCTTTCTAAAAAAAAAAGAAATTCATAATTGATCAGCACATGTCACAAATTACAGTTCACCATTACACTACAAACAATTAGGTATATTAACAAGCAAAGCACAAATTGTGTTTATATAGCCTTATTGTCAAAAGAAACGCGGAAAAAACAATCCTTTACTGTCGCTTCTGGAAAACAGACTATAGATGTGGAACCGTGGGTCGTGGGTCCGGCATGCTGCAGACTGGTTTCTTTGATGTGCTTTCGTTTCATCACGATTCGGCATGTGGTCATGTGGTTAGTGAGGCACGTGGGAACTGCTATTGCGGTTGTTCCAGCTTCTTACTAACTGTAGGGCCAAGACACAAGCCACAGTGAACGAAGAGCTCTACTGCTCAGAATACTAACTCACATCGTCAAGTCCAAACTGAAAATGGTTGAAAAACAGAGCGCAGCACAGTGCAATCACACAGGTAAAAAAGCAAGATGTCACGCGTCTCACGAAAATGATTCAGGCAGAACGGCCATTGGTATGTTGCTACGCAGGCTCATCAAGCCAGGTGGAGCGCAGCCAGTTAACGTTGTCCACGCACTCGACAATTTAGCGGGACGGGAAGGAACCGCTAGCTGGTGACTGGCATCCACATCAGACAGCTCCACGAGCAGGCACGAGCCATCAAGCGTTTGACACGCACCGGACACAGAGACAGGTGGTGGCGCATCATTAGAGAATGACCCTTACCAAAGCGCTCGCACCACTGCCAGGCACAACAACACGTCGCCATCGACCAATAACTTCGTCCTGCGGCGTCGAAACCAACTTTTGTTGCCGTCGGGCATATCGGCAGAACTGGCCAATCACCACGCGAACTGGCAGCAAGAATGGAATGCAGGTGGCTGTTCAGTGACGCGAATGCCGAGTCTGCGTTGACAAGGTTGATAACACGATGATCGGGCTTCTGGAGACCACGGGGTCAGCGCTTTAATGCCGCGTCAGTCATCACGGCACACAAGGTTCTTGGGTGGACCATCAGTCATACATGTGTGGGAGGCCCTGTACGGTCAACAGCTTTGTAGGCCCGGTTTTATTTTCAGCTGCAAGCGCGGTCGGGGAGGAGGGGTGAATGCAGCATGTTTACAATACAATCAGGTGGACTTGCATGCCAGATTGTCGTCCCCGTCTTTCCTCCAAAGAAACCAGTCTCAGCGAGTTGCAACATGACAATGCCCGGCCGACAATGCATGCGAACAAGCCCGCAAACAATTTCTACGACGGAATCAATTCCCACAATGTTTGCCAGCTTTTGCAGTCCAGACTTAAATCCCATGGAACAAGTCCTGGGCATACTTGAAGCGCAGCATTCACAAAACACTCCGCGCCGACCAGTAAAACGCCGTCGAACTCCAACAAGAATTGTTCCGACAGTGGAACAGAAATTCCACCAGCTTTCCTGCAGCGCTAGTGGTCTCCATTGCCGAACCGCTTGCCCGATTGGTCATTCAACAACGCAGGGCGGCAAACCCATGATATTGACAGCATCACTATCCCATCTCCCGTTCTGCAGTACCGTCGGTCCTTTTCAGGACCAGATGCGAAATCAAACAGACGTTGATATTCTGTCTTGTCCCTTCTCTCTTCAGGACCACTCTCTACGCTCATCCCCCTCCGCTCTGTCATCGTTCCCCCCCCCCATCCATTCTCCCCTCTACTCTCTGTCTCTCTCTTCCCCCATCTCAGCTCTCCGAGCCCCATCTCTCTGTCTCTCCCCCCCTCTCTCTCTCACTGACCCGTCAGTCTCTGTACTCTTTAGCCCCTCTCTCTCTCCCCCTCTCCTGTCTCTTCCCCGTCTCCGTCTCTCCCCCTCTCTCTGTCTTCTCAACCCCCCCACAGCTCTCCTCTCTCTGTCTCTCATCTCTGTCTCCTTTCTCTAGTCTCTCCCTCTCTCCCTCTCTCGCTACATTTTGTGTCTCTGCGATCCTCTTTCTGGCACTGCTCCGCTCCGGATACACTCATATATGCGTTGGAGTGTTTTGTGATCGACTATGCATGCTTTTGCAACTTACGTCAGACACAACAGACGGGAAATGGGACATTGAATCTGTCTGCCGGCCCAGATCAGCTAGGTACCCGTTTCAAACGAGCCTTTTGGGTCCTTCGTTGGAGAGTCGTTCGCCGTTTCTTTTGGAACAAGGCTGTAATATATTACGATATGAAGCGACATTTTTATCCCTTGATCTTTGTCTCCATCATAATGTTTTCAAAACACCGCATGAAAATGAGAATCTTTTACGAAGTGATAAATGTTTCTCAATAGACTTGTAAACAAAATAACCAGAGTTTAAACATAGTTTTATCTCCACACATGTCATGTTCATAGTCCGCAATGAAAGTGAACATATTTTTCCATGTGTGTGACCATTAACTAATAAAAGAACAATAGTTTGTCTCACTGCAAGCAATCAAAACAGTGTGTATAATTCATTTCTAAAGAGTTATATTGCGTGCATCTCCACATATACATATATATGCATCTTACACAAGCAAGTTAGACATATTAGTAACAAGATGATTTTTTTCATTGGTTACGAAAGTATAAGCAAAGATAGATATGTAATAACATCAATCATCAAGTAGTTTTTGCTTGTAAAACATAAAGTCCCCCCCCCCCCCCCCCCCACCTTCAACAAGCAAATTAAGCATAAATCCCACTTATTAAATAGTCAGTATGCATACACGTGCACTGTCACATGTGAGCACACCGAGAATCATGTAAGAAAGACAAAAAAACCAGGAATAGTCGTTTGCCCTTGAAGACAGTTATAATATTTATCCATGAATATTCAGACACGTGACAATAAAATCATGCCATGCCATATTGTGTCATCCAGCACTGGTTCAATGGTACACATGAATTCTGCAATGTCCACCCAAAAAGAGCACACCTTAACAAGAGCTGCTGTTTCTTAGTTTTTGAGAGCGATTGATGAGCACGTCCAATGCCAGGCTCCAGTCAGAGTAACCGAAACTTTCTTCCAGTCCAAAAACACTGGACGAACTGCGCGCACATGCCCATACCATACCAAGCACTCTCTCTCAAATATGGAGTATTTCTCACTGCATGTCTTTGAGAACTTTTTACTGGCGTATTGCACGGGAGGCAACAACAGCACTTTTTTCCTTGCAACAGTACGCTCCCCATTCCTTTGGAACTGGCATCGTTCTCAAAATAAAAGTCTTCTGAGAGGAGCGGTAACAAAAGAAGCGGGAATGAGTTTTGAGGGTGTTCTCGAACAACACTCCAAAGCCGTCTGCACTCAATCAGACCACACAATACTTTGTTCTTCGGCCTTTCGTCATTTTCAGTGCAAAGGGCCCGTCAAGGGACGCAAAGTGGGGTAGCATATCATCTATAGTAAGAAAACAATCCGATGAGTGACGTCCGATCTGCTTTCATTTTAGTGGGTTTGTGTATCAGATAAAACATCTTTTCCGCCTTCTTTCCTTCTGGCATCATTTTTCCCAACTGATAATATTGTTGACACCAAAACAGACATCGAGAGTTTGAAAGGCCGGCACGAATTTGGATGGTCCTCCACAGCAAACCAAGCCCCTCGGCCCCCCGGAACGCAAAACTTCTGAGTCTGGAAAAAACAGCTCGTAAGATTACAAAGGACATGTCACTCCATGAGCATTTGCAGGCCAACAAAAATAACATCAAAAAAACTGAACTGCACCACGATTCATTGGGAGGTTTCAGCGGCGGCTCGCATTCATTCTAGCAAAAGAAGCTGGGCATTTGCAAGAACCGAATGGCATTTTCGTCCACGTAGGAGAAAGACCAAAAGGTGTTTGAAATGCTGTCTTTTCCCATGTCAGCTTCAGACCCTTGGAATACTGCCAGTATCCTTTAGTCAAGTCTACTTTCACAAAATAATTCCCTCCTTCTGAGAGCTGACACAGAAGTTCTTCAATGTCTGAGGGATGGCTCGGCAGCGGGGGGAACACAGTGATCTTATATTTAATTTCCTGTAAGACGATGCAGAACCGCACACCGAGCCATCAGGTTTGCCACACAGTAGCAACTAGGTGAGCTGTGTCGGAGATGTAGAAGTGTTTTACGACCTTTAAAATCCAGCATTAGCTTTGATGTCTCCTGCGCGACAACTCTCCGTTTTATTTTGCAAACGAAGGGGTATTGGGCCTGGGTTCGCACTGGTATTTCATATCAACTAAATGACTAGGGGGTTCAATACCAGTCACTGTACCTGGGTATCCGTCCCAGCGCTCCATCCTGAAAGTCTTTTCAAATTTCTTTGATCTGTTCTGTTTCGACGATTGACAGACAAATCATTCGACGAACCACATCATCAGTATGTTTCACCTTTGAGAGACAGAGTAGGAAGGGGGACCACATCACTGAACTGGTAAATGTTTGAACATAATACTTCCTAACAATATTGCGTGTTTTCACAACCTTTGATCTGTACCGTGTACGTTAACACTAGGGTACAAAAAGCATCACTGATAATGTCTGTCCCATGTTGACATCCGTTTCTGACATAGGCACCTATCCAATACTACTGACTTGGTTGATGGCAAGCCGTTGTACGTTCAACATACTTCTTCCAACATGTTCACATGGAAGACCTTCTCAGTAGTTTGCCATTTTGAATCTTATAAATTCTAAAAACGGCCAGAAAGTTTTTCGATCCACCTGCAAAGGACTCCTTCCACCTACATCGAAGCTTGTTTTATGTTTCATGCATGAGTAGTACAAGGACTTTATCCCCATACACTGAAGAACGTACCTTGTATACATCTGTTTTCTCTCAGCTGACTGGTTGTGTCCGTTGGTATGTCAGTGACAGTCCAGTTTAGCACAGAAAGATTGCTCGTCATGTCTCGTCTTTCCCTGCATTTCTTTTAGATCATTTTGGGGTAAATCGGGAGGTTCATCCAGTATTTGAGCTTTTAGGATGCGGCTTTGTAGCCTTCCCTGCTTCTAACTATGATGTAGCCTAGATCTGGTAGCCTCACAAAAACAAGGAATGACCGATCCGCCACACCACCATGTACTGTAGCGACACTGGCAATTACCCAAGATCAAGTATCCGCAGACTGGGTATCAATAAGCACAGGCGGTATAAGAAAACCGAGTAGTACGTGTTGGTATCCTACGAAAATTTCGACCAGCGGAAACGGCAATCTTGCCATCCAAACGACCGACACTTTTTGACAGTGTTGAGATACGTTTCGAACCACGAAAGATTTTCTACACCACGGTGTGCATCCCAGTGTCCGCAAAACCGAAAGCTGTACAATCCGGGTGATGGCATCGCGTTGTTCCTAACACCAGTCCATCAACAGAGCTATTGTGGTGGCGCAAAACAGCCGGCTTCACAATCAGTGGAACTAATGCGGATTTTAGAATCATTGGTTTGAAGGGCAATTCCTTTTGCAAATGGAGTATCTTGCCCATCACAAAGAAACGATGCAGCATTGTCTGATCGGCAGTCATGACTGATTATGTGAACTTACGCTGGTTCTGTCCCTGAACTGGCCAATAGGTCTACGCGGGTGCGTTGTCCCGAACTCGGAAGCGTTTTGCTGAGGAACAAGCGGGTTGATTTTTCCGGCGGTGAGTACTGGTACTGACGAAGTCACTCCGAACCGCGGAAAGATCACCTGTCCGTTCTTAGGATAAGTATATCCTGTGAGGAGCCCAGAGAGATGACCCACGATTTCCGTTGTCTGTATTATCCCTGTCCCGATGGATAGTACATGAGACGCATGAGACTCAAAGAATTGGAAAACTTCTCCTTTCTAGCCACGCCCCGTATCTGGGTGAGCGAGACAATACTGATCAGATAATTATGGCAAAACTCTGACACATTTCCTCAACGCTTTCAAATTGCCGTACCTTTAAGAAAGTGGCCAATCTTTGCTCACGGGCTCTGGAAAAGTGTTCTCAGTAAGAGAGGAGATCATCGCAGTGCTTGAAAAGTTTTAGTTCGTTTTTGATAATCAGATCCATCGATCCTAAACAATACCATTCATACGAAATTAGAAACGACGAAATGATTCTCTGTGTCAGGCGCACAGAACGGAAACGTTCGCGAAAACGAAACGATTCAGCAGAACATTGAAATTTCTTGAGGAGTGTCTATCTTTGCAACTGATCCCAGTAGAATTTTGTAGTCGCCGCGAGTGTGGTGGATACTGTGCCAAAGTGTACGCCTTAAAGCAACGACGCAATATACAATTAGTCCACTTTTCCTTACGCCAACATGCAACCCACAAAGACGTTGCGTGACTTTCAATCGGAAAAGAAAACTATCGATGTCATCGCAGTTTTTCCTCCAAAGGAGCGGTAACTTATGGAATATATGCCCTTTTGGTTGAGGGCGCGCTTGCGCACCGACTGGTGGAGCCCGTGGAGGTTCTCTCGATGCCTGTAATGACTTTAATCTATCAGCATCAGTTCTCTATGTTCCAACGACCTGCTCCAAGCTAAATTGACGTTCTTTATCTTCAGCTTCCCTCTCTGTAGTCTTTTTTCTTCATAGCTTCACTTCCCTCTGTAGTACTTTTTTCTTACAACTTCAGCTTCCTACTGTAGTCTCTTTTTTCTTGCAAATCTAGTTTCTACAGTTTCCTGTAGATGCCTTCCTTACCAGTTTCCTTTGATTTTCTTCGCTCTCTCTTAGCCTGTCTGCCCTGATCTATGCATTGTTGCACATAGTTGTGTAAGTTTTTATCCTCGCATCAAAACCCCAAGCGTTCCGCTTGTATTGAACATAGTTTATCAAAATCAAGCCAGTCTAGTGAACCGTCAACAGGTATATAACACAAAACAATCGCTAGCTAAGTATGAAAAAAAGTAAGGCGATAATGATGATGCTATATGTTTTTCTCAAACACGTAATATAATATATACAAATAAATAGGAAATTTCAATTTCCAGTATAAACAGGAAACAGCGTATACGAAAACAGTAGATATGAAACAAAGTATTGTGGCGGGAGCGGGGGATATAAAATGTACAATTTGGAATTTAAAAAAAAATAACGTTCAATGCTAAATCTTTTTTCTTTTCCTGGAGAAAGGAAAAAAACACAAGTAATAGTTTTCATGACAATAAACATTCTTTATAAGTTTTAGCTTCTAAATGGTCTTGTTGTCAGTCTATTCTTACCTATAATTTCAATGAGGGTTTACAAACAGATGTATCGCGCCTATTCGAAAATGAATATAACTGTACAAAACAATGGAAATCAGCAAACAATAAAAAGAGGGAAAACACAAACTAGCGGATGAAGTCCTAACCCATAGAAAGATGAAAATGTTGAAAAGAAAACGAGATAGGACTGTATTGAAAAGAGAAGGTTAGAGGTTGTGAAAAAGGGGGTGAAACAGGAAAGTGAAGGATACACCAGGATCAGAACAGTAAGAAAGAAATCAAGAACAGCCAAAAGAGCACTCGACAGCACCCTAGTGGTCACTGTCTCAGGTGAAACGAGACGGCACAAGCAAAGTCATGCACAATACACAGACAACCTACAGTAACAATACTCAAGTAATAAACAATCCATCAAAAAATGCACATTCACACCAAACGCAAAGAACAAAATCTTCTACAAAGCAGCCCTCCAAAAAAACACTAGAAAGAATTATTATTAGGAGGAGTTTTCCCCGCACGTTGTCAATCCCTCAGTCCTGTGGCAGAGAGACAAGGTCGTTCAAACTCAAGGGAAAAGGGGACTACTTGATATAAAATAAAAAAGAAACGATAGGACAGAGATAGAAAAAACCACAACAAAATAAACCTAATAAGGGCGAGTCACTGGCTGCCTCCACTCGTGAAGCTAGACGCGTCAAGTTCGCGAGAAGGCGGTGGGGCTCACCTATCGGGAAAGGACAAAAAGAAGGGAATCACAAAGCAAACGAATAACACACTAGCAAACACTACCGAGACAGACATAAGAAGAAGGTCCTCACTCAGCACTGAAAAGAAACTCACCTCACCACAGAACCGACCACAAATTATCGCAATACCCTATAAAAATATTAAACTGTCGTGGTTGGCCCCTTCCCATCAAACCGCTTGAGGGTTACAAATCACAATCTTTTTCTTTTAATGCAAACTAATCTTCTTTTTTTCAAATCCTGAGGGGACAAACAGAATCTTTGCTCTTAGGGTACAAAATAGAAATCTTTCTTCTTTTTATTTCAGGACGCAACACAACGGCAGGTACTCGGGGTCTCCACCGTACACTGTCACACTGTCACGCTTTTGCACTACATGCATTCATAACCAGCATTTACGGCTCCTAGTACGCAAAACAAATACGCAAATCTTTCCATCAACCAAAAGGACGCACTAACCGAATGGTTTTTTTTTTCGTCTCAGTCCCTCATCCTTCGGGAAAAAACATCTTTACTTAAATCGCACATCACCAATTTTAAAACAGATGTTTAGACAAATGTATCCTCTTTACACGTGAGAGATAACTACTTCATCAAGATTCAATAAAGTCATGGGCCCTTCACATTACATTAGTCCTCAAAATCCAGACACAGGAGAATAAAATAACTCCTGTAAGCATTGATGCCATGCCTGCATCAGATATCAGTACTTCCATACTGTACATGATTCCCTGTCCTTCTCTCAGACATCGTTTCGACCTCCTTGATTTCTCACCGTGCACTGAGATATGAGATTCCGAACTCCTATCACCTGCGACTTCTCCTTGTCACTGAGCGAGAGAGATGATGAGTTCCAACTCTCTCGCAAGCTCGACCGTCTCCAGTCACGAAAGATGATCGAGTTCCAACTCCTACTCATCTCCCTGGAGACTTTAAATGCTGGGGCTGACCAGCCGTGTGTTCCCCGCACCAGGGCCATACGTAACTCAGCCTCACGGGTGAAAGGGGGATGGGGGGGAAGGGCGAATTATTGTTGGTGGAGTTTAATAAAAAGATGGTGAAAAAAAGATTATCATATGATTTACCACTCTGCTGTAATTTGCGGCCTTAGTATAGGCGATAGTGTGTTAGGCAAAAACAATGTTAAAAAAAGAATGAGCACGGCGGACCTATGAAGGTTAGACATTGAGGACGTTTGTTAGGTTATAGTGGGGAGATTACTGGCAGGGATGCGTCAAAAGACGTTTACTTGTTTATGCAGCGATTATCCCAGAAAATATTATACATAGAAAGATTAATTCATAAGAAATAAGTTATAAAAAGAGATGGCTGGATTAGGTTTCTGATGGGGGGTGGGAGAAGCTATTGTTAATGCTTTAGCCTTCTCTGGAAGCAATATCTGTTTAGTAAATTGGCGTCCCGATGAAGGAGAGAGAACGTCATAAACAAGGCATGGAAAATTTAACACAATGCAAGCACACTTATGAGAAAAGACGAATTGCTTACACTGAGACTTTATTAAGAAAACGTTAAGAGAACAGGACAGCAGAGCACACATTTCAACAGAGAGGCGTTGCATGATCGCGAATGAATGAGTAGTACTTAGTGACAGGAAAGAAGTTGCTCTCTAACATCGCCTACCGCCAAGAACTGTCCTGATCGGTTATGAACCAATACTGAGAGAACAGAGACTGACAGAGATAGGCTTTATTATAAGGGAAGCAAGGGGAGCAATCTATTTCTTCGCGCATAGTCAATCTAAAAATTAGAGTTAAAATGTAAATAAAAAACAGTTAGAAAAGTAATAACGAAGATAGGTTTAAAATATGGAGAAAAGTATATTATAGTCTCCTCAAGGGTAATGAAAGAAAGACTGCTATTGAAAAACTGAGTAAAGCTAGCTAGAGTGTCTGAAGTCAGGATGCGAAAAGACTGGCTTCTTCAAACAGCAATGTGGCAAATTTATCGACCTGCACTCCAAGAGAATAAGAACGGCCTAGTTTGTAATGCATGTTCCAAATAGACACCACCCAAATGGACTTGTTGTACCTTCCACATGACAAAGTTAGAAGAAAAAAGTTAAGTATGGGCTCTGACAGTTGTTGACAATGACTTTCAAGAAGCAAGAACGGACGTGAACCTTTAACAGATCAAAGCTCAACGGCTGTGAGCCTGTGGTCTTTACAGACAAATATACAAGGCGAGCCCATTAAAGCGTATCCTAGACTGATTCAAGTTGAAGGATAAGGAAAACGAGTGTTAAAGGCTAGCTGTAACAGCCTGGTTTTTAAAACTTCATGTTACAGTTAAGAGAGGGGATCCGACAGCAACCATCGATCACAAGCAGAGAACGGAGGAAATGCGAGGTCTAGCTTCACACCGCCCTCAACTGGTCTGAACCAGTTTCGGCGCTGCCCTAGACTAGGCATTTTTCCCGTTCTCTAGCCTAGTAAACCCTACAAAACAAACAATAACTGGTGTAGGATTATAAATGCCGTATTCCAATAATACTTACTAATCTATTCAGATGTTGAGTTTGTGCTAATCCTTTGGTTTTCCTGATCAGTTTTCAAATACATCATTTCGCGCATACATTTCATACAAATGCTCTCTGTCTTTCCAGTGTGAAATAACAACTACAGATCTTTTAAAATCCCACTACTCTGATCCTAGCATGAAAATCTGTATAAAACGAAGTAGACAGACAGACCAACAAACACTAGGTAATGGTGGGGTGGTAGGCTGGCCGCCGAGCCTAAAGAAGAAAAATTTTGCCCACAGCAATGCCAGAATACATCATCAGACAGGGAAATACAGAGACCTGTCATTTGGGTTGACGCTCTGATCTACTTAATTTGGGCGGTGTCGGGTTTTATGACCTTGGCAAGGATGCATATAGCTGCGTGATCCGGCACATGACATCTAGACTCAACGCCTCTCAGTTTAAGCCATGGATTTCAATGCAGACGCTGACGTTTTGTTCACCGAGAAACAGCTTCTTGGCTATGAGATGATCATGTTTTTATACAAGTTATGACGGAGTATCTAACAAAAGAAAAGCAGGCGATGGCCCAGTCTTGAACTTCCTAAGCTTAAAGAGAAGTATGCTTTTTTGGAAAGGTAGGAGAAAGTAAAAACGAGAACCTACTATTGAGATGGAAATCTACACAAGCGAGCCTTGAAAGCTTGTTAATTTCAAGACAGAGATTTACTGATATAATTTGAAAGAGATGTTGTTAACTTTTGAAAAGCTTTTAACCTTTTGAGCAATGATCTATGTTAAAAAAGGGCGTTGTTTTATTCAAAAGCTCCAAATGGTTTCAGTATGATTAGGTTTACTACGCTGCAAGCAAGAGACCGCCAAAAACAACTTAACTCACGCCAAGCCGGTCCTAAGCCCGGAAAAAAGAAGAAGGAGACAGTTATAGCTCTTTGTGAAACTCTTGGTGAAATAGTTCGTGCGGTTATGCCCTAGGCTAGGTATTTTTCGTTCCCCTCACGGGTTGGAGCCGTGACAGGAAACGTTCATTTGGGCCGCACTCCAAAACTGGTCTTGAAGGACCAACTATTGGCCTTACAGAATCCAAGTCGCCCCAACATAGGTGGGATAGAACGAGTGGGACCAACGTCACTGTTCAGAGCAAGACCTTGTCTAGATAAAAGTAGTAGAAACTCGATCCTACGACCTCCCCGTTTTTCGCAACAACAAGCCAAAACGCGTATACCCGCTGCTGTTTAGTGAATCCCGCGCTTGCCACGCAGCGCAATTATAAGATGAGCGGATCAAACCTGATTGAAATGAAAAAACTCTTATCACAGGCAATCACCCATACTCAGTAGAGCTGATTCCACTGGCAAGCGCATTAACGAGGTAAAGACCAGACCACCAAAAGAAGCCCCCATCACGCACCATCCCGTCTATTGGTGAATTATGTTCTGTCTAGTGTGTAAGGTGCGTGTGTGGGGGATCCAGATCATGCCAAAAAGTCACCCTCAAGTCCTTATGTAAGTTTCTAATCAAGTCACCCAGTCCTTACACCGATTAAGTTTCTTAATCAAGTCCACCCCAAGTTCTTAATTAAGTTCTTATCAAGGTACACCACCAAGTCACGCCCAAGTTCTTTAATTAAGTTTTTAATCAAGTCACCCTCAAGTTTCGTAATAAGTTCTTGAATCAAGTCACCGCAAGTTTCATAACTCTAAGTTCTACCAAGTTCTTATTCAAGTTTAAAGGTCAGAAATAACAAATTTTAGTTAACTTATCATTAGTTATTAAGTTCTAAAGTATTATTGCATCTGAAATGAGATCAAAATGATCTTTTGTTTGTTGGCGGTTTCTGCCAGTGCTTTTATGGTTCGGGTACTTCTGTATTAGTGGGCGAGATGTGGTGTTGACTGCTTTGGTTTTTGCTGTCTATTGTTTATATATTTTATAACCGTAAGATAACCCACACCACCGAAGCGACCAAGCAAAAATGACAATTGCTTTAAGAAAATTCCGTGAAAGACTTTGGCGGTGATGTTGTAGGCTGTGATCGAACTTGTTCTGGTGTTTTTATAGCGGCATTGAAACAACTGGCTGCGGCTACTGGCACTTTTTCATTCTGTGCTTGTAACTTTAATTCTGTTTGTTATTGTTCCACTCTGCTAATTTTTTTGGCCCGAGGCTGCAGACTTCGTCCCAGGATGAGGAGAGCGTTTACTGGTGCGCTTCTTCTGATTCAATGTTTTCTGCTGATTTTCGCTGGCTTCGGGGTCATTTTTACAGGAAATAAAATCTATAATGATTAAGAAAGTAATTGAATCCCATGGATTAGCAGGTGACAATAAGTTCCAAACTGTAATATAGAAATCACATCCTAGAGACTCCTAATGACGTTAGTTAAAACTGATACTCAGCGTTTAAATCAGAAATTACATAAAAATCGTGTCAGAATCAATAGGTGCAAATCATGGCTACTAGTTTAGTGTACAAAGTAAGACTGTTTCATACCCGACACTCTGTACCATTCCTTGATCCGGTTGCGGCTTCAATCCCGGTTATGATACTTGTACATGTCTTGTGGCGACATCTGTTGAATCCTGTTCTATGCTGAATTCATTCCAAGGAACGTATTTGTTTTCACATGCTGCCAAAGAATACAGCCTTTTCCTTTGTTGTTGGCATAAGAGCATGGTCATCAACTCTGTTCATTAAATATGTAATCAAAGTTCAGGAATGTTATAGTAGATCATACGGGGTTTCATGTTTTTATGAGCTAAATAAACTTATTAATTTATGTTTGTTAAAAATGAGGCGCTTCGAAAGGACTGTGTGCCAATCTTGTATTCACACCATGTCTGTGCTGTTATGGGAGGCCTTAAGTATAGGGTTTTATACACGAATGCTTGGGTAAAGCTGTTAAAAATTAAACCAGCAGATCGTGGTGGCAAGCCTAGGCGTTGAGGATTCAGCATAGCTAATTAGGCGATCAGATACAAGCTTCGTTTGCTACGAAAGATTTCAGTAATAAACACGGAATAATTCCAGACAGTATAAATAATGTAAAATAAAAAATACATTTATAAGAAGATGGCTTTCATTCGCAATGATGATAAAGGGCGCGCTTGGGTTAAGAGCCGCTTGCTTTTAGCGAAGTAGCGTTACGCCAATTTAGTAAACTACAAACTAATGAGAGAGAAAAAGACAATAACAAAAGGCTATGGAGCAACTAGCAGCTGCACAAGCCTGCGTATGAAAAGCAGAGACATGAGCAAGTTAAGATTTCATTAAATGAGACGGGGGGGGGGGGGGGGGGGGGGGGGGGGGGGGGGGGGGGGGGGGGGTGGGGGGGGGGGGGGTTCACAACTGAAACAAAACGGACAGCAGCTTTACACCATGTAAAGATGTTGAGTCCAAGGCAATTAAAGAATATTAGACTGTAACAGGACAAACCATCGAGACAATTGCCGCCCACCAAAATTCAGTTTGACTTTTAATCAGCATCAGAAAAACAAAAGATGCAAGAAATCGTGTTTATTTCGTCTTTGTAGACCGTTTTGTATTTTGTCTTGCACATAATAGGGCTGAATAAAAATGAAAAAAATCTATTATTCCACCAAAGGATATTGGACGGGATCACGGCAATAAAAAAGCTAAGGCAGCAGCGGGGAGTCAGTGAACAAACAGCAAAGAATGGTTAGACTAAACAAGGGCGATTTGGCAATTTATTTACCTCAACACTAGGGCACGAAGTACAGAGACCACCACTTTGTGAATACGCAATAACCGACACACCCATCAAATGGACCTTCTATATTTACCTCCGTGAACATTAGAGCGAAAAAGATGTTAGTAACGCACTCACAGTCCATGACATAGCGTCAAGATACAAGATTGCAAGAACCATTAACACCAAAGAGTGCTTCTGCTGGTGCTGTTGCCAAAGACAACTGATATCCAATGAGGCCCGGCGCTAACAACTTAATCCTGCGCATGATTCAAAGTCAGAGAATCGGAAAGCGACATTAAAGGACCGAGAGTGAATCAATTTATTGTCTTTAAAACATAGAGTTTAACCATTAAAAGAGGCAGTCAGGAGTCACAGAATCACAGGCTTAGTGTGAAAATCTTTCAACAAAGCAGTTATCTAAAACTTTTTTCTACCAGTATCACAGAAGCGGAGTGACAATTTCTACGACAACACAGAATGGGTCGAAAGACCGCCCTCAGTTTTGCGCGGGGCATGAATAATGAACAATTTAAACTTAACAGGGCGAGAAAACCAGTACAAGCAATACAAAACACAGCAAACAATGAAATGTTGCTGAAGACTCAGTAAGCGAACACAGCAAAATATTACCGTTTGTGAATTAAAAGTCTAAGGACCTTTTATTTACGCGGGCAAGCAGAAAGGGACACTAACTCGCATAGCAGGCAGACAAGACGTCCATATGGAGTGTTGATCATATGAATATACAAGATTGAAAAATCTGAATCCGCCCGTGTATTATTTAAGCGAGAAACTGACCCAACAAAACACCAGCGCACTTCAAAAGAATCTATTGTGAAGAAGAACTGCAGATAACTTCCACCGAGACACAGTTCCCAGAGTTGCCTTACTTATGTTACGTAAAAGATTTCAGTGTTTAAAATGGAAGAGCTCAGAAGGAGCACAGAACGAAAACTAGAATGATAAAGAAGAGACCATGAAAATAAATACGGGAATCATATGATATGAGTTTCTGCATATTTAGGGAAACATTTGCGAGGATCACCAACACAGCTAAAACATCCAGCATCACCTACAACACCAAAATGCCCCTATAGTGGGGGGTGGGGGGGGGGGGGGGGGGGGGGGGGGGGGGGGGAGATTAGAATTGTGATCATCCATATGAGGAGAACAAGAATATCTTGAAATAATAAAAAAAAAATTCGAGCACATGCAAGCAAACATGAAAAAAGATTTCGGCTGAATTGGAACAGATGAACATATGATTGAGCGTGTAATCAAGCTGTGAGGACAAAATAATAGAACCCCTCGGTGAAGCCCTCGGTGAAGAAGAAGATATAAATACAAGATGCTATAATTAGTTTACAGAAATAATATTTGGTGTCCTACCAATGGAAGCTCTGAATAAAGCAGCGAATTTAAAGAAGATGACCTTGGAAATGTTACATAGCATGGCATTTGAACAAAAAAATTCGGTTACTAGACACTATATTTATGAGGATTAACAAAACATGCGCGACAAACATCCAGATTCACCTCAACCCGACAAACAATTCCCTAATTTGATTATCAGATATGGGAAAGAATTATTCTTCTTGAAATAAGAAAAAAAAATTCGAAGCACATCAAGCTGATTGGATACAGATAATGATTAGAGCTATCTAATAAATAGTTGATGACCAAACATACACACCCGCGTGAAGAAGAAATATAGATTAGCTGTTCATCCTGTGCCACAATTGCATATGAAAACTCTGGATCAACAAATACTCGTTTAGTGGTTTGGTTCTATCTTATGACTTTTTTGTACAACGAGTTGTGTTCTGATGCTCATGTAGATTAGATCGAGGTTTTCCGTTAGTCCTGCTGACAAGTACTAGTTTATGAACAATTGACTTCTTTGTAGTTGTCATGTGATATGCGTATTGGACTGCACAACACGTGCGAACGATATCCCTTTGCTTTCTGTAAGGGTGGAGCTCCTGGCTCGAAATACTGGACATTTCGACCCTTAAGACCAATCAACTACCTTAATCACTGCCCGTCCAGATAATTCATTCTTACATGCTTTTCTCTAAAACCGTCTTAGTAACAGAGAATGTACAGGCGAATCTTTTAGGGTAAGCAGATGATATCATACCATCCCGCCTGCCACTTTAGCTACTTCGAATTCCATGTCTTTATATTAAGATGTCTTCATGAGTAGGACTATATCTATACAAAAGCTATCTGAGTATCTGTGTAACGTACTCATGGACTCTGGATACAAGGGTATTACAGTAGTCATAAAGAAAATTCTAAGCATCAAAAGCTTGAGAATGCTAAAACAGAAACCCAATAAATACAGGTTTGTTCCAATTTGAACTTTCTTTTTCTTTCAGCAGTAGGCCAAAAAGCCTATCAGTAGAATCTTCGAAATCCTAGATAATTAGGTTTTGAAGTGCAGCTTAATTGCCTCATTCTCTGTTGGTGACGCAATCGGACAGACGTGACAGACTTAATGTGCAGAATTTTCCATAGTCCTTTCCAAAACAGCTGTTGTTCATATCAGCTTGAAAAAGTCTTTTTCTGAAGCATCTGCGGATTTAGTTCTGAGATCAGTGTTCTTCATGATGTATGGTTTCATGAACTGTTCTTGATCAAAAGCAATTACACGATGAACTGCTGTCAACTTTAAACCATGTCTTAAATAAAATTGTAGAAGTCTGTAATGACAGACATAATTTTTTTTTGCCGCGAAGATTAGGAGCAAGTTTAGGCGGCTCTGTTTTGCCATCTTTAGACTTTCTGCTGCTAATGGGTAGTCATTATGCAGGTCATGGAGTTCATGAGGATATTCTAAGTCAACTTCTAGAATAAGACCTCTTTTACGATCAGCTGTAAGAGTATGCAGTTGTTCCACAAATTCTTGAATGTTTTAATACTGCCAGTGTACATTTTAAAGTTACGTAATGGAAGTGATTGCGCCATAGCCCAACCATACAGATTGTTTGCATCTAAATACATGAGATAGTTAGACCTTTTACTTGGATCATAGTCGTCCAAGTATTTGTTGTTTGCTTTACAGTAATGATGCGACGCCATACTAATTCCTCCACGCAATCCGTTTTCAATCATCTGAATCATTGGTAAATCTGACAATAAATCAATCTGTACTCTAGTATCATTTAAGAAAGCATCCCAACTCATCCCGGGCGCAGAAATGTAATGCGCAGGATCCAGGCTATAATGTTTCATGCAGTCTTTCTATAATTTTCAAAGACGTCCGCCAACAAACAAACGTCAGCCATCAAGTATGAATCATGATAGTCTCCCATCGTTTTACAATCTAACTTCTGCCATGCTTCTTGAGCATGCTGGTAATCAGAATCACTGATGCCCTTTCCTCTAATACTAGAAAAGAACGCGTTTAGGTGGAAGTGTATCTTCGTCAAACCTTTCCCAACTGTTCATGTACTCATAAGGGTAAACGCCCTTTCTAACAAGAGTTGGGTCAAAATATTCTTCTGTTATTGGGCAGACTTTAAGGACATAGCCAGTAACTCTAATGATCCCATCAGGTGTTGCATAGAGTCATAAAAAGACATGTTATTTAAAGTGAAACACATGTACTTTTCTGATGACTGTGCAATGCATGTTACCATGGAGTCGCTGGTTACTGCTTGCATTATAAGATGAGAGTCGTAACCTCGCAAGTTATGAAAGAAGATGGGAAGCTTCCATGTCTTTGGGTCAAACTTTAGTTGAAGATTGCAGTTCTTGTGCGCTGCTCCTCTGAACTTTCCGCTAATGTGATCATGGTCTCTTACTGTCGGATTTACACTCTTGGGCGTTAGTTCTAAACCGCAAATCCAACAATGTGTGGCTGAGTCATACTGTTGTTGATCTTCAGGAGTCATAATAATGTCTGAGAGATTCAGATTATTAGAACAGGCGTTACGCACTTGCTGCATGCGTTCTAAGAAGTATTTTGCAGCATCGGTCCTCTATATAATTCTGGCTTTGAATGAACGCCATCCGACCTGACAAATAATGAAGGCAAACGAACAAATCTGGTGATTGCTTATTAGGGCCGTTTTCGGAAGTTTCTGTGGCGTCGGCCCTTCATAGGGAACAATAAGCGACTCGAAGTCTGCGTAAACTACGTATGGACTCGTTTGCAGCCGTTTCCAGTTCTTAAAACTAACTTTAGATCCGGGTGGGGGCGTAATTAGTTCTGTCTTCAGTCTACAAACTTTTACAATGT
>CM031603.1:10765383-10778016 GCA_018398815.1 Conus ventricosus | reverse complement strand
AGATGGGGAAGCGCGGAGATCTTTGACCGGGTCTTTCTGATCATTTGCGCTGCTCAACGCAGAATTCGTTGCTTTACAGGCCCCTGCCCTTTGTGGTCGCCCCCCATCTCTTCCGGGCATCTGCCCCATGTGTGTGGCTGATGTTGAAGGCCTTCAGGAAAAAATAGTTTTTTTTTGGAGCCAGGCTGGCATGCGACTAGTGTTCTGCCCAAAAAAAGCTGGATTTGCATCGGGTGTAATGCTGGCAGCCCACACAAGTGAGGACTTCAGTGTCTGGAATCTTGTCTTGCCACTTAATGCCCATGAGACTCTGAGGCAAGTGGTGGGGAAATGGTTCAGTTTTCCTGGTGTGACGCTGGTAAACTGTTCAGTTTCAGTCATAGAGCAGTGTGGTGACAACATGGCCTGAAACACCTTGATATGGTCTGTAGGTTGATGCCCTCTCCGTTCCATACGTTCTTGTGGAGTCTGCCAAAGCCGCACTAGCTTGGCGAGCCGGGCATTCACCTCATCGTCGATGACAACGTTCGGACAGAGTGCTGCCTAGGTAGGTGAACTATACGCCACGTTCAATCGTGTCCAGTGATGGTGATGACTGGTTCAATGTACCGGACTGGCTGGTGCATCACTTCAATCTTTTCGTATTGATTGTCAAGCAGAAGTTGTTGCAAGTACAGAGAACTTGTCAACACTTTTGGTTGCATTTTTGGCTTCTGAGACAGCGTTGAAGTCACAGTCGTCCGCGAAGAGAAGTATTGACAGTGCCCCGTCGAGACCTTGGTTTTCGCTTGAAGTCTCCCGAGATTTGAAGACTGATCCATCTGTGCGGTACTGATGACGATGCTATCACCGCGTCACTGAATGCGTCAGTCAACATAGCCGAAAATGTGAACTGAACAGGGGGGAGCAAACACACAACCCTGCTTCACTCCGTTGAGACGGGGAATGGTTCAGATGTCTCCCCGTTGTGTGTGGACTCTGGCCAGCATGCCGTCGGGGAAGTTGGCGTACGATGGCAATGAACTTTCTGGGGCATCCGAAACTTCGCCATAATTCTCCAAAGCCCCCCTTACTGACAGTGTCAAAGGTTTTGGTCAGATCAAACAAGGTGGAGTACAGGGCGACTTCTGTTTTATGACACTTTTCTTGAAAACTGTCTGGCAGCAAACACTATGTCGTTGGTCCCATTTCTTTCCGGAAGCCACACTGACTCTTGGTATGAGACCTTACTCAAGACGTGTGTTGAGCCATTTGAGAAGAACTCTAGCCAGGGTCTTGCTTGCGATGGATGGGCGGGATATTCCACGATATTTTATCGCAGACCATACAGTTTCCTTTGCACTTGTAGAGATGAACGATGGAGGCATCTTTAAGGTCTTGAAGAACTGTCTTGTGCTGCCATATGATTGAAGGTGCTGATGAAGTTTCTTCACCAGAGCCGCACCACCCTCTTTCTAGACCTCAGCTGGTGTTGCGTCTAAGCCAGGTGCTTTGCCATTGGATATTAGACGAATTGCTTTCTGTGTCTACTTCAAATTTGGTATGGCGTCAGCGTCTGATCGATCGGAATTTGGAGTACTCAATCGATGGCTTCATTGTCGATGGTGGATGGGCGGTTCAATACGCTATCAGAGTGTTCAGCCAATCTTTCTAGTATTTTCACTTTATCTGTGATCAGCGTTGATCCATCTGCACTAAGAGTGGAGATGAGCCCGAGGTGGTTGGGCCGTAGACTTCTCTCAAGCCATGATAGAAGTTTTTCATGTCGTTCCTCTCTGCAAATCCCTGAATCTCATCAGCTTCGTTGCTCAGCCAGGATCATGCATCTGGTGCAGCTTTTGCTGGATGTTTCTGCGCATGTTTCTCAGCACGTCGTTCTTTGCTGTTGACTGGGGTCGTCGATGTGCGCTTTGAAAGCAGATGTTTTCCATCTAGAAGCTGCCTGGATTTCAGTGCAGTTCTCATCGAACCAGTCCCTGTGTATCATACTTGTGGGTCCCAGACACTTCATAACTGTGCTGTACACCGTCTCACGAAGTGTGACCCATGTTGCTTCCACCTCGTGGTCATTCATTGTGGTGGACTCCGAGCGGGTTTCCAGGATGTCAGCAAAGGACTGTTTGGTAACGACGACCTTGAGCGTACTGACGTTCAGACGTTTTGGTGGTTTTACGCTTGAGGACGTCTCTTGGGCTGGACATGAAGCCTGAGCTTTGAGACGATGAGGTGGTGATCTGTCCAGCACCTCCGCCCCTCACATGATATGGCCTTCATGACCCACACATCCTACCTTCCTTCTTCTCACGGTGACATAGTCAATAAGATGCCAATGTTCGGTATCATTATTGGACAACTCTACTTCATTGCGGGGAATACTGACTCCAAATTCGTCGAAACGCGTTGTGTTTTTCTTGCAA
Organism: Conus ventricosus; assembly: GCA_018398815.1. NCBI lineage: Eukaryota > Metazoa > Mollusca > Gastropoda > Neogastropoda > Conidae > Conus > Conus ventricosus. Next base: position 10,775,599 of record CM031603.1, on the reverse strand, counting down.
TTTTTCTGGCTTTTTCACAGATAAATAATGTTCTTTAAAAAAAAAAAAGTTTGTTTGTTTGTTTTTTTCTTCAAATTTCCGCCTGCCGTCACCTAATGATGAAACTATTTGTGATTAGTGTTCTCATCAGAAGAGACTGCTTGGGAGTTAGGATCCTTGGAACTTGTGGGCCAGTGATGTTTCTGAGGGAATTTCATGAGAAGACATTTAGAAAGAAGTACCCTCAGTTTCAAAGACCTGTACTAGGTACCAGAAGTCTCCTGCAATGTTACCTTTTTAGCTTTTATATCTGTGTTGTTTTTTTTTTCTGGATTGTGGAAACGAAGACGGGGTCAAACGTGTGAGGTCATTGCTTGGTAGAATGCCTCTTTCATTTTTTCAACACACACACACATCACACACACACACACACACACACACACACACACACACACACACACACGCGCGCGCGCGCGCTGCGCGCCCAGTAAGTTAAAAAAAAAGAAAGATGTCTGTCCTCTCCCAGCGGCCCGTGTTTTCTTACGACCATAGACCATCGCCTCCCCGAGCCAGCCCCTCGGCCACTGCAGGATTAAAGACAGAAAAAACAGTCGCTGTTGACGTGTCACACCAGTGTGCCCCCTGGACACAGGCTGCCAGACGACCAGAAAAGTCTAGCTCTATCTGTCTGTGTGAAATGTTGTGTGTGTGTGTGTGTGTGTGCGTGCGTGCGTGCGGGGCGTGCGTGCGTGCGTGGGTGGTGTTGTGGGGGGTTGTGTGTGTTTTGTTTTGTGTTGTTTGTTTTGTGTGGTGGCGTGTATGTCTCTCTTGGTGCGTGGGGTTGTTGTGTGCGTGCGGCGTGCGTGGTGCCTGCATGCATCCGCGTGTCTGCGTGTGTTTTTGTTTTTGGGGTCTTGGGGTTGTGGTGTGTGTGTGGTGTGTGTGTGTGTGTAAGAAGAGAGAGAGAGAGAGGAGAGAGAGAGAGAAGAGAGAGAGAGAGGGGAAGAAGAGAGACCTGTGAATTAAACTGCCAGACTTTAACGGATACGGGTTTGTTAGAGCGATATTTTTATAACCCCTTTGGACTTTCCACTTAGTCCAGGGACGGTTGCCAAAGGGAAAACTTGGGGGCCCGTTTACTGTGTTTTTTTTTTTGGGTTTTTGGTTTTTGTTTTTTTTGGGAGACAGTATTTTAAAACTGTTTCCTCCCAAAGGGGAAGAGCAGTGACGGAATCTTTTTTTTACTTTGTGTTGCTAATTTCTACTTAAATGGACCAAGTTAAGCATGCATTAATGTAAGCTCCTTCTCTCCTTTTCTCCTCTCTCTCTCTCCTCTCTCTTCCCCTTTTCCTCTCTCTCTCTCTCTCCTCTCTCCCCCCCAAATTTTTTTCATCATCGCGTGTTCGACTTTTTTCTTTTCTGTTCACTTCTGACTTTCTTTGGGTGGGGTCTTCGCTTTTCAGTACGGCGTTCTCTTCGAAACAAGTTGAGCCCGAAGGGGTTTGGGGGTTCATTTTGGAAGGTCGAGTTCTTTTGTTTCCATCAAGGCAAGGGATGTTGGGTGTTGGGGCTGCGTGCGTCACTCCATACGTTGGTTTTTTCTCTTCGTGGTTTGCCTTTTCGCCCCCCTTTCACTTTCGTTGCCTGCTGTTAAAAAAGTGCCGCGCTGTGTTCCCCGGGGCCAAGTTTTTTTTTCCCTTTAAAACATTCATTTTTACCTTGTTGGTCGTATTCTATGTCCCTATTAAAATTTTGATTCCCTTTTTATCATTTTCCCTTTTTTTTTTTTCTTTTTTTTCTTTTTTTTTTTTCCCAGCAGCCTGCCCCATGATGACAAAGAGAGCTGTATGCACGTTGCACGAAAACACCCACACACACACCACCCCAACACACCCCCACACACACACACACGAAAGCACCCACGAAGCGCTCCACACACACAAAAACACACACACACACACACACCACCACCCCACACAAAACCAACACACATACTATTGGGTTCATGCATTAGTCTCTCTCCTCTCTCTCCTCTTTCTCTCTCTCCTCCTTCTCTCCCCCTCTCTCTTCTCTCTTGTGTTTTGTTTTTTTTTTGTTTCTTTTTTCTTTTTCAACGGGGGTTTTAAATTTCGTAACATTTTTCCCGCCAAAATTCATTTCCGATTTTTACATTTGCCTTTTTTAAATTTTGAAATAGAAAGTTTGAAAATTAATAAACCCTTGTTCGTTGTTTTTTTGGTTTACTGGAATACACTTTTTTTGGGAAATGCCAAACGAGCTGTTGTTACTTCTAGGATCTGTTTTTGTAGGTGTAAATTTTAAACTTTTTACTTGGTTTTTCCAAAATGGGATAACTTGGGGCAGGAGTAAAGGCATGTTCAATGTAATCTATTTCTTTGCCCATGGCATTTTTTGTTTCGACTACACCCATTTTTTGTAACAATATTTGTTGGGGAAAGTTGGGAAGGGAATTTAAAAGAAGGAGCCTATTAGATTCCTTTTGTACACAACGCTACAAAAAGTAGTCTTAAATTTGTTTTTTTTAATTTACGTTTCCCAAAAATATGTGCGCATTTTTCAGGTTTTGCTTTTGGGAAAAAAACCTTTCTGATTTTTTTTTGTAGGGCTGTGAGTTTCCTTCGTTGTTACAACTCAGAGGGGGTTCGCTTTTTTTCAAGTTAGCAAGTTGTTGTTCCCATGGGGAGGGATTGCTTTTGTCAGGGGCATTGTATTCGAAGGAAAGGAGGGGGGAAGTGCCAATTTTTTTCTATTTCTCTATATGCCATTTTCCCAAAGATTTTGAACGAGAGGTACCAGTTTTAACCATTTGTAAAAGTATTGTATTTCCTTTGTATTTTATTTTTCTGTTGTTCCACATGGGTTTCTGTTTTAACATTCCTACTGGTGGGGTCTTTGTTAAGGTTGGTGACTGAAATCTTTACTTTTTTTCCCAAAAGACTGAGGTAAATTTTTCAAATCCTTAATTTTTTTTGGATCAACATTACATTTAAAAACCAGTCTGTTCGGGAAAGGTGAAAAGTTTATTTCGCGTGAGGATGCTCCATGCGTTTTGGGTTTTTGTTTGAGGGCTGCCGCCCTTTGACAGGAAATTTTTTGGGTGTGTTCGATGTTTAATTATTAGGCCGCCTTTTTCTTTTCTAGGCAAAGGACACCTTTTTTTATCTTTCGAATGCTTTTTTTATTTTTGGGAAATTTTTTTTCCAAAGGGAACCTAAAATCAGTGAATTAATAAGTGGGGGTTTTGTTTTTTAGTTTGATCTCTTATATGGAGAAAATTGTGACAGCAAAAAATTTTTATTTAGAATAATTTTTACCAAGGGGGAGGGTTTTTCTTTTTTCCCATTGCTTGATGTTTTTGGCATTGTCTACTCGGGTTTTCCATTTTTTTTCGATCCAAAATTTTCTTTGTCTCCCGAGAAGTAAATGCCTAAAACTTTGAGTTTACCAGATTTCAAAAGTAAATTAAACATCCCGTTTCACACTTTCGGACCTAACCATATGCCTTTTGACTTGCTTTTATTTATTTTGGGCCCGGGAAAAATCCTCGAATTTCACAACTAGTTTTGGTTTCCGAATTCTTGCTCATTTTTAAAAGGTCAGGTTGTTCATCCGCAAATTGTTTTTTTTATACAGTTGAATGCTTTGCTTACGCAGATTTTGGTTAACTAATTTCCCTTTGAATATCTTTGCTGTTCCTTATTCGATAGCTGTTTAAAACCTTTTTCACAAAAAGGAGGGCGAGTGGCAACCTGCCTAATCCTCTTTCTGTGGGAAAACCAGTCAGATAACCATCCCCATTGTGAAACAGCTTTGTTTTTTTTCCAAACTTTTTAAACGCTCTTTTAAACGTGGCCGAAATTGAACAAATCAAACGTTTCTAGATACAGTCTTTTTACAGGGTTCGAACGTTAGAGAAGTCTATCAAAAGGGGGCCCCCGGGTGGTTCGTTCTGTGAGGGATGCAGGAGATCATCAAAAAACTTAAATGGGGGCTATGTTTTTTGCCTTTTTTAAAACCTACTTGGTTTCGCTAACGACTGATTTATTATGTTTTGAGTCTCAAAGGTAGTGCCCTTTTTGAATATTTTGTAGTCGTTTTTGTGGGTAATTGGTGTAATTAGCGAGGTTGTTTTGTCTGATTTGTTGCCTTTGTGATTAATGTTATATTTTTTTCATAGAAAGGATAATTCACCTCGCCAAGGAAGCGGGAATCATTCGGAAGGGTTGTCTTAATTTTCCCAAATTTTTTGTAGAAAGGGGGTGGAGGGCCCTCGCCCCTGGGGCAGACTCATTTTTTAATGATTAAGGGCTTTCGTGAGTTCGTCTGGTGTATTCCCCTTTTCGCAGAATTCTTTTCCTCAGTTGGTGGGGAATCACACGGTTAGGGAAAAAACTTTCATCGTTTTCCGTTTAAATTTGGGGTGTCTTTTTTGATAACGAGTGTGTATCCTTAATTTTACTAGTATGTTTGCGGGTTGTCGTTTTAAGACTGATTCCCAGTGTGCAAATTTTGTTTGCGTCCTTGGTTTTTCTAAGCGCAGAAAATATTTTGTTTCTTTTCACCCCCTTCGTCCATTTTACTCTTGACGAATTTGAGCGCAGCGGTGCTTTTAATTCTGCAGTTCATTTCTTTTTTTAATTGTGTGCTTTTGTCGCTAAACTTACCAAGGGGTTTTATGACAGTTTTTGTTCAATTCTTCAGCTGTTTGACTGGTTTGCTTTTGTTAGCCAAATTTTTTTGCCCCTTGAAAAATTTTTTACAGAAGGATTTTTAATCTTTCTTTAAACTTTCCCTGCCTTTTTTGGGGGCTTCCTTGTCATCTGAAAAAGTGGGCGCAATGAAGTTAGTCGTTTATGAGAAACTCTTCCTTTCAGCAATGACTGTTAAATTTTCCCTATCCGGCCTCTTAGGAATTTATTTGTATTACATTTTAAATTTCACAAGTTTGGGTCTGAGTGTGGGAATATTTCATTTGCTCCTCATTGGGGTGTATGAAAAACATCACAAAAAAGTAATCAATTTTTTTGCAAAAAAGGGGGGAGATTGGACCCAAATGTAATCTCGGCATCGGGAAGGGAAAGTTCCCAGCATCTTTTTAAAATATAGGAGTTAATAAAACGAAAAAGCTTCTCTTTTTTGTGTGGGTGAAATTTTTTTGAAATTTTCAATGGGGGTACGCTGTATTAAAAACCCCATACCAAAATGCGTAAACTTGTCCTTTTATTTTCTTTTGAGCGTTTAAAAAGTTAGTTTATCACTGTTGAGTTAGGGCAGCATTAGCTATGACAGTAGTTTTATTTTCAAAAACAAAACCCTTTTTAACGTATTCATCTGTTGCTTGGGAGTTTGTTTCATTTTTTTCATTTATGAGAAAAAGAGGGCCATTACTTCTGTTTGTGCCTGCAACAGGCGTTTCCTTCCATTTGTGGTTGATTTCCCTTTTTTTATACGTTTTTTTTACGTATGTTTTTTTGTAGGGATAAGATGTCATGTTTTTTTTTCCTCATGAAATTAAATTTGTTTTTTTTTAACTTTTTTCTGAAGCCACGTCATTTAAATTACCATACATATGTTTTTTATTTTCATGAAAAATTTTAAAGTCGATACCAAATCGTAGTCCGAACTCAACTGAGGTCGAAAGGGGAGGTCATCCGTTGCCGTGGCACACATCGGGTTTCCCTTTTTTTCTGCTAGCCCCAAATCTTCACTTTTCCCTTTTACGCTCAGGCATCTTGTTAGGCGTTTTGCTTCGAGTCGTCCGTTGGCGATTCGCTTCTCCTTCTTTTCTTTTCTTCCTGGTTCGCCACCTCCGCAGTGCCCCGTAGGGGGTGTTGTCCGTTTTCTCCCCCCCTTTTGTGTGCCCTTTTCCGGGTTCCCCAACACCGGCCCCCCTTGCGCGGCCGCGGCGGTACCGTTACGTTTGTATTCCCCACCCCTCCGGCGGGTGTGTTTCCGGGGTATTTCGGGGCTGGCCCGGGCGCTCGGGGCATTGTTTCGGGGGTTCTTTCGGACAGTCAATTTTCTTGTGCCCTGGCTGTAGGCAGTTTTTACAAAAAATCTGATTTGCACAGTTCGCTGCCACGGGCCATTGCGGATTGCACATCTGATTTTGTTTCATCTCCCATAAAGTGCCTGCCGTGAACACCCAACTTTAAAACTGGCACAGGGGTGCGGGTGTGTAATATACACAAATCTCGGCCATTTTCGAACTGTGTCACTGCCCCCGGGGGTTTGTGCAGTTCATTTTGCCCGAGGACGTACTCCACACCAAATTTTTTTTTAAAACGCATCCTCAAAGTCTTTGTTTTGCAGTGCATTAAACAAAACCCTTTCGTGAAGGGGGCTCCTCCCCCGTCCTCTAACAAATGAAGGGTTTTTGTGCAATAGAGCCCCTCGTGCCCCCAAAAAAAAACCTTTTAACAGTGAGTGTCTCTGTCTTTTTTTTGTTTAGGATAAATTTCCGTGCCCCCGAATCGTTCCCTTTCCGACACCGCCTTCGGCTACAAGATTTGTAGTTGTTGGGAAGGGGCCGTACTGCGGCAAAGCACCGCGGTCACATACACGGTCCACGACGGGGCCGCACCGGGCCCCCGCCTTTGCCCCGGGGGCCCACACTGGTTCACTCCTTTTTTTTTTCCCCCGGCTCGTCGAGATTTTTCACGGAAATAGACCAATAAATCCTACCAAGCACCAGCAAAACTCTTTACTATATTTGGAAAGCCCCCCCCCTCCACTCTCTCCTATACACACCTCCCCCAAAACACTCAGAGCGCTGAAAACCGTGGCCTGCTGACATCAGAGGCCGGCGGAAGTCCGGCTTTTGTGTATTCTAATGTGAAACAGGTATCAGATAATCTATAGATTTCTTAATTGAACAGAGTTGCTATTGGTAGAATACAGTTCTGTGCAGTCAATTCAGGTGCCGTTTTCGTTATTTCGTTGGATGCATGAGATATTGTTCTTTGTACTTGTTTTGCATGCAAATTTTCTGACAGATGACCCTGATCTATGTAAACATACACTTTTTCCATACAGACTGTTTGTGGCAACCTTTCTGCATCAACTCCATGGACTTGACTTGACTTGACTTGGTCCCTTAGACGTCGGTCCGTGGGGGCACCCCTGAAGCAGTGACAACCATCCTCTCCATTCCTCTCTGTTCTCTGCCCTCCGCAATGTATTTCTCAGCCGCAGGCCTGTCCAATTCCGTGATGTTATCCCCCCATCTTTCCTTTGTCGACCTTTTCGCCTTTGTCCTGGTACTGTGCCCGCATGATTGTCTTTGGCAAGGCCTGTTGATCGTGTGATGTGTCCATACCATTTCATTTTGCATCTTTTTACTGGGGGTTAGGAGATCGACATATGGCCCAAATTTTCATTCTCGATGCGCTTTTTAACTTCCACATTGCTGATGTGATCTCTGTATGAGATGCCAAGGAGTCGTCTGAAGCACCTCATTCCATTGTTTGGATCTTTTCTCAAGGTCTGATTTCAACGTCCATGACTCACAAGCATAATAAAAATATCGCCATGACTAAGGATCGCATCAGTCTAATCTTGAGTTTGATGGAGATGTTTTTATTTCTCCAAAGAGCGTTAGCGTAGATAGCGTAGCTGTGGTCTGAGCGACTCTTGAGATGATTTCAGGTCTTAAATCCTTCATCTGAGATTGTTGCCCCCAAGTATTTTAAATGTGTTGACTGGCTCAAGCTTTTGTTGTTGATGGTTATGTCTTGGGTAAAGCCGATTGGGTTGTTAGTCATGACCTTTGTCTTTTCCGCTCTTATTTCCATGCCATAACAGCAGAGGTGTTGTTGAGTCTGTTGATCAGGTGCACTATCTCTTGTTCGTTCCAGCTAGTCCCATCAATGCGTCGGCAAAACGGGGGTTGGTGATGTTCTCCCTCCAATGTTTACAGTTCCTTCATGGTCTTCTAGCGCATCGGTCATAATTCTCTCAAGGAAGACATTGAAAAGTGTGGGGAGAGTAGACAGCCGTCGCACTCCAATGGTAGTTCGGAACCACTCGCCTATGTTGTTACCGAAGAAAACGGCACTGTTTGGGTTTAATTTTAGAGGCTTTTAATAGTTTTTGATGAGGTTGGCATTGATGTTGAAGAGTTCATTGTTGCCCATAATGCTTCGGCCACACTCGGTCGAAGGCCTTCTTGAAGTCTATGAATACGTGGAACAGATGTTGTTGGTGTTGGTTGTACTTCTCACCATATTCTTAGGTTGAATATCTGCTCTATGGTACTTCGTCCTGGCCAGAACCCCTTGTTCTTCAGCGATGATCTTTTCTGCTTGTGGGTTCAGTCTATTCAGGATTACTTTTTAGCATAACTTTGCTTGGGCGGCTGATGAGGCTAATCGTGCGATAATTTTGGCATTGCTGTAGGTTGCCTTTCTTTGGTAGCGTGATGATAATGACTGCGTCCAGGGAGTAGGCCATTCCCCCGGGTTTCCCAGATTCTGTTGCATATTGCAAGTAACATGTCCACCATTGGATCACCTCCTGCCTTGATCAATTCTGCCGGTATGTTGTTCAAAACCGGGGGATTTTCCTGCTTTCATTGATGATAAGGCTCTAATGATTTCATCACGTGTTTTATTATCCTTGCTGTTTTTTTGCTGGTTCCGGCGCGACAAGGATTGATGAAATTTTCCCTCAGCGTTTTTGCGAGTAAAGCTCAGAACAGTATTCTGTCCATCGTTGTAGTATCTTTTCATCATCGTTTTAGACATTTACCGTTTTTGTCATGGATCGTTGTTGTCTTGGCTTGTTTCTTTTCCCCTTAGGTCCTTGACAATTTGTAGGCTGCTTTGCTGTTTTTTGTTTTTCAGATTATTAAACAATCTCTTTGGGATTGGTTGTCAATCCAAATTTCCATTTCTGCCTTCATCTCAGTTTTAACCTTCTTGTTAACATCATTGTACTCTCTTTTTCCTTCTGGGTTGTTTTTTTGTTTTTCAATTCCCGACGTTTGTCACAAAGTTCCAGAATTTCGTCGGTGACCCTGGATTCTTCTTCGCCGATGTTTACCCAGCACTTCTGCTGCTGTTTCGTGACAGCTTTGTTGAAGGAGTCGGTGAAGGATTCTTGTTGATGTCTTCGTTTGCCAGGACAAGTAGAGGTGCAATTTTCCTCCAATATTTGCTTGAAATGCTTCCTTTATGTTAGGGTCTTTTAGCTTCTCCAGATTGAACTTTAACCTGATGTTTTCCTTTCTTTTTGTTGTTTTGAGGCGGAGTGCGAAATGTCATGAGGACCATTTCGTGGTCGCTTCCAATGTCTGCTCCCGGGAAGCTTCTGGTTCTGGCAAAAGTTGACACTCGATTGGAAGCGTTGTTTTACCATGATGTAAACGATTTTATTGTGATACAATCCTCCAGGACTATGCCATGTTATTCTCCTGGACATCTTGTGTGGACCGAAGGGTTCGTTATCTTCAGGTTGTTTGACTTTGCAAATTCCAGGAGTTTTCATCCTCTCTCATTTGTTAGAGTGTTACAATAGGGTCCACATGTGTCTTTCCAGTCTTTGCACAAGTCTTTTCCGATCTTAGCATTCCAGTCACCTTGGACATAATGTAGAAAATGGTACTACACTTGGCCCTATTGATGATGGATCGCTTGGCTTTGGACTCTTTTTGTGGAACTGAATCTTTATGGTACAGCATGGTATTGGTACTGGGATCTTCTGGTACCCACACCTGATGGTAATTGGGACAGCCCTATGTTCCCTAGCTCTATGTTCCCTAGCCCTATGTTCCCTAGCCCTATGTTCCCTAGCTCTATGTTCCCTAGCCCTATGTTTCCCTAGCCCTATGTTCCCTAGCTCTATGTTCCCTAGCCCTATGTTGTCCCAGTCTACTCCAAAGCAAATCGATGGTCTTAGATTAGAGTAGGGCGAAGCCCGAGAGAGGATGAAGGACGAATGAACGAAGGCCGTTAGGCCAAGTCGTGCTCACACATTTCTGAGTAAGCGAAATGGGAGTAGACCAAATGGGAAGTAACCCATTAGTTGACCTTTGGTCATCGTGTAACTTGAATTGAGGGAACATAGGGCTAGGAAACATAGGGCTAGGGAACATAGGGCTAGGGAACATAGGGCTAGGGAACATAGGCCCTAGGGAACATACACCTAGGGAACATACACCTAGGGAACATAGACATGCTTCCATGGTGGGAGTAATGGCCCAAACGGGACGACCTGA
>CM031603.1:10748948-10759383 GCA_018398815.1 Conus ventricosus | reverse complement strand
TTGTGTTGTGTGCGTTGTTGCTGTATTTGTTGTTGTTGTTGCTCCTCCTCTGCTGCTGCTGCTGCTGCAGCTGCTTTTGTTCTTGATCAGTATTTCAAATGTTTCAGAGATTGTCTCTGACATTTTACATGGAGTATTTATTTCCTGATTTATTTTGTTTTGTTTAATCTCTTACACGAACCTTTAGTCATAACGTCTGCTTTTCCAATCGAAATAGCCGGGCATTTCTGCTGAAGTGATCGAGCTAGGGATTTGGCCTCCCATTTGTTTTTTCACACATAGCCACAAAATGATATTTAATACACGATTCACGATAGTTTTGTTCAGGTCGTCCAGTTTGGGCCATTACTCCCACCATGGAAGCATGTCTATGTTCCCTAGGTGTATGTTCCCTAGGTGTATGTTCCCTAGCCCTATGTTCCCTAGCCCTATGTTCCCTAGCCCTATGTTCCCTAGCCCTATGTTTCCTAGCCCTATGTTCCCTCAATTCAAGTTACACGATGACCAAAGGTCAACTAATGGGTTTACTTCCCATTTGGTCTACTCCCATTTCGCTTACTCAGAAATGTGTGAGCACGACTTGGCCTAACGGCCTTCGTTCATTCGTCCTTCATCCTCTCTCGGGCTTCGCCCTACTCTAATCTAAAGACCATCGATTCTGCTTTGGAGTAGACTGGGACAACATAGGGCTAGGGAACATAGAGCTAGGGAACATAGGGCTAGGGAACATAGGGCTAGGGAACATAGAGCTAGGGAACATAGGGCTAGGGAACATAGGGCTAGGGAACATAGAGCTAGGGAACATAGGGCTGTCCCAATTACCATCAGGTGTGGGTACCAGAAGATCCCAGTACCAATACCATGCTGTACCATAAAGATTCAGTTCCACAAAAAGAGTCCAAAGCCAAGCGATCCATCATCAATAGGGCCAAGTGTAGTACCATTTTCTACATTATGTCCAAGGTGACTGGAATGCTAAGATCGGAAAAGACTTGTGCAAAGACTGGAAAGACACATGTGGACCCTATTGTAACACTCTAACAAATGAGAGAGGACTGAGACTCCTGGAATTTGCAAAGTCAAACAACCTGAAGATAACGAACACCCTTCGTCCACACAAATGTCCAGGAGAATAACATGGCATAGTCCTGGAGGATGTATCACAATCAAATCGATTACATCATGGTAAAACAACGCTTCCAATCGAGTGTCAACATTGCCAGAACCAGAAGCTTCCCTGGAGCAGACATTGGAAGCGACCACGAAATGGTCCTCATGACATTCGCACTCGCCTCAAAAACAACAAAAAGAAAGGAAACATCAGGTTAAAGTTCATCTGGAGAAGCTAAAAGACCCTAACATAAAGGAAGCATTTCAAGCAAATATTGGAGGAAAATTCGCACCTCTACTTGTCCTGGCAAACGAAGACATCAACATAGAATCCTTCACCGACTCCTTCAACAAAGCTGTCACAGAAACAGCAGCAGAAGTGCTGGTAAACATCGGCCGAAGAAGAATCCATGGGTCACCGACGAAATTCTGGAACTTTGTGACAAACGTCGGAATTGAAAAAACAAAAAGAACAACCCAGAAGGAAAAAGAGAGTACAATGATGTTAACAAGAAGGTTAAAACTGAGATGAAGGCAGCAATGGAAACTTGGATTGACAACCAATGCCAAGAGATTGATAATAATCTGAAAAACAACAACAGCAAAGCAGCCTACAAAATTGTCAAGGACCTAACGGGAAAGAAACAAGCCAAGACAACAACGATCCATGACAAAAACGGTAAATGTCTCAACGATGATGAAAAGATACTACAACGATGGACAGAATACTGTTCTGAGCTTTACTCGCACAACGCTGAGGAAATTCATCAATCCTTGTCGCGCCGGAACCAGCAAATAACAGCAAGGATAATATAACACGTGATGAAATCATTAGAGCCTTATCATCAATGAAAGCAGGAAAATCGCCCGGTGTTGACAACATACCGGCAGAATTGATCAAGGCAGGAGGTGATCCAATGGTGGACATGTTACTTGCAATATGCAACAGAATCTGGGAAACCGGGGAATGGCCTACTCCCTGGACGCAGTCACTTATCATCACGCTACCAAAGAAAGGCAACCTACAGCAATGCCAAAATTATCGCACGATTAGCCTCATCAGCCGCCCAAGCAAAGTTATGCTGAAAGTAATCCTGAATAGACTGAACCCACAAGCAGAAAAGATCATCGCTGAAGAACAAGCGGGGTTCAGGCCAGGACGAAGTACCATAGAGCAGATATTCAACCTAAGAATACTGTGTGAGAAGTACAACCAACACCAACAACATCTGTACCACGTATTCATAGACTTCAAGAAGGCCTTCGACCGAGTGTGGCACGAAGCATTATGGCAACAATGAAACTCTTCAACATCAATGCCAACCTCATCAGAACTATTGAAAGCCTCTACAATAAAAGCCACCAGTGCCGTTTTCTTCGGTAACAACATAGGCGAGTGGTTCCGAACTACCATTGGAGTGCGACAGGGCTGTCTACTCTCCCCCCACACTTTTCAATGTCTTCCTTGAGAGAATTATGACCGATGCGCTAGAAGACCATGAAGGAACTGTAAACATTGGAGGGAGAACCATCACCAACCTCCGTTTTGCCGACGACATAGATGGACTAGCTGGAAACGAACAAGAGATAGTGCACCTGATCAACAGACTCAACAACACCTCTGCTGATTATGGCATGGAAATAAGAGCGGAAAAGACAAAGGTCATGACTAACAACCCAATCGGCTTTACCCCAAGACATAACCATCACAACAAAAAGCTTGAGCCAGTCAACACATTTAAGTACTTGGGGGCAACAATCTCAGATGAAGGATCAAGACCTGAAATCATCTCAAGAGTCGCTCAGACCACAGCTACGCTATCTACGCTAACGCCTCTTTGGAGAAATAAAAACATCTCCATCAGCTCAAAGATTAGACTGATGCGATCCTTAGTCATGGCGATATTTTTATATGCTTGTGAGTCATGGACGTTGAAATCAGACCTTGAGAAAAAGATCCAAACAATGGAAATGAGGTGCTTTCAGACGACTCCTTGGCATCTCATACAGAGATCACAATCAGCAATGTGGAAGTTAAAAAGCGCATCGAGAAATGAAATTGGTCCATATGTCGATCTCCTAACCTCAGTAAAAAGATGCAAACTGAAATGGTATGGACACATCACACGATCAACAGGCCTTGCCAAGACAATCATGCAGGGCACAGTACCAGGACAAAGGCGAAGAGGTCGACAAAGGAAAAGATGGGAGGATAACATCACGGAATGGACAGGCCTGCGGCTGAGAAATACATTGCGGAGGGCAGAGAACAGAGAGGAATGGAGAAGGATGGTTGTCACTGCTTCAGGGGTGCCCCCACGGACCGACGTCTAAGGGACCAAGTCAAGTCAAGTCAAGTCCATGGAGTTGATGCAGAAAGGTTGCCACAAACAGTCTGTATGGAAACGTGTATGTTTACATAGATCAGATCATCTGTCAGAAAATTTGCATGCAAAACAAGTACAAAGAACAATATCTCATGCATCCAACGAAATAACGAAAACGGCACCTGAATTGACTGCACAGCAACTGTATTCTACCAATAGCAACTCTGTTCAATTAAGAAATCTATAGATTATCTGATACCTGTTTCACATAGAATACACAAAAGCCGGACTTCCGGCCGGCCTCTGATGTCAGCAGGCCACAGGTTTTCAGCGCTCTGAGTGTTTTGAGAGGGAGGTGTGTATAGGAGAGAGTGGATGCTCCAAATATAGTACAGAGTTTTGCTGTGTGCAGTGGTAGGTATTCTACTTGTCTATTTCCGTGACAACAACGTCTCGACCGAAGCCCGGAGGAAAAACAAGGTCAGTGAACCAGTGTAGGGCCCGGGGGCAAAATGGCGGTGGCCGGTGCGGCCCCGTCAGTGGACCCGTGTATGTGACCGGCGCGGGGCTTTGCCGCAGTACGAGCCCCTTCCAAAAACCCTACAACATTTGTAGCACAGAAGCGGTGTCAGAAAGGAACGATTCGGGGAGCACAGCGAATTTACCCTAAACAAAAGAAAGACAGAGACACTCTACTGTTAGAAGGTTTTCTTTTCAGGGGGGCACGAGTGGCTCTATTAGACACAACACCTTCATGTTAGAGGACGGGGGCAGGAAACCTTTCCACGAAACTGGATAGTGTTCCCTGCACATGCAAAACAAAGACATGGGGAATTGCGCTTAAAAAAAAATTGGTGTGGAGCTACGCTCCTGGGTGCGAAATGAACTTGCACGAACCCCAGGGGACGGGCTGACACATTTCCCAAACTGGCCGCAGATTTGTGTATATTACACTACCACGCACACCTCTGCTGCCAGTTTTGAAAGTTGGTGTTTTTCACGGCAGGCAATCTTCTATAGGGAGATGAAACAAAAACTCAGATGTAGCAAGTGCCTGCAAGTGGACCACGTGGCAGCGAACTGTGCAAATCAGATTGTTTGTAAAAACTCCCTACAGCCAGGGCACAAGAGAATTGACTGTCCGAAAGATATGCCAGAAACAAGTGAACCGAGCGACCAGGCCACCCGCCGAAATACCCGCCGGACAACACACCCCACGGAGGTGGTGGGGAATACAAACGTAACGGTACCGCCGGGCAGCCGCGCAAGGCGGGGCCGACGTGTCCGGAACACGGAACACGGCACACGAAAAGAGGGGGAGAAAACGGACAACACCACGCAACGCGGCACTGCGGAGAGGGCGCACCAGGAAGAAAAGAAAGAGAGAGAGAACAATCGCCAACGGACGACTCGAAGCGAAACGCCTAACAAAGATGCCTGAGCGTCAACGGGAAAGTGAAGAGTCCTGGGCTAGCAGACGAAAGTGGAACCTGATGTTTGCACACGGCGACGGACTGACCTCACCCTTTCGACCTACAGCTCTGAGTTACGGACAAAACGTTTAAAGGTACTCTGATCTATTAATACCTTTTTCCTATGAAGAATAACAACATATGTTTTGGGTACACTTAATGTACGTGGCTTCAGAAATAAGTTAAAAAAGAAGAACAACATTTAATTTCATGAGGAAACAAAACATAGACATCTTATGCCTACAAGAAACATACGTAACAAACGAAAAATACAAGAAACAATCCACAATGGACAGAAACGCCTGTTACAGTCCAGGCACAAACAGAAGTAATGACTTCATTATTCTCATAAATGATAAACAAATGAAAACAGAACTCATCCAAGCAACAGATCGAATACGTTAATAAAGGTTTTTATTAGAAAATAAAAACTACTGCATAGCTAACTGCTATGCCCCTAACCAACAAGTGATAAACTAACATTTCTAAATCAGCTCAATAGAATATTTAAAAGGGACAAGATTACGAACATTTTTGGGGTCATGGGAGATTTTAATACAGCGGGTACACCCCTTTGACAACATTTCGGGAAAATTTCACCCACAACAAAAGAGAAGCCTCTTTCGAATTTATTAACATCCTATGACTTAAAAGATGCATGGGGGAACATTCCACCCCCATGCCAGAGATTACACTTGGTCCAAATCTGCCCCCTTTTTTGCAAGAAAAATTTGGGATTACATATTTGTGATGCTTTTTCATACACACCCATATGAGGAGCAAATATTGAAATATTCCACACTCAGCCCACAAACTTGTGAAAGTTAAATGTAATACAAATAAATTCCTAAGAGGTCCTGGATACTGGAAATTTAACAGCTAAATTGCTGTCAAAGGAAGAGTTTCTCAATGAAACGACTAACTTCATTGACGCCCACTTTTTTCAGTATGACAAGGAAGACCCACAAAAGGCAAGGGAAATTTTTAAAGTAAGATATAATCCTTCTGTACAAACTTTTCAAGGGGCACAAAAATTTGGCCTCAACAAAACAAACCACAGTCAAACAGCTGGAAGAAATGAACAAAAACTGTCATACAACCCCTTGGATAAAGGCTTAGCGACAAAAGCACATCAACTTAAAAAAAGAAATAGAACTGCAAGAATTGAAAGACACACGCTGCGCTCAAAATTCGATCAAGAGTCAAATGGATCGAAGAGGGTGAAAAAACACTAAATATTTCTGCGCTTAAAAAGACACAAGGAGCAGCAAACAAAATTTTGCATCACTGTGTGAAAATCAGTCATTAACAAGGACAATCCCCCAAACAATACTAGATGAAATTAAGGAATACTACACTCAGTTATACAAAAAAGACACCCCAAATTAAACAGGGAGAAACGATGAAAGATGATTTCCAAACCGATGATGACTTCCCACACTCACACATGAGGAAAAAGAATTCTGCGCCCAAGGAAATGACACCAGACGAAACCACGCAAGCCCTTAATCATTTAAAAAAGGGATCTGCACCAGGAGCGATGGCCTCACACCACTCTTCTACAAGAAATTCAGGATAAATTAAGACAACCCTTACCGAAATGTATTACAGCTTCACTTGAGCGAGGTGAATTATCCTTTTCTATGAAAAAAGGAATCATAACATTAATACACAAAGGCAACGATCTAGACAAACACAACCTCGCTAATTACAGGCCAATTACACTCACAAATACAGACTACAAAATATTCACAAAGGCACAGCCTTGAGACTACAGAACAAAATAAAAACATCTTAGCGAAGACCAAGTAGGATTTAAAAAAGCAGAAACATAGCCCTCCATTTAAGATTCTTTGATGATCTCACTGAAATACCTCAACAAAACGAACCAGCCGGTCCCCAAACTTGCACTAGACTTCTCTAAAGCGTTCGACACCCTGTCAAAGACTGTATCCTAGAAACGCTTGATTTGTTCAATTTCGGCCCACGATTTAAAAGAGCTGTTTTAACCGTTTATGGAAAACACACAAAGCTGTATTCACAATGGCGGATGGTTATCTGACTGGTTCCCAACAGAAAGAGGCATTAGGCAAGGTTGCCCCTCAGTCCTCTCCTTTTTGTGATAACGGTTGAGACACTAGCTATCCGAATAAGGAACACAAAGATATTCAAGGAATTAAGTTAACACAAAATCCTGACGTAAGCAACGCATTTAACTGTACTAAAATAAAACAATTTGCGGAAAGATACAAAACTGACCCTTAAAGATGAGCAAGATATTCAGGAAGCCACAAACATAGTTGTGAAATTCGAGGATTTTTCCGGGCCCAAAAGTAAATAAAGCAAGTCAGAAGGCATATGGTTAGGAACACGAAAGTGTGAAACGGCACTGTTTAGTAATAACTTATGAAATCTGGTAAACTCAAAGTTTTAGGCATTTAATTCTCGGCAGACAAAGAAATGTCTGAGATCGAAGAAAACTGGAAAGCCAGAGAACAGATGACCAAATCATCAAGCAATGGGAAAACAGAAACCCATCCCTCTATGGTAAAGTTATTCTAACTAAAACATTTCTGCTGTCACAATTCTCTCCATATTGCAAGCAGCATCAATACTAAAACAAACCTCCACTCTATTAATTCAACTGATGTAAGGTTTCCTATGGAAAAAAAGTCCAATAATAAAAAAAGCATTCGAAAATATAAAAAGAAAGGGGTCCTTTGCCTAGAAAAGTAAAAAGGGGGGCCTAAGTAAAGATTAACATCGAACATCACCAACAAATGTTCCTAGTCAAATGGGCGGCCCAAACTCCTCAAACAAACCCAAAACGCACTGGAGCATCCTCACGCGAAATAACATGTCACCTTCCAGAACAGCCACTGCGTTTTTAACTGTAATGTTGATCCTAAAGAAATTCAAGGATTAGAAAAATTTACCTCAGTCTTTTGGAAAGACGTAATGATTGCAGTCACCACCTTTAACAAAGACCGACCAGTTAGAAATGTTAAAACAGAACCTAAGTGGAACAACAAAAATATAAAATACAAAGGAAATACACACATTTTACAAAATGGGAAAAAGCTGGTATCCTTCTCGTTCAAGATCTTTGGCAAAATGGACATATAAGAAATAGAAGAAAAATTAGCACTTCCCCAATCCTTCCATTCGATACAATGCGCTGACAAACGCAAAACCCACCACAGGAAGCAACAACTTGCAAAAATTGAACACAAAACGAACCCCCTACGATGTTGTAACAGACGAAGGAAACCTCACAGCCCTAACAAATAAACCCAAAACAAAGGTTTTTGCCCAAAAGCAAAACCATGAAATATGCGCGACATATTTTTGGAAGCGTAAATTAAAAAATCAACATTGGAAGACTACTTTAAGCTAGCGTATGAATGTACAAAGGAATCTAGACTGAGGCTCCTTCATTTTAAATTCCTTCACAACATTTACCCCAACAACATAATGTTACAAAAAAAGGGTGTAGTCGAAACAAATAAATGCCACTGGTGCAAAGAAATAGATTTCATTGAACATGCCTTCTACTCCCGCCCTAAGTTATCCACATTTTGGAACCAAGTAAAACAGTATATTCTCACACGCTACAACATACAGATCCCTTGAATGTAACAACAGCTCTGTTTGGCATTACCAAAACAATGATTCACAGATAAACCGAGAAACAAGCGAACATGGTTCTATTAATTGCAAAACTTCTATTTCAAAGTTTAAATATGGCAAGTGTAAAAATCTGGAACTGATATTTGAGACGGGAAAGAATGTTACAAATATATGAAAACCCCCAAAGTTGAATAAGAATAAGAAACAAAATAAAACAAAACAAAAACACAGAGAGAGAGAGAGAGGATAGAGAGAGAGAGAGAGAGAGAGAAGAGAGAGAAGAGAGAAGACAGTAATGCATGAACCTAATGACGTAATTTGTGTTGTGTGTGTGTGTGTGTGTGGTGTTGTGTGTGTGTGTGTGTGTGGGGTGTGTGTGTTGAGCGCGTTCGTGTGCGTGCGTGCGTGTGTGTGTGTGTGTGTGTGTTTTGTGTGTGTGTGTGTGGGGTGTGTTTTCGTATGCAAGCGTGCATACAGCTCTCTTTGTCAATCATTGGGGACATGTGCAAGCTGGGAAAAAAAGAAAAGAAAAGAAAAAAAGAAAAAAAGGAGAGATGATGAAAAAGGGAATCAAAAATTTTAATAGGTACATAGAATACAGACCAACAAGGTGACAATGAATGATTTAAGAAAATAAAACTTGCCCGGGGAAAACACAGCGACCCGGCTACATTTGGAACAGCAGGCGAACGAAACGTGAAAGGGAGCGAAACGGCAGCCACGAAGAGGAAGAAAACCAACGCTCATGGTAGTGACGCGAGCGCAGCCACAACACCGAACATCCCTTGCCTTTGATGGAAACAAGAGAGAACTCGACCTTCCAAGACATGAACCCACCCACTACGGGCTCAACTTGTTACTGAAGAGAAAAGCCGTACTGAAGAGCGAAGACCTCCACCGACAGAAGTTTAGAATGAACAGAAAAGAAGAAAGTCAGACACACCGACGATTGATGAACACTCTTGGGGAGAGAGAGAGAGAAAAGAGGAGAGAGAGAGAGAGAGAGAAAAGATAGAGAGAGAGGAGGAGAGAGAGAGCTTACATTAATGCATGCTTAACTTGTGTCCATTTATAGTAGAAATAGCAACACAAAGTAAAGAAAAAAGATTCCCGTCAACTGCTCTTCCTCTTGGTAGGAAACAGTTTTAAAAACTGATCTCCGAAAAAAAAAAAAACACAAAAGCCATTAAAAAAAATACACAGTAAACGGACCCAAGTTTTCCATATGGCAACCTCCGTGGACTAAATGTGGAAATGTCCAAAAGGGTGTTATAAAAATATCGCTCTAACAAACCTCGTATCTCGATAAATGTGCTGGCAGTTTTAATTCACAGGTCTCTCTCTCTCTCTCTCTCTCTTTTCCCCTCTCTCTCTCTCTCTCCCTCTCTCTCCTCTCTCTCCTCTCTCTCTCCACACACACACACACACACACACCCAACACACACACACATGCACCAACACACACAAACACACGCAGGACACGCAGGCATGCATGCAGGCACGCACGCACGCACGCACGCACAAAACACAAACGCGCACGCACCACAGACCAGACATACACCACACACACACACACACAAACACAAAAACACACACACACACACACACACCCCACACAACACACCCCGCACGCACGCACGCACGCACGCACGCACGCACGCACACACACACACACACACACATTTCACAAAAGACAATAGAGCTAAAACTTTCCTGGTCGTCGGCAGCCGTGTCCAGTGGGCACACTGTGTGACCCCGTCAACAGCGACTGTTTTTTCTGTCTTAATCCTGCAGTGGCCGAGGGGGTGGCTCGGGGGCATGGTCATGGTCGTAAGAAACACGGGGGCCCCTGGAGAGGACAGACATCTTTCTTTTTTTTATGGGGGCCGCGGCGCG
>CM031603.1:10743063-10747948 GCA_018398815.1 Conus ventricosus | reverse complement strand
TTCTTCTCTGCTTCTCGTCTGCGTTCCCCCCTCTCTCTCTCTCTCTCCTCTCTCCTCTCTCTCTCTCTCTCTCTCTGTGCATGCGAGCGTGCGTGTATGTGTGTGTTCAAAATTATGTACGTACTTTGTCATATTCATTTTACTGTCTGTTTTTATAATGCTAATTCTGTACGTTGTAGTACATTTACATATGTTCCCCAGCCCTCCTCACCCCCTACCCCCACTCTCTCCTTTCTCTTCATTATTGTTATTCTCGTTTTTTTATTTCTATTTTTTGTTTGTTTATTATTCGTTTTTGTTTTTTTGTGTTTTCATTTCTCTTCTATTTTCATTTGATGTTCCAGTATGATTGCATGACCGCTTTGCTGGCTTGTTTGTTTTTCTTACATTATTTCATTTCACTACATGTTGTAGTCCCTACTCAGGGCGAGGACTGGGTGTAAAAAAAGCGCGTCAGTGCTTATCTATTATCCTCGTAAACAGTTTTGTCTTGTCCTTTGTGCAAGTTCCGGCAACAGAGTTGGATGCGTGCGGGCTGTTCCAGTTTAGATTAGTGGGGGAAAGTGGGCGGAGTCGGCTTTACGCGGCAGCACGCGCCATCGTCTTTATCCCTCGGAAGAGGCGGCACTGCCGCCCAAGCCTCTCTCTCTCCTCCCCCCCCCCTCCCTCCTCGGCGTAGCGATTGACTCCCACAGAAATGGGAGGGAACTCAAGTTCCTTCCATCCTGCTTGTGAAGGACGGGCGGGGGGGGGGGGGGGGGGGGGGGGGCACCCTTGGGCACCCTTGTTGACGACCTAGAAACTGTGAGGATAGCTATGAACATCGTTGGCCAGGGAAAAGGGAGAACGAATGAGATTTGGGTGGTCATGGGACACAATCTCACCAGGCGTTCAAAGGAAATAATGGGGGGCGAGAGAGAGGAGGGAGCGGGGCGTATATGAATAGGTTGACCGGGTTACGGCGTATCTTTCTTTAAAAAAAAAAAAGATTATGAAAATAAACGAAAAGCCCGAACGAACTGCTCCCCACCCACCTCATTCTCTCTCTCCACCCACCCAAGTCAAATCCAATCCCTACTACTACTACTCATCCCCACCCATTGACTGCAGTTTTAAAAGTTCCTGTTCAGATTGATTGCTTACACATTCCTCGCGCTGATCACTTCAGGCATTTTTAAATAAGCAGATAAAGTATATTTATAAAGGAAATAAATTAACTCTCTTTATCCCACCAGCCGCCGTGGTGAAGTGGTTAGCGTCGCAGACTCCCGGCTGGGAGGTCGTGGGTTCGAATCCCATCAGTCGTGTGGGAATCTCTCTACCCTGTGAGACTCTTCTTCGTCTGTGTTCGTGAGCGATTCTGCTTGCCGTGTGGTTGGTACTATGTACTGTAAGTTGGGATCGGTACTTTCAAGTATATTGACTGTCTGTTGGGACACTATTGACGGTGCCGACAAGGTCTGTGCCAATAAGATTGAGTTGTTACATGCCTTAGTTGATGAAATATTGATCTGTACGCTATGTATGTTATGTATTGATTTTGAGATGAATTATAATCATAAGACATGTGATATGACAATTTTGTGAGAGCTTTGTTTAATGCTCCATGTGCTATTACATACCTTAGCTGATGTGAAATATTAGTCTAAGCTATGCAGTGGCTAGTATAGATTTTGTGGTTAATCATAATGATATGATATGTGGTATGACATATTAATAAGTGTTTATGTTTGATGGTTTAGGTAGCATATAAAAGAAATAAACTTAACCTGTGTATTCCTTGGCTATCCACGTCGTGTGGTGTGGGTGTGTGCAGGGAGTAATCACTACCCGCTTCTAAACTCTTGAAAGTGAGAGTCAGTCATACTCACAGCATCACACCATCCGTAACAGTGTGTGTGTTGTGTGTGTGTGTGTGTGTGTGTGTGTGTGTGTGTGTGGTGCGTTCATCATCATGTTGGCATACCTATCATTGACCAGAGACTGCTCTGTCTCTGAAGAAATGCGAATTATGAATAAATAGAACCAGATGCTCTTGACAATTAGAGCTGTTTCAATTTCAATCTGTGTCATTAGCATTGCTAACCAAACCTGTCAGTGCGGGCTGAAAATGAATGACTGGTGAAGTTCGCCTGTGACAACTGACTGCTAGCTGTTATAAAACGACAACAGTGAGATGATCACGGGGCGACAGAGATTTGCTGTGTACTGTCATTAAATCGTGGACACTCTGACAACACACAATCGCATCGACACCTTTACACCAATCAGATCTAAATGGATAATATTATTATGAGAAAAGAAAACACACTTCAAACAGATAGAATAAAGCGGAAAAGACAGATCTACATTAAACGGCACAAAGAGAAAATGGTGGATACACATGTATGGCATCTTGGCCAATTGAGCAATGGGGAAATGCATTTTAAAAGCTGTTGTTGTTGTTTGTTGTCCGTCGAAACGGCGAAGACCATCTAGTCATCCTGGGATCGGGGGAAGTGCGTAGATGGCTGGTCAGACCGATCTGCGCCCGGAAAGATCTATCATAGTACCGACAGGAGATGGCGGAAGCAGCTGGAGATCTGTTGACACTGGTCTTTCTGATCATTTTGCGCTGCTCAACTGCAGCAATTCTGTTGCTTTCACAGGTCTCTGCACCTTTGCTGGTCGCCACCCATCTCTGTCCTGGGCAGTCTGCTCCCATGTTGTGTGGCTGATGTTGAAGGCCTTCAGGAAACAATAGTTTCTTGGGCAGCCGATGGTCTGGCATGCGAACTACGTGTTCTGCCCAGCAAAGCTGTGACTGCATCAGGATGGTGTAGATGCTAGGCAGACCAGCACAAGTGAGGACTTCAGTGTCTGGAATCTTGTCTTGCCACTTAATGCCCATGAGACTCTGAGGCAAGTGGTGTGGAAATGGTTCAGTTTCCTGGTGTGACGCTGGTAAACTGTTCATGTTTCAGTCATAGAGCAGTGTGGTGACAACTATGGCCTGAAACACCTTGATATGGTCTGTAGGGTGATGCCTCTCCTGTTCCATACGTTCTTGTGGAGTCTGCCAAAAGCCGCACTAGCTTTGGCGAGCCGGGCATTCACCTCATCGTCGATGACAACGTTTCTGGACAGAGTGCTGCCTAGGTAGGTGAACTTATACGCCACGTTCAATCGCTGTCCAGTGATGGTGATGACTGGTTCAATGTATCCCGGGACTGGCTGGTGCATCACTTCAATCTTTTTCGTATTGATTGTCAAGCAGAAGTTGTTGCAAGTAGCAGAGAACTTGTCAACACTGTGTTGCATTTTTGGCTTCTGAGACAGCGTTGAAGTCACAGTCGTCCGCGAAGAGGAAGTTATTGACAGTGTCCGTCGAGACCTTGGTTTTCGCTTGAAGTCTCCCGAGATTGAAGACTGATCCATCTGTGCGGTACTTGATGACGATGCCTATCACCGCGTCACTGAATGCGTCAGTCAACATAGCCGAAAATGTGAGACTGAACAGGGTGGGAGCAAACACACAACCTGCTTCACTCCGTTTGAGACTGGGAATGGTTCAGATGTCTCGCCGTTGTGTGTGGACTCTGGCCAGCATGCCGTCGTGAAGTTGGCGTACGATGGCAATGAACTTTCTGGGGCATCCGTACTTCGCCATAATTCTCCAAAGCCCTCCTTACTGACAGTGTCAAAGGTTTTGGTCAGATCAACATAGGTGGAGTACAGGTCGACTTTCTGTTCATGACACTTTTCTTGAAGCTGTCTGGCAGCAAACACTATGTCGTTGGTCCCACGTTCTTTCCGGAAGCCACACTGACTCTCTGGTATGAGACCTTACTCAAGACGTGTGTTGAGCCATTTGAGAAGAACTCTAGCCAGGGTCTTGCTTGCGATGGATAGGGCGGGATATTCCACGATATTTATCGCAGACCATACAGTTTCCTTTGCACTTGTAGAGATGAACGATGGAGGCATCTTTAAGGTCTTGAAGAACTGTCTTGTGCTGCCATATGATCTGAAGGTGCTGATGAAGTTTCTTCACCAGAGCCGCACCACCCTCTTTCTAGACCTCAGCTGGTGTTGCGTCTAAGCCAGGTGCTTTGCCATTGGATATTAGACGAATTGCTTTCTGTGTCTACTTCAAATTTGGTATGGCGTCCAGCGTCTGATCGATCGGAATTTGGAGTACTCAATCGATGGCTTCATTGTCGATGGTGGATGGGCGGTTCAATACGCTATCAGAGTGTTCAGCCAATCTTTCTAGTATTTTCACTTTATCTGTGATCAGCGTTGATCCATCTGCACTAAGAAGTGGAGATGAGCCCGAGGTGGTTGGGCCGTAGACTTCTCTCAAGCCATTATAGAAGTTTTTCATGTCGTTCCTCTCTGCAAATCCCTGAATCTCATCAGCTTCGTTGCTCAGCCAGGAGTCTTGCATCTGGTGCAGCTTTTGCTGGATGTTTCTGCGCATGTTTCTCAGCACGTCGTTCTTTGCTGTTGACTGTGGGTCGTCGATGTGCGCTTTGAAAGCATGATGTTTTCCATCTAGAAGCTGCTGGATTTCAGTGCAGTTCTCATCGAACCAGTCCCTGTGTATCATACTTGTGGGTCCCAGACACTTCATAACTGTGCTGTACACCGTCTCACGAAGTGTGACCCATGTTGCTTCCACCTCGTGGTCATTCATTGTGGTGGACTCCGAGCGGGTTTCCAGGATGTCAGCAAAGGACTGTTTGGTAACGACGACCTTGAGCGTACTGACGTTCAGACGTTTTGGTGGTTTTACGCCTTGAGGACGTCTCTTGGGCTGGACATGAAGCCTGAGCTTTGAGACGATGAGGTGGTGATCTGTCCAGCACTCCGCCCCTCACATGATATGGCCTTCATGACCCAC
>CM031603.1:10733063-10740563 GCA_018398815.1 Conus ventricosus | reverse complement strand
TCATAGGGATCTGTATGTTGTAGCGTGTGAGAATATACTGTTTTACTTGGTTCCAAAATGTGGATAACTTAGGGCAGAGTAGAAGGCATGTTCAATGTAATCTATTTCTTTGCACCAGTGGCATTTATTTGTTTCGACTACACCCATTTTTTGTAACAATATGTTGTTGGGGTAAATGTTGTGAAGGAATTTAAAATGAAGGAGCCTCAGTCTAGATTCCTTTGTACATTCATACGCTAGCTTAAAGTAGTCTTCAATGTTGATGTTTAATTTACGCTTCCAAAAATATGTCGCGCATATTTCATGGTTTTGCTTTTGGGCAAAAACCTTTCTGATTTGTTTATTTGATAGGCTGTGAGGTTTCCTTCGTCTGTTACAACATCAGTAGGGGGTTCGTCTTTGGGGTTCAATGTTAGCAAGTTGTTGCTTCCATGTGGATGGGATTGCGTTTGTCAGCGCATTGTATTCGAATGGAAGGATTGGGGAAGTGCCTAATTTTTCTTCTATTTCTCTATATGTCCATTTTGCCAAAGATCTTGAACGAGAAGGATACCAGCTTTATACCATTTTGTAAAATGTAGTGTATTTCCTTTGTATTTTATATTTCTGTTGTTCCACATAGGTTCTGTTTTAACATTCTCTACTGGTCGGTCTTTGTTAAAGGTGGTGACTGCAATCATTAGTCTTTCCAAAAGACTGAGGTAAATTTTTCTAATCCTTGAATTTCTTTAGGATCAACATTACAGTTAAAAACGCAGTGGCTGTTCTGGAAAGGTGACATGTTATTTCGCGTGAGGATGCTCCAGTGCGCTTTGGTTTGTTTGAGGGGTCTTGCCGCCCATTTGACTAGAACATTTGTTGGTGATGTTCGATGTTAATCATACTTAGGCCGCCTTTTTACTTTTCTAGGCTAAGGACACCTCTTTTTATCTTTTCGAATGCTTTTTTTTTTATTGGACTTTTTTTTCCATAGGAACCTATACATCATGAATTAATAGAGTGGAGGGTTTGTTTTAGTAATTGATGCTGCTTGCAATATGGAGAGAATTGTGACAGCAGAAATGTTTTAGTTAGAATAACTTTACCATAGAGGGATGGGTTTCTGTTTTCCCATTGCTTGATGATTTTGGTCATCTTGTCTACTCTGGCTTTCCAGTTTTCTTCGATCTCAGACATTTCTTTGTCTGCCGAGAAGTAAATGCCTAAAACTTTGAGTTTACCAGATTTCATAAGTATATTACTAACAGTGCCCGTTTCACACTTTCGTGATCCTAACCATATGCCTTCTGACTTGCTTTTATTTACTTTTAGGCCGGAAAAATCCTCGAATTTCACAACTATGTTTGTGGCTTCCTGAATATCTTGCTCATCTTTAAGGGTCAGTGTTGTATCATCCGCAAATTGTTTTATTTTAGTACAGTTGAATGCGTTGCTTACGTCAGGATTTTGTGTTAACTTAATTCCTTGAATATCTTTGCTGTTCCTTATTCGGATCGCTAGTGTCTCAACCGTTATCACAAAAAGGAGAGGACGGGAGTGGGGCAAACCGTGCTAATGCCCTCTTTCTGTTGGGAACCAGTCAGATAACCCATCCCCGCCCCCATTGTGACTTACCGCTTTGTGTGTTTTTCCATCCCGGTATTAAAACAGCTCTTTTAAAATCGTGGGGCCCGAAAATTGAACAAAACAAGCGTTTCTAGGATCCAGTCTTTAGACCGGGTGTCGAACGCTTTAGAGAAGTCTAGGTGCAAGTAGGGCACCGGCCTTGTTCGTTCTGTTGAGGTCTGCAGTGAGATCATCAAAGAATCTTAAATGGCGGGCTATGTTTCTGCTTTTATAAAATCCTACTGGTCTTCGCTAACGATGATGTTATTATGTTCGGTAGTTCAGGCTCAGTGCCTTTGTGAATATTTTGTAGTTCCCTGTCTTTGTGAGTGTAAATTGGGCCTGTCATTGCGAGGTTGTGTTTGTCTAGATCGTTGCTTTGGTTATTATTGTTATGATCCTTTTTCATAGAAAAGTATCATCCCCTCGCTCAAAGTGAAGCTGTAATACATTTCGGAACGGGTTGTCTTTAATTTATCCCAGACTTTTCTTGTAGAAGAGTGTTGCGTGTGAGGCCATCGCTCCCTGGTGAGACTCATTTTTTAATGATTAAGGGGTGCGTGAGTTGTCTTCTGGTGTCATTTCCTTGTCGCAGTATTCTTTTTCCGCATGTGTGAGTGTGGGGAAGTCATCATCGTTAGGAATCATCTTTCATCGTTTCTCCATTGTTTAATTTGGTGTGTCTTTTTTGTATAACTGGTGTAGTATTCCTTAATTTCATCTAGTATTGTTTGCGGAATTGTCTTGTTAATGACTGATTTAACACTGTGCCATGCAATTGTGTTTGCGCCTCCTTGTGTCTTTTTCTAAGCGCAGAAAGAAAATCTTTAGTGATCTTTTCACCTCTTCGATCCATTTGGACTCTTGATCGATTTGAGTCGCAGGTGTGTCTTTCACTTCTTTGCAGTTCTATTTCGTTTTTTCAGGTGATGTGCTTTTGTCGCTAAGCCTTTTTCCAAGGGGTTGTATGACAGTTTTGTTCATTTCTTCCCGCTGTTGACTGTGGTTTGTTCTGTGAGGGCCAAATTTTTGTGCCCCTGAAACGTTTGTACAGAAGGATTTCTATCTTACTTAAAACATTTTTTCCCATGCCTTTTGTGGGTCTTCCTAGTCATATGAATATAAAGTGGGCGTCAATGAAGTAGTCGTTTCATTGAGAAACTCTTCTTTGCCAGCAATGAGCTGTTTTAAAATTCAGTATCAGGGCCTTCTTAGGAAATTATTCGTATTACATTTAACTTTCACAAGTTTGTGGTCTGAGCGTGGGAATATTTTCAATATTTGCTCTCATATGGATGTGTATGAAAAGCATCACACAAATATGTAATCAAGTTTTCTTGCAATAAAGGGGGCCGTTTGGACCAAGGATTTAATCTTGGCATCGGGATGGAATGTTCGCCATGGAATCTTTAAGTCAGAGGATGTTAATAAACTTCGAAAGGGATTCTCTTTCTTGTTGTGGGTGAAATTTTCCTGAACATGTTGTCAATGGGGTGTATGCTGTATTAAAATCTCCATGACCCAAGATGGATCGTAACTAGTCCGTGATTTGTCTCTGTAGTATTTATGAGCTGATTTAGAAATGTTAGTTTATCACTTGTTGAGTTAGGGGCATAGCCGTTAGCTATGACCGTAGGTTTTAGTTTTATTTTTCTATAAACCTTATTAAACAGTTATTTCGATCTGTTGCTTGGATGAGTTCTGTTTTCATTTGTTTATCATTTTTGAGAATAATGAGTCCATTACTTCCTGTTTGTGCTGGACTGGTAACAGGCGTTTCTGTCCATTGTGGATTGATTTTTGTTAATTCTATCGTTTGTTACGTAGGTTTCTTGTAGGCTAAGATGTCTATTTTTTGTTTTCCTCTGAAATTAAATGATGTCTCTTTTAATTATTTCTGGAGCCACGTACATTAAGTGTACCAATACATATGTTGTTTATTTTCTTCATAGGAAAAGGTCTTATATAGATCAGAGTACCATAATCGTTAGTCCGTAACCAGAGCTGTTGTTAGGGCGAAAGGGTGAGGTCAGTCCGTTCTGCCGTGTGCACACATCCAGGTTCACTTTCGTCTGCTAGCCCAGACTTTCTTCACGTTCTGTTGTCGCTCAGGCATCTTTGTTAGGGTTTGCTTCGGAGCTAGTCGTGGCGATTCGCTTTCTTCTCTCTTTTCTGCTTTCTTCCTGGTGCGCCACTCTCCGCAGTGCCGCGTTAGGTGGTGTTGTCCGTTTCTCCCCTCTTTTCGCTTGTGCCGTGTTCGTGTTCCCCCGAGAACGTCGGCCCGCCTTGCGGGTGCCGGCGTTTATACGTTACGTTTGTACTTCCCTCCACCTCCGTGCGGGTGTGTTGTCCGGCGTGGTATTGCGGCCGCTGGCCTGGTTCGCTCGGTTCACTTGTTTCTGGCATATCTTTCGGAAAGTCAATTCTCTTGTGCCTGCTGTAGGCAGTTTTTACAAAACACTCTGATTCTGCACAGTTCGCTGCCACGTGGTCCACTTGCAGGCACTTGCTACATCTGAGTTTTTGTTGCATCTCCTATAGGAGATGCTGCCGTGAACACACCAAACTTTAACCTGGCAGCGAGGTATGTGCGGGGTAGTGTAATCTACAAAATCTGCGGCCAGTTTCGATACTCGTGTCAGCTGTCCCCCTGGGCGTTCGTGCAGTTCATTTCGCACCGAGGAAGGTAGCTCCACACCAATTTTTTTTAAGCGCATCCTCAATGTCTTTGTTTTGCTGTGCAGTGGAACACTATCCGGGTTTCGTGGAAGGTTTCTCCTGCCCCTGTCCCCTCTAACACTGAAGGTGTTCGTGTCTTAATAGAGCCAATCGTGGCCCCCTGAAAAGGAAAAAACCTTCTAACGTAGAGTGTCTCTGTACCTTTCTTTTGTTAGGATAAAATTCGCCTGTGCTCCCGAATCGTTCCCTTTCCTGACACCGCTTCTGCTGCTACACAGTGTGTGGTTGTTGGCAGGGACTCGTACTGCGGCAAAGCACGCGCGGTCACATCCACTGGGTCCCTGACGGGGCCGCCCGGCCACCGCCATTTTGCCCCGGGCCCTACAACGGTCACTGACCTTGGTTTTTTCCTCCGGGCTTCCGGTCGAGGCGTTGTTGTCACGGAAATGACAAGTCGAATCAATACTACCATGCAACAGCAAAAACTCTGTAATATATTTGGAGCATCACTCTCTCTATACTCCACCTCCCTTCAAAACACTCAGAGCGCTGCAAAAACCTGTGCCTGCTGACAGCAGAGGCCGGCGGAAGTCCGGCTTTTGTGTATTCTATGTGAAAACAGGTATTCGATAATCTATGATTTCTTAATTGAACAGAGTTGCTATTGGTACAATACCAGTTGCTGTGCAGTCAAGTCAGGTGCCGTTTTCGTTATTTCGTGGATGGCATGAGGTATTGTTTTTGTAATTTGTTTTGCATGCATATTTTTCTGACAGATGAAATGATTGATCTGATGTAAACATACACGTTTCCATACAGACTGTTTGTGGCAACCTTCTGCACAACTCCATGGACTTGACTAGACTTGACTTGGTCCCTTAGACTTCGGTCGTGGGTGCACCCCTGAAGCAGTGAAAAACCTCCTTCTCCATTCTCTCTGTTCTCTGCCCTCCGCAATAGTATTTTCTCCGCCGCAAGGCGGTCCATGTCCAGGGATGCATTATCACTCCCATCTTTTCTTCTTGTCGACCTCTTCGCCTTTGTCCTGGTACTGTGCCCTGCTTTGATAGTCTTGGCAAGGCCGGTGATCGTGTGATGTGTCCATACCATTTCAGTTTGCATCTTTTTACTGAGGTTAGGAGATCGAATATGGACCAATTTCATTCTCGATTGCCTTTTTAACTTCACATTGCTGATGTGATCTTGTATGAGTGCCAAGGAGTCGTTCGAATAGCACCAATTCCATTGTTTGGATCTTGTTCTCAAGGTTGATTTCAACGTCCAATGACTACAAGCATATTAAAAAATATCGCCATGGATCTAAGGATCGCATACAAGTCTAATCTTTGAGCTGATGGATATGTTTTTATTTCACTCAAAGAGGCGGTAGCGTAGATAGCGATGCTGTGGCTGTGCGACTCTTGAGATGCTTTAGGTCTTGATCCTTCATCTGAGATTGTTGCCCCAAGGATTAAATGTGTTGCCTGGCTCAAGCTTTTTGTTGTTGATGGTTATGACTTGGGTAACGCCGATGGTGTTAGTCCTGACCTTTGTCTTTTCCGCTCTTTTTTCCATGCCATACTCCGCAGAGGTGTTGTTGAGTCTGTTGATCAGGTGCACTATCTCTTGTTCGTTTCCAGCTAGTCCATCTATGTCGTCGGCAAAACGGCATAAAAGACTGATCCTCTATCAACCCTGTGGTGATGGTCTCCCTCCAATGTTTAACAGTTCCTTCATGGTCTTCTAGCGCATCGGGTTCATAATGTCTCAAGGAAGACCTTGAAAAGTGTGGGGTGGGGGAGCGTAGACAAGCCCTGTCGCACTCCAATTGTAGTTCGGAACACTCGCCTATGTTGTTACCGAGAGAACGGCACTGGGTGCTTTATTGTAGCGGCTTTCAATAGTTCTGATTGAGGTTGGCTTGAGGTTGAAGAGTTTCATTGTTGCCCATACTGCTTCGGGCCACACTCGGTCGCAGGCCTTCTTGAAGTCTATGAATACGTGGACCAGATGTGGTTGGTGTTGGTTGTATTCTCACACAGTATTCTTAGGTTGATATCTGCTCTATGGTACTTCGTCCTGGCCTGAACCCCGCTTGTTCCTTTCACGATGATCTTTTCTGTTGTGAGGTTCAGTTCTATTCAGGATTACTTTCAGCATAACTTTGCTTGCGGCGTGATGAGGCTAAATTCGTGCGTTAATTTTGGCATTGCTGTGAGGGTTGGCCTTTCTTTGGTAGCGTGATGCCTAAGTGGACTGCGTTCGTCCAGTGAGTAGGCCATTCCCGGTTTCCCGATTCTGTTGCACTATTGCAAGTATCAGGTCCACCATTGGATCACCTCCTGCCTTGTCAATTTTGCCGGTATGTTGTCAACACCGGGCGATTTTCGGCTTTCATTGGCTGATAAGGCTTAATGATTTATTCACGTGTTATATTATCCTTGCTGTTATTTTGCTGGGTTCCGGCGCGAAAGGATTGATGGAATTGAATTTCCTCAGCGTGTGTGCGGAGTAAGTCAGAAAACAGTATTATGTCCTCGGTTGTTGTTTCTTTTCTCACGTGAGTCATTTACCGTTTTTTGTCATGGATCGTTGGTTGTATTGGCTTTTGTTTCTTTCCCGTTATGGTACCTTGACAATTTTGTAGGCTGCTTTGTTGCCCACTTTATATTTTTTTTACTGTTGTTGTTTTCAGATTTTTATCAATCTCTTGGCATTGTTTGTCAATCCCAGTTCCAATTGCTGCCTTCTCTCAGTTTTACCTTCTTGTTACATCATGTACTCTCCTTTTCCTTCTGGGTTTTCTTTTTGTTTTTCAATTCCCGACGTTTGTCCCCAAACGTTCCCAGCATTTCGTCGGTGACCCATGGCTTCTCTTCGGCCGATGTTTACCCGCACTTTTGCTGCTGTTTCTGTGACAGCCTTTTGTTGAAGAGTCGGTGATGAAGGATTTATGTTGTTTTCTTCGTTTGCAGGACAAAGTAGAGGTGCGAATTTTCTCCAATATTTTGCTTGAATGCTGCTTTATGTTAGGGTCCTTTTAGCTTTCGATTGAACTTTAACCTGATGTTTCCTTTCGTTTTGGTTTTGAGGCGGAGTGCGAATGTCATGAGGACATTTTCGTGGTCGCTCTTCTCAATGTCTGCTCCAGGAAGCTTCTGGTTCTGGCAAGGTTGCCACTCGTTGGAAGCGTTGTTTACCATGAGTAATCGATTT
>CM031603.1:10723063-10728063 GCA_018398815.1 Conus ventricosus | reverse complement strand
TCTTGCAACACGCTCTAAAAAGGAGACCTCTTTGCATACTTAGAGCTAAACATTTATTAAAAAAATTACTAAAAGAAAAACAAACAAACGGAAAAGACATAAAACAGTAGGAAGATAGCACGTAAAGGAGATCTATATTAAAATGTAAAAAGAGAAAATGTGTATGCACACTGGTATAGTATCTTGGCCATGGGATCAGTAGGGGAATTCATCTGCAAGAAATGCACTACTGGACAGATGTACTTTATTGTGAGGAAAACCAACACCAGTTGGTTCCGATGCGATATTATGGAAATTCTCGACAAAGTCAATCAGCATGAAACTACCGACTCTACGGATATGATATAAAGGTATCTATCTCAGTACACTACATGTAAACATTTCGCACTATTTCTTCATTTTTTTTAAACAGCAAACGGTCAGCATCCCAGCATTTGATCTGTGAGTTTAGTAGTTTATCAGACGGCACTGTGTGAGAGCTGATGATATGATCCTTTTCACTTGGGGACCAGGAGCATTTCTGAGGGAACTTCATGAAAGACATGTAACTAGAAAGAACTGACATTCATCTCAAAGACCTTTTTCAAGCTCCAGAAGCCTCCATTAATAACCAGTAGCTAAGGAAAAAAAAAGCAAAAACGTTTCTCCGCAGTCTGTCCTCCCCCAGCTGGTCCACTGGTGGGACCCGTTGTTCCTTACGACCATGAGCCACTGTCTCCCCCAGCCAGCCCCTCAGTCACTGAAGGATGAAGACAGTGGACATAGTGGCTGTTGACGTCTCACGTCAGACATCCCCTGGACGTAGGGTAAAAGACGAACAGGGAGCGAATCCTGGTCAAGATTTTGCCTTCCTAGGAACAGGACCAAACTCCGCAGAAGCTCTTGTCCAGCGCTCTTTGCTATGAGAAAGACTGAACCACTATGAAAAAGGCAGGAACGTGCCAAGCACAGTGAGTGTGGGGGACATTTTCGTGTACGTTTGTCTTCAGGTAGAAGAAAAAATCATTGATTAGTGGTCCCTTATCAAGAAAACGCTTTATAATTGATATTTTTCTGCTAATGCTACATGGTTAGTGTTATTTTCTCTGGTGTGAGTAGACTGTTTACTTGAAACATATACCCTGAAATGTTTCTTGTACATTTTTCGCCCATACTTTCTGGACTGAAATCCTTCATTGAAGAGACCGGCACAGATTGCTAGAGCACCTGGAATTTTTAAAAAAAATCAAATTTTATTTCAAAACAAAATCACGAGTTAGAAATACGAACTACAAACCCATAAGACAATAATAACAGGCACAAAAGATAATTTACATGATCATCATCCTAATTATTATAATCACCATAAACGTCATTATCCATTAATGAGCATTATACACGTGATTGTTAAATGAAAGCATAGTGATAACCACAAAAGAAATGGACATAGAAAAGGGTTAAACAAATAAAAACAAAAATAACTGAAACAAGCAAAATGAATTACTCAAACAAAGTAAAAAAAACAGCTAGCCATTGCCATATCATTTAGAAGCCCTCAAGAATTAATGTATTAATCCGACAAAGAAGAATATGAGAGTCACTGTGTAAGAAACTTTGTGAGTGACATGTGAAGACAAGCAGCATACTTTTCTATTTCATACTTAGCTTTCAAACATACAATGGAAACTTGAAATGACCGTTGAACCTTGCCATAATCACGTTGGTAAATATATTTGGCATGTGTCTCAATTGAATAAAACATTTTATCTCATCCAAAAATGAGTGCCAACGCCAAAGAGAACAATATTTTCATTCAGCAGTAGCTTGATATCTTTGGATTTTCTGTATTTTGTATCTTGGAATTCTTGCCAGAAATGGTGCTCAGTGCTAGAATAGATATTTTGGATTTTTCTCTCATAAAAGGACCAATGTTCTGAATCTTCAACGCCCAAGTTTTCCAAAACAATATTAGTACCAAGTGACGTATTAAAATTCTAACCTGAAACCATTTTAACATAATATCTTTTATGTTTCAAAAGGGAGTGACTGAGGGGGATATTGAAACATACTATTCTACAAAAGAAGCCACAAACCCCATTCTTTCACAACCCTCCTCCCCCCTTCCCCTCACTAATTCTTCTCCCATGATCCCCTCCTGGGTGGCCTCGTTTCCGTCCGCGGCCATTTTCATCGTTAGGCGAACATGAGAAGATAAGTGGTTTCTCGTTTTTTCGTTTTCAATGTCCTATATGTTTTCGCCTGAAGAAGACCCAAGAGGTCGAAATGCATTGTGTTTTGTCCTGTACTCTGTTTGTCTGTGACCTTGGCGGTAACTATCCCCTCTCCTTTTAAATTTTAATATCTTTTGTCTGTTGGATGTTCTGATGCCCACATAACATACTTTGGTACTCTTTAATTACATTTGTGGCAAAATAAAATCACTCTGGGGTGTCTTGATTCAGTAGCTTAATAAGGTGAGGAAAACCCCTTGAAACCCAACACATCACATTCTCTTGAATACTTCTCCACAACACTGATATAACTGTTATATGTCACAAAATCTGTATTGATGTTATATTCATTAACAAAGGGCTGCAAATTACAAAAGAGACAATTTTCATCTAAACGATTCCGTACACAGAATACACCATTTCCGATCCATTTTTTTCTAAAGAAAACTAGATCTGCCCCCCATTCCTCAATTCGTTTAGCAAAACAAAGGCTCTAAACAGAGTTCTTCTCCTGTTTTGACACAAATAACCTTACATATTTCTGCATAGCTTTGAATACATCTCCCCAGATGTTATCTACCTGATCATACGCAGACAAATCAGCACCTTCTTTAATTTCTGCTTTGTAATGTGATGTAAAAGGGACTTTCTTCCACCTATAATTACTTGATAAACGTTTATCAATCCCAGTTAACTTCGGTGCATTTATTTGTTTCCACTTGCTTGTTATTCCTATACCTCCCCCCCCCCCCACCCCCCCCCCCCCCCCCCCAATGCTGAATACTTTTTCACAGACGTTTTCCAGTGTTAATTTGGTCGCTTTTCGACTTCATACAAATTTAAACATGTTTGAGTTCCATAATTTATGGAGTCTGGTGGATTCGGTATAACATCCATAGATGGGTTAGTTTTCAGAAGATCATGGATTTAAGTACTGCTAGTCTACCAAGCGGTGTTATCTACTTCTTTAGCCAATTTGTATGCAATGTACTTATTTTTGCAAACATGTCTGCCAGATCCACTATTTCGCAATTCTTTAAGTCATCCGTAAACCAAATAATCAAAATCTTTAATTTAGGAAGATTCCATTCTATATCTTAATGTGGCCTATACCAAGCAGGCGAGTTTCGTTTACTTCCTAACCATATTGCATTTGTTTTTGTTTTTTCCCACATTTAGTAAAAGTCCAGACACTCAACCAAATTTTCAATTATCATGATCGATTCTTCGATTGATTTTCAGTTGCCTCCTTGTAGAAAGTTTAGTATTGTCTGCATACTGTGATATTTTGTTCTCAGTATCATATTTTTTAATTCCTTTTGTGTTTTCATTTTGTCTTATCATATTGCCTAACATTTCAGCACAAAGAACAAATAGATAGTGAGAAATTGGATCACCTTATCCGCATCCCCCTCAACTAGGAACCAACCAGCTAGTTTCCCATTCACTGGAACAGTTGATTTAATATTTTTGTAGAATACTTTTATATCCGTAGAAAGAAACCTGGACCAAAGCCAAAGGCATGTAAGAAGGTGACATGAAATCATAGCTTATACTGTCAACACTTTTAACATGAAATCATAGCTTATACTATCAACACTTTTAACATGAAATTATAGCTTATACTATCAACACTTTTAACATGAAATCATAGCTTATACTGTCAACACTTTTTTAAGTCTAAGCATAAAAGTGTCCCTGGTTGTGGTTTTTGAAGATTTTACATATGAAACTTGGATTAAAAAACGAGGAAAAACTCCACATTTGATGTGACCATGGGATCGTATGACAGCGCCGAAACATGTGAACTAGTCGGACTATTCATGCTATCCAACATCCAAAAACAAGTCGGAAAACTGGTCGGTTTGTACAGAGGTGACGGCCTTGCTGCATTAAACAATAATCCAAGGACTATTGAAAACAAGAAAAAAGAGTTATGTAAAATCTTCAAAAACCACAACTTAAAAATCACAATAGAAGCAAACAAAAAAATAGTGAATTACCTAGACATAACATTAGACCTCAATGACCATGTGTACAAACCATACAAAAAACCCAATGACATACCAATCTACGTAAATATCAAAAGCAACCACCCACCATCTATACTAAAAACAATACCCAATGGTATAAACAAGAGACTATCCAACCTGTCATGCAATGAAAAGGTATTCGATAATGCAGCAACAGAATACCAAGAGGCACTACAAAAAGTGGTTATAATAACAAACTGCAATACAGCCCAGACAATAACACAAACAGAAATAAGAAAAACAGAAAAGGAAGATCATATGGTACAACCCCCCATACGATGGACAAGTAAAACAAACGTAGGAAAAGAATTCTTCAAAATCTTGGCAACATCATTTCCAAAAGAACACAAACTGTTCAAAATATTCAACAAAAACACCATCAAACTCTCACACTCATGTATGCCCAACCTTAAAAACATAATTGACTCATCTAACAAAATGAAAAGCAACACAACAGAGAAAGGTGCCGAAAGGACATCTTGCAACTGCACTAAAAAAGAACAGTGCCCCCTAGGCAA
This sequence comes from Conus ventricosus, assembly GCA_018398815.1. NCBI lineage: Eukaryota > Metazoa > Mollusca > Gastropoda > Neogastropoda > Conidae > Conus > Conus ventricosus. Next base: position 10,723,302 of record CM031603.1, on the reverse strand, counting down.
CAAATGTCTTCACAGCAATATTGTATACCAAGCTACGGTAACATCAGAAAATGAAAAAGAAACATATATAGGGATCACTGAAAACCCTTTCAAAACCAGATACGCAAACCATAAACAGTCATTCAAAACAGAAAAATACAAAAACCAAACAGAGCTGAGTAAATACATTTGGAGACTCAAAGATAAAAAAATAGACTACAGCATATCATGGAAAATCATAAAAAGAGCAACACCATAAA
>CM031603.1:10683063-10718063 GCA_018398815.1 Conus ventricosus | reverse complement strand
TTTCCCTTAAAAAGACACTAGCAAAAATAAATGAAATACTATATAACCAACAACGATTCCCCCATCGGTGGTTTAACAGGGTGAAATTTTTTTAAAAAAATTCCGATCCAACAACATAATTTTTAAATTTTTGACCGCGAAAAAAACAAAAATTTCACACATCCCTACTCACCCTAGAATCAAAAAGTAAAATCCTTTTTTTTCTTTTGTTTCCCTTTGTTTTTTCTCCTCCACTGCCAAGACCCACATCACAGCCACAAAAAAAATGACCAAAAGAGCAAGCGCTGAGATAGTGCATTTCATGCGACTTCAAAGTTCAAAAAAAACATTTTTCTCCGTTTTTTTTTTTTTCTCTCTTTTTACACGGGCGGATAACAGTTCTGCCTGGGGAACTGCGAGCACAATTTGGCAGGTTGTACATTTCTGGGTTTTTTCTATTTTTAATAATGTACTGGCAGATCTTTACTCCAACGTTGGGGGAAGGCGGGAACACAAATGTACCATACAAAATGACTTGGGTTTAGAGAGAGAGAGAAGAGAAGAGAGAGAGAGAGAGAGAGAGAAGAGAGAGAGAGAAGAGAAAAAGAGAGAGAGAGAGAGGAGGAAAAAAGAGAGAAGAGCGCAATCCGAATATGGAAAAGCGACTTTAAAAAATTATGCAGGTATGTGAAAACCTTCACAGGGTCCCCCCCCCCCCCCCCCCCCACACACCACACAACCGCGCGCGACACACACACCACTTATGCACGCACGCGCGCATACAAAAACCTGTCTCTCCTCTCTTCCTTTCTATCTCTGCTCTCTGTCTCGGTCTCTCTGTCTCGGTCTTCCTCTCTCTCCCCTCTCTCTCCTTTTCTCTCTCCCTCTCTCTCTCTCTCTCTGCTCCCCCTCTCTCCCTTTTCTCTCTCTCTCTTCCCTGTCCCCCAAAGGCCACCATCAAATTTCTTTACGTTTTTTGGCACTTATCGCTTAATTTATCAAACATTCCTTAACTGGTTCGGTTAACAAGTCATTTTTACCTGGGCTTATTAGTTATTTTTCTATTCAAATGGGTGAACGAAGATTTTAGAGCTTCTTTCATAACAACAGCAACATATGCGATAAATTTTGATTGTGTTTCTGACACTTACAGTGCCAGGGAAATCGGGGGTTTAGCTGGACACTTTAAAATTGTGCCAAAACCAAAGACGAAAGAAGAGAAATGAGGGGCAGGAATGGTCAGAGGGTGAGCGGGGGCTACAGCATGGCAGAGAGAGTAGAAAAATGTCACACACACACACACACACACACACACACACACCACACACACACCAAAACACACACACACACACACACACACACCCACACCCAAAACACCCCAAGGGGAGGAATCCGGAATTTTTTTTGCATTGCAGTCACTGTTGAAATATACAAGTCATGTGCGAAATGAAATTTTACATTACAAAGAAATCGAAACGGAGGGGAATATCCCCAGTGACATCCCCACCCCATCGGTCCCGCTCCAGCTCCTGACAATGGGGTCAACACAACAAAGCCCGTCCTATGATCGCCCAAATCGTCCCAAGGTCCGACAAAAGGAAGTGCCAAGGAGGAGAACTATGGGCTATGTCGGGGCTCTGACAACCCGACAGCAACAATCATCAAGAGAATCGCAATCACGGCCTGTACCGCGCTTTTTAATGAAAAGGGGAAAAAATCCCATACCCCAAAAAAAGAAATTTTTATATTACAAAACAAAAGAAAATTGCTATCTGGATTGACCCAGTAATTTTAGTAACAACATAAGGGTCTTGCGAAAAGGAGAAAAGAAGAGTACCAGAGATAGTTAATTGATACTTTAAGCAAAGAATGGGGATAATGGGTTGATGATGAACTGATAGCAAAAATAATGTTTTACAGCTAGCTAATAACGGGGAAAAAGGAAAAAGAGAAAAGAAGAAGAAGAAAGAAAAAAGAAGAAGAAGAAAAGAAAAGAAAAGAAGAAAAAAAGAATAGCAGGACTACGCCTAGGAAAAAAAGAAGAAAAAAAAAAAGAAGAAAAAAAGAAGAAAAGGAAGAAAAAGAAGAAGAAGAAGAAGAAAAAAAAAAAAGAGACATCTAGGGGGAGAAGGAGGGGGAGGGGGGGGAAAAAGAAAAAAAAAAGAAGAAGAAGAAAAAAGAAAAAGAAAAGAAGAAGAAGAAAAGAAAAAAGAAGAAGAAAAGAAGAAGAAAAAAAGAAGAAGAAAAAAAAAAAGAAGAAAAGAAAAAAGAAGAAAAGAACAAAAGAAGAAGAAAAGAAGAAGAAAAGAAGAAAGAAAAAGAAAACAAGAACAAGAAGAAGAAGAACAAAAAAACAAGAAGAAAACAAAACAAAAAACAAAAGAAAACAAGAACAAAACAAAAAAACACCCAAAAACAACAACAACAACAACAAACAACAACAATACTGCAGGGGAAGGGGGGAGAGGAAAAGAAACGGATCATGGGTAGATAAAATATGCCTAAAAAGTAAAGTCATGGTTTCGGGATCAATCAGGCAAAACGAAAAGAAATAAAGATGGGAATGGTATGAAACTGGAAAAAACCGTTTTGATACGGATAGAAAGGTGTTTTTGCGGGGGTCTGACTCCCACACAGAAATTAAGGATCATGCAAGACTTTTTCCGTTTTACATACACACACCCCCTCACCCGAACATTTACAGGCAGGGAACAGAACAACATTTTTTGTTTATACGCCCGAGCCATCAAACAAACATATATAATAAAAAATAACTCATAATAGGGCGGCACCAGAACTTTATATAAATATATATAAATAATAATTAAATATATATATATATAAAAATATTATATATATAAATAAATAAATATATATAATAAATATATTATATGGAAATTTTAACAATCTAAGACATAAGAGCAAGCTTTGTTTATAATTCCATATTTCTTGCAGTCATTGCAACACTAAGCTGCTCTGTAAGTTGCTGGAACGGTGCTCGGTACTTATCCTTGGAATTTATTAGTTTGTTGTAGTATATAAATATATATATATATATATATATATATATATATATATATATATATATATATATATATATATTTGTTAAAATAGGTTTTTAAAAAAAAATCTACAAATTTGTTTCGAGCGCTTTGCGCTGTCATCAGGATGGTTTTTGGTTTGCCCACCGCCGATGTTATAAAGCAACCACCCACCATCTGTAATAAAAGCCATACCCAATGGCATAAATCAGAGACTATCAAACCTGTCATGCAATGAAAGAGTATTCAACAATGCAGCAGTAGAATATCAAGAAGCACTGCAAAAAAGTGGGTACAACTACAAACAACAATACAATCCAGACAATAACACAAATAGAAATAAGAAAAACAGGAAAAGAAACACCACATGGTACAACCCACCATACGACGGAAAACTCAAAACAAACATAGGAAAAGAATTCTTTAAAATTTTAACAACCTCGTTCCCAAAAGAACACAAACTATATAAAATATTCAACAAAAACACCGTCAAACTATCGTATTCATGCATGCGCAACCTCAAAAATGTAATTGACGCGTCTAATAAAATGAAAACCAACACAGCAAAGAAGGGTGAAGAAAGAAAATCTTGCAATTGCATCAAAAAAGAGCAGTGCCCCCTGAGCAATAAATGCCTTCACAACATTGTATACCAGGCTACTGTGACATCAGAAAATGAAAAAGAAGCATACATAGGGATCACTGAAAACCACTTCAAAACCAGATATGCAAACCACAAACAGTCATTTAATAAAGAAAAATATAAAAACCAAACAGAACTGAGCAAATATATCTGGAAACTTAAAGACGCAAAAACAAGCTACAATATATCCTGGAAAATCATAAAAAGAGCATCACCATACAGCAATGTTTCAAAAAGGTGCAACCTATGTTTAACTGAAAAATGGTTAATACTATGCAAACCACACTTAGCAACTTTAAACACCAAAACAGAAATAGTAAACAACTGCAGGCATAAATGGAAATCGTTGTTAGTGAATACACCCAAAACAAAAACCTGAAAGCCGCCCCCCCCCCCCCCCCAAAAAACACGTGCAGCCAACCCGCACGTGCAAACAACCGCAAACGGGAGCTCACACGCTATATAACATCGGCGGTGGGCGGGCAGAGAACATCCTGATGACAGCGCAACGTGCTCGAAACAAATTTGTAGATTTTTTTAAAAAATCTATTTTAACAAATGTTGCTCCCCAAGGGGTCGAGCACTATCAAAATCATTTTGGGTGTTTTAACCACACTAACCTATATATATATATATATATATATATATATATATATAATATATATATATATATATATATATATATATATATATATATATATATATATATATATATATATATATATATATATGTTACAGTAAATTTGTGAAATCAGTAAATTCGTGAATTTCCTGACATTTTCAGTAAATTCATGAAAGAGAACAGGAAAAGGCCGACTCTAAGCCACTTTCACCCTCCACCACGTTTTTGGGCGAAAGTGGCCTAAAAGCCGCCTATTCTTGTTCTCTGACAAGTAACCAAAAAATAACGACCCTACAAACAAATATACTGTGTAGGGTTATCCGTTTTCAATACTAATTTACTAAAGTTTTCAGAGAGTAGCGTAGATGAAAGTAGCCAGGACTGAACGCATCCCCATAGAGTAACGTAGGGAAAACTAGCAGTCTCTGAACGCGCCTCATACACAAACAGCAGAGCAGTTAAGCCTTTAATTGCTAATTGTCGACCTGCCCAGGAATCCGCACTATCAGAATACTGCCGAGGCCCGCCATTAGGTTGACACCTGATAACTTAATTTGTGCTGTTGGGCTTCATGACTTAGCAAGGGCAATACTGCGTGACAGGCGAGCCTGCTGCGTGCCAGATCTTGTGCAGCCTCTTATCAAATCAAGTGCTGAGCTTAAATCACGTGACGCTTTGTGTTGTGGCAACTTCTACCATTTTACATCTGACAGGCGTGCTGTAAAGCTGTGTGCGAGTGTGGCTAGCATTTTTCAGAGAGAACTTGTGGGTGTTAAAACATGGCGAGTCAGGAAGTGATGTTTCAATGCCTTCTGCTAGTGCTGGAAGTGACGATAATATTACTCAAGAAACGGCTGAAATGTTGTTATCTTCGCAAGGAAAACTTTCTGATCAACAGACCGATCTTGTGGAAAAATACATTGTTTATCATGAGGCCATGGCAAATTTTTTGTCAAAGAAATTGAGTGGCGAGCCTTGTTCTCCTCCCTCAAAGCCAAAAGGAAGCATTTCGTTTTGTTTCCGCAACAAAAAACGGAACTATCAGTTGAAGATCTTGACAAATATTTGAAACACAGCTTTGTGAGCTACCTTCCGAACCATTTGATGAAACCAAAACCTTTGAAACTGTTCAAGAAATGACTCCCATCTTACAGAGTGCTTGTTACTCTGTGAAAGATGACGAAAGGAAATCTCTTTCTCAGGCTCTCTTTTTAGGGCATTGGCTTCAGAAAGCAAAGACAATTTTGAAACAGTCAAAAACAAAAAACTGGGAGTCTTATCTGAAAGAAGATTTGCTGGTTGATCTAACTCGTGCAAGAAGACTAATTGAAGTGTCATTTTGTTTCTATTCTTATCCAAAATTTCACAAACTCGCGATTTCTTTCAATGAGTTATACAACAAACGAAAACTCATTCTGAAATACATACAATCCAACCCCAACTTTAAAGCATTCTGGCATGATACACATGACGTGTTAGAACCTGCATGGCAGGAGTAATTGAGCCACTTCCACAGCTAGTTTTACTACCGCTGGCCTGGCATTTTGCCAGCATTGATCCGGCTAGAAAGCACCCAAGCAATACTGGGTCAATCAGGCGAGCTCGCCTGATTGACCTAGAAAGCGCACGAGCCACTCTGTAGTATGACATGACTCTAAATATAGTAACGATCATGCATTCTCACTCCTGCCACATGACTTTGTATATAATGAAATGATGTTTTGTGTTATGCTTGCCTTCTTCAACGACCTGCTTTACCTTCACCGTTTTGCTTCAACACCCTGCTACCTGCTTCAACTTCTTCACCTGCTCCAGGCTGCCTTTTTAGGCGGCCACAGAGTGTACTTTATTCAACTGTCTTGTTTATTAAATCAAGCTTTTGATAAATGCAACTTGGTGGCTGCTTTGAATAATCTTCAACGTGGCTGTCTTGAATTTACGACGTTCAAGTGTGGACAACAAAAAGCCCCCTTCACTTTCCTACAAGCACTGTCCTGTCTATTGTGTGTTTGTTATTTGTTTTGTTTGTGTGTGCGTGTGTTTTGCCCCACCCCACGCACGCACGCCCCCCAACCCCACGCATGCACACCCCACCCCACCCCACCCCACCCCACACACATGCACACACTCAAGTCATCCACAAGTTCTTAACTCAAGTTACTCCAAGTTACTCCAAGTCAAGTTGTCCTCAAGTTATTCTTAAGTTATCTTAAGTCATCCTTAAGTCATCCTCAAGTTGCCCTAAAGTCATCCTCAAGTCATTCACAAGTTCTTAATAAGTTCTTGATCAAGTTCTTACCCAAGTTAACCTAAGATCATAACTAAGTCATCCTCTAAGTACAACCAAGGTCTTATTTAAGTTATCTTATAATTATCAAAAAAATACAATCTATGTTTTTATCTTAAATAGTAAATGTCTAAGATAGTACACACACGCCTCAAAAAACGCGTCATTGTTGAGGATGTCTTGCTCAGCGTTTCTCCGCATAGATCTTAATGAAGTTCTTGCAACCGAAGCAACCGCATTGATTACAATTCTGGTCTATGGAAATGTCTTTTATAGACTCCATGTCTTTATTTATTGACTTCATCATTTTATAATACGCCATGATCTATTTTTATAAAAAAATTTAAAATTAAGTTCTTAAATATTATTCCATTTGAAATGGATCAAAATGATGCTTTGTTATTGGCGGTTTTGGCGTGCTGGTGTCTTTTTCTGCATTTAGTGGCTCAGATTTTTTTGATTGCATTTGTTTCTGTTGCCATCGGTTATATATTTTATAGCCGCAATAACTGCCCCCAACAGCAGCAATGGCGCCAAAAATGGCAACAGTTTTAAGTTCAATATTCCATGAAGACTTTGGGGCCCTTGTAATCACATGGAGTTTTTATAGCTGGCATTGAATCAACTTGTTCTGGCGTTGGCGGTGTTATGTTTTCATGATGAGTCATATTCTGTAACATTAATTTTTTTTGTCTGTTCCACTCTGCTAATTTTTTTCCTGCTTCAAACACGCCCAGGATTTTTACTGGTCTCCACCTGATTCAGCGTTTTCTGATGATTTTCTGGCTTGGTTACTTTCTCCACCTGATTCAGTGTTTTCTGGTTCTGATGATTTTCCAGCTCGTTCATTTTGAAGGGAAATAAAATCTATATGATTAAAAGTTATTAATCCCATGATTAATGGCGATAACAATGTTCCAAATCTATAGTATAAATCACACCCTAGAGACTCTAATGACTTTGTTAAAACTGGATCTTGCGTTAAATCATACGTAAGATCTTGTTCAGAATCAATGGGGGCAAATCTACTGACTAGTTTAGTGTACAAACTAAGAACCGTTTGCCCCACACTTTTCACCATTCTAGACCCCAGCTGCGCTTCATACCTGTTATGATACTTTATAATGTCTTGTGAAGACATCTGTTGAATCTGTTCTATGCTGAATTCAGTTCCGAGGAACTGTTTTGTTTTCCCACATGCTGCCAAAGAATACAGCCTCTCCTTTTTGGGCATAATAGCTTGATCATCAACTTGGTCATTCATAAGTTCAGGAAGGTTTAGGCTGCCTTGTAGCTGTAGTAGATCATCGCTGTTCATGTTTTTTTATTAAATTATAATTATTTTATTTTTAAAAAATGAGCACCGAAAAAACTATTGCCAACCTTGTATACCATTCTGCTGTTATTGGAGGGCTAAGTGTAGGATACTCAATGCTTGGTAAAAGCTTGTTAAGAATTAAACCAGCAGATCTTGGCAAACTAGACTTTGAGGATTCAGCAAAGCTGATTGCTATCATTGCAGCTTCGGTTGCCACGAAAGATTTTCTAGTTAAGCAAGGAATAATTCCAGACAGTATAAATATGTAAATAAAAAATACATTTATAAAAAATGGCTTCACTCGTAATGATGATAGGTGGCGCTGTGGTGAATGCGCTTGCTTTTAGCGGAAGTAATTTCGCATTTAGTAAACTAAAGGGATGACGGCGAGAGAAAAAGACATAACAAAGCTATGGAGCAACTAGCAGCTGCACAAGACGCCTATGAAAAGCAGAGACTTGAGCAGTTAGATTTTATTAATGACACACTGAAAAAACAGGGGCATGCAGCTTACACATTTAAAAATGTTGATCAAGCAATAAAACAATATTAATCTTGTAACAGGCAAACCAATCGAGACATTGCCCCCACCAAAATTCAGTGACTTTTATCAACCATCAGAAAAACAAAAGATGCAAGAAATCGGGTTTATTGTCGTTGGTATGACCGTCGTGTATTTTGTTGCACATAATATTGGCTGAGTAAAAAATGAACAAAATCTATTATTCGCCAAAAGGATATTGGAAAGGAATAACAGCAATTAAAAAGCTAAGCCAAGCAGCGGGAGTTAGTGAACAAACAGCAAAGGAATGGTTATCTAAACAAGCGATTTGGCAAATTATTTACCTGCACCTAGGCGAATACAGAGACCACACTTTGTGAACGCAATACCGAACGACACCCATCAAATGGATCTTCTATATTTACCCTCTGATAGGATTAGACGAAAAAGATTTAAGTACGCACTCACAGTCATTGACATAGCTTCAAGATATAAAGATGCTGAACCATTAACACAAAAGAGTGCTTCTGCTGTTGCTGTTGCTATTACAACTGATATACCAACGAGGCCCTTTAACTTATCCTCGCATGATTCAAGTCGATGATGGAAAAGAATTTAAAGGGCAAGTGAATCAATTATTGTTAAAACATAGAGTTACCATTAAAAGAGGCATTCCGGGAGTTCACAGATCACAGGCTTTAGTTGAAAACTTTAACAAACAGTTAGCTGAAAGACTTTTCTCTCCTACCAGTATCACAGAGAGCTGATTGACAATTCTCGCAACACAGAATGGGTTAGAAGATTGCCCTCAGTTTTGCGCGCAATGAATAATGAAGAATTTAAAGGGCTAAAACCAGTACAAGCAATCAAAAGAAAAACAATAAATGTTGCTGAAGGAGAGTCTTCATCCGGCAAACTATTACCGTTTGGATTGAAAGTAAGGTACCTTTATTTACGGGGGAAGCAGAAGGGGACACTCGCATCAGGGCAACAGATCCAGTTTGGAGTGTTGATCCATATGAAATAAAAAGAATTGTAAAGATGAATCCGCCGTGTATTATTTACGAGAAACTGACACAACAAAACAACCAGCTCCTCAAAGATCTTTTGTGAAAGAAGAACTGCAGATAATTCCGCCAGACACAGTTCCGCTTTAATTAATTTACGAAAACATATTTTGGTTTAAAATGGAAGGCCAGAAGGAAGCGCAGAAACGAAACAAGAATGGTAAAGGAAGAGACCTTGAAAATGATACGGGAATCATTTCAGGCGTGTAATGCTATTAGGAAACATTTTCGAGGATTAATCAATGCATGCTAAATCATCCAGATCACCTACAACTCAAACCCCCAAATTGGGAAAAAGAATATTTGAAATAATAAAAAAAATTCGAACTCGTCAAGCAAACATGAGAAAAGATTTAAATGAATTGGATGAAGCTATGATTGATCTTATAAAAAAAGTTGATGAAAAATATAAAACCCCCTGTTTATGCGGTCCTCCAGTGCCCGATTGCATATGAAAACTCCGGATTAACAAACACCCGTTTTGTGTTTGTTTTATCTAATGACTTCTTTGTTACAACAGTTGTGTTGATCTCATGTAGATTAGATCGCAGTTTTACGTTGTCATGATGAAAAGTCTTATTGCCAAACAATGCTTCTTTGTAGTTGTCATGTGATATGTTTGACTGCACAACGCTGCGGGATATTCCTTTTGCTTTCTTAATGATTTTCTCCTGGCTCGAAATACTGTACATTTTTGACCTTAGCCCACATACTCCTTGATCACCTTTCCAGATAATTCATCCTTCATCTTTCCTAAAACCTTCTTGTTAGTAATTGAATGCAAAGGCGAATCTTTAGGGTAATCAAGATGTATCATACCATCCCGCATCCCCTTTAGCTACTTCGGTTTCCATGTCTTTATAGATGTCGTCAGTAGGGATATCTATAACAAAACTATCTGTATTGTGTAAAGTACTCTAGACTCGGGATACGAGGGCTTAAAGTAGTCATAAAGAAACTCTAACATTAAAAGCTTTGATAATTCTAAAACAGAAAAACCCCGATAAAAAACAGGTTTGTCCAATTTGACTTTCTTTTTTTCATCATTATGCCAAAAAGCTGATCATGAAATCTTCTGAAGTCCTGATAATTAGGTTTTGAAGTCAGCTTAATTGCTTCGTTCTCTCTGGTGACTAATCTGACATCTTTGCGCTTGTGCGGATTCTCCATAGTCTTTCCAAAACAGCTGTTGTTCATCAGCTTGAAAAAGTCTTTTTCTGAAGCATCTGTGGATTTAGTTCTGAGATCAGTGTTCTTCATGATGTATGGTTTCATGAACTGTTCTTGATCAAAAGCAATTATGCGATGAACTGCTGTCAACTTCAAACCATGCCTTAAATAAAATTGTAGAAGTCTGTAATGACAGACATAATTTTTTTGCCTCGAAGATTGGGCACAAGTTTAGGCGGCTCTCTAGGATCCATCTTTAGACTTTCTGCTGCTAATGGATAGTCATATGCAGGTCATGGAGTTCCTGAGGATATTCTAAGTCAACTTCTAGAATGAAACCACGCTGTTGATCAGGCGCCAAACTGCTCAACCACTTTAATGCTTTTGAATATTATTCGTACCTGTGTACATTTTAAAGTTACGTAATGGAAGTGTTGCGCCATTGCCCAACCATACAGATTGTTTGCGTCTAAATACATGAGATAGTTAGACCTTTTACTCGGATTTATAGTCGTCCAAGTATTTGTTGTTTGTTTTAAATTAATGATGCGACGCCCATACTAATTTTTTCCCCCCCGAAATTCCTTTTTTAAATTCTCTAAAATAAATTGGTTTGAAAAATTTAAAATTTGTACTCCAGAAAAATTTAAAGGAAAGCATCCCCTAATCCGGGGCGCAGAAATGTAATGCGGGGGGACCCAAAGTATAATGTTTCTTGCAAGGCCCTTTCTGAAATTTTTAAAAAAATTTTTAAACCCCCAAAAAAAACCCTACATCACCATCAAGAAGGAGTCATGATAGTCCCCCATCTTTTTAAACACTCCAAATTTTTTGCCAGGGCATTTGAGCATGCTGGTAATCTGAACCCGCTTTCCCCTTTCCTTAAGATTTGAAAAAAACCCGCCCCTTTTTGGTGGAAGGGGAACCCTTCGTAAAACCCTTTTCCCAATGTTAAAGGTTTTCAAAAGGAAAAACGCCCTTTCAAAAGAGATTTGAGTAAAAATATTTTTTTCCGTTATTGGGCAGGACTTTAAGGACATAGCCAGTGCCTCAAATAAAGCCCATCAAGTTTTGCAAAAGAGTCGAAAAAAAAATTGTTTTTTTAAAGTGAAACACATGTATTTTTCTGATGACTGTGCAATGCATGCAAACCCTGAAGGCGCGGGGTTCTGTTTTGCTTTAAAAGGTTTGGGGAGTCAAAACCCTGGGCAAGTTTTTAAAAGGGAATACGGGCACTTCCATGTTTTTGGGTTTTAAAAATTTTTGGGTTAAAAATGCTTTTGTTATGCCGCACCTCAAAACCTCCCACAAAAGTGATCAGGGTCTCTTACTGGGGGTTTACACTTTGGGCGTTATTTTAAACCGCAAACCCAAACAATGCGGGGGCTGAGTCAAAACTGTTGTTGGTTTTCAGGGTCATTATGATTTCAGATTTTTTCGTTTAAATTAAAACAGTCATTGCGCACTTGCGCTTTGCGTTTTAAAATGTTTCTGCAGCATCTGGTCCTTTTTATTTTTTCGGTTTCGGAATAAAACGCCATCCGACCTAAACAATAATAAAGGCAAATGAACAAATTAAATGATTACCCCCATTAAGATTTTTTTTCCAAATTTTTTTGTGGTGGGGGCCCTTCATAAGGAACAAAAAGGCGACTCGAAGTCTGCGAAAAAACTAAAAGGCTTGTTTCCCAGCCTTTTCCAGTTTTTTTAAAACTAACTTTTAGATCCGGGCGGGGGCGTATTAGTTCTTTTCTTACAGCCCAACAAAACCCTTTTAAAATGTTTTAAGGGTTCAAGCGCGGCTTGAGGGGTTTGGGAATTTTGGGTTAAACTTTTTTTTAACAAAATTCTTTTTTAAAGGTTCATGCTTTGAGATGCGCTAATACTCTGCTCTTTGTGCGTATCAAGGGTGAAAATGGGGGCAGCCCGCGGCGAAAACTTTTGGAGAAAGTAAAAAGATTTTTGGCTGGTTGGGCCTATTTTTGGGATGTTCTTGGACATTTAAATTTGGGGGAAAAACCAAATTTGTTTCCTCATCCCATGTGTATAATTAAAAGTTTTTGGGTTTGTTTTCCCTTTTCCCAAATATTTTTTGGGTTTCTACACTAACGGGAAAGGATTTTCCCATTAAAGTTAAGATCGGGGGTGTATTGCCGATATTTAAAGAAAACTCTCTCTGCTGGTCGCGGAATGATGCAGCCTTGCAAAAAGCACCAATGAAACATTTGCCCGTCTAAATTCCCTTTAGGGTTTAAAACTGCCTTTTTAAAAACCAACTCCCGAGGTAGGGGAATTAAGCCTTGCCACAATGGGTGCATACTTAGCCTTTTTTAAAATTTTAATCTCAAAAGACTTCGCCCTAAAACCAAACCCGACCCTCCCCCTTTTAAAGCTTCTTCCCCGGCAGCGTCAAACTGTGTAAGCATTTCGTCTCCCCAACCCGGTGTTAAGCAATAGAAAAGGGAAATAGCCCTGCTGTTTATTGGGGCCCCAACTTCTAGATTTTCTTCTTTTAAATTTGTTACATAGTCGATTAAAACACAAACCCTTATTTTAACTGGTGGGCCCTATTTTTTAGTTTATTGGAATTTTGAGAAATGGGCATGAACAACATTTCCCCTGTAGGGTTTTTTGGGGTCAATGACTTCTAAATCAATATCTTTCAATGCTCTTGAAAAACGCTCTCTCCGAGCTTTTCCTTAAAAACAATTCGTCTTTCCTTCATTATCTTAGCCATGCTTTTTTTTTTTCAAAAGCCAAAATATTTTTTTTAAAAAAAAAAAAAATACTTAATCAAAACCAAAAATCAAGGGCCCTTTTTGCGCGGGAAACTCAAAAAACTAAATTTTAAACCCTTTTGGTTTTGTTATTGTGAGCTTTTTGGGAACAGAGTTTAAGGGCTCGTTTATTTTTTTTAAGAAATTTCCCTTTTTTAAAATTCTCTCGGGGTCTGGCTGTTGAGAAAAACTTGTCCTCGCCTTTTTTTTGGAAGTAAAACCCTTTTGGGTTTTTTTGGGATCATCAAAATCCCCTTTGAAAAACGTTTAAAAAATTCCCCATCCGGATTTTTAAGAAAAACAAGCTTTTTAAATTTATTGTCAGTTTAAACGAACTAAGTTTACCCGTTATTAGTTGAACCTTAGTTTGTGTGCTTTTGGATTTTAATTTTTAATTTTTTCCAGCCGCCCTTACAGCTAATGAACACAGCCCGAGGGGTAAAGAAAAACCCCTAGAGGTAAAGTTTTTGGGGGTTTGCGCCTATGCCCGTTGCTAAGGGGCCCTACACTTGTTCCTGCCGATGCAGAAATTATATTTGGGATGTCCAGAAATTAACTTATTAACAGTTTTTAAAGGCAGCAAAAACCCCTTTCTTTTGGGTTTTTTGCTGATTTGAAAGGTCCTCCCTCTAGTTTTTGGCATTTGTGAAAATTTTGGGTTAATCTAAAGGTTTTTTTTTCGGGGGTTTCTATAACAGCAGTTTTGCCTGCTATCCCCTTCTTTTGGGCCCGGCGCTGTAGGAAAATTTTGGGATTTTGTTTAACAGAAAAGCTTTTTATTAAAATAAAATTTTTTGTTTTTTATCTTTTAATCTTTATTTTCAATTTCAGCTGCGCATCAATATTAAAAACTTTTTGTTCATTAAGCGGTTTTTTGGGCTCTTCTTCTTTACCAATTTGAATGTTTTTTTTCGCCCTCACAGTTCTCCCGCTTCCAGTAATTTTGGATTATCCCCCGTTGCCTTTTGGTAAATCCAAAAAACCCCGTATTTTTTTGTTAAATAATCACAATCTTACACTGTGAAGGTGTAAAATCTTTAGCCACAAGGTAAAACCGGTTGGATTTTACACCTCCCCACCTCCAAAAAATTTTCTTATTTCTTCAAAATCCCTTTTTTAAGGGTTTTTAACCCGCTAGCATAGTTTTGGGGTTGGGGCCCCCTCAATGGGAGCTTTGGTACTTTCGTTTTTTTTTGGATTAAAAACTTTTAAATTTCCCTTTTTTGAAGGGTTTTCCTTCATTTCACAAAAGCAATAAAATCCCTTTTAACGATTTTTGCTGCGGCATTTAAAACAAAAACCCATATATTTCTCCCCTGTTTTTTGGTTTTGTTGTATGAGAATCACTTTTCGAAAAAATTTTTGTTTTTTTTGACTGTTATTTTTTGCTAAATCACCTTGCAAAAATTAGGGTTGCTAACATCTAAAACCTAACGAGATGTCAGAAATGCGTACCTTTGCTTCGGTGCCCTGTTTGTTTTGATAACCCGTTTGTATTCTTTAAAAGTTATTTCATTTGACAATCTGTCTTTTAATGCCCCTTTGAAAGTATGGCGCAAGCGCCCTTTAAAAAACTCAAAATCAAAGGGGAAAGGGAAAAACGGGTTTCCAAACGCAAAAATTTACAGCCCCCAAAAACTTTTTTTCCGTCTTTTGTTAAACTGCGGCACCCAAATTTTTTGTTTTTGTGCTTTTTCATTTTTTTATTTCCTTAAAACGCAAAGGGCGCCCTTTTTAGGGGCCCGGGTTTCCATAGTCAGAATAAAGGTTTAAAAAAATGTCGCATTGTGTAAAAAATTTTTTTGCCCCTCAATTTTTTTAGAAATTTTCTTTAAAAAAATTTCCCGTCCCCAAAAATTCTGTACAACTTTTCCTGTTTGGGTCCCGTTTTTTGAAACAGCGCTATTTGAAAGTAAGACCCCGCAGAGCCGGCACAATCACGGGCATTTGCCCCCTAGGTCTGGGGAAAATTTTACGGGTTTAAGGAAAATTTTGTTTGCTTTAATAGTTTGATGGATTTTTTGGAACAGTAATTTGTCCCCTTTTCCCTTTTCCCCCAAGGGGTTTTTTAGTCTTCTTTTCGGGTCAAGAATCGAGCCATGTCTTGTGACATTTTTTTAAAGCCCAAAAAAAAAAAAAATAATTTTTTATTTTTAAAAACCCTGGCAGGATTGAAGATGCGAAGTTTTTATGTTTTTGATCTTGGAGACACATGAGTGAAATGATCCCCTTTTAACGGCATCGCCCCCAGCGCTCTCAATGCGGGGTGAATTTTCAGAAAGTGCGGTCGGAGCCTTTTAAAAAAAGTTTTTTGGGCAAGAACCCCCCGATTTTTTAGACCCAAAAAGTTTTTTAAATTGAAGTTTGGGCCCTTTTTTTGTAAGGGGGGATCAAGGAGAATCTGTTCGGCTTACAATAAACCAGACCCATCAAAGGTTTTTTAGCCAAAAGTACAATTTTTACAAAGACTCGTGTTTAAAGATCAAAATCGCCTTGGCATTGCAAGGGGCCAAAAATTTGAAAAGGGGGGCAGGGTTTTTAAAATTCAAAACACCCCTACAAAACTCCCAACAGCTAACCAAATTTCAAAACATGGAACTTAAAAAATTAAATCAATCGGGAAAAAGAAATAATAAAGCAATAGAAGCAAAACCCGTTTTTTTTAGAAGAAACAGCTTTAAAAAGCTAACACGACTTCCCCCTACCCCTGCGAGAAATAGCAGCCCCCTTTATCATGCTTTGAGAAGGATCAGAAAGGGGGAATTTAAAAAAACAATTTTTTGCAAAAATAGGTAACTAATGGGGGCATATTTAAAAAAAAAAAAGAAAAATCGTTTTTGGGGTGATGACGCCAACTTAGGGGGATGTTTTTTAAAGAAAGAAAACCCAAAAACTAAAAGTTTTTGAGCAAGAAAGATCAGCAAGACTAGAAGTGCTGGGCTACAACCGAGACCAATTACGAACTCAGTGAATAGAATAAGAAAACTATCGAAAAAAATTTTTTAGGGAAACGCAAAGCTAGCAGAACGAATACGAACCCCTGTTTTTGGAGCAAGGAGTCAATTTGCAAGCCCTTAAAAACGCCTTAGGATTTTTCAATAATTAAAATGGTTTAAAGGCTTTTTTCAGGTGGGGGTGGGGGGCAAAGTTCAGTGCCTCCGCCCCCCATCCCTCCCCCCTGTTAAATTTATGGGGAAAAAAAAAGCTTGGGTCATTTTTGGGGGGTTTTTTTAAAAAAAAATTTTTCCCCCAAAGCTATAGGGCGCCCTTTTTCCGGAAAAATTGGGGGGTATTGTTAGCTGGCTTTTGCCCACTGCAAGCAAAGTATTGGCTTTTTGGCGAGAAATTAAAGGGGGAAATTTTTTCTCTTTATAGTTTTGGTTTTTAAAATTTATTAAGATAAAGACCAAATAATTTCCCAGCCAGGTTTCCCCAAAAAACAAGCGCTGTCTTTTATATTCATGGTCATCGCGAAAAAGAAATCCGGAGCTTTGCTGAGTCTTCAATGGCTTTTGGGGGTTGGGGGCCCCGGGGGTTAGATGGCTTTTTTTCTTGGGCGTTCTTTTAAATTTTTTGTAAATTTTACTGGCTTTAGAATTAAAGGGCGTTTTTTTTCCCCAAACCTTTTGTTCATTGCCTGCAAAAAAGAATTTCATTTTGTGTTCATTATTGTTCCTACCTGGAGTCTGGGGGTCAGAAGGCAGCATGTATAAACCCGTGGGCCCAAAGCAAATTTACTTTCGATCTTTCTATTTAAAACTTTTTTTATCTTTCAATCTTGAAGGTAAATCAACTGTAGAATTAAAAGGGGTCCTCTTTAAAATTTTTTAAGTATTTTTTTTGGGGGCCAAAAAACCCCTTAAAAGGGTCGTTATGCCGATTTGCCTGTGCTTTCGCCCCTAGCAAACACCAAACGTAAAAACGGGAAAAGAGTCCCCTTTATTGTTCAATTTCCCCCCCTAAATTAGGCCCTTTGAAGTGTCTAAATAAATGTTTTTTCCATGTGTTTTATGCTCCCTTTGTTTTGGGCCCGGCTCAACAGTTGTGCCCAAAAAAAAAAGATTTGAAAGGGGGGAACCAGTCATAGTTATACTTTTTGTGCGTGCCCCAAAAAAAAGGTCGCCTAGGCCAGAAAATTTTGACCATTTTTTCTTTAAAACCTTCTTGATGTTTAAAATTTGGAATTTGTTACAAATCCTTTCAAAGCCTTCCCTGTCTATTTGTTGCTGAGTGGATTTTAAAAGGTTTTTTATTTGGGAAAGGCGCTTTCAGTTCGTCAAAATACTCGGAAAGGGGTAATAAAAAAAAATCTGTACATTTACCTCACCAAAAACATGGTTTATTTAAATTATCAAACATACGGGCACTCCCCCCACCCAGTTGATGCGCAAAAAACAGCAAAGTTTAAAATGGTTTTTGATAAAACTGCATGGGATAAACCCGCTTTCCCGAAAGTGGTCGTTTTTAAAAAGGGGGGGGGAAGAAAAACTCTTTAAGGAAATACTTTACCCCTTTTTTTGAAAAAAAGGGGAGTCTGGGCCCCAGCAATGTCAAGAGGGATCATTGCTATATTTTTTAAAATTGTAGGCGGCCCCCAAAAGGAAATTTTGGGGCCCCCGTTATTTGAATGCACTCTTTTATTTCGTTTTAAAAAAAAGGTTTTTAAACCCAAAAACAACCCGACATCCTTCGTTTTTTTTGAAAATGCTGTTTAAAAAAAGATTGCGGAACCAAAATGGCACACTCCTGAAAAAATTTAAAAAAGTTCCCTATGGGTTTATATAAGCGAAGCCAAGGGAATAATACGGTTCTAAAAGTTGACAAAACAGGGGCCAAGTTAGCCAGTTAACAATCCTGATGGTTATTACGGGTTTTGCTCCCTAAAAGAAGCAATGAGTAACTTTGGACATTACTCTCATACTTAACAATGCAAATCTAAAAACAATGTTAACATTCAAGCCTGAAGAAGAAGGAGGTTACTATTTTGATAAAGAGCTAGCTAAATGTTGGCTTTACAGCTAACAATTATAGATTTAGAGTTACACCAACAAAACTACTTATGAGGGGGAAAGTCCGCTCGATCTTGCATTACATTCATTACTCTATGTTCATTGGATGAGCTAAGCACTGATGAAAACTTATATGACGGAAGGCCCTCAACTGTTTTAAGAGCTCTTCCGTCAGGGAAAGCTGCATATTGCGATTATGAAATTATACAATTCCCTAATTTACAGTTTAAAAGATTAGTTTGTGGGAGGGTCGGATCATTAATATAAAATCAAAGACAAAACAGGGAAAGTCGTGAAATGTGATAACCTGCACATTGTTTTGGAAATAAAATAATAAACTGTACTAAAACATGTCGCGTGGGCCAGAAGAACCAGGAGTTACATTAGCGCCTGTAAGGTGTATAACTTTAGAATTAAAAAGACCTTGCAGACGTTGCGGACTTTGAACAGAATGGTGAGATAGGCGCTTTGTATGGTTTTGAGTACACTAAAGATGGTGATTATAAACGCAAAGAGGTTGGCGACAACAAAAAGTTTCCTAAACTAGAACAACTGCGCAATCTAGAGGCAATAATGTTGGCCAGTATGAATATAAAATAGTTCGAAAACCTGACCTCAAATGGCACTTGGAACCATATTTAGAATGGGAAATAAAATTTGAATTCATAAGCCCATTTACATTTTTTTAGCCGTCAAAAAAGTTTCAGAAAAGCATTCAATCTGGCCCTTTACATGTAGTCTTATGCCAGACGACAATAGTCGGAAAGAAATTGAAATAACACCGTATGAGAAAAACAGTACATCCTCCACAGAAAAGAAACAGTTGTAAAGGACGCTTCTACAAAATTACAGTTCTTTCCACAAATGAAATTAGATGATGCGTTCACAATGATATTTGAAATTTCTGTCTTAAAAGATGAGGCGAGGAATGGGGCTGTGGGCGTCAGTGACGTCCTTTTAAAAGGAATTCTAATTAGCTGGCAAAACTTAGACGTTGAAAAACTTAAAGTTACCATCGTCGTTCTTAACAATGGTGGGGATATTAAGGTTATACAACAAGCAACAAAATCAATATTAGTCTAAATAGAAACAATCTTACAGAACTGAATTGGATTAATATTACACATTTAGACCTTATAGGTTTTATTATACTGAACAAATTTTAACAGAGAGCATGATAAAAACAAATAACTGGATTAGATTAAGTTCGTTTATAAAACTATGGAGCAGTTAAACTTTATGACAAAAACCCTCATTGTTCATTAATTTGTGGACAAATGGTTGTGGAAAACAATATTTATCCTTGACCTGTTACAAACAGTTTATCGCTATAATTTTAATCATATTGTGATTTTCTGCCCAACACTTAAATGGAACAAAGCATATCATGATAGAAGGTTTATATGGGCAGATGATGACATATATTTAGTTAATCCTAGCAATAAACTGAGTGAGTGTTTAGAACAGTTTTATTAGACTGTTTGAAGGAACGCAGACACTATTTATTATAGATGACTGTTCAGCAGAAAGAGACATAGTTAAAAAGAGAAACACTTTGTCGAAACTAGCTTTCAGTGGAAGACATGCTGGGATAAGTGTGTGGATTTTATGTCAGAAATATAACTCAGTTTTAAAAGACTTTAGAGAACAGTTAAAGACGTAGTGTTATTTCACATGAAAGACAGAGACTCATTTGAAGAATGTTTGCGTGAAAATGATGTTATTGAAAACGATCAGGAAAAACACAGGATTAAGCAAAAACTGAAATCTGAAAAGTTTAGTAAATTAGTATTAAAACGGATAACCCTGCACAGTATGTTTGTTTGTAGATAATCGTTATTTTTGTTTATTGAAGTCTTACTTGTCAGAGAACAGTAATATGCTGATTCTAGGTCACTTTCGCCCGAAAACTGGTGAGGGCAAAAGTGGCGTAGAGTCGGCATATTACTGTTCTCTCATGAACTTACTGTTTCACTCAGGGAATTCAGGAATACCCTGAAAATTTCAGGCAATTCACGAATTTCCTGATTATTTGGGGTCAGTTTCACACAATTTTACTGAAACACTTAAGATCATTCAGTAAATATGTGTAACTTACTGTTTAACTCAGGAAATTCACGAATGCCCCCGAAAATTCCAGTAGATTTGTGTAACATTGTTATGTACCTTTTTGTATCAGTGAAATCTACTCATTCGGAACACGACTGGTGCATGCTGGGTATTTTTCTGTAGCCGGTACTGACATCAACTCTGGACATCAGCGTCAGGATCTTTTAAGTCCATGCTTGATTTTAGATGCATGCGTACTCAGACTAGACCTTGGTTTATATACTCTCATCCAAAAGAGTATATATCTATCTGTGTGTGTGTGTGTGGTGTGTGTGTGTGTGTGTGTGTGTGTGTGAGTGTGTGTGTGTGTGTGTAAGGCTCTCTATTTTATGCAATTTTACGCATGTAGTGTGTGTGTGTGTGTGTCTGTGTGTGAGTGCATACGCATGAGAGCGCGTGAGTGCCTGTGTAGTGTGCGTGCGTGCTTGCGTGCGTGCATGTGTGTGGGTGTGCACGCGTGTGCGTGTGTGTGTGTGTGTGTGTGTGTGTTTGAATTGGACATTATTTACACGCAAAGATTTCTTCCTCGGTAACGTCTTCTAGCGGGTTCTTTAATAGGGAAATAGGGGTAACGTTTCTTTCCAAGGAAACAGGACCGCGGCGACTCGGATTCGAACCTGCAGCAGTTGAAACTGTTGGTTTTCCCAGCGAGTCAACAACTGTCGGGTGCGTTATCCATTCGGCCACACTCCCCCCTCAGCTCTCAGAAACACAGCTCACAAAGTATGTCTGACTTTGTACTCACTGCCCTGCACCTATCTGTGCCTCTTTGGACTTTGTAATTTACGATTTGTGCTCAGTTTCTTTTTCCTTTGAATTTTTCTAAAACCTGGGTTTCTAGTTTGCAATTGATGGTTCATTGACTGAAATGTGTAGAAATGGATCGATCGGAAACCATGGAAGACGTTTTTAAAAGGAAACTGTTCCACAGTCATCTGAATCCAAGAAGTACAACTTGCTCCCAAGACAGAGTATTCCAAGATCATTGATGCTGTGAAAGTGGCATCATCAAACACCAGTTGGAAAAACCGAAACGACAATATCTTCTCAACATATAAGTCACTAGAAGTAGCAGTATAAGTAATAGCAGGCACAACAACATCACCCCTTTCTTTTCATCGTCAGAAGTCAAAAGAACACCATACCCCCTGTCAGGATGGCGAGTGCCCCTAATGAGGATAAACTTACAAGACTTCACAATACAAAACAAACATCAACACTCGCACTCCCCGCTCTAACTCCAGTCGCTCGCAGGCGCACGTTTCCAAGCACCACCAGTCCAAACACTGAAGAGAGAGAGAGAGAGAGAGAGAGAGAGAAGAGAGAGAGAGGAGAGAGAGAGAGAGAGAGAGAAGGAGAGAGAGAGAGAGAGAGAGAGCATGTTCATTTCAAGGAGTGTTTTTATTATAATTATTATTCACAGGTATGAGGTTCTTCAGTGCGGACCAGTGGAATGACAAATTTTGAAGACTCACTAGATGCTCTACTTCCCATGCTCATGGACCGTTACTTCCACGATCAAGGACCGTCTATTCCCACGATCAAGGACCGGGTACTTCCCAGGTTCAAGGACCGTCTACTTCCCACTTTCAAGGACCGTCTACTTCCATGCTCAAGGACCGTCTACTTCCCACGCTCAAACGCTCAGGACCGTCTACTTCCCACGCTCAAGGACCGTATACTTCCCACGTTCAAGGACCGTCTACTTCCCATGCTCAAGGATCGGCTACTTCCCACTTTCAAGGACCGTCTACTTTCCATGCTCAAGGACCGTCTACTTCACCACGATCAAGGACTGTCTACTTCCACGATCAAGGACCGCCTACTTCCCACGATCAAGACAGAGGAGAGAGAGATCAGTGAATTCATGAAATTATGGACTCTGCTTCAGGAAATTCGTGAATTTCCTGGAATTTACAGGGAATTCGTGAATTCCTGAGTGAAACAGTAAGTTCATGAATTTACTGAAAATGTCAGGAAATTCACGAATTTACTGATTTCACAATTTTACTGTAACATATATATATATATATATATTATATATATATATATATATATATATATATACTTCTTCCAGGTATGCCAAACACAGGGCGCACGACACAAAATATATCTACACATAATTGGCTGTCCACTAGCGCTGCTGGTGCTGGCCGCGTCCAGTCCAGCACAGTCCTCTTGAACGGTGCATGGTTCCAACGATGACGAGGAGGATGCTAAAAACGACGAAGACGACGAAAACGACGAAGACGATGAACTCGACGACGACGTCGACAGAGTCAAGTCCGACACAGGACTAATGGAATTTCACAGAGCTGTGGCTCAAAATCACTGCCACATTGACGGTGTCTCTGCGACGACAAGGCGACAGTCTCACACAGGAGCTGTGGCTCACCACAACAAAACAGAATACAGCAACGGCCTAGGCAACAGGTCGCTGGATCAAATATCGGGAGCAGCACTCTGGCTTGGCAGCAGCGGCGTCCTCTGGCCCAATTGGCTCAGTGGGCAGTCGGTGGTCCCGGGTGCAGTGGCAGGTACAGTAGTTGTCGGCACTCAGGCCGGCCTCTCCACGCCGACACAACGCAGAGACAAGGGGGTAATCACAGCTACAGCCCTGACCCTCAACAAGTGGCAGCCAGTCCCCTTCAGACCAGGGTAAACTTCTACCTGGGGGAACTGATTAACTACCTTGATTATCATGGCTACTATTCACTACAATCACGACTACATTCATATTCATTAGCTACATCACATTCCACTAGAACTTGGGACACACATCAGCATATTCTTTCTTCATAACACTACACATTCCCTTTTCCGGAGTCACAACACTACACAGGAAAGGAATTCAATATTTATCTTTCAAAACTAGTTTTCACAATTGGGGGAAGGATTCCCACCTAGACCCTCTTCAATAAACCATGAATACAATCATTACACACAATTAATGACTACCTTTCATCAAACTATGAATGTCTTTTGTCACGATAAAAATGTTCATTTCTTCTCTTGTATCACGACAAGAATGTTCATTTCATTTCATGAAATCACCAGATTATAGAAGGTTTCTTTTTTCAAAAGATTCATCTACTTCAATATATGTAAGGGAACGATTTCCACACACTCTTGTTTACCAACACACAACTATTCAATATCCATATCAAGAGTGAGTTAAATACTCATCCACATCAAAATATCAAAAACAGAATATATGATTAGAAAAGTAGTTGCAGACTGTTGCTTTTGTGGCAGCGAGGCCTGATGGGACGACTGTTGTGAGGGGATGAACGGTTGTCAAGATCTGATTGTATATGGGGTGGGGATGGGGTGGGGTGGATTTCAAAGCCTTGATCTCTGTTCAGGCTGGGGTGTCTGGTCTTAATTTCGATGGCTTCTTTAACTTTTCTTTTTGTGAGGAAGGGCTCTGCAGATAAGATCTTGGTTTCATGGGGGCTGAAACTGTGGCTTGTGGCTTGCAGATGGGACGATACCTACATTGGCGAGAGAGCCAGACCACTCACCACTCGTCGACAGGAACACCAAAACCGATCTACTTCTGCCATACATGAACATCTGCAAGCCACAAGCCACAGTTTCAGCCCCCATGAAACCAAGATCTTATCTGCAGAGCCCTTCCTCACAAAAAGAAAAGTTAAAGAAGCCATCGAAATTAAGACCAGACACCCCAGCCTGAACAGAGATCAAGGCTTTGAAATCCATCCCACCCCATCCCCACCCCATATACAATCAGATCTTGACAACCGTTCATCCCCTCACAACAGTCGTCCCATCAGGCCTCGCTGCCACAACAGCAACAGTGAGCTGAAGAAGACAGGGCGACCCTGTCGAAATATTCTCCAAGTAAGTTTGTTGATTCTGAGTCTGTAACTATTTTCTAATGTCGAATCCAGAATCCAGAAACCTATATATAGGAGTCCCTCTTTGGCTTCTGGGTAGCTGCGTTGCCGAAATCACTGCAGAGACTGCCTAACCGTTTCAGCTCACCCGGCGTAAACGGAGTGCAAGTGAGCAGCAGTCAGGTAAACTTTTCAACTGGCTTACGGACGACTACCCCCTGGTTAGCATGGTTGCACGAAAATCTGTGACTGCACGGGAAACAGTCTGTCGCACAGATGAAAGTTGAACTCTAAGAGATATTTTGATGCATAATGTTAATATTGATAGCATTAATTATAACAGCGTTGATAGTAATATTGATCATACCGACAATAATGATGATAATAGTACCAACAATACTACTGCTACTACCACCATCACTATTACTACTACTACTACTACTACTACTACTACTACTACTACTACTACTACTACTACTACTAAAATTAATCATGATAGCAGTGATAGCATTATTGATAATTGCGACAATAATGCTGCTGCTGCTACTACTACTACTACTACTACTACTACTACTACTACTACTACTACTACTACTACCACTACTACTACTACTACTACTATTACTACCACTACTGCTTCTTCTTCTACTACTACTACTACCGCTGCTGCTTCTGCTGCTATGAGAAGTAACAATGACAAAGACAACCATGACGACGACGACGACGACTTCTACTACTACTGCTGTGGCTGTTTCTGATACTCCTCCTACTACTACTACTTCAATTAATCGTAATGTAGTGTAATTATAAAATGATAATATAAAGAAAGATCATAATAGTGATTTTAGTAACAACAGTAAGGATCTTGCGAAAAGGAGAGAAAGAAGAGTACTAGAGGATAGTTATTTGATATCGTTATGCTACGAATGGTGATAATGAGGTCGATGATGATAATGATAGCAAAAATAATGTTGACAGCTACACTAATAACAGTGAGAAGAAAAAGAAGAAGAAGAAGAAGAAGAAAGAAGAAGAAGAAGAAGAAGAAGAAGAAGAAGAAGAAGAAGAAGAAGAATAGCAGGACTACGCCTAGAAGAAGAAGAAGAAGAAGAAGAAGAAGAAGAAGAAGAAAAGAAGAAGAAGAAGAACAAGAAGAAGAAGAACAAGAAGAACAACAACAACAGCAACAACAGTAACAACAACAATTAGCTGAAGGGAACGGAAGGAGAGGAGGAAGAAACAGATCATGGGAAAGATAGAAAATATAACCTAAAAAGTGAAGTCATGGTTACGGTATTAATCATGGTCATAACGAAAAGAAATAATAAAGATGGTAATAGTATGGAAACTGGAAAAGACCGTTTGTTACGGATGGAATGAGTGTGTTGCGGGTGTCTGACTGTCTGACTCTCACACAGAATCATGGATGCATGCAAGACTTTTCCAATTCACATACACACACACACACACACACACACACTCACCGAAACATTGACAGGCAGGCAACAGAACAACACTTTTTTGTTTTATACTGTCCGAGTCATCAAACAAAAATATATAATAAATATAATCTCATCAATAGGTCGGCACACAGAACTATATGTATACTTCTTCCAGGTATGCTAAACACATGACGCACGACACAAAATATATCTACACATAATTGGCTGTCCACTAGCGCTGCTGGTGCTGGCCGCGTCCAGTCCAACACAGTCCTCTGAACGGTGCAGGGTTCCAACGATGACGAGGGGGATGCTAAAGACGACGAAGACGATGAAGACGATGAACTCGACGAAAACGACGATGATGTCGACGACGACGTCGACAGAGTCAAGTCCGACACAGACTAATCGAATTTCACAGAGCTGTGGCTCAAAATCACTGCCACACTGACGGTGTCTCTGCCGACGACAAGGCGACATGTCTCACACAGGAGCTGTGGCTCACACAACACAACAGAATGCAGCGACGGCCTAGCCAACAGGTCTCTGGATAGAATATCGGGAGCAGCACTCTGGCTTGGCAGCAGCGGCGTCTCTGGCCCAACTGGCTCAGTGGGTAGTCGTGTCCCGGGTGCAGTGGCAGGTACAGTATTGTCGGAACTCAGTCCGGCCTCTCCACGCCGACACAAGCAGAGAACATGGGGGTAGATCACAGCTACAGCCCTGACCCCTCAACAAGTGGCAGCCAGCCCCTCAGACCAGGGTAAACTTCTACCTGGGGAACTGATTAACTACCTTGATTATTCATGGCTACTATTCACTACAATCACGACTACATTCATATTCATTAGCCACATCACATTCCACTAGAACTTGGGACAAACATCAGCAATTCTTTCTTCATAACACTACAACACTCCCTTTTCCGGAGTCACAACCCTACACAGGAAAGGAATTCAATATAAATCTTTCAAAATCTAGTTTTCAAAATTGGGGGAAGGATTCCCACCTAGACCCTCTTCAATAAACCACGAATACAGTCATTACACACAATTAATGATTACCTTTCATCAAACTATGAATGTCTTTCGTCTCGATAAAATGTTCATTTCTTTCTCTTGTATCATGACAAGAATGTTCATTTCAGTTCATGAAATCACCAGATTTTAGAAGGTATCTTTTTTCAAAAGATTCATCTACTTCAATATATGTAAGGGAAAGATTTCCACACACTCTTGTTTACCAACACACAACTATTCAAATCCATATCAAGAGTAGTAAATACTCATCCACATCAAAAAATCAAAAACAGAATATATAGATTAGAAAAGTAAATACAGACTCGAATCAACAAACTTACTTGGAGAATATTTCGACAGGGTCGCCCTGTCTTCTTCAGCTCACGTTGCTGTTGTGGCAGCGAGGCCTGATGGGACGACTGTTGTGGGGGGGATGGTTGTCAAGATCTGATTGTAGATGGGGGTGGGGGGGGGGGGGGGGGGGGGGGGGGGGGGGGGGGGAGTTCAAGCCTTGATCTCTGTCGGCTGGGGCGTCTGGTCTTAATTTCGATGTCTTCTTAACTTTCTTTTTGTGAGGAAGGGCTCTATAGATAAGATCCTGGTTTCTTGGGGCTGAAACTGTGGCCTGTGGCTTGTAGATCCTACATTGGCGAGACAGCAGACCACGCACCACTCGTCAACAGGAACACCAAAACCGATCTACTTCTGCATACATGACATCTGCAAACCACAGGCCACACACCACACACACACACACAACCACACACACACACACACACACACCCACACACACACACACCCACACACACACAACACACACAACACACACACACCACGTTTCCAGGTGCCAGTCAACAGCAGGTGTCATGCACGTGATAGGAAGAAGTGTACGCTTTCTACGCTTCAGCAGGGTTAAGAGGGAATCATGCTGAAAAAGCGTCCTATCAAACATTAGTTTAAAATTCAAAAATGTTTTATTGGTATGCATGCAAGACTGCTATATGTTAAATACGATGGTATATCTGGTAATTTCTACAATTACATCAAAGATTTCTATCTGAGAAAAAGTTTACATGTCAGAATACAAAACAACAATTCTAAATCATTGCAATTGGTATTTCTCAAGTTTTGTTATAGCGACTCTGTAATTCAGTAAATTGCTGTGTCATATCGCAAACCCGTGACTAAAGGGGTTTTATTTAGCAGTATAGGGTATGATCTGTGCATGTTGATTAATGCATGCATAAGAAAAAAATCCACCCCCCCCTCCCCCCCCAAAAAAAAAATCAATGAATTAATATAGCAAACATGATCAGGTGGAGCTTGATAAGCTTAGCAGCTACTTGTTCATGAATGGTCAGAAACTTTCCATGAAAAAAACGTAATGTTGGTTTTATTCAACAACGGAGATGATCTCACTATCACGCATCGCATTTGCAAACACTCAATCACACACACGGCATGTTTACACCATAAGCGCACATTTAATCCATTCATCCAAAGGGACACTGGGGAACAAAAATTTACTTTTTTGAGTCCCTTTACCGAACACAACCAAGAGTTTCATAATGCATTCAACAAACACAACATAGCTTTTTCATTTGTCCATGGGGTAGCGCTTTTTCATCAGTTTGTTACTAGCTGCATGACATCATGGAGGCAGTTCGTATTCTTTTTAAATTAATTTACAATACACCAACGCCACATTTCTCGTTTTCTACTTTGAAACATCAAACGTTGCCAGAAAAAGG
Source organism: Conus ventricosus (assembly GCA_018398815.1). Taxonomy (NCBI): domain Eukaryota; kingdom Metazoa; phylum Mollusca; class Gastropoda; order Neogastropoda; family Conidae; genus Conus; species Conus ventricosus. Next base: position 10,689,467 of record CM031603.1, on the reverse strand, counting down.
TCTCCTCTGTAAAAGGATTCCCTCTACCGTAATTAAGTTTCCAGGAGTTGTAGCTGACTTCAATGGTTGGACGCTGAGGATTTCTGGAAAGAAACCCGAAGCCCTCATGATAGTTTGGGAACATGTAAGTTTGAATTAACGATTTTGAAGACATTATACAAAAAACGTAATAGTACATATAGTCACTAATCTGTAGAATTCTGCTGCCAGCAAGTTCCTACATGCATTTTGAGAAATAAAGCGAAATTTCTACAAACTTAATAATTTCAAAATACGATTTCTATTTTTAAACCGATCATACGTGTTCACAAAATACTTCTCATTACATTATGTCGTTTTATTATCATTTTTTCTTCTTAAATTAATCACATTGGTGATTTTTTCTCTTCTTTTCTGTAGTTTTTATTTCCCAACTGCCAACTTACCCATAGAGAATCAACATTCTAACAAACAAAATCCCTAGTACACTTCTGTCTGTGGTACATCACAATAGAACACTTCCTGGCAGCATGGAAAACTATGTTTACATTTCACAACCTCCAAGGTTGAAAATAAACAACCAACTCGGCCCAAGCCAAGCGTCCTATTCTCCTGTCTGGCAACTCCTGGTCTGACAAACATGTCATGAACACACCTGTCCTACAAACCAGTGAGCTTCAAAACTGGGCTAATCTCTAAAATAATAAAACCGTTAAAAACCATTAATAAGCTGTTATAACGGTTTCAAAGACATCCCTTTTCCTCTGCTTTTCATCAAATAGCCGTTGTGACATTGCACAGGTACAGGGCTACTTCTCATTTCACCACTTTGGCTTCACAAGGGGAGCATTGTGCATGTTTCACTTTGGCTTCACAAGGGGAGTATTGTGCATGTTTATGTCTGTATTTTTTTGTCGCTGAGGAAGGCATATTGCCGAAAATTTCTTGTCCTGTTTTGTGTCGTGCATTAAATCTGCGTTACTTCACACTTTGTTTTGTGTGTTCTTCTGCTTTTTTTTTGTCGTGACACTGTACCGCTTGGCAAGATAGCACTTGAGTCTGTAGACATGGAAACATTCTCAGGTATGTATTTCACATCCAAGTTAACATGTGACCTTCATATTGATTGTCTCTAAGACAAAGCAAGAAAGAGCTTAAATTCTCTCAAGATATTGAGCAAACAAAGCTGGTTTCAGGATGTAAAGACGTATAAGCGCTTAGCTACAACATCACTAATTCATCCTAAGTTATCTTATGCCGGGGGGGGGGGGGGGGGGCGGTCTTTGTGTGCCTAAACATTTGTCTCAAAAATTGCAAATCATTGACTGTAAAGTTTTAAAATTATGTCTGGGAGTCCCCGTGAATGTATCTAGTATAGGAACCTATAGAGAAATCGATGCTATTATTGTTACCATTCAATGAATGTAGGAAGCTCCGGCTAGCAAAATATGTCATAAAATGATCGACCATGGGAGGTAGAATGACAAAAAAAAAAGAAATCTAATATATAAATAGATCTAGTTGCAAAGCGAGACGACTGCAGGCGGAAATCCAAACAAATCCCAAATAAATGTTAGCGAACCGCCCAGAGAACGTGGACAAACGAGTCACAAGACAAAACACGACGCGCCTCGACCTCTTAGGTCTTCGTCTGGTGATAAGTAAACGAATAAAACAACGAGAATTCACTTACCTTTGGTCGCTTCAGATCGATCAGGGTTCAGCGCAAGGAAGAAGGCGCAGAAAGTGGTAATTTGACTCCTCTGCCTTTTCAGTTTTAAGAAGAATGCAATGTAGCTTGTTTTGCTCTTTCATGATTTTCTTTTGCTTTTTAGATGGCACCTTTGGTTGGTTTTTTGAAAACTCAACAAACATACTACGGTATTGCACACCAGCCTTTTCTGAAAAGGCAGAGGAGTCAAATTACCACTTTCCGCGGTCACTGAGGAGAAACAACCAAGTTTCGAAATATCGGTATATGACCAGGAGTTATATGTTAGTGAGTTTCCCTCCCTATTGGAGGATGTCTCTCCCCCTTGGAGAATATAAGCTTGCTGAAGGCTCATTTTGAGAAGCATTTATTTTATTTTTCCCCATTCACCCACTCAAGCACATACTGTTAGTTAGGCAGAATCATCTACCACTACAGATATGAATGCGTATCTCCCCCTATTTCTTCAATCTAAGACATAAGAGCAAGCTTTGTTTATAATTCAATATTTTTTGCAGTCATTGCAACACCAAGCTGCTCTGTAAGTTGCTGGAACGGTGCTCGGTACTTATCCTTGGAATTTATTAGTTTGTTCTCTCTCTCGCTCTCTCTCTCTCTCTCTCTCTCTCCTCTCTCTCTCTCTCTCTCCTCTATATATATATATATATATATATATATATATATATATATTATACAAACAAACAAACAAACAAACAACAACAACAACAAAAACGGGAGCTGCAGAGAAAAAAAACAGTGAGGCTCTGAGTCCAGCCTGGATCTGTATTTGTTTTCAGTCGTCGCTGTCTCCGTTACGACGTGGAGAGGCTGACCGCCAGTTCGCTAGTTGGCGTAGTTTGCTGTACCCTGTGAGACTCTTCTTCGTCTGTGTTCGTGAGCGATTCTGCTTGCCGTGTGGTTGGTGCTATGTACTGTAAGTTGGGATCGGTACTTTCAAGTATATTGACTGTCTGTTGGGACACTATTGACGGTGCCGACAAGGTCTGTGCCAATAAGATTGAGTTGTTACATGCCTTAGTTGATGTGAAATATTGATCTGTATGCTATGTCGTGTCATGTATTGATTTTGAGATGAATTATAATCATAAGACATGTGATATGACAATTTTGTGAGAGCTTTGGTTAATGCTCCATGTGCTATTACATACCTTAGCTGATGTGAAATATTAGTCTGTATGCTATGCAGTGGCTAGTATAGATTTTGTGGTTAATCATAATGATATGATAATTATGTGGTATGACATATTAATAAGTGTTGATGTTTGATGGTTTAGGTAGCATATAAAAGAAATAAACTTAACCTATGTATTCCTTGGCTATCCATGTTCGTGTGGTGTGGGTGTGTGCAGGGAGTAATCACTACACGCATCTAAACTCTTGAAAGTGAGAGTCAGTCATACTCACAGCATCACACCATCCGTAACAGTGTGTGGTGTGTGTGTGTGTGTGTGTGTGTGTGTGTGTGTGTGTGTGTGTGTGTGTGTGTGTGTGTGTGTGTGTGTGTGTGTGTGTGTGTGCGTTGATCATCATGTTGCATACCTATCATTGACCAGAGACTGCTCTGTCTCTAACAAATGCGAATTATGGAATGAATAGAACCAGATGCTGTTGACAATTAGAGCTGTTTCAATTTCAATCTGTGTCATTAGCATTGATAACGCCACCCAAAACCTGTCAGTGGCGGGCTGATAAATGACTGTCTGCGTGAAGTTCGCCTGTGACAACTGACTGCTAGCTGTTATATAACGACAACAGTGAGATGATCACGGGGCGACAGAGATTTGCTGTGACTGTCATTAAATCGTGGACACTCTGACAACACGCAATCAACAATCGGACACCTTTACACCAAGTCAGATCTAAATGGATATTAGATAGATTATGCGAAAAGAAAGCACACTTCAAACAGATAGAATAAAACGAAAAAGACAGATCTACATTAAACGGCACAAAGAGAAAATGGTGGATACACATGTATGGCACCTTGGCCAATTGAGCAATGGGGAAATGCTTTGTAAAAGCTGTTGTTGTTGTTTGTTGTCCGTCGAGACGGCGAAGACCATCTAGTCATCCTGGGATCGGGGGAAGTGCGTAGATGGCTGGTCAGGCCTATCTGCGCCCGGAAAGATCTATCATAGTACCGACAGGGGATGGCGGCAGCAGCTGGAGATCTGTTGACACTGGTCTTCCTGATCATTTTGCGCTGCTCAACTGCAGCAATTCTGTTGCTTTCACAGGTCTCTGCACCTTTGCTGATCGCCACCCATCTCTGTCCTGGACAGTCTGCTCCCATGTTGTGTGGCTGTGTTGAAGGCCTTCAGGAAACAATAGTTTCTTTGGCAGCCGATGGTCTGGCATGCGAACTACGTGTTCTGCCCAGCAAAGCTGTGACTGCATCAGGATGGTGAAGATGCTAGGCAGGTCAGCACAAGTGAGGACTTCAGTGTCTGGAATCTTGTCTTGCCACTTAATGCCCATGAGACTCTGAGGCAAGTGGTGTGGAAATGGTTCAGTTTCCTGGTGTAACGCTGGTAAACTGTCCATGTTTCACAGTCATAGAGCAGTGTGGTGAGAACTATGGCCCGAAACACCTTGATTATGGTCTGTAGGGTGATGCCTCTACTGTTCCATACGTTCTTGTGGAGTCTGCCAAAAGCGGCACTAGCTTTGGCGAGCCGGGCATTCACCTCATCGTCGATGACAACGTTTCTGGACAGAGTGCTGCCTAGGTAGGTGAACTTATACACCACGTTCAATCGCTGTCCAGTGATGGTGATGACTGGTTCAACGTATGGCTTTCCCGGGACTAGCTGGTGCATCACTTCAATCTTTTTCGTATTGATTGTCAAGCAGAAGTTGTTGCAAGTAGCAGATAACTTGTCAACACTGTGTTGCACTTTGGCTTCTGAGACAGCGTTGAGGTCACAGTCATCCGCGAAGAGGAAGTTATTGACAGTGTCCGTCGAGACCTTGGTTTTCGCTTGAAGTCTCCCGAGATTGAAGACTGACCCATATGTGCGGTACTTGATGACGATGCTGATCACCACGTCACTAAATGCGACAGTCAACATAGCCGAAAATGTGAGACTAAACAGGGTGGGAGCAATAACACAACCCTGCTTCACTCCGTTTGAGACGGAATGGTTCAGATGTCTCGCCGTTGTGTGTGGACTCTGGCCAGCATGCCGTCGTGAAGTTGGCGTACGATGGCAATGAACTTTCTGGGGCATCCGTACTTCGTCATAATTCTCCAAAGCCCCTCCCTACTGACAGTGTCAAAGGTTTTGGTCAGACCAACATAGGTGGAGTACAGGTCGACATTCTGTTCATGACACTTTTCTTGAAGCTGTCTGGCAGCAAACACCATGTAGTTGGTCCCGCGTACTTTCTGGAAGCCCAAATGACTATCTGGTATGAGACCTTACTCACGATGTGTGTTGAGCCAGTTGAGAAGAACTCTAGCCAGAGTCTTGCTTGCGATGGATAGGGCGGGATATTCCACGATAGTTATCGCAGACCTGACGGTTTCATTTGCACTTGTAGAGATGAACGATGGAGGCATCTTTAAGGTCTTGAAGAACTGTCTTGTGCTGCCATATGATCTGAAGGTGTTGATGAAGTTTCTTCACCAGAGGCGCACCACCCTCTTTCTAGACCTCAGCTGGTATTGCGTCTAAGCCAGGTACTTTGCCATTGGAGTCTCCTTCAAATTTGGTATGGCGTCCAGCGTCTAATCGATCGGAATTTGGAGTACTCAATCGATGGCTTCATTGTGGATGGTGGATGGGCAGTTCAATACGCTATCAGAGGTGTTCAGCCAATCTTTCTAGTACTTTCTCTTTATCGGTGATCAGCGTTGATCCATCTGCACTAAGAAGTGGAGATGAGCCCGAGGTGGTGGGGACGTAGACTTCTCTCAAGCCATTATAGAAGTTTTTCATGTCGTTCCTCTCTGCAAATCCCTGAATCTCATCAGCTTCGTTGCTCAGCCAGGAGTCTTGCATCTGGTGCAGCTTTTGCTGGATGTTTCTGCGCATGTTTCTCAGCACGTCGTTCATTGCTGTTGACTGTGGGTCGTCGATGTGCGCTTTGAAAGCACGATGTTTTCCATCTAGAAGCTGCTGGATTTCAGTGCAGTTCTCATCGAACCAGTCCTTGTGCATCCTACTTGTGGGTCCCAGACACTTCATAACTGTGCTGTACACCGTCTCTCGAAGTGTGACCCATGTTGCTTCCACATCGTGGTCATTCATTGTGGTGGACTCCAAGCGGGTTTCCAGGATGTCAGCAAAGGACTGTTTGGTAACGACGACCTTGAGCGTACTGACATTCAGACGTTTTGGTGGTTTTACGCCTTGAGGACGTCTCTTGGGCTGGACATGAAGCCTGAGCTTTGAGACGATGAGGTGGTGATCTGTCCAGCACTCGGCACCTCACATGACATGGCCTTCATGACCAACACATCCCACCTGTCCTTCTTCCTCACGATGACATAGTCAATAAGATGCCAATGTGTGGATCATTATTGGACAACTCTACTTCATTGCAGGGAATACTGACTCCAATTCGTCGAAACGCGTCGTGTTTTGTCTTGCAATTTTTCTTGCTTTTTCACAGATTAATAATGTTCTTTTTAAAAGTTTTTGTTTGTTTGTTTGTTTGTTTGTTTTTTCTTCAAATTTCCGCCTGCCGT
>CM031603.1:10670563-10678063 GCA_018398815.1 Conus ventricosus | reverse complement strand
CAGTCTCCCCCACCCAGCCCTGCAGTCACTGTAGGATCAAGACAGTGCACACAGTGGTGTTGACGTCTCGCGTTAGTGCATCACCTGGACATAGGGTAAAAGATGAACAGGGGGGAATCCTGGTCGAGATTTTGCCTTCCTAGGAACAAGACCAAAAGTCCACGGAAGCCTTGTCCGGCGCTCTTTGCTATGAGAGAGACTGCACACCATGAAAAAGGTTGTCAAGCAGAGTAAACCTGGGGACATCTTTTGTGCACGTTTAACTTCAGGTGGAAGAAAAAAAATCACTAATTCTCGGTCGCTTCTTAAGAGACGCTGTAACATTTATACTTTTTGATCATGTCTCATGGTTTGAGCTATTTTTCTGGTGTGGGTAGTGTCAACCTCGGTGTAATGTCAGTGGAGGAAGGACTAGCGCACAGCCCAAACACACTCACAGCTTGCTTACAACCTCATTCATATATCATGCATTCGTCACATCAAACCACTAGTAAAGTCTATAACTTTACTATACATGATCATAGAAAGAACATCAATGCATATAGAATCAAACAAAATAAAAATTCTCTCTTTCCTTGAACTTCACAAAATCATTTATCTAAAACATCATTAACTAACCCGGGTATATAACAGATTTCTACTTTACCTGGCCAGGTGATCTTAACTATTCACGAATCACTGTCTTTTTTTTCTTTTCTTTTTCTTTTCACTGTCACTTTCACAACACGACACAACTGCCGGCACTGGTGTTGGTCTGATGGCGCCTGGTCAGGTGAGACTGTTGGCGTTGGTCTGTGGTTCTGCTTGGCGAAGTGACGCTGCCAGGTATGAGGTCGAACCCCCGGGTTAGGGTAGAACAGTGACTATCAACATCGATCTGTTCTCCTTTCTTTCTTCCTGCATTAACGCATTGCACTCTCTCTCTCTCTCTCTCTTCTAGTCTGCTCTTATCAAATGGACATGGTTGCTTTTTTTCTTTTTTCTTTTCTTTCTTTTCTTCTTCATAAATTAGCAACTATCTCTCTCTCTCCACTCTCTCCTCAGTCCTTCCTCTGCAGACTATCTCATGCTAATCTCTAACTTGGTTCTCTTCTCTCCTCCCCTCATCTCTCTGCTTTTCTCTCAAGCAGACCTAGAACTCTCCCTCTCTCTGTCTCTGTTCGTTCTTCCCCTCGTTCTCTCCTCTCTTCATCTCTCTGCCTTTTTCCCTCGTGCAGAGACTACACCTAAAACCTCCTCATCTCTCTGTCTCTGTTCGTTCTCATCTCCCTGCTTCCTGTAGGCGGAGCCTACTCTCCCGAACTTCCCCTCTCTCTCTCTCTGTCTGTTCGTTTTCCTCCCCTCTCTCTCTCACTCACACATTCCTTTATCCTCTAACCCGTGTCCAAGGGCAGTACCATTGGTCAGTATTTTTACCCTTGATCCCCGAAGTTGTCTCCCTCTAATTCCATTGGACGTTCAAATCATGACAGTCCGTCTACACGCCTTACTCTCTGTGGTGGTCAATTGGTCATTTAATTGATTAGCCAGATTTCACCCCCCCCACACACTACCTTCCCCCTTTCCTACTTGACTGGCGCGGTGTGGCTTAAGTGGTGGACATGGTCCATCTAAATTGGCCAGCTGAGTTTGGGGGGGGGTGGGGGGGGGGGGGGGTTTTTTTTTTTGGGGGGGGGGTTTTGGTTGGGGGGTGGGGGGGGGGGGGGGTTGGGGGGGGGGGGGGGGGGGGGGGGGGGGGGGGGGGGGGGGGGGGGGGGGGGGGGGGGGGGGGGGGGGGGGGGGGGGGGGGGGGGGGGGGGGGGGGGGGGGGGTTTTTTTGGGGGATGGGGGGGGGGGGGGGGTTTTTGGGGAGGGGGGGCCCCACGAGCCGAGTAAAAAAGACGTTGGTTCAAAAAGTGGTGATGGTTGAGTGGGCTCTGCGACCGTTCGCTAGACATCGAGGCGTGGTCAAAGCTGCTTAGCCCCTTTATAGCCGGACAGCCCGTTTTCCCTAAAGCCTCTCGCTAAGCTTAAGGGGGCCCGGACCGACCTGGGGTCTTTCTGACGCCTAAAATGTTTGAGTTTGGATTGGCAAAAAAAATTGATGGCGACCCCCCCTTTTAGGTTTTTCCCCCCCAAGTTGGTTGTTTCCCCAAGTTAGGTTGTTTCATTTTTTTGTCGTGAAAAATTTCCCCCCTTGAAAAAAGACCATGCCCCGCATTGTTCAAAAAAGGGTACAAAAAGGACAAAAAACCGAATTTGGACCCAGTACACGCGAAAAAGTTTGGAAAAATACTTTAAAACCCAACTTTTTAAAAAAAGTTATAAAAAACAATTAGTGAATACCATCCATGGTTTTCATTGACGTGGCTTTTGCGTTTTTTCCCTATTTAAAAAGACCTTGTGCCATTAGGAAATTTCCCCCTACTGCGGATTTGCCACATCTTCTTTTCACATTCTTATGAAAAGCACAAAAAATATGATCACGATCCATGACATTCATGAGGATCTCCCCCTCGCTTATTGCAAAAATGTCACTACACAAGGATGTATGCTCCAGCATAATACATCACATGAAAAGTCTCAAAAAGAAAATATGAACAAGTCTCACAAAAAAAAAATATGAACCCATACCCCAATGGGAATGAACCCATACCCAATCAACATAACGGAATCAAAAAAATTTTATCAACAAAAGCCCCCCCGGAACGACTGATTCCTTGAGTTGCAGCTTTAGATACCGACTTAAAAAGTCAGCCCCGACTTCTGTCGCCCGGGGGGAAAGGACTGCCTGGTACCTGTAGGGCTGCGTCCCATTCCCCAAGAGCCTCTGCTGTTTTTCAGCGTGCCTCCTGCGGGAAATTTGAGGGGTTGGTGATCTGTTCTTCACGAATTTTCCCATAAAAGTTTTGGGAACTTCGCACGGCCCCCCGCAGTAAACACTCTTCTCTACAGTTGGTCCTTTTTCACACTTTTTCCCTTCCCCTGCTAGATCCCTCACAGGAAACTCGACCTCTTCATGCCCCTGAAACAAAAAATGCACCTTCCACCCCCTGATGAATTGTCCGCAAAAAAGGGTTTGGACATTTTGGTAGTTCAAGTGGGCGGGAACCCTAGTCTTCCAACACCGTCTGCAGTGCTTGCTCGCAGCGTTGCCATTCGACCACTGCCGGTTTCCCTGCCTTGCCAAAAATCCTGGGGGGGATCGTGATTGCTGCAAAATTTTGGGAAAAACTCCCTTTAACCCAATAAAACCTAGCAGACCCCTGATTTTGTTTTGGTTTTGGGGGTCTTCAAATTCTATTTTCCCCACCTTTCCCCTTTCTGGCTGCTTTGTGTCCCCTCGACAACAAAACCTGGGAAAATCCTACTGTCTGCCCTTCTACAGTGAACATCCCTGTATGTCTTCTCTGGAAATCAGGAAACAAAATCTCCCCTTCTCAGGCTGGGTCTCTTTCACTCATCAATGATTGCTGTTGCCCCTATGTGTGGTCTCACGCTAAATTATTTGCGGAGAAAATTTTTCGCAGGGAAAAAGTTTTGTTTCCTTCCTAAATTTCGGAAATCCCGCCCGACCTTTTCATGAGGGTTTGAATGGCCCTTTCCATGCCTCAGCAGCTTTTTGGCCCCGTGGGAAGCAGTACCAGGATTGACCCCCCCGCCTTGAGGGTTTGTTTTTTCCCCTTCCTGTCATATTGTTCTTCTGAACGACCTAGCCTCTGAACCCCTTCCCCCTTGCAAACTTCAGTCTCGTCCCTGCGCCCCCCTTTTGGAAGGGGGTTGGGTCATTCAAATCAACAGCCATTTCCCCCGGAACGGTGTGTCTTTTAAAGGGGGATGTTTAAGAGGTGCCTTCCTCTTCCCCCCTTGGGCTGATCTTTGACACCGTCACAGACTGCAAAAACGCTTGATTTTTCTGCATTGTTGGGCCCAATGAAAGTCATCAAAGATTCGGGTCAGCTGTTTTGCTGGTCCCGGATGACCCGCCATGAGCGCTCGGCCCCCTGCATGACAGTGTCACGTAAAATCCCCGGTCCTCTAAGATTTGTCCCCTTCCCTTTTCCCCTTGGGAACACTGGGGTAAAACAGCCCGCCTTTCACAAAAAAATTCTGTCTCACCTCCCTCAAAACCTCCTGTTCTCTCCCCCTTCCCCCAACCCCCAAGATTCAGAGCGAAGGGTCTGTTCCTGCGCCCCCTAAACTATAGGCGAAAATCTATGCCCGACTTCCTTCCGGAACACTAACGGTTTATAAACCCTTTCTCCTTCTTGCCCCGTTTTTTGAATGTGCCCCTGTAGCAGCAACAACTGGCCCCCGGGGCCCCTTGCACCCGGAATTTTTCCATGATAATCTGAAGGGGTTTTCCATCACCAACGCAGACAAATGCCCCCGAGAAGTAGGGGGTACGTATTCTATCTTAGCAATGGAAACTCCCTCACAGTGCCCTCGTTTTGAGTACAGGTTGGTTTGCCCTGTCAAATCCCTTATGACCAGCGTTGTTCGTACTACCCCCCTGAACAACCCCTGTTTGTAACCTTTCACCCTCTGTGGCCAATCCACCTTCTTCCCCTGGTAAAGAACCCCCTCGCCTAGTGCCCCCACCCCCCGACACTGATGCTGTCCCGTGTAGCATAGGTGACTCCCCCCTTTCAGATAATCCCCTTTGGTTCCACTGCAGGTGTTTCCCCCGACGCCTTATCCACCCCTTGCAAGGCTGCTGCCCTTTTGGGAACCCCATGCGACAATCCTCGCCACATGTCCCCTTTTTGTGACAAAAAGAAAAAACCCAATGTCCCTTTGCCCCTTTCCCTTTTGCCCCCCCCCCCCTGGGTTTGCAGACTTGCAGAAAAATCTCCTAGTCTCCTTCCCCCTTTCACCTGTGCCTAGCACCTGTTTTCCTGCCCCTTTTGCCCCAAAGTGCCCCTCTATACACTCTGCGAACTCAAAAAATCCCCCGTGTTTTGGCTGCTCTCTTTCAAAAGTATGGTTAATTTAGGGCCGCAACCTGACAAAATCTGTTCTTTTAAACTAGCTCTTTTAACTCAGCGAACTCCTTTTCGTCCAATCAACTCTAACCATTTCTCAAAATAGTGATCTAGAGTCACCAAAAAGATGTACGTTTTCCCCCCCTTGCAATTAGCTGCGAAATTTCTTTCTGAAACCTTCCTCTGTGAGGGCAAATCCCTTTATTAAAGGGCTCCTTCCAGCACCAAAAACGACTGTTGTTTGCTGGCAGCAGTGAAAAACGCAAAGCCTTCCATCAATAGCGCTGACAAAATGACTGCCCCCCTCTTTGGAGGCCCAACCTGACTGGTCGCAAACGTTTCGAAACGAGATGATGCATCAAAGATCGGTCCCTTCCGGGAATTTTTGGGAAATTGGGTCGGGGGCATAGCGCGCCAGGTCATGGAAACTGAAATCCACCCCGGTGGTTCCCCTTTTTATTTCTTTTTCTAACTCTAAATTTAAACCTTTAATCTTTTTTGTTTCCCGCGCTTCCTTTAGCCTTTCTGTTTCCTGCGTTTCCTAGCTTTTAACCTTTTGTTTCCTGCGTTTCCTAGCCCCTTATTTTTAGCCCGAATTTAATTTTTTGTTTCCCGCTTGCTTTTTTTCCCCCCGACACGTCGTCTTTCCGCGCGTTCCCTTTCCTCTTTTGCTGGTTTTAACAATGCTCGCAACCATCTCCGAGTAACCCGATCACGGCGACGCCCCAAATTGTTCAAAGGGGTGTTTTTTTTCTTCCCCCTTATATCTTTTCTTTTTTTTTTTTTTTGAACAAGATTTTATAACTACGCGCCAAAAATGGGGTTACCCAACGAGTGCGTAATAGCACAATCTATGAAGTTATATTAGCTTTTGGGGCCGTAGTTGTTTTTTTAAGACGCCCAGCGCCCCGACCCAACTTTGAGAGCGAAAATTTTGGAAATCTGTGCGAAAGAGTACTTGGGGCTGAAATGCCCCGCCTTGTATTAACTATTTGGGGAAACAAGCCAAGCCCAGTATTTAATATCTTGGGAAAAATACGTAAGACAAAAACCTTTTTCTTTGGTTACATTTCTTGAATCCCACCCAGCTTCCCCTCTGGAGTTTTAAAAATTATATAAATGGGCCAGAAAACCTGGAGGCTCGCAATTAAATTTTCACCTCGGTGTAATGTCAGTGGAGGAAGGGGGTAGCGCACAGCCCAAAAACACTCCGCTTGCTTAAAAACCCCATTTTATATATGCATTGTCAATCAAAAAACTAGAAAATCTTTAAACTTTTCTTAATGTCATGAAAAAACTTTAAAACATTAGAAAAACAAAAAAAAACATTCTCTCTTTCCTTGAACTTCACAAAAAAAATTTATTAAACATCATTAATAACCGGGTATAAAAGATTTTACTTTACCTGGCCCGGTGTTTTTTAAAATATTCACGAAAACACGTCTTTTTTTTCTTTCTTTTTTTTTTCACTGTCCTTTTACAAAAACCCACACAATGCCCGGGATGGTGTTGGTTGAGGCGCCTGGTCAGGTTTAGACTGTTGGGTTGGTCTGTGGGCTGCCTTTGGCGAAGTGACGCTCCGGTATGGGTCGAACCCCGGTTAGGGTAGGAAAAAGGACTATCAACATCGATCTGTTCTCCTTTTTTCTTCCGCATTAAGCATTGCACTCTTCCTTTCTCTCTTTTCTAGTCTGCTCTTTTAAATGGACATGGTTGCTTTTTTTTTCTTTTTTCTTTTCTTTCTTTTCTTCTTTATAAATTAGAAAATATCCTCTCTTCCACATCTTCCCCTCCTTCCTCGCGCTATCTCATGAAAACTTCAATTGGTTCTCTTCTCTCCCCCCCTCATTCCTTGCTTTTCTCTCAAACGACCTGAACCTCTCCCCCTTCGTTCTGTTCGTTTTTCCCCTGTTCTCTCCTATCTTCATCTTCTGCCTATTTTCCCTCGTGCAGAGACTACACTAAAACCTCCTCATCTCTCGTCTCTGTTCGTTCTCATCTCCCTGCCTTCCTGTAGGCGAGAGCCTACTCTCCCGAACTTCCCTCTCTCTCTCTCTGTCTGTTCGTTTTCTCCCCCTCTCTCTCACTCACACATTCCTTTATCCTCTAACCCCGTGTCCAAGGGCCAGTACATTGGTCAGTATTTTTACCCTTGATCCCCGAAGTTGTCTCCCTCTAATTCCATTGGACGTTTCAAATCATGACAGTCCCGTCTACACGCCTTACTCTCTGTGGTGGTCAATTGGTCATTTAATTGATTAGCCAGATTTCACCCCCCACCACACACTACCTTCCCCCCTTTCCTACTTGACTGGCGCGGTGTGGCTTAAGTGGTGGACACTGGTCCATCTAAATTGGCCAGCTAGAGTCTGGGTAGGCACCACGACGTCCGAGTAACAATGACGTTGGTTCCACAAAGGGCTAGATGAGCTTGAGCTCGGCTCTGCGACTCGTCTCGCTAGACATCGAGGCGTCGGTCAAAGCTGCTTAGCCCGTATAGCCGGACAGACCGTCTTCCTGAGCCTCTTCCGCTAAG
>CM031603.1:10639659-10657159 GCA_018398815.1 Conus ventricosus | reverse complement strand
ACAAAGGGTTTCTCTCTTTTTAAAAAAATTTCAAAAAAGCAGAAAAAAACTTGAAATTGTAACGCAAAAAACAGCATAAATATTTTTTAGTTGGAAAAGGGCGAGACGCCCTGCACGGGGAAACCCTAAACAAACTTAAATAAATGTTAGCAACCGCCCAGAGAACGGGGCCCAAACGAGTCACAACGTTTAAAAGCAAAGGGAAAAATTTTCGTTTTTTTTATCGTTGTTTATCACCCGAGGGAAAAACCTAAGAGGCCCGAAACGCTTTTGGGGTTTTGCCCTTGTGACTCGTTTGTTCCCGTTCTTTTGGGGGGTTCGCTAAATTTTTTTTAAGTTTTGGCATAAATTTTGTTTTTAGCAAGTTTTCGAACCAGAACGCTGGGTTTCTGGGTTGAAAAACAAAAAAGACCGAGAAATCAAAATTAAAAAAACCTTGTCCTGTGTGTAAAAAAAAAAAAAAAAGACAAAATTTTGGATAAAGTAAAATTTTGTTTTTTGATTGTGTGAAATCCGCGAACATCCGTAGGGGGTTTTGTACTTTTTTCAATTTTCAGTTGCTAAAAAAAGAGATCTAGTAGTGATTTTGGGCAATTTGAAAACAAAAAAAAAAAGCTTAGTAGGTTTTGGCGAAGTTGCGAGAAACATTCGTAAATAGCATATCACGAATGATTTAACATGATCATTTCTTAAAGGTACATTGCTTAAAAGTTATGTTAAAAACCTGTTTAGTCTAGCAATGGTTTTTTGGGTATTAGCGCGAAAGCGTTTGCTTTTTGTGCGTGCCTTACATGTTTGCATTGTGTGTGTGTGTGTGGGTGTGTGTTGTGTGTTTTGTGTGGTGTGCTGGGGTGCGTGCGTCCCGTGCTTCGTGGTGTGTGGGTGTGTGTGTGGGGGGGGGGGGGGGTGTATGAGCGCGCGTCGTATGGCTTGTGAAATTTGAGAGTGTGCGTGCGGTGGGGCGCTTTGGGGCGTGCGGTTTTTTGCGGGGTTTTTGGGGGTTTACATGTGTGTGGGGTGGGTGTGTGTGGTGTGTGTGTGTGGGTGTGTGTGTGTTTTGTTTTGGGGGTGGGTTGTGTGTGTTTATTATATATGTGTGTGTTTTGTGTATAAAAATTTATATGGGGTGTGGGTGTGGGGTGTGTGTGGGTGTGTGTGTGTGTGGGTGTGGGGTTTTTGTGTGTGTAAATAAAGGGGTTTCGAAATATCGGTATCAAACCGGGTGTTAGGGGGTTTTAGTGAGATTCCCTCCCAATTGGTGATTGTCCCCCCCTTTGGGAGATTTATAGCTTGCTGAAGGTCTTTTTTGGAAGATTTATTTTCCCCCCCCATTCCCCCCCACTCAAGCCCTTACTTTTTATTTCAGGCAGAATTATCTACCACTGCAGAAAATGAATCCCTTACTCCCCCTTTTTTTTAAATCTAAGACGTAAGGAAAGCTTTTTTAAAATTTTTTTTAATTTATTTTTATATTTAATATTTAATAAATATATATATATATTTAAAAATTATATATAAATATATTCATTTTATTTTTAAATTTAATATTTTATTTTATATATAAATATTTTTATAATATTTTTATATAAATATTATTATATTTTTTCCCTATATACATATATTATATTTTATATATATATTTTTTTTTTATAAATATATATAAAATTTTATATAAAAAAATATTTTTTATATATTTTTAATATATATAATTATTTTATATATTTATAAAATATATATAGAAAATTTTATATTTTAAATATTTTATATATATTTATATTTTAATAATATACGCCAGTGCGTAAAAAAGAAAGGGTAAGTCGAAGTTCGCATAACTCGCGTCTTTTTCATTTCCCGGTGGGTTTTGTTCTTTTTAAAAAGACAAATTTTTTAAAACCCGATATTTTCAAAAGTCTTGAAATCTCGTTTTCAGGTAACCGAAGTTTTTTTTTCCAAAACCTGTTTTTCCCTGTTTAAGTCAGGTCAAAAAGGGAGGGGGAGGAGGAGAAGAGAGAGAGAGAGAGAGAGAGGAGAGAAAGGAGAGAGAGGAGAGAGGGAGGAGGAGAGAGCGAGAGGGGAGAGGGGAGAGGGAGAGAGAGGAGAGGGGAAGGGAGTGAGAGAGGGAGAGGAGAGAGGAGGGGAGAGAGAGAGGAGGAAGAGGGGGGGAAAAGAAGAAAGAGAATTATATCTTTTTTTTTGGGTGTTTGTATGATTAAAATGCAACCATGAGTTTTTGTATGGTGTTTTGTCCCGGTGTGGGAAAGGGCTCTCTCGCCTCTCTCTTTTCTCTCTCTCTCTCCTCTCCCCTCTCTCTCCTCTTCTCTCTCTCTCTCTCTCCTCTCTTCTCTCTCTCTCTCTTCTCTCCTTTCTCTTCCCTTCCTCTCTCTCTCTCACCAAAACGCAAACGTCATTGTTTTTTCGCGTGAATATAGGCCAGCGTCGGGACCTTTTTTCAATTCACTTTTCACCCAATTAAAAAACAAAACGTGCGGCGATGCTGTTGACTTTGTTTAAGGGACAAAATTGGGGAACCATACACTCATTCTGCGATCATAGTTCGCCGGGTTTGAACGTAAATTAAAACCCGCTCTCCCTGAAGCAAAACTGGTTTCTAATTCGGGAAGTTGGGGAGGAATCATTTGAAGAAAACCGACAAAATTTGCAGAAGATTTTAACTTTTCCCCCCAAACACATTGTTAACTATCATGGGGGACCGCGAAAAAAATACGGAAGCTGTTTTTTAAAGCAGCAGAACGGAACCCAGAAAGCAGAGAGTTCGCCATGCTGCACAAAAGGCATGGGACCAAGCTCTTCTTGACGGGTTTGAAAATGCGGTCAGCTTGTTCCTGTTGGTGGCCCAAATTTTCTCAAGCGGAAAGCAGGGGGCCGTTCCTCGGAATTGGACACCCCCAGACGGGCACTGCAACAATCCCCTTGGCATCCGGGATTCACAAAGAGACATCTATCGTTTTAAAAGAAAATAAGTTGTAAACGGAAACTTTTGTAGACGAGCAAACTACAAAGCATGGACTGAGACGTGTTCATACCTACCCTACGCCGATACCAAGAAAAAGACATTTCAACGCTGAGGGAAAGGGGCCTTTTTTGGCGTTTTTTTGCCAGAAAAAGGGAACACTGACTTTTCCAAATCTGAGAAATGTTTTTGGGGGAAAGGGGAAAAAAAGGGAAAAAATTAATCCTTCCCTGAAAGAACATGGATGGCTTGAAAAAATTCCACTTTTCACCATCGGGACTTTTTTTTAATTGGCCAGGGGTTTTTTCACGGGGGGTAAAAAACGTTGCCAGTTGAATACGATCCCAAAAAACGTCAAAAGGCGTGGAGGGCCCTCCCAAAAGCTATTTAAAAAACCAGTTGACAAAATTTGTTTCAAACCCAAGGCATTCCAAAAGCGGAAAGTTTTTGCTGGTGATGGACAATTGTTTCGGGCCATGGAAACTTTCATCATCACTAAAGGGCCCAAACGGGGCTGTTTTTTTCCTACCCCCCAACGCCACAACAAAGCTGCACCCACTTGAAAAAGGGATCATACTGAATGTAAGTTTGCATACAAAAAACAGAACCTTTTGTCGAAGTGGGTAAAAAAATTTCTGGATGTGGAATGCCAAAAGAAACCTTTTCCATCATTTTCTCGGGGGCCCAGGGCCCAGCCCAAAAAACGGGTTTTGGGGTTTCGTTTTTACCCCCAACCACCATCAGAAATGTTTTTAAAAAGGGCAGGATTTTGGGGACCCCTCCCCACCCAGTTTTCCCAAGTCCATTTTCCCAGCGATGAAGAACAGAGCCAAAACCCACTTCTGTCCGATTGTGCAGTAAAGGGGGACTTTAAAGCAGAGGATTTATTTTGTTTTTTGATGCAGATCTTCAGACATCGAACTCCCGAGGCGACACCAAAAAACACTTTCACGCGGGCCCACACCCCAATCATCAACTCCACCAACAGCAGCAGTCAGTGACCATTCTGACTCGGATTCCGAAGATGTTGCCCTGGGGGAAGCAAGAGCGTGTCCCTACAAAGGGGGTTTGGGGGTTTTTTGGCACAAAAATTTTTCAACATCAGCGGTATGAAAACCCCCGGGGGGCCCCGTGCTTGGCCCGGGCCATTTTCCCCACGGGGTTTACAGAGTCTCAACAGACTTTTTGGCCAAGGGTTATGAGTCAAAAAACAATCGTTTCATTTTTGGGGGAAAGGGAAAAGGGTATAAAGAAGAGGAAGGGGGGGGGGGGGGAGGGGGTAAAAGGGGAAAGGAAAAAAAAAATGCCAGCGGGAAGTTGGAGAAAAAAATGGGTGGGGGGGAATCGGAGGGGGGGGTAAAAATTTAAAAAAACTGATGAAAGGGCCCAGAAAGAAAACAGAGAAAGAAACATGTGGGGAAAATGACAAAGACGGGGGGAGAAAGAAAAAAAGAAAAAAAGGGGGGGGTTAAAAAAAATTTTTGTGTAAAAATGACAAAGACTGGGAGAAAAAAAACAACAGAGAAAAAATTTTGGTTTTAAAATGAAAAAAGGACTGGGAAAAAAGACAACAGAGAAAGAAACATTTGGGGGAAAAATTAAACAAAACTGGGGAAAAAAAAGGACAACAGAAAAAAAAAAACATGTTGGAAAATGAAAAAGGAACGGGGGAAAAATAAGAAAAAAAAAACAGTGACAAGAGGGAAAGGTGGTAACGGGGGAAAAGGAAGGGCGGGGTGTGGAGAGAAAGTGAGCGGGGGAACATAGAGGAAGTGTTTAACAGAGAGCGAAAGAGACTGTGGGAGAAAAAGAGAAAAAAGAGAGGAGAGAGAGATGGGGAGAGAGAGAGAGAGAGAGAGAGGGGAGAGAGAGGGGAAAGAGAGAGGAGAGAAGGCATAGAGGAAGTGGAAGGGACTGGGGGGAAAGAGAGGAGGGACAGACATAGGGGAAGGGGAAGGAGACTGTGGGAAGAGAGGGGCCCAGACATAGGGGGAGAGTGAAGGAAAAACTGTGGGAAGGGGAACAGCATAAAGGAGAGTGAAGCAGACTGGGGGAAAGAGGGAGGAACAAAACATAGGGGAGAGTGAAGGGGGATGTGGGAGAAAGAAAAACAGACATAGGGGGAGAGTAAAGGGAAACGTGGGAAAAAAGCGGAGGGAACAGACACAGAGGACAGTGACAGAGAGTGTAAAGAAAAAAGGGGGGTTACAGACACCGAGGAGGGGTGACAGAGACTGGGGAGAGAAAGGAAAAAACAGAAAAAATACAGGAGAGTAAGGAGACTGAAACAAAGATGGAAAAAAAGACACGGGGACAGTGACAGAGAGCATGAAGAAAAAAGGAGAAACGGGGAACAAGGGAGAGGGGCCCGGGGCTGTGGAGAGAAAGGAAAAACCCAAAACACAGAGGAGAAGGACAGAGAGAGAGGGGTGAAGGAGATTGCGGAGAGAGAGGAGAAAAAAGACACAGAGGAGAATAAAAAGGAAAGAAGAATGAATGGGGGACTGGGGAAAAGGGAAAAGAGAAAGGACATAGAGGGAGCGACAAAAAGGGGGTCGGGGGAAAAGGGGAGGGAAATGGGGGAAACGAGAGAGCCCTTGGTCACAGGCTAAAAAATTGGGCCCTGGGGAAAGCATTCTTTCCCAACCAATGTTGCGGGCGTGCGCGAAAAATATGCACGCTTGGTCCCCCCGGCCCCGCATGTTCCCAAAAACGGAAAGGCGGGCAGTCCTGACATCCCCCCCAAAGTTTGTCAGCAATATATTTTGGGCATGGGCAACTGTCTGTATCGTGCATTGAGTTAAGAAGGGGTGCGGGACCCCAAAACTTCCAAAATAGAAATTGAAACACAAAACGTAGATTTTTTTGGTGTACAACACGAAACCATTTCTCGGGGATTGGGAAACCTTGAAAAAATAAACTCACTGAAAAAAACATGGGCCCAGGGTCATGGGGCTCAGAAGTGACGGGTTTTTGGAGCTTTCCCCTTTTATGAAAAAAAATGGGGGTGGTTTTTCCAGCTGTCTCCCCCAAAAAGCAGGATCGGCTGTCTTTCAAAGGCCCCTGTTTCCCCGGTTTTAAAAGATCCATTTTAAAATCCCCCCCACTTTTTAATCCCGGGGGGTTAGAATTTGAGAGAGAGGGGGGGAGGGTTGGAGTGCCCCCTCTCTCTTCCCCTCTCTCTCTCTTTCCCCTCTCTCTCTCTCTCTTCCTTTTCTCCCCTCTCTTCTCCCCTCTTCCCCTTTCAAAACCCCCATTACAACAATTCCCCTTCTGCCCCCCCCCCCCCCCCTCAAAAATATGAAAGCTATACAAGGCCCTCCCAGGGTTAAAACACACACGCACCCCCGCAGTGCCCTGCAATACTTTTACGGGAGTATGGGTAGTT
Organism: Conus ventricosus; assembly: GCA_018398815.1. Classification (NCBI taxonomy): domain Eukaryota; kingdom Metazoa; phylum Mollusca; class Gastropoda; order Neogastropoda; family Conidae; genus Conus; species Conus ventricosus. The sequence continues at coordinate 10,650,800 of CM031603.1, read as the reverse complement.
TTCTTTAAGTTCGGCGTGTGTTCTCTAAAAATTTTCAGAAATCCGGAATATCCGGTTTACCAAAAAGGAAAATTTTCGAAAGGGACGCATAACGACCCAAAATTTTGTTTTCCCTGGGACGTTTCCCACCCTTTTTCGTCCCCGACTGTATACACTATATGCTCAGAGACAAACACATAACCAACAAGAAATAAACGGAAAAAAAAAAAAAAACATAATATTTTTTGATTTTTCCCCCCCCTGGTTTTTTCCATTCGGGTTTTTTACCTTTTCATTTGGTGTTTAATGTTTACCCCCCTCTGGGTTTTTCTGGAAAAGGTTATCCCCCCTTCTTTCCCTTTATTTCGTTTTTCCCGTTGTAGGCCCTATAAAACTGGCAAGGGTTTCTCCCTTTCCCTAACTTTTTTTGTGAGGGCCCGGAAAAAAAAAAAAAAAAAAACTTAAAGAGTTTCCCCCCGTACCTTTTCATTAAAAATTGGTTTTTTTAATTTCAACCCCACTTTCAAAAACAAATTAAAAAGTTTGATGGGCACTGTTTGGTTTCCCCTTTTCGTACTGAATTTTTTTGAAAGACCAAAGGGGCTTTTCCCGTTCGCAAAACGGTCGTCTTGATTAACAAATTTAAATTTTTGGGCGTTTTGTAAAAAGTTAAAAGGTGGAGGGTTTTTTAAATTTAAAAAAGGAAAACGCTACAGTACCAAGGTCACAGGGAAATGAAAAACCCTTTTCCCTTGCTGGAATCCTGAAACGGTGGGGTTGCACAGGGAAAAATTTGGGTGCCTTTTTTGGCAGACCTGACAAGAGTCTGGGGGAAGAACCCCTGTTTCCGACTATTAAAAGACGTTTGGGAATTTTTGGGTTCAACAAGTCCCCCAAGGCCCCGGGAAACCCCTTTTCAAACCAAAGTTTTTCTGATGCAAACCCCATAACCACTTAAAAAGTAATTTGTTAAACTCAATTTCTGTAATCATAATCACATCCATTAGGGGAAAGTGGGCAACGAAACAGAGTGGGGAACGACAATCAGGGGTAACCCGCAACCCCCGTCCCTTTACGTTTGGGCCTCGTCCACACAGCATTGAAAACGATGTGGGGCCCAAAAGCCCCGCCTTTCTGCTCTTTTTAAAGGTGAGGCCACAAAGTCCATGCAGACAAAACGGGAGTCAATTTTTGTGACATTAAAGCCCTTAAATTTAAAACTTAAAACGGAAAAATTTCCCCTTTAAAATTTTACGGCACATGAAAAACAAGAAGAGAAAATCTGGAAGAGGACGCCGTATCAACATTAATGGTCAGAGCAGGGCCCGGACTAGGGAACAGAACACTCGAATTGGGGTGCAGGAAGACGAAAAACAATCAGAATTTCATCAATTTCCCAAAGATTCCCCAAAAAATAATACAAAAAGGTAAGCTGGGTTTTTGGATGAGATTTCCAGTAACAATGGTTTTTCAAATATTCCAAATTTTTAAACTTTCCATTAAACCAAAAGCCAGAACTGGGCAACATCTTGATTTTTGGTTTTGCTATTACGTCACAAAATTTTGAGGAGGGGAAAGAGGGGGTTTAAAGCCGTTTTCAACCCGGGGCCCATTTGTCAATTTATGGAAACCCGCGTCAGTTTTTTTTCCATGATGGGCCTTTAACGGCACACTCCATACAAAAAATATCTTTGGGCCCTTTCCAAAGTAACCCCACATCTAACTCCCCCCCTTTCAATGAAACAAATCAGAAGAAAAATTTTTTTAAAATTCTTACCTTTTTTCTTTTTGGGGCCCTTTCTTCTTTTTTGGGGGCGTGGGGTTTTTTAATTTTTTCTTTTTGGCCCCGTCTAATTTTTTAAATTTCAGCCCACACTCTTCCAAAAAACACACAAACACCCCACACACAAAACCACCACACACACCACACACACCCCCCACACACACAACACACCACAACCACACACACACACGTTTAAATGTTTCATCACCCTTTGGGACACCCCCTTCCTTTCCCCTTTTTTTTTCTTTTTTGGGTCACCAGGGTGCTGGCCCCCCCCCCACACAATCAATAATACGGATCTAAATAAATTTTTAGGGGGAACCGCCCCAAAAAGACACGTGGACAAACGAGTCAAAAGACAAAACACGGCGTTTTCGACCCCTTAGGTCTTTTTCAGGCAAGCCACAAGCAAATAACAATGAAAATGAAAAGGTTTTTTTTTTTCCCCTTAGCTTTTTATCTCTTCCCGGGGCAAGGGAGGGGGGTTTTGTTTTTTGTTGAAGAAAACCCTAAGATTTTTAAAACGCGTCGGGTTTTTTTTGGGGGTCGGGGTCCCCGTTTTTCTTGGCGGTTCGTAACATTTCTTTTAAATTAGTTTAGGGTTTCCGCCTGCCCGTCGTCTCTTTGGCAACCTTTGTCAATACGGGCCCCTTTCAAAAGCAAAATCTACTCACTGAAATATTTTGGTTCCCCCTATCAATGTTTTTTTTCGAAACAAAACCAAAAAAATTTTTAGGCAGCCCGGGCATCACGCCAAACAAAGCTAAACCTACATGAGTGAATCATGAAGATTTTATAAAAATGAAGCACAAGATTAAGTTTCAAAGATACCGAGTCGTAATTTAATTTAGCCAGCCATTTTCCCTCTTTTAAAAATATCCTTATTTTTTTTGTTTAACGGTGGAACCCACATTTGAAACATTGGGGCCCCTTTTTTTATACTTTTTTTCCCAAAAGAACATTTTCGGCACTTCATTGATTCCTTTTAAATTTAAAATGGGAAAGGGCTTTTTTCAGGCAAAAAATTTTCATAAGAAAGTTTTTCATTTTCAAAATTGGCCCACGCCCAAAAAAAACCCTTTTTAAACTTCGACGATTCACTGTACCGTTTCCATTATTATTCAGAGGAAACATGGAAAAACTTAAAATTAGAAAAGGCTTTCACGAAAAACCCAAAACATACCCCTGTCAACAAAGTTTTTTTTCTTTTTAAAAACAGCTTTTTAAAAGTTTGTAGGTCTGTATCTGTCTCGTCTTTGTTTGTTTTGTTGCGTTCCACTTTTGATTAAAAAAATCGAGAAATTTTTTTTTTTAAACAAATTCAAAAACTGTTTAACTTTAAACCCAAATCCTTGTTGCAACCAAACAATACTGAAACCCGTTTTTACAAAAACCCAAAAAAATTTTCTTACCTTTTAAAAACCCAAAGTTTTTTTAGCCCGCTTTTTTCTAAATTTAAGCAAACATCCTGTAAGGGTTTAGGGGGCAGCCTTTTTAGGATCCATATGCAAGAGGGGAGAGAGAGAGAGGGGGAGAGAAGAGAGAGGGGAGAGAGAGAGGGGAGAGAGAGAGGGGAGGGAGAGGGGAGAGGAGAGGGGAGAGAGAGGGGAGAAGAGAGAAACAAACACTAATAGAATTCGACTAAAAAACCAGGATTCTAATTTTAAAATGCTATTGGAATTTTTTATGTCAGTGAAAAAAATTTACGGATTTCCCCCCCCTTCCCCTCAAAAACACACCACAACACAACCACACAACCCCACACACACACACACACCACACAAAAACACACACAAAACACACACCCCAGTACGCATGCCTGCAGCGCCGATACAAACACTTTTCTCTCTCTCTCCCCCTTTTTTCTTTCTCTCTCCCCTCTCTCTCTCTCTTCTCTCTCTCTATCTCTCTCTTATTCTCTCTCTTTTTCTCTTCCCCCCCCTCTCTTTTATCTCTCTCTGTGCCCTTAGAGGCCACCATCGAATCTCATAAAGTTTTTGGGCACTTTTTTGCTTAATTTAAACAATTATTTCCCTTTAAATGGTTTTGGTTACATTAAATTTAATTTTGTATTGGTTTCATATTTTTTTTTGTTCTATTTACTGGGTGAACGAAGATTTAAGAGCTTCTTTTTATCAAAAAGAGCAACATACGTTTAGATTTTTTTACTGGACACTTGGGCAGTGCCCAGGGTATTTTTGGTTTTAGGGTTTGGCCTTTAGATTTCTGCACAAGGGCCCAAAAGCTAAAAGGTGTGCAGGGAAAGCGTCAGGGGGGTGAGCAGGGTCATGTAAACAGTGGAAGGGGGAGCAAAAGAATGCAACCCCACAAACACCACACACCACCACACCCCAAAAACCACACACACACAACACAACCCACACACACACACACACACACACACCAAAGCACACACACCCCACACACACACACACACACACAACAAACACACACCCCACACACCACACACAATGCCCCACACCACACACACACCAACCCCATTTCACATGCCCCCACACACACACACACACACAAAACACACACACATGCCACAAACCACACACACACACACACCACCACACAAAAACACACACACACACGCCCGCAACCACGCACGCACGCACCACGCCCCACGCACACACACACACACACACACACCACACACAAAACACACACACACACCCACAAAACACACACATGTACACGTACACACACTCAAAACACACACACACACACACCCCACACACACAACACACAAAACACACACACACACCCACCCACCACACACACACCACAAAAAACACGCGCGCGCACACACACCCAAACACAACCCCCAACAAAACCCCACAAACCCACACCCAAAACACACCACACACACACAACACACTCACTGACTAAACTGTCCTTTTTATTCCTTCACACACTGGGTCTTCGGTGATGAAAATCGCTGGGCATAATGTGCGAAAAGAAGGAGGGGAAATGAAGTATGTTCAAACAATTTTCCGCATCCTTTTACTTTGCAAAATGACCCTTGAATTTTAAAGACAAATGGCTTTTTGGGCTGTTTTGGAAATGGCACGATAGAAACCCTTTGCTCTTTTTCTACAAAATTTAATTTTTTAACTTTTTAAATATTGAAAGGGGTCGAAAGGATCCAAAAGGGTTTTAAAAAAAAAACGTTTCCATGTATTAATAACCGGAAAAAGTTTTCTTTTTTTAAAGTTGGACTAAACTAGATGCCCTCGGGAAATTTTCACCGCCTATTGCTTCCGGAAGGGAAGCAAAGTTTTTAAAATTGGCGCGCACAAACGTTGCAGGGAATTGGGGCGCTGGCTTTTTGAGGCAACGGGGGTGCGAGCATTTGTAGGGGAGCCATCATGAAAAGAATTTTAACGTAGTACAAGTGAATGAGAAACCCCCTTTTTGCGAAGTCACAAAAAAATTGAAGGTTTAGTGGAGCCCCCTTTTTTTATTACCAAATAGGGTCTTTTCAGCAAAAAAAAAGTGGTGTACGTTTTTAATTTTTGGGTTGAAATTTAAATTGGGGGATAAAAAAGTTCTCTTTGAGAAGCCTTAAAAATTACAAAAAAAAAAAAAAAAAAAATAAAAAAAAATTTAAAAAAAAGCCTGTGTTGGGATTTCATCAATGGACCCTCCGTTTGGGTATAGTTCTTAAATTTCACCCCGTGTGCGGCTGTAACCTTTAAATTTGCCTTTTGTGCGAAACAAAATCCAGTTTTGCCGTGTGCGATATACAACTAACCTGTTTGCCTGGGTGCGATTTGGGGATTACCTTCCGCCTGTTGGGGGTTTCATGGTATAACCCCAGCATGGCCCGTCCCTTCAGGGGCACAGGACCAAAAGGTCCTGTGCCAATTTAATTGACTGAGGTTTTAAAAAACTACTTTCCCCCAAGGGTTTATGGACCAGGGGAAATAATATGATGAGTGGGGAGATTCTAAACATGATATGTAGATGATAAACTCCCCGAAATGCAAAATATCAAAGTAAGAAAGCAGGAGTATTTTTAAATTTAAATGACCATCATCAATGAAAACAAAAGGGTTAAATGGCCCCGATGGTTTTTCCTGGGAAGCTTTTAAAAAAAAAGTTTCCAAAAGGAAATTTACTGGGGGCCCCTAAAAAATACTTTTCCAAGCTTCACGGGGCCCGGGAGTAATTTCCCGATGAAGGCGAGATGCTAGCATTGTCCCCTTTATTTCCCAAAAAGGGGGCAAAAAAAAAAAGCAGAGAACTATAGCCGGGAACTTTTTAAAATCCATACAGCAAAATTAACCCTTTAACAAAGTAAATTTTGGGATTTAGGACCATCTTGACAAATTGATTTTTAAATAACGCCCCGCATGGGTTTTTTACAGGGGAAGGAGTTGTGGACTCAACTTTTAAAACGATCAATGATTTTGTTAAAATGTCTTAAAAACAGACACAAATTGATGCAATTTTAATTTGGGCTTTTCTAAAAACCCTTTTAAAGGGGGACCTTTAGGGCCCGTTTCTTAAATTAGAACAAAATTTGGCCCCTTGGGGGGTTCTTTGGGGAAAATGGTCCGGGGGTCCCTTTTCCCCGTTGGGAGAAAAGCAGGGAAAATTTTGTGGGAAAGGGGCGTCTTTCCCCTTGAAAACCCGTCTTTTAGGGTGTACCAAAAAGGAAACTGTTTTTGGGGCCCTTGTTTTTTTTTTAATTTTTATAAATGACATAAGTAAACATCTCCTCCTGGAACTACTATGAGACATTTTGCAGATGACAACTTAGTATAATAGAACAATCAGAAGCAAGAATGATATACGAAATTCTACAAGATCTAAACCCTTTACAAAAGGGGGGGAAAGAATTTGGGGAAAATGGAATTTCATCCCAGAAGTGCCAAGTGTTTGCGTATATGTAACAAACGCTCACCAACTACATCAGAATATTCTATCACAATATTATTCTTAAAGAAACCAATGCTGCCAAAATATTTAGGTGTGATTTTAGATAGTCATCTCAAATGTAAAAAACATTACAATTAAGTATGTAAAAAAGAAAAACGGCGTCTTACCTTTCTTATACAGGAATATCGACGGACGTCCCAAAAGGTTAAGGATGACTGCTACAAAACACTAGTTAGACCAGTACGGGAAATTTATGGTTGCTCAGTCTGGGATCCTTGCAATCTAAAGGGAAACATTGCTAATCTCGAAAAGATTCAGAAGAGAGCAGCACGGTTCGTAACAAGGAACCATACAGAGAGAAAGGGAATTTAGAAGAACATGAAATTAAAATGGAGACCGTTAGAAGAGAGATGAGCTTTTATGTTACTTAGTAACTTCTTCAAAGCAGAGCTAAACTAATTGATATCCCAATGGAACGACTAGTATTGAATAAAAGTAGTCCCAGGAGTGGCGGTCAATCTTATGCCATACCTGCATCAAATATTGACACCCATTTACATTCATTTTATCCTAGTTCTGTACGGCTGTGGAACTCACTGCCGGGGCTATAAAGATTGCCACAAATGCAGTCTCATTTAAAAATGAAATTGATACGACAGTCTTGAGATCTGCATATTGCACGCAGTTCTTACTGTTTGCATTGAGTCGCTTGAGTCAAAGTTTTCAAAGCGTGAGAGGGGAAAAGCAGAAGAAACAAATTGTGGGGCAGCCAACAAGCCCGGGTCTGTGAGCGGTCTTGTATCTGACACCTAGAGTGTCAGGAGATAAGGGCCAAAAGGGTTTGGGCTTGAAAGGGGCTTCTGGCGCTCTGCACGAGTTTCTTTTTACTGTAAGGTGGAGAATAGCAAACCCACAATTGCTTGCTGTGTGTATCGCGCCTATGCTGACCAATGTTTACACAAGGGACTACGCACAGTCGTTTCCTTGACTTCCGAGAAAAGCGGAATTGTCTCTGTCCACAACACCCTGTGAGCTATTTTTCTCCTAGCCCCGAGGGCGTACAGTCTTTGCTTCGGCTTACCAGGCCAATGACGCACGCGCGGCAGCGGGTTTTTTCCGGTCGCAAAGTTCTGTCAGAAAGTTTTAAACACGAACTTAATTATGGTACTCACAGAGAAGAGCGAATGCCGCTTTTGTCACCTCTCAAGTACTCACTGCGCTATTGATCTCCTACAGAAATTATAGTCTAAAAACCTCTGTACAGTAAATTATGTTGCACAGTCTCGAAGCGTCTAAACACACACAGCATCTGCAGTGTGGTGGCTGATGGTTAGGGCCTAGCCGGAGTCAAAAGGGCCCAAAGCTTTGAGGCGAACTAAATGCAGTGGCTCTGAGTGTGCCGGCGCCGCTGTGATTGACTGATTTTTCTATTTTAACTTTCCCAGATATTTTATGGTTACCTAGGCCTGAACCTGGCCATTGCTTTTAACTTTTTAAAAATCGTGTGCGACCCCTTGTTGCCAAATGTTGCTCCCCGGGGCCAACAGGCTGAGCCGCACTTTATTTTACTTTATTTTTTTTTACATGCGCGCTGGTGACCCACTATTTTTTAGTGAACCAGTTTTTTAGGAAGAAGGGAAGAAGAAGAAGTTTTATATATAATATATATATATTTTATATATATATATATATATATATATATATATATATTTTAGATATATTATATTATATATATAAAATCAGAGTTAAAAAACACTCAGAACGCTAAAAGTGCTAACCATGTAGGGAGCGACCATACCAGTTTAAATAGGATTTTAAAATGAAGAGTAAACCTACAAGCTTGTTTTCAAGCTAAAAAGGCTCTCCTCAGGGTATACATTTGTGCACCACCGGTGTTATATTGTGGTGTGTGGGCGTGTGAGTTCTGTGCATGTGGCACGTGGCCTGCCGTTTTTTTCTTTTTTTGGGGCGCGTTCAGGGGGGGACGTGTTACGGAAAGGTGCATTGACAAAAAATTTCCATTTATGCCTGCAATTGTTTATCATTTCTACTTTAGAGTTGAGGGATGCTAGGTGGGGTTTACATATATCAGCCACTTTTCTGTAGTACATAAGTTGCATTTGTTTAGAAAAAGTTGTTGTATGGTGTTGCCTTTTTTTTAATTTTCCATGATATGTTGTTATCTATTTTCTTTTTTCAGCTTCCAATATATTTTACTTAATTCTGTTTGGTTTTTGTATTTTTCATTTTTGAAAGACTGTTTTGGTTTGCATTCTGGTTTTAAAGGGGGTTTGCCGTGATTCCTATGTATGTTTCTTTAAACACTGTCTGTTGTTCCCTTTGCTTGGTACACAATATATGTTGTAGAGTCATTTATTATTCAGAGGGCACTGGTCTTTTTTGGGGCAATTACAAGATATCCTTTCATCACCTCTTTGGTTGTGTTTTTTGGTTTTATTGGAAGAATCAATTATATTTTTAAGGTTGGGCATAACGGAAATAGATAGCTTGACGTATTTTTGTTGAATATTTTAGATAGTACATGTTCTTTTGGGAAAGATGTTTTTAAAGGGTTCTGTGGAATTCTTTTCCTACGTTAGTTTTTGTTCTTCCATCATATGGAGGGTTATACCATATAATTTTTCTTTTCTGTTTTTCCTGTTGCGTTCATGCTGTTTTCTGGGTTGTATTGTAATTTGTAGTTGTAGCCACTTTTTTCAGCGCCTCTTGGTATTCAGCTGCTGCACGGTTAAATTCTTTCTCATTGCATGACAGTTTAGATAATCTTTTGTTTCTACCATTTTGGGATGGTTTTTAAGATGGAGGGTGGGTGGTTACTATTGATGTCTAGTAGACAGGTGTGTCATTAGGTATTTTATATGGTTTGTAGTATGATCCTTAAGGTCTAATGTTATTTTCTAAATAATTTACGTTTTTTTGTTGGCTTATACTGTGATTTTAGGTTATGGCTTTGAAAAATTTTACAAAGTTCTTTTTTCTTGTTTTCAATGGTTTTTGGTTTATTGTTTAACGTGGCAAGACCGTCATCTCTGTATAAGCCCAAACCCGTTTAACCCAAATATTTTCTGTATATGAGACAACATGAAAAGTCCAACTAATTCACAAGTTCAGCTCCATAATAAGATCCCATCGTGACGTCGAATGTGGAATTTCTGCTGTTTTTTTTTTATCCAATTTCACGTTGCTATGGAGAAGGGTTTTCTTAGTGTGGGAATGATTTCCATTCAGAATCTGTTATATTTGTATATTTGTTGGCGAATCTTAGTGCTTTAGTAAGTAATTCCTCAATCAATGGAAGGGTAGAAGTCCACTATGTCCCAAAAAAAATGAACACTGTATTTGTCGTTTGTTCAATTCTTTAAAAACCCTTGGATAACTTCGTAACTATTTTTCCAGAGATTGTATTCAGTGTTTGTTTTTATGTCCTCTATTGCTTTTTCCAGGATCTTTTACTAATTTTGCCTAATTCAGATTTAGATGGGTTTATCAGTCTACAAGTAGGGTTGTTGGGGAAAGTCTAGAAGTAGGGTTGTTGGGAAAGTTAGGTTATATATATATAGTTAAAACAAGTTAAAAGAGGAATCTTAAAACTATCTACAAATTTGTTTTAAGCGTGTTGCGCTGTCATCAGGATGGTTTTTGGTTTGCCCACGCCGATGTTATTTAAGCGTGTGGGCTCCCGTTTGCGGTTGTTTGCACGTGCGGGTTGGCTGCACGTGTTTTTTGGGGGGCTTTCAGGTTTTTGTTTTGGGTGTGTTCACTAACAACGATTTCCATTTATGCCTGCAGTTGTTTACTATTTCTGTTTTGGTGTTTAAAGTTGCTAAGTGTGGTTTGCATAGTATTAACCATTTTTCAGTTAAACATAGGTTGCACCTTTTTGAAACATTGCTGCATGGTGATGCTCTTTTTATGATTTTCCAGGATATATTGTAGCTTGTTTTTGCGTCTTTAAGTTTCCAGATATATTTGCTCAGTTCTGTTTGGTTTTTATATTTTTCTTTATTAAATGACTGTTTGTGGTTTGCATATCTGGTTTTGAAGCGGTTTTCAGTGATCCCTATGTATATTCTTTTTCATTTTCTGATGTCACAGTAGCCTGGTATACAATGTTGTTGTGGAGACATTTATTGTTTAGTGGGCACTGCTCCTTTCTGGTGCAATTGCAAGATTTCCTTTCTTCACCCTTCTTTGCTGTGTTGATTTTCATTTTGTTGGATGCGTCAATTAGGTTTTTGAGGTTGGGCATACATGAGTACGATAGTTTGACAGTGTTTTTGTTAAATATTTTGGACAGTTTGTGTTCTTTTGGAATGAAGTTGTTAGGATTTTCAAGAATTCTGTCCCTATGTTTGTTTTGAGTTTCCCGTCGTATAGGGGTTATATCATATGATTTTTCTTCGATTTTTCTTGCTTTTATTTGTGTTGTGTCTTGATTGTAATTTGTATTGTATCCATTTTTGAA
>CM031603.1:10632741-10638659 GCA_018398815.1 Conus ventricosus | reverse complement strand
GCTCGATCACTGCATATTGATTTTAAACGCCTCTGACAGTATCGTCTGCATATTGTTTAAAAACGCTTTCTGTAGTAGCTCAGTATCATCTGCATACTGTGGCATTTTGTTCTCATATTACATATCTTAATTCTTTTATGTCTTTATTTTGTCCTGTCATATTGCCTACAAATTAACACAGATAACAAATAAATACGGGGAGATTTCATTACCTTGTCGGCATCCTCTCTCCACTAGGAACCAGCCAGCTAGTTTCTCATTCACTGGACAGTTGACCAAATATGTGTGTTAAATGTTTTATCCATTCATAGACTCTTGATCGAAAAAGCAAAGGCATGTAGATCTTTAAATATAAAAGCATAGCTTACACTAGCAAAAACTTCTTTTTTTTCAAAATCTAAGCATAAGAGTTTTGTTTTTCGTTTTAGATTTAATTATACCATCAGGTTTGTCATAAATAAGATAAATGTTATCCCCGAGATACCTATTTGGGGCAAAACCAGTCTGCTCCTCACTAACGATAGAGGGAAACATACATTTCAGTTCATTGGAACACCTGGAACATGTGTTGATCATTCTGTAAGATTTCCACCTGTGCAAGACGTCATTGCAAACGGGTTTTTGTTCTTCCCGGGGAACAGTTGAGAGAAAGACGAGAAGGAAAAACTGAAGTCTTCCTGTGTGAGTGTGATGTCGGAGCCACACATCCGCTAGTATTTCAGTTCGTCTGCATTTTAGGACTCACGACCCGAATGCTATCCAGGTGACTTTCTCTTGAGTGTACTCTCTCTCTCTCTCTCTCCTCTCTTCTCTCCTCTCATCTCTCTCTCTCTCTCTCTCTCACTCTCTCTCCCTCTCTCTCTCTCTCTCTCTCTCACTCTCTCTCTCTCTCTCTCCTCTCTCTCTCTCCTCTCTCTCTCCCCCCTCTCTCTCTCTCTCTCTCCCTCTCTCTCTCTCTCTCTTCTCTCTCTCTCCTCTCTCTCTCTCTCTCTCTTGGGGAGCTCCTGAGGTACACGAAGTTGAGTGACACGTTTTTTCTGAGCTCTGTACATTTATGTTGCTTTCTCCTAGTTGTATGCAGTGTTGTGTCTTGACAGTTGGCAGTGACTGTTGTGAGGGAGTATGCCGTCTGCATCGCTGTCATTCAGGTATGTGTGCGGCATATTTGCTCATATATTCGCAAGTTTTATGTTGAAGCGGATGAAATATAAAGCCGCCATGAGAATGTCGGTGTGGTGTTGAGGTCGCGAATGGACGGTGTCACCATAGGATTGTTACTGTCTCTGTTGTGCTACGGACATTTGCTCCAACGATGTGGAGACGTGGAACTGAATCCAGGGCCTTCCTCTGTTAAGCCTGACAGTAAGCGGCAAACCCGTCAAGAGAGTGCCGGGAGCACACGCAGAGACAGTGGACATGGACCTGGTTCTGCCCCTGCTGCCTCAGCGTCTCCGGCCGATCCCACACTGAAGGATGTCATGGCCATTCTGAACAAATTAACCTGCAAATTTGATGGACTGAGTGAAGACTTAAAAGACGTGAAAAACATGTGTGCAGATCTCCAAGATGAAATGACTGGTATAAAGCAAGAAATGTCTGCCTTGAGGCAGGATAATGACAGGTTAAAGGAAGAAAAACACTAGACTCACTGCCAAGGTGGAATCTTTGGACAGGAAGGTAGACGACCTGGAAGGGAGGTCGAAGAGGAATAACATCATCATCCACGGTATTCCTCGTACAGACAATGAGTCCTGGCAACAATGTGAAGCGTTGGTACAGGATATGATTACAGATAAACTGGAACTTTCGGATGACATTCTTTTCGACCGTGTACATCGCCTGAACTCAAAGTCGAACTCGCCAATAGTTGCAAGATGCACATTTTTTAAAGATAAAGATAAGATTTTGCGTGCGAAACAAAAGTTAAAAGGAACTGAGTTATTTGTTGGTGAAGACTTTTCTTCCGAGTTAGGGAGATCAGAAGAAAGCTCGTCCCTCACCTGAAGTCCGCCAGATCACAGGGCATGAAAGTGTCCATGGTTTATGATCACCTGGTGATCAACAGCAAAAGGTTCGGTCTGGATGGCAGTGACAACCTGATAGAAATGAAATAGGATTCAGGCCGGCCCCGATCAGTGGAAATTATCCTGTTATCAGAACAAGGGGGAGGTTAAATGTAAGACATCACCGCACAGAGTGCCTGTTTCAAATTCACGTGGGGTCACTTTAACTGGGGCAGTGAACGATGCTGGCGTAAAGGAGACAGGCGATGAAAATCCGTGCGGGTTGTCACTGCCATCGGTGTGGACGAAAACGTGTTAGCACACACCGACACACAGTCAGCCAGTGTGTTAAAATGTGGATTATGTTTTTGAGCGTAATGATTTGAGTGATGTCTCTTCGATCACACATAGTGATGTAACGTTATCCGACGTGAAACTTGATACGCCTGAAGTCATGCGAAGTGAGAGAAAGACAGTTTCAGAGAGGAAATGTGTGATCGTGAGGGATGAGTGTGGTGTGAGAGCATGCATGTAGACGAAAGAAACAACATGGTTGGATGTGGCAGTGAAAATGAAAAAAGTGGTGGCGATGACTGTGTATTTGGGAATGGGATTATCAATGATGATGATCATCAAAATAAGAAAAGTGATAGTGGCTATGTGATGCCGAATGAGAATTCCAGTGTGGCTGACCGTCTGATTACCAATGTGTCAAACAGCAAATAGAGACCCTGCGTCATCGTCTATTTCAACGACCAAACCTAATTTAAAGACTGCGACTGACCCGAAGACTAAAATTGATTCTACGACTACGATTGAAACGGGACATGGTGGTGATGGAAATGACAATGAACACATTTGTAAATAGTGTATCATTTCTTCATTGGAATATATGTGGATTATTTCAAAAACTGGATGACAGAGATTTTATACAGTTTATTTCTTCCTTTGACTTTGTTTGCTTAGTGGAAACGTTTGCTGAAGCGTTTCAATCAAACCTTTTTCAAGACTATGAATTATTTGTAAAACCAGCTGTAAAATTTACAAGACAGGGACGGGCCTCGGGAGGATTAGTTTGTATGGTTCGTAAAAGTCTTGTCCCGTATGTGCAACAGGTGGATTGTGACAGTCTGTATACAATGTTATTTAGATTTGATAAAGAATTATTTTGCTATGATAAGCCTGTCTTACTTTTTGTTCATATGTCCCTCCGGAAAATGCACCTTCTACACACTGCATGGCTTTGATAATGGTATTGAAATGTTGGAAGAATGTATTGTAAACAAGTTGTTATCTTTTGATGATGCTGAGATACTTTTATGTGGTGACATGAATGCAAGAACTGCGAATATTTCTCCAGGTAATGTAGATGATCGTGATCTTTATGCTAATTTCAAGACTGCAGACAGCAAATACAATAGATGTTCCCAAGATAAGATATTAAATGTGTATGGAAAAAGCTTCTTTGTATGTGCACTGTGCTAGGATTGACAATTATGAATGGAGTATGTAATGGCGATCTCGAAGGGTGTTTCACATACATTTCGGATATGGGGAGTAGTGTGAATGATTATTTTCTAGTGTCTACAGATTTTTTTGAACTAATGTGTAAAAAGGTGACTCTAAATGTGATGGAAAGATTTGATTCTGATCATTTACCCCTGGTATTGTGCATTGAAATGCCAAATGAACGTCGCATACCAGTTTTTACCCCAAATGTAGATGTTTACCAGTTTATTGTTAAATATTGCTGGAATCAAGATTACAGTCAACAGTTTTCTTTATGCATGAATTCATCAAATGTTTTAGAAAAGTTAAACGCCGCTGAAAATCTTATTTCTGTGAATGTTAATGAAGCTCTGAACTTGTTTAATATAACTATCAAAGACCAAGCTGAAACAATGAGGAAAGTTGTGCCTATAAATAAGAAATTTATACAGAATTGGTTTGATCGAGAATGCAGGTAGAAAAACGTAAACTACGAAGATTATTCAGAATTTTTCTGAATACAATGGATAAAGAGGATAGAATATTGTTTTGTATAGCGAGAAGGGAATATAAACATTTAAATGAAAGGAAACAGAAAGAACATAATGATCTCCTATTAAACGATCTTCTGTCTTCGGGTAACAATCAGCAATTATTTTGGAAAACTATTCACAAGATTTCCACAAAGAAGCTACAACCTGCAAATAATATTACGATGCAAGAGTGGTTCTTACATTTTAAAAATCTTTTGGATAAGGACGTTGATGAGTCCACTGAGACTGACAATGCAATAAATAATGAAGAAACTGCTTATGACAGACCAATATCTAGAGGGGAAATATTAACAGCTATTAAGAAAATAAAGAATGGTAAAACTGCAGGACCTGATGGACTCATTGGAGAGTTTTTTAAGCATTCCGGTGCGACTGTTATAGGATTTTTAGTTAAATTGTTTAATTATCTTTTTGACACCGGGATTTATCCAGAGGATTGGAAAGAATCTATAATTTTGCCTCTGTTTAAGAAAGGGGAGATAAACGATGTAAACAATTATAGAGGTATTTCGTTGTGCAATGTATGTAGTAAACTCTATAGTTCTGTTATTAATAATAGACTACATGAATGGATATCTCAGAACAATATAACAGGAGAACATCAAGCAGGATTTAAAAAAGGTTATTCTACTATTGATCACATGTTTAGTCTATTAGCTGCAATTCAAAAACAATTTGTAAACAACAAGAAGCTGTATGTGGCTTTTGTGGATTTTGAGAAAGCTTTCGATTCAGTTTCACGGAAACTGCTGTGGCCTTATTTTGTTAAACATGGAATTCAAGGTAAACTGTATCATTGTGTGAAAGGTATGTATAAGGAGGTGAAAGCAAGAATTAGAGCGGGAGCTAAATTATCAGATTTTGTCAAGTGTACGAGAGGGGTCAAGCAAGGGGATGTTTGTAGTCCTGTTTTATTTTCTCTGTTCATAAATGAATTGGCTTTGGAGATTATTCAAAATGGACGGCATGGTGTGACTTTTGATATCTTGGAACTGTTGTCTTACTTTTTGCTGATGACATTATTTTATTGTCTACAACTGTAGTTGGTCTGCAAAGACAATTGAACAGTTTGTATTCAGCTGCTACTAAATTAGAATTAAAAGTTAATATGAATAAGACCAACATTATTGTGTTCGTAAAGGTGGTATTTAGCACGTAGTGAGAAATGGATTTATGGAGGTGAATATATGGTTGTAGTCAATGCATACAAGTATCTTGGGTTTTATTTTACTACCAAATTAAGTTTCACCTTTGGATGTCAAGACCTAGCAAATAGAGCAAAGAGAGCAGTCCACAGTTATACTTCGTATTTTATACAAATTGAATAGTGGCGCATTTTCTGTTTTTTCGAAACTATTCGACTCTCAGGTGCAGCCAATTCTACAATATGGAGCAGAAATCTGGGCTTTTGAGAAAAGTGTTGTAATAGAGAATGTTCATTTATATGCTATGAAAAGATTTTTGAATGTAGACAATCGAACACCAAATGATTTAGTGTATGGCGAACTTGGAAGGTATCCGATTTATATTAATTCGTTTTTAAAATGCATTAAGTATTGGCTGAAAATAACCAGAATGGAGGAAACAAAGATACCATATAAAGCTTATAGGACGTTACGAAATTTGGATTATAATGGTAAGAAGACATGGGCTACCACTGTTCGTCAGTGCTTAAATTCGTATGGCTTTGCATATGTTTGGGACAACCAGGGCGTTGAAAATATATCGGGATTTTTGAAATGTTTTAAGCAAAGAATGATTGATTGCAGATGGCAAGATTGGCATGACCATATCAACAACAGTGACAGATTTGCACAATACAGACTATTTAAAACAACGTATATGATTGAGCCATACATCAAAATGAAAATGG
>CM031603.1:10601600-10627641 GCA_018398815.1 Conus ventricosus | reverse complement strand
TTAAAAAAATTAAGAATGATACAGACGCGAAAGCGAAGTCAAAGTTCAATAGGAAAGTAAGGATATTGGGGAATTAGTCTTGTAACGACAAAACCAGTGATTCCATGTGCGTCTCATTTTGGTTCAGAAAGTTTGGTGTCAGGCTAGATACATCTCTATGGTCAAGAGCGAAAGACGTACAACAGAAACAGATTAATGGTCCTGCGTTGGAAATCCTGCATAATATTTACCCCACACAATATTCTTTTTTTAGTAAAATGCAAGTGAAGAAGTAATAAGTGTTCGTATTGTCCTGACCAATTGATTATATTGAGCATTTTTTTCTATATTGTCCACCTGTGCAAATGTTATTGGTTGTCAATCGAGGATTTTATATATGTTAAAAACAGATGTAAGACTAAAGCTATCAGTTTTGGACATACTTTTTGGTATAAACAAATTTGATCTCAATCTTGCGAATTACAAATTCATTAATTACATGATTCTTTAGCTAAGGTGTGTATTAGTATTTTCAAAAAGCCCAAATTTTCTGTCTTCTCTCTACAACATATTTTTTAAAAAGAGTTAAACATTAGAAAGCATCACCTCCTCTTTAAAGACTAGAAACACACTATCTGATGCAGTTTTTTGTTTTTCGTTTTTTTTTTTTTTTTTTTTGGCAAATGAAGAGGACAGTGTGAAGCACCAAAAAATGAAGAGGTGGATTTGGCCTTAGGAAAAAAAAAGAAAAAAAAAAGAAGAAAGAAAATTACCGCCTTAGGTGCTCCATTGATCCGACAACTGATGCCACAAAAAAAAAAAAAAGCTCTGGGGTATGTCCTCGTCTTTGCTTTATTGATGCTTGATTGAAGCGCCGCGGAGTGAGGACAAAGTCGATCTGGTTGTGAGTCATTCCGTTCGGCGCATGCCAGGTTGTTCTCTTGACAGTTTGGGGGGGTAAAGGGTGTTGGCAATGGCGACGTTGGGTGCAGGCAAACTCCAGAAGGCGAAGTCCCCTGTCGTTAGTTTCCCCTGTGCCGTATTGACCCACTGTTCAGCCCATGTCTTTGTAGGCATCTTGCCGACCTTGGCGTTGAAGTCCCTGTCCTCACCACTACCAGTGATGAGAGAAGAAGTGGAAGAAGCCATCGGCAGCCTTCCAGCAGGGAAATCACCTGGAGCAGACAATATTCCAGCAGAGCTGCTCAAACATGGAGGGAAGGAATTGGTCACTCTAGTAACATCGATTTGTCAGAAGATCTGGGAGACAAAACAGTGGCCCACAGAATGGACTCAATCACTCATCATCCCCCTGCCCAAAAAAGGGAAATCTACGCCAATGCCAGAACTACAGAACAATGTCGCATTAGCCACACCAGTAAATCTTGCTCAGAGTCATTTGAATCGACTGAAGAAAGATGCGGAAGAACACCTGGCGGAAGAACAAGCTGGATTCAGGGCAGCAGAAGCACAGTAGAACAGATCTTCACCTGCCAGATACTGATGGAGAAACATCTGCAACATCAGAGAACCTGTTCCACAACTTCATTGACTTTAGGAAACGTTTGACAGGGTGTGGCACAAGGTCTGTGGCAGGTGCTCAGAACGTTGGCATAGAGGAGGGTCTCGTCCAAACCACCAGGGACTTCATACACCACCAGCAGCGCAGTCCTCCTCAACAACCAGATAGGGACTACTTCAAACCACAGTTGGAGTCCGTCAAGGCTGCCTGCTATCTCCCGCACTGTTCAATCTCTTCTGGAAAACATCCATGCTTGATATCCCTCCATGACTTCCACTCACTAGCTCTCCATCGGAGGAGGAACCATCAATTATTGAGGTTAGCAGATGACATCGACCTGATGGGAGGCAGCAACGTAGAACTACAAGACCGAGACTAGAGACTGGAGGACAGGGCAGGTGCATTTGGATTTGGAAGTGAGCACAGAAAAAAAAGCAAAGTCATGGTCAACAGCACACCAACACCATGCTGATAAATCTACATTGAACGGACAACAGCTTGAAGAAGTGGACGCTTCTCAAATACCTTGGCGCCCAATCTCACCAAAGACGGCGTTAATTCAAAACAGAAATCAAGGTACCAGAATTCGCGATGAGCAACACAGCAGCATATGGCATAGCTCTAGTCAAGATCTGAAGAGCAGGAGATCAGCTTGCCTACAAAGACTGAAGCTGTTACAAGTCAATGGATTCTGGTCCCATCCTGCTGCTATGGCCTGCGAAAGCTGGTCCAATGACAGGCAGAGACCACCAAGAGAATCCAGTCGGTTTGAAACTAATATGCTTCAGGCGCTTGCTCGGGTTCATCTCTTGGCAAGACCGAGTAGACAAACGACTTGTGCAGGAGCCAAATAACATTCAACTTGCAGGCCCCCAGAACACATTTGGCAACAGTAAAGAAAGAGTAAGCTGTCGTGTTCGGAACATGTCATACGCCACAATTCACTGCACCAATACAGTCATCACAGGGCACGCTGGAAGGCGGCAGACGAAGGGAGACGAAAACCAATATTCTGAGATAGTCATCATCAAAGTTTGGAACCAGGGTTGGATGGCCTTACGCTGATGCAATCAGGCAGAGGACATTGCCGGATGACGGTTAGGTTACCGCTACCAACATCCACCCTGCACTGGCCTTCAGAGGTGTGTCTCGCATCTATCCTCTACGCCCTTCTTGGGCAAGAGAATGATGATGATGATGATCTGTTCCGTCCATATGTGTGTACATTATGGTCAACTGTAAAATGTCGAACGCCGGTCAGAAACAAGTGTCTGATGGGAGGGAAGTGGTAATGCACAAGGAGCTGTAGGGTTCAAGTGGTACGCTGAATCCATACACTTTAGCTGATTATTTCAAGGGCGATGTCCTCTTCATTGGAACTTGATCGTAGCTGGTGAGCATCTGCCTAATCGCCGCCCCCCTGAAAATAGTGAGTTTTACGTTCCTCTTAGCGAAGAAGCTTTTAGGGACATGTATTTCATTTCACGGTTAGTCTTGGTTTTTACGTCACTGCGGAATCCCCGACTCTCGTATCTTTCCGTACTGTGCTCGGCAATTCCTGTGGCGAGTCTCGATTTGGCTACTTGCTCGACCCGAAACCCGGATAGAAATGAGTTCCAGAAGTTAGGAAACGTACATCGAAACATGCTCGATCTTACTTTTGGAACTAGCCAAACCCAGCTATTTATGGAGTGAGGACACCTTTAGTGTTAGTCCTGTGATTGGCGTTGTGAGTTCATGGTATGTAAGGGACTATAGCTGGGAGGTTAATTCTATGTGGTTAGATGTGTGTTGTGATGGTTATTGTTGTGTGTTTATTGCGAATAAGGGTGTAGGCGTACATTAGGGAGTGCGCAATTGGAAATCATTATACTAGGAATCGCGTTTGGTTTTTCTAGTGAAATAATTGTTTGTTATGTCTGGAAGTGAGTGCTTGTGTTTGACGTGAGGCTGTTTGGATGCATTATTGTAGTTACTGGGGGTGGTTTTGAAGTGTGTTTGACATGTGTGTGTCATGAGCGTGTATGGTATGCGTGAGTTTAAGCTGAGTGGGTGTATGTTTGCGTGTTGTGTTGGGTGAATTAAGTTATGGGGAGTTGAGGCTTATGTATAATATTTCCACCCAGTATGGCAACATACACGTAGTTAATGTTGGGTAACTGTTTAAGAGGCTTTAATGGCTGTGTCATAATGTTATTGAATTGCAGTGTGTGTGGTTAGCTTGCCATGTGAAGCGTTAGGCAAATTGGTGATTTGGCTTTCTTTGTTTCTGGGTTTGCTATACTTAAATTTTCGTATTTACTATGTTTCTCATGAAATTTCCCTCATGAAACATCACTGCCCCTCAATGTGACCTAGGTCCTATGCTCACTATGCCGTCTCTTCTGTTGAGAACATTAATAACTAGTATGGGGCTTCATTTGGTTTCTCGCCTGGACTGGTTTTTTTGAAACAAACTATCTAACTAACTTAACATTTCTAATAAATGATCAAATTCGGTTTGAAAAAAAACATTAGCTTTTCTAGTCAAAAAAGATAAGCAAATTCCTAGACTTAAATACGCCACTTTCGACCTAACTGAGTTAGTTTTCCCCTAAATGAAGTTGAGTGTCCAGCCGTGATCCGAACATTGGCATCTTATTGACTATGTCATCGTGAGGAGAGGGGGAAAGGTGGGGGACGTGCGGGTTCGCGAAGGCTATGCCATGTGCAACGCATGGAGGCATTGGACAGATCACCGCCTCATCGTCTCAAGCTAGGCTTTATGTTCAGCCATAGGAGGACGTGCTCAGGGCGTAAAAACACCAAAACAGCTGAATGTCAGCAAGCTCAAGGTTGTACGTTACAATCAGTCTTTGTTGACACCCTGGAAACCCGCTTGGGTGTCACACATTGCAATGACCCACGCATGTGGTAAGGCATGGCACT
The DNA here is from genome assembly GCA_018398815.1 of Conus ventricosus. Lineage (NCBI taxonomy): Eukaryota > Metazoa > Mollusca > Gastropoda > Neogastropoda > Conidae > Conus > Conus ventricosus. Next base: position 10,623,212 of record CM031603.1, on the reverse strand, counting down.
GGGTCCGCACTTCGTTAGATGGTGTACGGCACAGAATGGAGTGTCTCCGACCCATAACCAGGGTTACACAAGGCTGGTTCGATGAGAATTGCACGAAATCCAGCAGCTTCTAGAGGTGACTAAAAACACATTGGGCCCACTAACTGCGCACATCGACGACCCACAGTCGACTGATAAAAGAAACGTATGATGAGAGAATAACACGCAGAAACATCCCAGCCAGATAGCTGCGCCTGATACAAGGAATCCTGGTTTGAACTAACAACGCTGAGAGATTCAGGCTTTGCAGACTGGAAATGACATGCAAAACTTTTTTAAGGGCTTGACGAGTAGTCTATGGCCCACCACATCTGGTCATCTCCACTTTGTCAGTGATGACGGATCACGCTGATCACAATTAAGAGAAAGTTTAGGCAAGCTGGGCGGATAAACTTTGATAGCGTATTAAAACACGGCCGTCCACCATCTCCAATGAAGCCATGTGATCTGACTACCACAATTTCGATCGATGAAGATGCTGGACGCCGTACGAATTTGGAGGAGACTCAAAAAAAAACAACATTCGTTGTGATACCTGTGGCAGAGCACTTAGCCTAGCTCGCAAATACAGCTGGAGGTGGACAAAACGAGGGTGCTGTGGCTTTGGTGAACAACACTCATAATAACATTCTGTTCAATGGCAGCGCAAAGGACAGTTACTCAAGTCCTCTAGATTCCTCCATAGTTCATCTCTACAACAGGCAAAGGAAACCGTCTGGTCTGCGATACCTTATTGTGAGACTTACATGCTAGTCATCGCTGGCTAGACCATCTAAAACCGGCACTCCACACACACCTTGAGCTAGGTGTCTACCCAGGAGTCAGTGTGGCTTCCGGAAAGATTCGCGGCCTGGGCCCATCGACATGTGTTGCTGCCAGACGCTTCAAGAAAATAGTGTCAGGAACAGAAGTCGAACTGGTACTCCTCCTTTGTTGATCCGACAAATACCTTTGCAATGTCAGTAGTAGAGAGAGGCTTTGGAAATTCTGAGCGTAGTGCAGATTGCCCAGATGGTTCATTGCCATCATACAGAAAACTCCCACGACAGCCTGCTGGCAGAGTTCAAGGCAACGGACCGAGACATTCTGAAACTGTTCAAGTCTCAAACGGAGTGAAGCAGGTTGTGGTCTGGCTCCCACCCTGGTTCAGACTCATGTTCTCGGCCTTATGTTTTTGATGCAGTCTTAGTGAAGCGGAGATGGCATCATTCATCAAATACCGCACAGTATGGATCAGTCTTCAATATCAGGAGATTCTAGCGAAAACCAAGGTTGGAGGACACTGTCAATGATTTCCTCTTCCTGGACTAATGTGTCTCAACGCTGTCACAGAAGCAAAAAGGCAAGACAGTGGTTGACACCGTTCGCTGATGCTCTGCCTCAACCTTGGCCTTAACAATCCAATAAGAAAAAAGACTGAAGTGATGAACCTGCCACCCCGGGGAAAGCCCATACTTGGATCCCAGTCATCACCATCACTGCCGACAGCAACTAAACATGGTGGATAAGTTCACCTACCTAGGTTACCACTCTGTCAGAAACGTTGTCATCGACGATGTGGGTGTATGCCCTGCCACCAAAGCCAATTGCCGCTTTTTGGCAGACTCACATAGAACGTATGGAAACTGGAGAGGCTATCTCCCTAGAGATCTAGATCAAGGTGTTTCGGGCCATTGTTCTCACACACTGCACTATGGCTGTGATGCAGGCAGTTTACCCAGCATCACTCCGGGAAACTGAACCATTTCCACAACACGTGCCTCTGTAAGTCTCATGGGCATTATGTGGCTAGACAAGAGTCCGGCATTGAAGTCCTCTCTTGTGCTGGCTGCATAGTATCTCACCATCATGATGCAGATCACTGACCGTGGGAGGTCAGTTACTTTTGCAGCCAGACCTCAGTTGCCAATGAATCTATTGCTTTGCGCAATTACTGCTACAGTGGCAAACGCTCTCATGGAGGCCAGAGAAAGCGTGTCAAAGACGGCCTCATAATCATCCCTAAAGGCCTTTCTCCACCAGCACAAAATATGGGAGCAGACTGCCCAAGGACAGAGATGGCGTGGGTGTTAAGCTTGTCTGCAATAAAAGGTGCAGGACTGTAAAAGCAACAGAATTCCTTCAGTTGTGCAGAGCCAGGAGGATATGGACGACCAATGTCAACATGTCTCCAGGAGGATGCCACTCCCTGGCCTCACGCAAGTCTATGTCCTGCCGTGATCATTTCACTGTTGTCGTTTTATAACAGCTAGCAGTCTGTTCGTCACATGCGAACGTTCACCCAGTCAGTCATTTATTCCAGCCGCCAACTGACGGGTTCTGGGTGGCCGTTTGCAATGCTATGCGACAGGAATGAAATTGAAACAGCTCCTAATTGTCAAGAGAATCTGGTTCTATTCATTTCCATAAGTCGCATTTCTTAATGGTCAGACTGTCTCTGGTAAATGATAGGTTTTGCCTATACGATGATGAACACACACACACACACACACACACACACACACACACCACACACTCACTCACACACACACTCAACAACACACATAAACGTACGCACGCACTGTTTTGGATGGGGTGATGCTTGTGAGTATGACTGTCTGACTCTCACTTTCTAAGAGCTTCGATCCGTGTAGTGATTATTCCCTACACTCGCCCACACTTACGAACACGGATAGCCAAGCAATACACAAGTTTTGTTTATTCCTTTTATATGCTGCCTTTAACATCAAAACAGAAACACTCATAATGCATTAATAAATATAGCATTATGTTAACTACAAAATCTTATAACGCCACCACATAGCATGCAGTCCACATATTTTCATAATTAGCCTAAGGTGATGTAATAGACTCAAGGGAGTTCAACCGGCGCTCTCACAAAAACTGTCATATCACATGTCCTATGATTATAATTCTATCCTCATAATCATTACACGCCCCCCTAACCACATAGCATACAGATCAATTCTTTCACATCAACTATGGCATTGTAATGGGCCTAGCACAATCGTGTTGTAACTGTTGGACAGAATCGTTGGCTCCGTCAATAGTGTCCCTACAGATACAGTTCATAGACTTGGCAGTACAGAGCCCAAACTTAAAGTACATTTCCACCAACTACACGGCAAGCAGATTCGCTATCGAACGCAGACGAAGAAGAGGTATCACAGGGCTACAGCAAACTTCGGTTCGAACTACCGACTGGCAGGTCAGCCTCTCCACGTTAGGAACGCGAAATGACAGCGACGACTGAAACAAATTCATGGTCTTCAGAGCCTCACCGTTTGTCTTTCTCTGCAGATCCCAGTGTCAGGAAACAGTTTCTGGATTACTCTGGCACCTTTTGGTTTTACCAAAGTTTAGATCCTTTCGACTTTAGTATCACTGTAAAGTTGACTTTTATGTGTTTTAGAATATGGAGCTAAGGTTCCTCGTGCCATTCTAAACAGGTCCCATGCCATTTTTCTGTATAGTCAATGGCTATCTAGCTAAAGTGAACGGACGGGAAAATTGTTGTGAACATGCTTCATTTTCTACTCCGTCTTTTCGCCCATTTGTCAGCGAGTTCATCACCCGGGATTCCAGAGTGTGTAGGAATCCAAATGACATGTTTAAGTCAGTTTCTTGTTCTGGAGCCACTGGCTAAAACACTTAAAGACGGGCTGGCATACTTTTTTTAAATGCATGTGTGCTGAATATAATAAGATGTAGGGTGTAATCAACTTTTTCTGGCGTGAGTTTGATTTTTTTCCAGTCGGATTGGTATCCTGTTTATAGACGACTTTACCGGTGATTCACTTTTGATATCTGCGTCCTTTGACAATACGACCCCATTGAAGTTTAAGAAACATGATGGAAGGTGAGGATGTTGGTTTAGCTCTTTTTGTAAGAATGGCACCTCTGGATTTTATTATATACATTATATTTGTTTCTTTCTCACCTTCCTTGGTCGTTCCTTTTATGACATACATTTTGCAAGCGGAGCTTCTACTTAGAGTGAATGGTTACACAAACTATAGGTTAAGTTCTCTGTTGTTCCAGCTCTAGATCGTCATGGGCAACTCCCAGGATTAATTTAAAAACTTTACTGCCAAATGCTTTGCATTTTTGTGACAAATGTTTGTTTTAGGCGTCACTAACGATAAAGCCCTCTTGCTCTCCATATGTAAACTTAGAATGATTTAAGTGATATTATAGATAAGCGCTTACACGTCTTTACATCCTGAAACCTGCCTTTTTTTGCTCTATATCATGGAGAATGCACGCTCTTTTTGCTTTTGTTTAGAGGACAATTAATATGATGATCACATTATTAGATTGGTTGTGAAATACCATACCTGGGTATATGTTTCCTGTCTACAGACTCAAGCGCTATCTCGTCAAGCCGCTGCAGTGTCTATTTTTGAAGTCTCTGCTTTGTAGGACAGGTTGTGTTAACGACATGTTATGTCAGACCATGGAGTGCCAGACAGGAGAATAGGCGCTTAGGATTTGGGGCCGAGTGGTAGTTGATTTTCTGTCTTGGAGGTTGTGAAAAGGAAAACCTATGTTTGCCAAGCAGGCCATGGGAGTGGTCCTATTGTGATATGCCACTGTCAGAGTCTACTAGGGATTTTAGTTGTTAGAAGTTGATTCCCTATGGGTAAGTTGGCTGTTGTGAAATAAAAAATATTATTTATATAAAAGAAGAGATAAAAAATTCACTGATGTGATTAATTTAAAAACAAAGATAATTAAAACGACATAATGTAATAAAAAAGAGAAGCATTTTGTGAAACGTTTTATATCGGCCTTATATATAATAAGAAATTAGTATTATTGTGATAATTATCTAAGTTTGTAGAGAAATATGGTCACTTGTTTTCTACAAATACATGTAGGAATTGGCTGGAGGCAGATTTCTACAGATTAGTGACTAATGTACTGTTATGTCTTTTGTATAATGTCTAAAATTGTTAATTCCAAATTTCATGTTTCCCATAACTTTACTTGTGGATTTGGGTTTCTTTCCAGTAATCCTCATCGTCCAACCATCGACGTCAAGCTACAACCATCCTGGTAACTTAATTCGGTTTAGGGGAACCGTTTTTACGCGTGGAGACCTTTTTTTCAGGGCAACGTTTGATGTTTCAAAAGTATGAAACGAGAATTGTGCGCTGGTGTATTGTTAATTAACCAACAAAAAAAAAAGAAAAAAAGAATTCGAGCTGCCTCCATGATGTCATGAAGCCAGCAACTAGCAATTTCTGGCTGAAAAAGCGGTTTATACCACTATGGAGACATGAAAATTGCTATGTTGTGTTTGTTGAATGTATTTTGAACTCTTGGTTGTGTTCGGTTAAAGGGAGCTCAAAATAAGTGAATTTTATTTTTTTCCCAGTGTCTCTTTTGGATATGAATGAATTAGATGTGCGCTTATGGTGGTAAACTTGTCGTGTGTGTGATTGAGTATTTGCAAATGTTGATGCGGACATAGTGGGTTCATCTCTATTGTTGAATATAACAACTGTTCGTTTTTTGTCATGGAAAGTTTCTGACCATTCATGAACAGGTAGCTGCTAAACGTCATTAAGCTCCAATCTGATAAGGTTTTTCTGCATTAATTCAATGATTTTTTTTTTTGTTTTTTTTTATGCAATGCATTAATCAGCACGCACAGTTTATACCTATATAATGCTAAATAATACTCCTTTAGTCACGTGTTTTTCATAGCACAGCAATTTAAATGCAGTACAGAGTCCGCTATAACAGCAATTTGAGAAATACCCTTCCAATGATTTAGAATTGTTGATCTGTATTCTGACTATAACTTTTCTTCAGGTAGTAATGCTTTGATGTAATTTGTAGAAATTACCAGATATGCCAGTCGTATTTACATATAGCAGTCTGCATGCCATACACGATAAAAGACTTTTGATTAAAACTAAAAAATGATAGGACGATTTTTACAGAGCCTTGTTTTACCTTCTAAACCCTGATTGAAGCGTAGAAAGGTACACTTCTTCATCTATCAGTGCATGACACCTTGCTGTTGACTGGAACCTGGAACGGGTGTGTGTGTGTGTGTGTGTGTGTGGGGGGGGGGGGGGTTGTCTCATTTTTTGTTTTTGTTTTCCATTCGCCATCCTTGTTCAATTGGTTAATGACCTCTAGCCTTTTTCTCACTTGACCATTTCGATTTTTCCTGTCCCACCTGCTTGAACATTATTGTTTTATTCATTACTATATCAGCATCATCTTCATCATCATTCATCATCATCATCTTCATCATCTTCGTTGTCGTTGTTGATTAGTCGGTCGTTCGTCGTCACTCAACATCAACATCATCATTCATCATCATCATTCATCATCATCATCATAATAATCATCACCATCAACATCTCATCATTTGTCATCGTCATCGTCGTTGTCGTAGTCGTAATCATCATCTCATCTTCATCATCATCATCATCATCATCATCATCATCATTCATCATCATCATCATCATCGTCGTCGGCGTCGTTATCGTCGTTTGGTTGTCTTTGTCATTGTTACTTCTCATAGCAGCAGAAGCAGCAGCGGTTGTAGATTGTAGAAGAAAGAGAAGAAGCAGTAGTGTTGTTGTAGTAGTAGTAGTAGTAGTAGTAGTAGTAGTAGTAGCAGCAGCTGCTGCATTATTGTCGCAATTATCAATATTGCTATCACTGCTTATCATGATTAATTTTAGTAGTATTGTAGTAGTAGTAGTAGGAGTAGCAGTAGTAGTAGTGTGGTAGTAGTAGTTGTTAGTAGTAGTAGTCGTAGTAGTAGTTGTAGTAGTGTTGGTGGTAGTGAGCAGAAACAAAACCCCTAGGATTGTTGGTACTATTATCACTCATTATTCTCGGTATGATCATTATTACTATCACCGCTATTATAATTCTATTGCTATCATTATTAACATCATGCATCAAATCTCTCTTAGAGTTCTACTTCATGCTGTGCGACAGTCTTGTTTCCAGTGCAGTCACTAATTTTCGTGCAACCATGCTAACCGGGGGGTAGTCGTTCCGCAAGCCAGTTGAAAAGTTTAACTGACTGCTGACTCACCTGGGCTCCGTTACGCGGGTGAGCCTGAAACGGCTTGGCAGTCTTGCAGTGATCGGCAACGCAACTACTCAGAAGCCAAGGTCGGGACTCCTAATCTGTTTTTAGTGGCAATCAGGTATTTATATATTCTATATATATATTGATTGCAAAATCGAAGCCGTATTCCGTTTAGGTGCATCTGAATCTTATCAGACCCTGTGAAGGTTGGTTTAGAAATGAAAAGTAGAGAACAGGAAAACAGGATTCAATCACCCTAGCCTCACCTAGGTCGGGGAGAGGGCGACCTAGAATCGTGTTTCTCTGTTCTCTGACAAGACAGGACTTCATAACCAAATATTATCGATTATTCTACAAACAAACTACGGTGTGGGTTATCGTTTTTAATATCTAATTTACTAAACCTTGTCAGATTTGAGTTTTTGCGTAATCCTATGTTTTTCCTGATCATTTTCATTAACATCATTTTCACGCAAACTTTTCATCTAATGCATTCTCTGTCTTTTCATGGGAATAATATCTAAAGTCTTTACTGTTCTTCTAAAGTATTTTATTAACCGAGTTATATTTCTGGCATAAAATCCCAACACTTATCACAGCATGTCTCCACTGAAAGCTAGTTTCGACTAAGTGTTTCTCTTTTTAATTATGTCTCTTTCTGCTGAACAGTCATCTATATTAAATAGCGGTCGGCGTTCCTCTAACAATTAAAAAAGAGTTTAGAACACTCACTCAGTTTATTGCTTGGATTTACTAAATTATGTTTTTAATCAGTCATATAAACTGCTATCTGATATGCTTTGTTCCTTTTAAGTGTGGGGCTGAATAATAATCAATTATGATTTATAATTATAGCGATAAAGGTTTGTAATTCGGTCGTAGGATAAATATGGTTGTTCCACAAAACTGTTTGTACAACAAATTAATGTAAACTATGAGGAGTTGTGGTCATAAAGTTTAAATGCTACCATTGTTTTTATATTAGAATTTAATCTATCCTGCGTAAATTTGCTGTTTATCATGCCCTCTGTCATAACTTGTTCGTATGTATAAATCTTTAAGGACTTAATGTGTATGGATTAATCCAATTTAGTTCTGTAAGATTAGTTTCTATTTAGATATTATGATTTTGTTGGATGTTGTTATGACCTTATATTTTCCCTTCACCATTTCGTGAAGAATGACGGATTGGTTAACTTTAAGTTTTTAACCGTCTAAAGATTTTGCCAGCTAATTAGAATTCTTTTAGAAAGAGGAGTCTCTAACGCCCTAAACCCCATCCAGGCCCATTATCCTTTTAAGACTGAAATTTCAATTATAATTGTGAACGCATCTCTTAATTTCATGTGCGGGACTGAATTGAATTTTGTAGAAGCATCTTTTAAAACGTTCTCATTCTGTGGAGGATGTACTGTTTATTTCCATACGGCGTTATTTCAATCTCTTTTCGAATTTTGTCCATATGGCATAAGGTCTTACATGTAAAGGCCAGAGGTTTGTTTGCTTTTCTGAAAAATTTTTTGAGGGCAAAAAAATGTTATTGGGTTCACATGAATTTCAATTTTTATTTACCTAACAATTCTAAATATGTTGATGTGCCATGTGAGGTCAGGTTTTTCGAACTATTTATATTCATACTGGCCAACATTATTTGCTTCTAGATTGCGCAGTTTGCTTAGTTTTAGGAAACTTTTTGTTGTCGCCAAACCTCTTTGCGTTTATATTCACCATCTTTCAGTGTACTCCAAACCCATACAAAGTGCCTATTTCACCATTTCTGGTTCAAATGTCCACAAACGTCTGCAAGGTCTTTTATAATTCTAAAGTTATACAACCTCACAGGCGCTAATGTAAATCCCGATAATCTGGCCAGCGACATTATTTTTTAGTACTGTTTATTATTTTATTTCCAAAGAAATGATGCAGGTTAATCACATTTTACGACTGTCATGTTTTTGTCTGTGATCTTTTATATTAAATGATCCGACCCGCCCACAAGCTAATTTTTTATACTGTAAATTAGGTATTGTATAATTTCTTAATCGATATATGCAGCTTTCCTGATGGAAGAAGTCTTAAAAAGTTGAGGGCCATTCCTCTATCATATAAGGTTTCATTCAGTGCTTAGTCCTTTCAAATGAACATAGTGTAATGAAGTATTGCAAGATACGGGAGCGGACTTTCCCCCTCATAATGCTGTTTTGTCGACGCAACTCTAAAAAACTATGATAGTCCTGATTGTTAGTTGCAAAAGCCTATAATTGTAGCTAGCTCTCCATCAATATAGTAACCTAATTCTTCTTCTTCAGGCTGAATGTTAACATTGTTTTTAGATTTGGCATTGTTAAGTTTGAGGGTAATGGTCAGAAGTTATACTCATTGCTTTTGTTAGTGAAGCAAATCCCGTAATATCCATCAGGTTATGGTTTACTGTGCCAACGATGTTGCCTGCCCTGTCATATTTTTTAATCTCTTTTATTATTCTTCGAATCACTTATATTAATCATACGACTTTGTAGATTATTTTCATGGAGGCGTGTGTGCGTCCATTTTGGTTCCGCAATCGTCTCTTCTGTGCATAGTTCTAAAGGACGAAGGACGTGACTTGAGTTGTTATGGTTACTAAATAACAATACATTTTTAATCCAAATTAAAAATGATGTGCGTTCAAATATACTAATGATGCAAAATATTCTGTTGGGCCGCCACTACAGTCTTAAAAATATAGCAACTTGACACCCTCGGACATTGCTGTGACCCAGAACTGTCGCTTTTTCAAGTAATAGGTTGTGTACTACATTTAGCAGATATCTTAACCATATTAAAAAAGGACTACTTCACAAAGTGTGGTTTCCAGTAATCGATGCAGTTTTTTATCTGAACCAGTTAAACTTTGCTGTGTTCTTGAGAATCAACGGATGGGAGTGTCGTTCTGATGATCACTTTAATATCCTGATCCTTTGGTTGAGGTCAGTGTACAGATTTCATTTTTTTTACCACCTTCAGAGTATTTTGACTGTACTGCAAAGCGCCATTACAAATGAACAAACCTGTTTAATCCATTCAGCAACCGAATTGACATGAAGGCTTTTGAAGGATTTGTAACGAATTCAAATTAATGTTTCAGACAGAGACTTTAGACAAAAGTCGGATCTTAATAATGGCTTAGGGCACCCTTTATTTTTGGGGCGTGCACAGAAAGTATAAACTATGACTGGACACTCAATTCCTTTACAATCTTTCTCTTCAGCACAGCTGTCACCTAGGGTCCATAGAGCAGAGCATAAAAAAGACATGAGACAAATTTAGCTTAGGCACGTATGAGGGCTAAACTAAAGCGGGGATTAGAAACGAATATAAACGCTCTATTCGTTCTTACGTTTGGTGTTTGCTAGCGTTCGACAAGGCACAAGCGAGTTCGAGCATAAAACTGATTCTTCTACTGGGCCTTGATGAACAAACACAGTACTGGCAAATTTAGAGGACGCCATTAATTCTACAGTTGATTTACCTTCAAGTATTACAAAGGTACCACAATGTTTTACCCTTAAGCAAGATCGAAAGTAGACTTTGCTGTGGGCACCTGGTTTTATTCATGCTGCCTTCCGACCTCCGACTCAAGATAGGTTCAATAATTAAACTACAATATATGAAATCCTGGTGGCAGGCAATGAACAGAAGGTCGGGGAAATACGACATAATTCGTGCAGTAATCATTACAATCAATAAATAACAAGTGACCCCCCAAGATTATGTCACTCCAATCACCCGAGGGCCCAATGTCCAAAGACCGTTTTGAAGTTAAAAAATAATGGCCATGGAATAGGAGATATGACAGAGCGTTGATTTGCGGATTAACTGCCCCTAGGATTACTTGGTCTTTTTATGAATATATAATATCCCATCTATTTAAGAGAAACTAATGCCCATTAAGTGCTCGGCCATTAAGCAAACTACTTTGCTTGCAGTAGTCATAAGCCAGCTAAACGATACTCCCTAATATACCAGGGTAAAGAGTCTATAGCTTTACCTGCTATTGTTTTTAATAAACTCGCAACAAGTAGTTGATCAAGCGGTTTTTTTTACCCCATGATTTTCAGGGTGGTGTGGAGGCGATGGCGTGGGAAGGTACTGACTTGGCCACCACCGCCTGTAATAGCCAACACCTGCGTACTTATGCAAATCCTAAAGCCAGGTTATAACCGCTTGCTAATGTGACTCCATGCCTCTCTAAACAATGTTCTTATTCGTTCTGCTTGCGTTGTGTTTTTCTATATTAATTTGTTTGGATAGTGTTCTCTATTTCGCCCACTTGAGTTTGATTTGTTATAGGTTAGTATTTAACAATTCTAGTCTAGCCAATTCTTTTCTATATTACGATCTTGTAGTCTTTGTTTTATTCTGCTTTAATCTCACGCCCTAACGATGATGTCGTCGCACTCAAGGAGTTTTTATTTTTCTCTTTTTTATTTGCTCATATTGTTCACCTAGTTTTGCTAAATTCGTTTGTTAATTCGCCTTTGGGTGGTCATCATAAAGTACGATTCAAGGGCTAAATAATTCTATCTTAGACGCCTGTATTTCTTGCTTGGGCAGCGGCGGATCGTTGCATTGTTTTTTTTATGCTGTTTCTTCTGATAAACTGGTTTCTGCTTCTATTGCTTTATTTCGTCTGCTGTTGATCTTAAATCTTCAAGTGGCATGGTTTTGCATGTTGGTTATCTGTTGGGAGTTCTTGTTGTATGTTTTGAAGTCTTAGCAACTGCCTCCACAATCTAATTTTGGTTTTGTAAAGCCAGGCTCGTTTTCGATCGCTCCGCTCTAGTGCCTGTGTCTATTGTTTTCTCGCTACAAACTTTGATGGGTCTCGTTTAATCGTAAGCGGGAACACGGTCTCCTTTGTCCGTTTCTAAAATACAAATGGATGATCTTTTAGTTCAAAAATCTTTCAGGGTATTAGTTTGGGTTGTTCTAGTTCTTAAACTTTGGTATATTGACTCCTGAACCTTACTTTCTGTTAATTGAGCCTTTGCTGCCCTTCTTCCTAATTCATCCCGCAATGAGGGTCCTAATTTGATGCCGCTCAAAAGGGGGTATTTACTTTATGTCGTCTCCTAAGATCAGAAATTTCATAAATCTTCATTCTTCTATTCCTGCCATGTTTTTATATAATTAACTTTTTTTTTTTGTTTTATAAAATGTCACAAGTATATGGCCTCGATTCTTAACCCCGCATTAGCAAAACTGTAAGAAACCCCCTGTGCGCAGGGAAATAAACGGAATATTACTGTTTCTCAAATAATCGCATCTTACTATTGATGCGGATCAAATTCTTAATGTTAAATTTCCAGACATATGGAAGGAATGATAGTGATTGTGCCTGGTCTGCACGACTTGCTTTCAAATAGAACTCGCTTCTACAACACACCCAAAAGAGATCAGTTGTCCAGAATGTGGGACGGGCATATCGTTAAGAAAATTTCTATAAAACTTGAAGGGGGCAAGAAGTATTTTCTTTACACACTGCAGACATTTTTTTTTAACATATTCTCTCTATGGCTATAACGCGATAATGAAAGGGAAGATCTTGCGTTTCAAAGGAATTGGAAATGAAAGATAGACAGCACTAAATACTCTAGAATTAGGACGCCGAACTCGACAAGATGCTAAATAGCAGCAAAAAGGCTTTAGCTCTAAATTTTTGCGTTATGGAAAATCGACTTTTCTATTCCTTAGATTTTGGGGTTGTTAAAAGCGCAGGCGCTTTCTTTCAAGGAGCAGTAAAGACGATTGTCATTCGAAACTAACTGTTAATGAATACAAACGTGTCATTCTATCTAAATGTCACCGCAAGCATGTACAGCAGTTCCTGAATCACTTTTAGAGTTTGACGTTTGTTAGCAACCCTGTCTTAGGCAAGGCTGATTGGGGCAAACAATATCAGTCAAAAGTAGATAGATATTACGATGGAGTGCGTCTTCATACAAAAATCATCCTAAAAGCAAGGCAGACTCTATATGGTATTTTATTCTTTGCTTCGCAGCAAGTTCGCTTAATGGTATCTTTATTGCTGTCTAGTGAAGATGAAGACACCATTCAAAAGAGCAGCTGATATAAGCTTTATTTAATCCAAAAAATATAGATAAAGTACAAATGTTCGATTGAGGGTAGTGCCTAACCAAAAAAATCTTCGCTAGCGGGCTTAGTTCCTTATCAGCATTTTGACGTAATATATGAACATATTTTGGTGGGTGGGAGGGGTAGAAGTCCAACTGCAGACCTTGTTGTCTACTGATCTCATCCTTCACAGTGATAGGCTTTGAGGTTTATTTAACATCAAATATACGGTTTATGGATTGACCTAAGGTAATCAGAGGATAACGAGTTGCATGGAAGTGGTGAGAGCGTTAAGTAACGTAATATTCATTCAAACTTGAGAAAAGAAAAAGAGTCGATTAATCTCTTAATGTACATTTGTTTTTATTATATGATGAGCAGCTGAATTTTGAAAGATAAAAAATAAAAAATAACCCCCCAGGAAATTTTAAAAAGTATACTATACTAAATTATTTGTTTATTTTAAATAAGCATGTCTGTTGACGCGTTTATCCAAAAGTGCCTAAAGAAAGGCAACATCGAATCCTGGGTCGTCTCTGCTGCTATAGAAGGATACATTGACCATTAGGGACCCGTCTCTGTCTGTAAATAACTTCATGATTAACATACATTACACAAATGCTACAAAAAACTAGAGCAGGACATTTCAAAATACAGCAAAACCAAAACGAAGGTTTTCTGCAGCCCTTTTATGCTAGGTACCTATGTTTAATTCTGGAGCATAGACTATAAGCGCCGCATCAGCAGGAACGAGTGTTGGCCTCTTAGAAATGGGAATAGGGACCCGCAGCTTTTCCGCTAGGGCGGTGTTTGTCTTTTGATCTTGGCCTTTGTTCATTAGCTGCTAGGTGGCGGCTAGCAAAAAATAAAAACTTAAACTCCAAAAGCACACAGCTATGGTTCAACTAATAAATGCTAAACTTAGTTCCTTTAAGCTGTCTTATAATAAAGCACTGGCTGATAAAACATCACGGATGAAGAAATTTAATCGGGTTTACAGGCCGATTTTGTGACTACAAAAGACAACTGTTTGATCTTCAAAGAAGTGCGGGACAAGTTTTTTCTCAACAGCCAGACCCGAGCAGATTAAAAGGAATGCTTAAAAAAGTAAACGAGAACATTAAACTATGTTCTAAACAGCTCACATTAACAACGCTCAAAGGGTGTTTATTACTTTAGTTTAGGAGTCTATTAACAGTTAACTTATTTTTTGATTTAAATAAAATTTTTTGAGTTAGAAAAGAAACTCTGCATGGATTAAATATATGAAGGTCCTGACGAATGTTTTGAAGCAATGCCCAAAGAAGCTGTTTATCAAGAGACACCTGAATTGATATTGATTTAAAGAAGTACATTAATCCAGAAAAACGTACTAGGCAAGTGTTTTGTCATGCCTCCTTTTCTCAAGTTCCAGGTAAACTGAACAATAAGACCCGCCAGTTAAAAAGTATTGTTTTAGCGCTTTTAAATCGGACTTTTTAACAATTTATAATGAAGAAAAACCTAGAAGTCTTGGTCGATACTAAACAATACAGAATATTCTTTCTCGTAATGATTTAAACAACCCGGTTGGGCAGACAGACCAAAATGCTTACACAGTTTTGATGTGGCCGCTGAAGAAGCTAAAATGAGAGGCTCTGGTTGGGCAGAGGGCGAAGTCCTTAGAGATCAGATTAAAACAGGCTAAGTTTGCGACGATTGTAGGCAAGGCTTACATTCCGCTGCCAGCATTAGTCGCAATAAAAGCAGTTATAAACATAATGAATACAGCGACAAATGTTCTTATGGGGTGTGTTCTCGAAGCTGCATTACGTCCGCAAAAACGCAGAAGAGAGTGTCTACTATCACCCTATATCAATGATCTTAAACTTTAGATGGATTATCATTTCCCGTTAGCGTAGTATTCCATTGATCAGTTTGAAGAACAAAACAACTACCAATAATGTTAATGTCTACCATGGATGAGGAGGAAACAAATCTACAGGATTAAAGTGTACAAGTACAGTCAAACGCATTGGAGAGACAGACAAAATTCATGTGAATTACTACTATATGGTTTTTCACCAGCGGGGCTTCCGCATTACACTTTGTTACGCACAATGAGTAGTTTATTGCCGGAATACTTCAAAGCAAAAAACAAAATCAAGCTTTTCGTAGAAAATGTTTTTCTCAAGGATTGCCATCTGCTCAGCGCGCTTGTACAGATAGAACATTGTATCGGCCCAGTTGTCTGTTAATACGGAACTTATTACGCCCCCACCCGGATCTAAAGTTAGTTTTAGAACTGATACGGCATGCAAATTCTCCATACGTAGTGTACGCAGAACTTCGAATCACTCATTGAAATCTTTATGAAGGGCCAGCGCCACAAAAAACTTCGAAAAATACAGTTCTTAATGAGTAATCATCAGTTTTGCTTCATTTGACCTTCCTATATTGTTAGCGGATGGGCGCTCATTCTGCACCAGAATTCTAAAGAGGCCAAATGCGGCTAGAAGTTTTTTTTACAGGCGCATGCAGCCTATGCGTAATGATTGTTCTAATAATCTGGACATTTATCTGGTAATCTTTGATGGCGCCTAAAGACCAACAACAGTATGACTCAGCCACATCATTGTTGAGAATTTGTGGTTTAGTACTCAGGTGGATGACAAATCACAACTAGTAAGAGACCCTGATCAACATTAGTGGAAAGTTAAGAGAGCTGCAACAGTTAATGCATTCTTCACTAAAGTTTGCAACCAAAGTATGGAATGCTGCCCATACTTCGTTCATAAACTTGCGAGGTTACGACTCCCATCTTATAAGGAAAGCAGTGGACGATGCCTTCAGTGTGTACATGCTGAACTAGTCATCAGAAATTGTACATGTGTTTCTCTTTAAATAACATGTCTTTTTATGACTCTTTGCAGCACATGATGGGATTCATTAGAGTCACTGGCTATGGCCGTAATGTCCTGCCCAATTAACGGTATAGTATTTTTTGACCAACGCTTGTTAGTATGGGTGTTTACCCTTATGAGTACATGAACAGTGGGTAAGGTTTGATGAAGATACACTTCCCCTATAAGGCGAGTTCTTTTCTGTCTGTGAGGAAAGGACATCATGCTGATTCTGATTACCAGCTTGCTCAAGATGCGTGGCAAATAGTTTAGAGGGGTAAAACGATGGGAGGTCTATCATGATTCATACGTGATGGAGCGTGTTTGTTTGTTCGGCGGAATTTTTTTAAATAATTACAGAAAGACCTGCATGTAACATTATAGCGCCTGGATCCTCGCATTGACCTTTTTCTGCGCCAGGGATTGAGCTGGGACGCTTTCTTAAAGTTACTGGAGTAAAGATTGATTTTTTGTCTGAACTTCCAATGAGGCAGATGATTGAAAACGGATTGCGCGGAGGAATTCTTAAGTATGGTGTCGCACCAATTAATGTAATAGCAAACAACTAAATTCTGGGAACGACTAGGATCCAATGTTTATGGTTAAACTATCTCATGTTATTTAGATGAAAACAATCTGGTCATTGTGTTGGGCTATGGCGCAATCACTTCCATTACGCCAATTAAAAATGTACACAAGCGGCTGTACAAATAATATTCAAAAAGCTTTAAAGTCTCGTTGGCGCAGTTTGCGCCTGTTCTTTAATCAACAGCGTGGGTTCATTCTAGAGATGATTAGAATATCCTCTGAACTCCATGACCTGCATAATGGACTATCCTTTAGCAGTAGTAAGTCTAAAGATGGCAAAAAAAGACCGCCTCTTCTTGGATGCCTAATATTCGAGGCTCAAAAAATTTATGTCCGGTAATTTCAGACTTCTACAAATTTTATTTAAGAACATGTTTGAAGTTCGACAGCAGTTCATGTATATTGCTTTTCCGATCAGAACAGTTCATGAAACCATTAACATCATGAAGATCACTGATCGTCAGATCTTAATCAAGATGCTTAAGGAAAATGACTTTTGCAAGCTGATGAACAACAGCTGTTTCGGAAAGAATATGGAGAATCCGCCACAAGAGTTAAGATGTAAGATTGGGTATACTAAAGGAGAACGATGCAATTATGCTGAATTCAAAACTAAGTTTCAGGACTTCAGAAGATTTCCATGATCAGCTTTTTTGGCTATTGATGATAAAAAAAGAAGGTCAAATTGGACAAAACCTGTATGTTATTGGGTTTTTACTGGTTTAGAATTATCAATAGCTTTTGATGTTAGAATTTCATTATGACTACTTGAATCCTCTCGTATCCTGAGTCAAGTGTACTTTACTCTGATACAGATAGTTTTGTTATAGATATCCTACTGATACTTCTATAAGACATGGAAATAGATGAAGCTAAAGGACGCGTAGTGGATGGGTATCGGAAACATCTGATTATCCTAAAGATTCGCCTTTACATTTCAAAATTAAATTTAATTTTTATTTATTAGCAAATCGGAAAGCCAAAAATTCCCCTTTTTTTAGGGAAAAGGAATTTTTTTGAAAACTTTTTTTTAAAAGGAGCCCCCCCCTGTGAAGGTTTTTTTTAGAAAAAAAAAATTTGAAAACAGGAAAACCGGTTTCTAATTTCACCCAAAGCCCTCACCTAGGTTGGGGGCTGGGGCCCAAACCTAGCCCGGTTTTTTTCCTGTTCCCTGCAATTTAAGACTTAAATTTAACCCAAAAAAATTTAAGATTATCTACAAAAAAACATACTGTTGGGGTTATCCGTTTTAATACTAATTTACTAAACTTTTCAGATTTTATTTTTTGCTTAATTCCTATTTTTTTTCCTGTTTTCATTTTCAAAAAACATCTTTTTTCACCCCAAACTTTCATAAAATGCATTTGTTTTAGGGGTGAATAAAACTACAGCCCTTTAACTGTTCAAAAAAAGTTTTTTTAAAACCGATTATTTTCGGCAAAAAATCCAACACTTATCCCAGAATTCTTCCATAAAAGAAATTTCGACAAAGTGTTTCTTTTTTTAAAACTTTGTCTTTTTTCCCGGGCCTAAAACAGCCCACTATAAAAAATAGCGTCTCGGTTCTTCAAAAAAATAAATAAAAAAGCTTCAAAAACCACTACTCAGTTTATTGCTGGGAATTTAAATTTAAAAATTTTTTCATCATTCCTTTAAAATTTTCCTTCTTTTGTGTAGGCTTTGTTCCCTTTAAAAGTTTTGGGGAAAAAAAATCAAAAATATAAATTAAAAAAATAGGGAAAAACTGTTTGAAATTTGGGGCAGGATAAATATTGTTTTTCCAAAACCCAAAATTTTGCCCCACAAATTAATAAACCAATGGGGGGTTTTTTGGTCATAAAGTTTAATGCCCTTTTTTTTATAATAGAATTTTTTCTAATCCAAATTATTTTTTTTTTTCACCCCCTGTCAAAACTTGTTCAGAAAAATAAAATCCCCATAAGGGCTAAATGTGTAAGATTTTAAACCAATTTAAATTCTTAAGATTGGTTTTTTATTTAGACTAATATTGATTTTTGGTTGTTGTTTTTGACCCCTTTAAAATTTCCCCACCATTTGGGAAAAAATGACATGGGAAAATTTAAAATTTTTCAAGTTAAATTTTGCCCAGGTAATTTGAATTTTCCCTTTTTGAAGGGGGTCACTAACGCCCCCCAAACCCCCCCCCCCCCCTTATCTTTTAAACAGAAATTTTAAATCATTGTGAAAAGGGATTCCCTTTAATTTTTATTTTCGGAAAAAATTTTTTTTGTAGAAGGCCCTCTTTTTAAAAACCCTTTCTCTTTGTGGGGGATGTTTGTTTATTTTCCCTTTCGGCTTTATTTTTAAACTCTTTCCGACTATTGTCTCTGGCATAAGACTTTTCATGTAAAGGCCAGAGTGAATGCTTTTCTGAAACTTTTTTGAGGGCTAAAAAATGTAAATGGGCTTATGAATTCAAATTTTATTTCCCATTCTAAATATGGTTCTAAGTGCCATTTGAGGTCAGGTTTTCGAACTATTTTATTTCATACTGGCCAACATTATTTGCTTCTAGATTGCGCAGTTGCTCTAGTTTAGGAAACTTTTGTTGTCGCCAACCTCTTTGCGTTTATAATCACCATCTTTAGTGTACTCAAACCCATACAAAGTGCCTATTTCACCATTTCTGTTCAAAGTCCACAACGTCTGCAAGGTCTTTTAATTCTAAAGTTATACACCTCACAGGCGCTAATGTAACTCCCGATTCATCTGGCCCACGCGACATTATTTTTTAGTACAGTTTATTATTTTATTTCCAAAGCAATGTGCAGGTTATCACATTTTACGACTTTCCCTGTTTTGTCTGTGATCTTTATATTAAATGATCCGACCCTCCCACAAGCTAATTTTTTAAACTGTAAATTAGGGAATTGTATAATTTCATAATCGCAATATGCAGCTTTCCCTGATGGAAGAGCTCTTAAAACAGTTGAGGGCCTTCCATCATATAAGTTTTCATCAGTGCTTAGCTCATTCAAATGAACATAGAGTAATGAATGTAATGCAAGATCGAGCGGACTTTCCCCCTCATAAGCAGTTTTGTCTGATCGCAACTCTAAAACTATGAAAGTCCTGATTGTTAGTTGCAAAGCCTAACATTTTAGCTAGCTCTCCATCAAAATAGTAACCTAATTCTTCTTCTTCAGGCTTGAATGTTAACATTGTTTTTAGATTTGCATTGTTAAGTTTGAGAGTAATGTCGAAGTTACTCATTGCTTCTTTTAGTGAGCAAAACCCGTAATAACCATCAGGTATGGTTAACTGGCCAACTAAGTTTCCTTCCATGTCATATTTTTTAATCTATTATTATTCTTCTAGATTCACTTATATTAAACCATACGACTTTGTAGAATATTTCATGGAGTGCGACCATTTGGTTCCGCAATCGTTCTCAACAGCATGTTCTAAAGACGAAGGACGGTCTGAGTTGTTATTGTTACAAACATTTTTTAAACGAAATAAAAATGAGTGCGTTCAAATATACTAAAGATGCAAAATATTCTGTTGGGCCGCACTACAATCTTAAAAATATAGCAACTGACACCCTCGACATTGCTGTGACCCAGACTGTCGCTTTTCAAGTAAAGGTGAGTACTCCATTAAGCAGATATCTTAACCCCCTATTAAAAAAGACTACATCCCAAAAGTGTGGTTCAGTCATCCGATGCAGTTTTATCAGAACCAGTTAAACTTTGCTGTGTTTTGCGCATCAACTGGATGTGGAGTGTCGTATGCTGATCATTTAAATCATCCTGATCCTTTGGTGAGGTCAGTGTACAGATTTCATTTTATTACACCTTCAGACGTATTTTGACTGAACTGCAAGCGCCATTACCAAATGACAAACCGTTTAATCCATTCAGCAACGAATAGACATGAAGGCTTTTGAAAGGATTTGTAACGAATTCAATATTAATGTTAAGACAGACTTTAGACAAAAGTCGGATCTTAATCATGGCTTAGGCACCCTTTATTTTTGGGGCGTGCACAGAAAGTATAACTATGACTGGAATCCACCTTATACATCTTTCTCTTCAGGCACAGCTGTTCACCTCGGGTCCATAGAGCAAGAGCATAAAACAGCATGGACAACATTTATCTTAGGCACGTCTGAGGGCCTAACTAAAGCGGGAATAGAACGAATAAACGACTCTATTCGTACTTACGTTTGGTGTTTGCTAGGTTCGCAAGCACAAGCGAGATCGAGCATAACTGATTCTTCTACTGGCCTTGATGCACAAAAACAGTACTTGGCAAATTTAGAGGACGCCATTAATTCTACAGTTGATTTACCTTCAAGTATTAAAAGGTACCAAAATGTTTTACAATACGCAAGATCGAAAGTAGACTTTGCTGTTGGCACTGGTTTATACATGCTGCCTTCCGACCTCAGACTCCAGATAGGTACAATAATAAACTACAATAATGAAATCCTTGTGGCAGGCAATGAACAGAAGGTCGGGAAAAACGACATAAATTCTGAGCCAGTAATATTACAAAATAAAAAAAACAAGATGACCCCCAAGATTAAGTCATCCAATCCCCGAGGCCCAAAGTCCAAAGACCGTTGAAGTAAAAAATAATGGCCATGAATATGAGAAGACAGCGCTTGTTGTTGGATTAACTGCCCTAGGATTACTTGGTCTTTATCTTACTAAATAATAACCCAACTATTAAGAGAACTAATGCCCATAAGTGCTCGGCCATAAAGCCAACTACTTTGCTTGCAGTAGACAAAAGCCAGCTAACGATACTCCCTAATATACCAGGTAAAGAGTCTATAGCTTTACCAGCTATTTTTTTTAATAAACTCGCAAGATGATCAAGCTGTTTTTTTTACCCATGATTTATCAGGTGGTGATGGAGGCGATGGCGGTGGAGGTACGACTTTGGCCACCA
>CM031603.1:10591473-10596473 GCA_018398815.1 Conus ventricosus | reverse complement strand
AAATCGGGCTCATCAGAATCAAGTCACACGGAAATGGCGGGCACTGGAGTATTCAAGCTGATTTGAAACCAAGACAAGCTAAAATGGTAGCTACTGGAGAAAGCACATTGAGTTCAAAGCAGACGAATATGATGCCACCGGAAAATTAAGTGTAAATGAATTACCGCCAGGCTGAATCGGTGGTCACTGGAGGACGGTCATTGAAATGAAGTCTGACTTAAGAAGTGGGAACTTGAAAATGAAGGGTCATTGAACAGGTGACCACTGGAAAAATACGGTTTATCGATTTAGTGTTCGATGGTAAGAGTTGATGGTCAGTATTTTAAGTTTTGATCCTGAAAATTCACTTTCTTGTTTCAGGCAATCCCGTTGTAAATGCCTCTTGTATGATTCTGGAATATTAAAAAAATGTGTCACTTGCACATAAAGGTATGCTTATTCCAATATGGAACCCATATATTCATCAAATGCAACTGCACCATGGAAAAAATGATTATGAAAATCATTCAGACACAATGACATTTATAACGGAGATATCTACCTGACTTTCTCCTTCTCAGTAAAGAAATCAGATTTAATAATTTCCACTTTGATTTACATACCACCTCATAATATGATCTTACATTCGATGCACCTGCATTTAAATCTCACTATTCATGTTTTCTGTAGCTCGTTTAGTCACTAAGCTATAATTCCTAACGAGTCAAATGCTTTCTTGTAATCAATGAAAACAAAAGACATTTGTTTTTTTACTTCTTTGTCGTTTTTGTTTTAACATATTGATTAGAATGTTTTTTTCACGAAGACATCGCCAAACGTGGATGAATGGAAACGGAGCTTCCTAATGCAGTAATATGTTGTCTCTTTTATCAACGTTATTCTCGAAGCTTTCGATAAAAAAGCCATGACAGCCTAGAAGTGGGGCTGGGGTGTCTTTTAATTATGTGCCCTCGCTTAATTGTACGAGGACACAAGCTTCGCCTCACGTTCAGATGGCTGATATGCACCGAATCTCCGTTATTTTCAGTTGATCCATCAGTTAATAAAACGGCGAACTATCACTTTATCCACCTGTTGACTGAAAGAGCAACATATGAGACAATCATCCTACTATTGGACGACTTAACCGATCAGCTTTTTTTCAGTCCGTCAATAAAGCCTGTCAGTTATTCCATCTGTCGGTTAGCTTAATCGATCAATCTATCCATGCATTTCGTTAATATTCTTTCCTCAGCTTTATCTAACTATCCACCTGTCCATCAATCCATTTATCAAGTAACCATTTACCCATCCATCTTTTCTGAATTGTATCCATTCTTCGCTCTCTCCATTGATTTCTGTGTTTTTTGCTTTCGATTGTTTTCAAATTTTGTTTATGATCTTAACGCATATTTGGCATCCTTGCTCCTCTCTCTGTCTCTGTCTCTGTCTTTGTCTCTGTCTGTCTGTCTGTCTTCTCTCTCTCTCTCTCTCTCTCTCTCTCTCTCTCTCTCTCTCTCTCTCTCTCTCTCTCTCTCTCTCTCTCTCTTTGTCTGCCTCAGAAGCCAATTATATTTTGTAGTTAAGAATGCTTGAGTTTAAATTAATTCATGTGTACATGAGCATGTTTGCCTCATAAATCATTGTTTGATCGTTTTAATGATACGATGATGATGCTATTTTATGTGAACTATTTTTCTTATATCCTCTCTCCACGAAGGGATGTTTTATACTATGGTGTGTGTGTGTGTGTGTGTGTGTGTGTGTGTGTGTGTGTGTGTGGAGAGAGAGAGAGAGAGAGAGAGAGAGAGAGAGAGAGAGAGAGAGAGAGAGAGAGAGAGAGAGAGAGAGAGAGAGGCGAGAGAAAGAAACAGAGACAGAGACAGCGAGAGCAGAAACAGAGACAGAGACAGAGACAGAGAGCGCGCGCGCGCGAGAGAGAGAGAGACAGAGAGCGAGATGGAGACAAACAGACAGACTGACTGACAAACAGACAGGCAGAAATGTTCAGTGTGTATGTGTGTGTGTTTTTCTCTCATGTTAATTTGATTCGGCCTTGTTTATGTTCTAATCAGCTTTATATGGCGTAACAGTCTTCGTGTATTACTTTCCTGAGTCCCTGAGTGGACAAGGTCCAGACGGAAAAAGCATTTCTTGTTTGTCTGCTATCCTTAGGATTAAAGATTATCAGTCTGTTAATTAATCCATCCTTCTATCTACAGCTAAAGGCTTGTCAGTGAATGAACAACTCTTTTGCTGTCTCCTCTGGACAGGGTGCACGAGGAATGCGTGAAATTCGGCAGTATGTGCGGTGCGGACATGGACACGAAATGCTGCTACAGATGTGAGGATGGCATGTGCGTGTCATAATTAGCTGGTCTGACATCTGATCTTTCCCCCTTCTGTGCTCTACCCTCTTTTGCCTGATTCATCTACGCCTGTGAGTGGTCCTAAACCACTCAGAACATACACTTCTTGTGGCTTCAGAATATGTAGATGAAAATAAAAGCACATTGCAAGGACATGTGTTTGCGATCTTTTAGTAAGGAGTGCGATGACCGGGGGGGGGGGGGGGGGGGGGGGGGGGGGGGGTGGGGGGGTGATGAGTGATACTGTCTGCAGTTAGTTAGGCAGAATCATCTACCACTGCAGATATGAATGCTTATCTCCCCCTATTTCTTCAATCTAATGCATAAGAGCAAGCCTTGTTTATAATTCAATATTTTTTGCAGTCATTGCAACACCAAGCTGCTCTGTAAGTTGCTGGAACGGTGCTCGGTACTTATCCTTGGAATTTATTAGTTTGTTGTATTTTAGTCCCTTGCGGATTCATTCCAAGAACTGGCCCTCAGCACTTGTGTCTTAAGAGGATATCTTTTTATATTTTCTACTTGTCACAATAAAATGTAGCTTGTTTTGCTCTTTCATGATTTTCTTTTGCTTCTTAGGTGGCACCTTTGGTTGTTTTTTTGAAAACTCAACAAACATACTACGGTATTGCACACCAGCCTTTTCTGGGATTGCATTCTTCTTAAAACTGAAAAGGCAGAGGAAACAAATTACCACTTTTCGCGGTCACTGAGGAGAAACAACCAGGTTTCAAAATATTGGTATATGACCAGGAGTTATATGTTAGTGAGTTTCCCTCCCTATTGGAGGATGTCTCTCCCTTGGAGACTATAAGCTTGCTGAAGGCTCAATTTGAGAAGCATTTATTTTATATCTTTTCCCCCATTCACCCACTCAAGCACATACTGTTAGTTAGGCAGAATCATCTACCATTGCAGATATGAATGCTAATCTCCCCCTATTTCTTCAATCTAAGACATAAGAGCAAGCTTTGTTTATAATTCAATATATATATATATATATATATATATATATATATATATATATATATATATATATATATATATATATAAGTTACAGTCAAATCGGGAAATCAGGCATTCTCCGAGAATGCCTGAAAGTTTAGGCATTCACGGTAAATCCCTGGTTTGATCAGGCAATACCGGTAATGACTGAAAATTTTCAGGCATTATCGGTGATTGACTGAAATAGGCTGTCAGGCATTATCAGGAGAATGCCTACCGCTCACAATCTGTGTTTCTGGTGAGAGTCTGAAAGCATTTCAGCACATAAGCCTACTATAAAACTTTGAATGGCTGGGGTCTTAATTGGTTTCATGCCTCTTTTCCATCAGGAAGGTAGTGCTGTCCAGCCATCAACTGCCTGTGCCGGGCCAATGATGTCAGTTTGGAATCTATTCTGTATTCTCTCTCTCTCTCTCTCCTCTCTCTTAATTTTAAGGCATTAAATTATAGAACATAATGATGAAATCAGTTTAATGTTTAATTCTAACAACTAAAATGTACATTAAAACAGAACTTTCTGTCAACAGTTCATTTGTTTCCGCAAGTCAAGGATTGGTGACACCGACTGTTGCGCTTCAGTTTTGCTTTGAATCATTTGCACCGATTGTTCTGGCATTTCTTTGCGCCCGAACAGTTGCACTTGACGTATCCTTGTCCTCCGCTTTGGGAGCCCAGGATGACTGCCTCTCGAAGACTTACGTGCTTAACACAGTTCATTTCACTCAAAGACAACAGTTTTGGTGGACACAGTTCGAACTCGTTTCTGGTGTAGGCTCCTTTTAAAATCTCATGCTTGGTCACCAGTGTGTAGTTGTCATTTTCACTCCTGTCAAGAATCACCCCCAGGATATTCCGCGGGTCTCCACGGCCTCTCTCCACCAGGGGAATGGGTATAACGACGTTATCACCTCTCTGTCCATGACCGAGATCCAAGCGACTCCGCTTCACCATTCTTTCTGCTTGCTGGAGCTGACATACCCTGCTAGCTTGTCTGTGGTGGTGAATTGGTTTATATTGTCTGTCAAGCAATGCCACACTGTCATCAGTCACCAACTCCTCAGCACTGAGGTTTGCATTTCCAGGGTGGATGTTGGCAGTGTTACGCTGGGGTTCAGACCTAGTCAAACAATAAGAGATTTTTTTTTTATTAGAGAAAGAAAAAAAGACAAACAATAAAAGAATGAGAAAAAAAGAATCAAGAAAAGAGAAAAAAAGAATGGGAGGAAAAAAGCGAGTGAGAGGGAGAAAAGAGAAAGAGGCGAGAAGGATAGCGGTCAGATAGAAAGTAAGAGAAAAAGAAGATTGAGAGAGAAAGAAAGAGAATGAAACAGAAGAAAGAAAATTGAAAGGAGAGAGAGAAAAGAGAGAGAAAGACAGAGAAACGAAACGAAATTTTTATTAAGCCAGGTTTATGTGATAAGCATATACATACTTTTTTCCACTCAGCCCTGAGAGAGAGAGAGAGAGAGAGAGAGAGAGAGAGAGAGAGAGAGAGAGAGAGAGAGAGAGAGAGAGAGAGAGAGAGAGAGAGAGAGAGAGAGAGAGAGAGAGAGAGAGAGGATTAAAGCATGAGAAAAAGAAAACAAGCGTTGGACCTGTGTTGGAGACACAAGAGAGAGAGAGAGAGAGGTCAAAAGCGTGTACAAG
>CM031603.1:10586473-10588973 GCA_018398815.1 Conus ventricosus | reverse complement strand
CTGGTTTTACCTTTGGATTTTATTGTTTTTGTATTTTTCCTTGCGGTTCTTCCAAAAACTGGCCTCAGCCTTGTGTTTAAAGGGAACTTTTTTATTTCTACTTGTCCCAATAAATGTAGTTGTTTTGCTCTTTCATGTTTTCTTTTGCTTTCTTAGGGGGCCCCTTTTGGGTTGTTTTTTTGAAAATCAACAAAA
This sequence comes from Conus ventricosus, assembly GCA_018398815.1. Lineage (NCBI taxonomy): Eukaryota > Metazoa > Mollusca > Gastropoda > Neogastropoda > Conidae > Conus > Conus ventricosus. The sequence continues at coordinate 10,588,778 of CM031603.1, read as the reverse complement.
TTTATACGGTATTGCACCCCGTTTTTTGGGGATTGCTTCTCTTAAATGAAAAGAGGGGGAAAAAAATTTACCACTTTTCGCGGTCACTGGGGAAAAAACCCGGTTTAAAAATATTGGTATATGACCGGATTTATATGTTAGTGATTTTCCCCTCCCTATTGGGGATGTTTCCCTTGGAGATATAAGTTGTGAGGTCTTTTTGGAAAAGCATTTATTTTATATCTTTTCCCCTTTACCCACTCAAGCACTTACTTTTTAGTTAGGCGAATCATTCCATTGAGTATGAATGAATTTCCCCCCCTATTTTTCATTTAAGAAAAAGAGAAAGTTTGTTATAATCAATATATAAAATTTAAAATATATAAAATATATATATATTATATAATATTTATTATATTATGTTTAAGTAAAATGGGAAATCAGGCTTTCCGAAAAGCCTAAAGGGTTTGGCATTAGGGTTTAAAACCCGGTTTGTCAGGCAATCCCGTAATGATGAAATTTTAGGTTTATCGGGGTTGATGAAATAGGCTGTCGGATTATCGGAGAATCCCTACGCTAAAATCTGTTTTTTGGGTGAGAGTTGAAAGCATTTAGCACATACCCTATTTAAAAAATTTGAATGGCTGGGGTCTAATTGGTTTCAGCTTTTTTCCATCGGGAGGTGGCTGTCCACCCTCAATGCCTGTGCGGGCAATGTGTCATTTTTGGAAATTTTTCGTTTCTTTCTCTCTCTCTCCTTTTTTAAATTTTAAGCTTTAAAATTATAGAAAAAATGATGAAATATTTTAAATGTTTAATTCTAACAACTAAAAATGTCTTAAAAAACTTTTCTGTAACAGTTCTTTGTTTCCCGAAAGTAAAGGTTTTTGGTGACACCGATGTTGCGCTTAGTTTTTGTTTGAATCATTTGACCTTTTGTTTTGGATTTCTTTGCGCCCAAAAGTTGCACTTGAGTACCCTTGTCCTCCGTTTGGGGCCAGGATGACTGCTCTCGAGATTTTACGTGCTTAACACAGTTCATTTCACTCAAAGAAAACTTTTTGGGGGACACATTCGAATCTTTTTGGGTGTAGGTCCTTTTAAAATTCATGTTTGGTCACCGTGTGTATTTGTCATTTTCCTCCTGTCGAATCCCCCCGGATTTCCGCGGGTTCCAGGCTCTTCCACCGGGGGAATGGGTTAACGACGTTTCCCCTCTCTGCCCCTGCCCGGATCCAAGCGACCCCCGCTTACCATTCTTTTGCTTGGGAGCTGACATACCCTGCTAGCTGTCTGTGGGGGAAAATTGGGTTATTTGTCTGTAAAGCAATGCCACATGTATCAGTCACCAATCCTCAGATGGGTTTGTTTTTTCCGGGTGGATGTTGGCGTGTTACGGGGGGTTCAGACTAGTCAAACAAAAAGAGATTTTTTTTTTTTAGAGAAAAAAAAAAAGACAAAAAAAAAAGAATGAGAAAAAAAGAATCAAGAAAAGAGAAAAAAGAAAGGGAGGAAAAAAAGCGAGTGAGAGGGGGAAAAGAAAAAGAGGCGAGAAGGATAGCGGTCGATAAAAAGTAGGAGAAAAAGAAGATTGAGAGAAAGAAAGGGGAATGAAACGGAAAAAAATTTGGGAAAGGAGAGGAGAAAAGGAGAGAAGACAGAGAACGAACAGAATTTTTATTAAGCCAGGTTTTGTGATAAGCATATACATATTTTTCCCACTCAGCCCTGGAGAGAGGGGAGGAGAGAGAGAGAGAGAAGGAGAGAATGGAGAGAGAGAGTAGAGAGAGAAGAAAATGAGAGAGGGGGAAGGGAGAGAGGAGGGGAAGATTAAGCATGAGAAAAGAAAACAGCGTTGGGACCTGGTTGGAGACACAGGAGAGAGAGAGAGGGGTCAAAGGGCGTGTAAAAAGTGGTCACTTCCCTTGCCTCGCCAGCTGGTGGACGTCAGCGCACGGTGGAAGTCAGCAACCACGACGTTTTGCTTTGGTGGACGTCGCAGCATGGTGACGTCAGCAACACGACGTCTGCATGGTGGCTCAGCAACACGAGTCTGCATGGGGAGTAACGCTGGTGGAGCAGCAACACGACGGTCTGCATGGGGGACGTCGCAACACGTGTTACTCGCGTAGTTTTACACACGCGATAGTGTTACACACGCGGAAGTGTTACAGCGGTAGTGTTTACTCGCGGTAGATTTACACTCGTGTGTGTTACAGCGGTAGTGACGTCGCGGTAGTGAATGACTCGAACTCGTGAAATGGGGAAAAAGATGAATAGCAATGTTGCTGAAGAGAAATCACTAAAATTCATGCTCAAGGAGGCT
>CM031603.1:10570322-10581373 GCA_018398815.1 Conus ventricosus | reverse complement strand
ATCACTTGTGTTTACCACTCTTCTTCATTTAGTTGTCATGTGCATTTTTTATTGCTTCTTCTCCTCCTCCTCCCTCCTCCTCTTTCCTAAGTTTCTTTTTAATCTTCTTTTTCTTCTTCTTCTTCTTCTTCTTCTTCTTCTTCTTCTTCTTCCTTTTTTCTGTCTCTCCTTGTGTCAGAGACTCCGTCTCTTTATTCTGTGTCTCCAAGTCCCCACCTCTCTCTCTCTTTGAGTCGCTTTCCATCCTCCCTCTCTCACACACTCTCTTCCTTAGTTATATTGTGCATTCTCTTATTCTAAATTGCCATGTATTCATTGTTGTTTATGAGTTTATATGCAGTTCGATGCAATGATTTCTACCATGTATTTATTGTTTGAGGGCTGGATGGAAAAAAGCCACTGACTGGTGCTTATTCTTTTCCTCATTAAACAACATTTCGTTCGTTCGTTCGTTCGTTCGTCTGTGCTGTTGATAGTCAGCAACAGTTTTCTTCTCCGGACTGTTGGTCAGATCTGCCAAAACAGGCAGCCATCTTTCTGTATCAAAGCACCGCTCAGGATTCCAGACAATAGAAGGTGTCTTCATTGACTGTGACCTTGGTCGCTGCAGGCGTTTCCTTTTTATACTGACTACACCAGAAACAATACATTACGTCCAACATTATCTTGTTAATCAAGACGATCCGATTGTAAATAGAAAGCACCTGGTCTTTCAAAGAATTAGCTGCGTGATGTGGTACTCTAATAGTGCCATCAACTTTTTTTTGTATTGCATGTCGGGCAGCAAGTTCAAAACCACGTTTTATGGATGATACTAGATTTCTTTAGCTTATTCCAGAGCGCACAAAAATTTAGTGGAAGGATGCAACTTGCCACATATTGGGTCTACAACTGAACGAAATATAGGGAAAATGGGGTGAAAACATTATTCAGAGAAATAGAGCGCAACATTCACACCGAATTCTGAGGTCATAATCTGAATGGACATAACACAGTAAAATAATCTGAAACTATTGTTTTGTTTTTCATATATTTCTTGTTGGCTTGTGTGTTTGTCTCTGAGCATATATATATATAATATATATATTATATATATATATATATATTTTTATATATATATATATATATATATATATATATATATATATATAACTATATATAACACAAACTAATAAATTCAAGGATAAGTACCCCCACCGTTCCCGCAACTTACAGCTTGGTGTTGCAATAACTGCAAGAAATATTGAATTATAAACAAAGCTTGCTCTTATGTCTTAGATTGAAGAAATAGGGGGAGATACGCATTCATCTAACAGAATTAATAATAAAAAACATGAGAATTTTAGGAATGAACTATTGAAAAAGTCTAGGTGTTATAGCACAGAGCTGTGAACATTTGAAATTACCGAGTTTTGTGGTTTTGTGAAAAAATCTCTGTGACAAGGGTTTTGATTGCTGTTGTTGTTCTTCTCTTCTTCGTTATTCTTGTTTTCATTGTTGTTGCTTTGAAGGGCCAAACGTCCAGTTTGAGATTTTTTTTAGGGTAGCGTTAGGTCAATGGTAAGGATAGTAGTTTTACTGTTTCACATTTTGTTAAATTTACAGAGTTAAAGCCGAGAGTCTAAAAAAATATCTATCTTCGCCTGTATGTGGGTGGCGTTTTTTCAACGCAGCGTCACAAAACCCTTTGGGTGTGAGTTGTGAGTGTGTGTGTGTGTGTGTGTGTGTGTGTGTGTGTGTGTGTGTGTTGTGTGTGTGTGTGTGTTTTGATTGATTGATTTAATTTAGAGTCTGTTAAAACGTGGTGATTTTAGACAAAAACAAAAAAAAAAACAAAAAATTGTTATGAAAGTGCTTATATGAGTGTTGTGTTTTGTGAGCGCGTGTGTGCGTGTGTGTGCGTGCATGCGCGCCCCCGTGTGTGTGTGTGTGGGGTTGTGTGTGCGCGCAGTGTGTGTGTGTGTGTGTGTTTTGGGGTTGTGGTGTGTGTGTGTGTGTGTGTGTGTGTGTGTGTGTGTGTGCACGGAGACAAATATATGAAGTTTGCCTATTAACGCCCCAAACAATAATTATGAACTGTTTAAATCAATTACAAAATGAATAATAACAGAACTCGATATAGCCTTTGCTATATCAATCTTTTTGGGGGCTGTAAAGTATTCTTGTAAAGCCCTAACGAAAAATATTATTTTAGATTATTTATAACGATGTTAGAATTGGACATTCGAAAAGAATGTGTTGAATAGATAATGGGAGCCCACAAGCGCAATCTACATCCTTAAAAAAAATTTGGTTTTTCCACGAGTTCAAACGCATTTTATAAATTATACTGGACAATGATCTTTGGCATAAAAACACTGTCGTTTTTGCAGGAAGTTTTTCATTGCTCATACAATTTTCAAATTTAGAGAAATGATTTCTGTTTATCCAATTTCAATCCACTATCTGGAATTTTTCTAAGAGCACCTCTTTTGCTAATTTATCAGCTATTTCATTTCCATAGATACCACAGTGAGATGGGATCCAGCAAAAACTCTACAAAAGTTCCTTTCGCCTTAACGGAATGTATCATAAATTTTATATCAAAATTAAGTCTTTCCTTACATTTGCACCCCAATTTCGTAAGCTATAAAGAACAGTTTTAGAGTCAACACAATTAGAATGCTGTAAATTGCCACATTAAGATCAGATATCCAAGATAAGGCCAAAAGGATTGCATATAGTTCAGCAGTTGAAAACTGAAAAGTTTCTTTCCTAAACAAAATGATTTCTTGGCTTTTAATCGGGAATTACAAATCAGCCCTGTTAAGATTCTAAAATGAACCATCCGTGTTGATTTTGGATGTTGTGGATATGTGTTTTCAAGATGTTCTTTTGCTTTACTGATATCAAATTAATATTGTCTCTTTTTTTTGAGTAGTTTAATCTATATCAAAATTTGGAGAAATATGCTCCCATTGAGGAACCGTGGGCATAGTTGGAGGTTTTAAAATGGATGCAATATTGATGTCACATTTTCTAAATAAATTTTCAGTATTAATTTCGAATGGGCTGCAGGTAAAAAATATTCTGCGCCTTTTAGGAAACCCGATTTTGGAACAAGAAATATTTCATTTGTTACTGAATTTGATACAGAAAGACTTTGGTTACATATTTGGCTGCTGCTAGTTTGCGTTGATCATCAAGTGACAGGATTAGCTTCTTTATATTTTTTAAAATTTATTAGAATGGACTGGAACACCAAGGGCTACTTTAATAGCTTTACTGTCTATACTTTGAAACCCGCTTAAGAAATGGTTTGAGAAGCTGAAAAATATACTTCTGTCCGTAAGTCAATTTTGAACGAACCAGACTTTAGAAAGATGCACAAGAGTTTGGGTATCTTGACCCAAGATTGTGACTGATTATTTTCAGTAAAGATAGCCTTTGTCTGGCTTTTGTTTATAAGATATTAAATATGGAATTTCCAGTTTAATTTAGGAGTGAAATGAACCTAAAAATTTACATTATTGGAATATTGAGAGTTTTATTTTTCTAGCACAAGTTGAGGCAAAACTTGTGGGATTTTTCCCGTTGTTAAATAACTAATTGTGTTTTTTTCCTGATAGTTCTAGTCCGTTTTTGTTCATATATTTATTTATTTTGCCCAATTTCATTTGATTAGTTTTTGTATATATAATATGGTTCTCTTATTTGTCTGTTTTTTAAATGTTTGTATTCATCCACATTGCAATATCATCGGCTTTATTGCACTACATGCATATTTTTAGATGTATCTTAGGAAGATCGTGAATGAGAATTGTAAATAGAATGGTGCAATAATGGCCTGAGGGATGCCAATGTCAATATCTTTAAGGAAGAGTAACATTTCCCAAACCCTAGTACAAACTGATCTTCAGATAAGAAAGATTTTATGAACTGATACATTGCGCCATTATCCCAATATTTTTAAAACTTATAAAGTAAACGAGAATGCCACACCATCATATGCTTTTCTGATGTCAAAGAAAGTAGCAAGTGTACTTTTTCTACGAGCAAATTGTTTTTTAACATGACTTTGCAAGTTTTACAGGTGATCGATTGTACTTCTACCTTTCTGAAACCTTGCTTGATTGTTGGGAATTATGTTATTCTTTTCGCAATAATGTAAAATGCGTTTTTAACTATCTTTTCTAATAGTTTTCCCAACTTGAGATGTTAATGCATTGGTCGATAACTATCAATTGCAGGCCCTGGGTTTTCCCTTGTTTTGGAACCGGTATTACAATATCCTCTTCCAGAAAGTAGGAAGAGTTCCATTTAACCAACATTTTTGGTAAAACGAGTGAAGTAATTGTTTCCCGCACAAAAGGTAAGTGGCCAAAACAACTGATATGAAATTTCCCATCTAATCCAACGCTGTCTTATTCGAGGAGATGACATTAGTGCTTCTTTAAATTTTCAAATGTTATAGATGCATTTAAGAAAATGGTTTGGTCCGGTGTGGGATCACAAAAAGTATCCTTTTTCTCCTCAAGTTCTCTGAAAATTTTGGTATCTGTTTGTAGTCTGTTGAGAGTTATTTTTGAAAAAGTTGTCAAATGCTTCAGCTTTCTCTGATGATGTTGGAATAGTACTTTTTTCTAATTTAACAGGATATGAAGGTAAAAAATACTTTTTTTTTAAATTCCTTTACTTTTTCCATACTCTGTGCATGGTCCTTTATGAAGTTATTTCTAAATGACAAAAATGATTGAAATAGGGGACGTTTTGCTTTTGCGACAACCCTGTTATGTGGCTTTTTGCGCGTTTCATTTCAATAAAGTTTTCATCAGTTCTATCTTTGAGCCATGTTTTGTTTGTTTTCTTTTTATTAGATACAGCTTCTGCACATTCTTTTTCCCACCAACTATTTCTCGTATTTTTTATCTATAGAAGATTTGCCTTTGGCTTTTGATTTTCAGCTGCAGTTTAAATAGCTTTTCTAAAGTTGTTATAAAACACTTCAAATATTTGTGTTCAATAATGCTGTGATCTATAGATAGAAGGGTTGACCTATAAACTCCAATCTGCTTTATTATATTACAAACTTTGGTATTTTATCTTCACTTCTGCTTCTTCTTAAAACTATTTGCTCATTGATTTTCACAACAATAGGAAAATGATCACTCCCTAATGAATCATCTTCTGTGTCCAAGTAGCTTGAGGCCCAAAAATCGGGGAAATTTAATGTAGATCGATGGAGGTTGGTCTTTGCGTTGATATATCAGGCACTCTTGTTTGCTGCCGTCATTCATTAATATAATTTAGAATCAACAATATTTTCAAAAAATCGATTGCAAGACACAACAGAGCATCAGGTTCCCAAAATGGAGAATGCGCATTGAAATCCCCCAAAAAATTACCCATTTTTATTCATATTAGGAAGATGTTTTATCCAATCGGTATTGTCAGCATTCGGCCCATTAGGATAGTAAACGAAAGTATGTTTATACTGAATCTTTGTTCACCTTTAACGTTATGGAGTAACAAAAAAGTTTTCAGTGACATTAGTTGAAGGATTGAATAATAACTTTAGGGACTGTAATTCAAGTTGATCTGACATAATTGCAGTTTTGAACCCGTTTAGTTGACACACTGCAGTCATATAAGGTGGATAATAAAACACGAAATTTAGGTAATTTAAAAAGGTTCAGCATTTAAGGATTGTAAGGCCAGAATGCAATAGTTATTAGAATAGATGTGATTTTCTAATTGAAGAAAGTTTTTCACTATTGATCTGCGTTCCATTGTAAATGTTCAAAGAATTGTTAGATAAGTTCATTCAACGCTATTTAAGAATCAATGCTTTTCAAAGCAATTTGTTATGACTTGTGAAAGAAAGCAAATTTAACAGGTAACACCGTGACGGATACAAAAAAAAACCCCCTTTGATGTTGAAGGAGCCCAAGTAGTTCTGCTCTCAGATGCCCTGCAGGAAGAAGGTCATCGCTGAGGTCGTTGGGAGTCTTTGAACAGCCCTGGAGGTATGAAGTGGTGGAAGGTAGAAACCAGCATGGTGACGATGGGGGTGACCTCGTCTCTCTTTGGTTTTTCCCAAAACAATGCATTGAGATGACGACCCAGAGTCCTTGCAATGCGTGGTCCTTTGCAGTGGGGTGGATACCGTCAGGGGCCAAATTTGATTTGTCGGAGGGTTGAAGTGGTTGTAAACAACGTAGCTGATATCTTTTTCACCTGCCAGTTCCCACTTCGTCATGGCGGGTTAAAAAGTTCCCTCTTGATGTTTTAACGTTTTGTTCTTACAGGGGCAACCTGACTTATCACCACTCTGGATTTGGGGAATTTATTCTTTACGTCCCACACATTTTCTTATTTCTGTGCTACACACAGTGGGATCTTTTCCTTTTAGATCTTCAGCCAACGTGTAAAACAAACACAATCAGGATCTGGATCATCCACCTCTTGAATCACAGAGCTGCATTCGTCCAGAGTAAAAGCTTTTCTTTTCGCAACACGCAGGCCATATGACAGACCCAAGCGTCTCCCGTCAACTTTGGACATGATGGAATCTCCAATAAAAGAACACGGGGGAGTGTCGTCGAATTCTCCTGACGTAATTTTAACCTTGGGTTTGAGTTTGAGTCTGCTTCGTTGTGGTTTATGTTCTTTGATGACGTCACTTTTTTTACCAGATCTATTCTGAGTTGTGTAGAGGCCTTGTTCCCTGAAGGTTCCTGCTGCACGGTGCGCGATGATGGCTTGGAACCCCCGGAAACTGCAGATGGTCTTACTACCACCTCAGCGTAAGTCGGGGCTGCTATGCTGCCACTGTTCGTTTTTGTGCCTATGGTCGTCAAGGTGATGGATTTCTTTCTCTGGCACTGGGCGCAGTTCTTCTCGCCATGCAGGGTTTTCTCCCGGGAGGGAAACACGATCGCACAGTGCCGAAATGATGTTTTTGAGGTCCGCGATCGAAAGCAGCATCTCCCTTTCTCGTGCGGTCATAGAGACGGTTGGGTTGTTGAAGCTTCACTTCTGGCAATAGTTAGGGCAGTTGGATATGCTTGTTTGCCCGCTTCGTGAAGGTTCATTAAATTCTCTGGATCTGAGGACGCCCAGGGCGTTTTAAATTTTTTGCTTTATGGCTGCTTACCGAAAGTGAAACAGCGCACGTAAGCCAGCACTTCTGGTCTTCATTTCACTACCTCACGATAACTTTTGACGGAGAAAAAATTTGGAGCTGAGTATCGTCGCCATTTTTCGTGACGTCCGTGTTGTGTGTGTGTGTGTGTGTGTGTGTGTGTGTGTGTGTGTGTGTGTGTGTGCGTGCGTGTTAGTGTGTGTGTTAGAGAGAGAGAGAGAGAGGAGAGGGGAGAGAGAGAGATAGTGTGTGTGTGTGTGTGTGTGTGTGTGTGTGTGTTTTGTGTGTGTGCGCGCGTGTTAGTGTATGTGTTAGTGTTGTGTGTGTGTTGTGTGTGTGGTGTGTGTGTGTTGTTGTGTGTTGTGTGTGTGTTTGTTGCTTTCATTTTGTGCGTAACTGCATAAGTGCGTGCGTGCATGCGTGCGTGCGGGCTTGCGTGCATGTGGTGCGTTTCATGCACATACAGAGGCAAAGAGAGGCAGAGAGTAGACAGACAGACAGGCAGAGCACGGGGGAGAGAGAGAGAGAGAGGAGAGAGGGAGAGAGAGAGAGGAGAGAGAGAGGGGAGAGAGAGAGAGAGAGAGAGAGAGTACACTCAAGAGAAAGTCACCCGGATAGCATTCGGATCGTGAGTCCCAAAATGCAGACAAAGTGAAATACTAGCGGATGTGTGGCTCCGATTTACACTACACAGGTTTGACTTATGTTTTTCCCTTCCGTGTTTCTCTCATCTTTTCCCCGGGAGAACCAAAAAACCTTTTGCAATGCGTCTTTTCACAGGTGGAAATTTACAGAATGGTCAACAAATTTTACAGGGTGTTCCAGTGCACTGACATGTGTGCTTCCTTATGGTCAGTGAGGAGTTTGACTGGTTTTGTCCCCCAAGGGTATTGTTATCAAAAGTGATGGTATAATTAAATCTAAAACAACAAGAGGGATACTCTTATGCTTAGATTTTGAAAAAAAAAGCTTTTGCTTGTGTAGCTATTGTTTTATATTTAAAGGTCTACATGCCCTTTTGGGTTTTTTTTCAAGTGTCTATTAATGGATAAAGATTTTACACACATATTTAGTTAACTGTTCGTGAATGGGAAACTAGCTGGTTGGTGCCTAGTTGAGAGAGGGGTGCCAACAAGGTGATCCAATCTCACCGTATTTATTTGTTATTGGTGTTATTTTTTTAGGCAATATGACAGGACAAAATAAAGACATAAAAGAATTAAGATATGTAACACTGAGGACAAAAAAGCCACAGTATTTCAGACGATACTGAGCTACTACAAGAGGGCGTTTTAAAATCAATCGATGAATTAATCATGACAATTGAAATATTTGGAAAACTTACTGTATTTTTCCTAAATGTGGACAAAAACAAACACAATATGGTTAGGAAGTAAACCAAACTCCGCGGTTAAATTTCTTTCCACATTTAGATATAAAATGGAACTTCCTAAATTCAAAACTTTGGTTATTTGGTCTAAGAGTGACATAAAGAATTGCAAAATAATAGATCTCGTAAAATTTTTTTGCAGAAATAAGAACATTGTATAAACCTTGGCTAAAGAGACAGATAACACCAGGCGCAGTACATAATCTGATCTTATCAAAAGTAACCCATCTATAGATGTATTACCCAACCACCAGACTACATCATTGTGAAATCCAGAAAACTATATCTAAGTTTCTAACGTTTAAAAAAAAGAGAAAATTAACCCAAAAAGGTCTTTAAAGACTATTCAGCATGGGGGTATAGTAATACCAAGCAAACGGGAACAAACAGATGCACTGAGTTAACTTGAATCGGTAGACTTTTATCAAGTAATCATACATGGAACAAGCACTTTTTCATCATATTACAAAGCATAAATTATTTCCCAAATTAGGTGCTGATTTGTTGGGCATGATAAGATAAAAAAACTTTTTGGGGGAGATTATTCAAAGCATGTAAGAGATAGGCAAGATTCTATGTGTCAAAATGCCCAAGAACACTGTTCAGTCCTTTGTTGGGCGACGCGAATTTGGGGGTCGGGGGTGATTAGTTTTCTTTGAAAAACAAATGGATCGAAAATGGTGTTTTCTCGGGACAGAATCTTTTAGTAAAAAAGCTCATTTTTTGAGTTTTTATTTCTGTGTTATAAAAAGTAACATCAAAAGATTTTGTGACATATAACGGCATTCAGTGCTGTGAAAGGTATTCAAGAGAGGTTGGGGAAAAGAAATAAATTTTTGTGAAAAGGTGAGTCAAGTAAACTGATTACTGTAATGTGCTCAGTTTCAACGGGTTCTTCACCTTTTACGAGTTACCAATCAAGACACCCCAGCCGCGTTTTGCCACAAATGGAATGAAGATTACCAAGGATGTTATGCGGGTTAAATTTTTCCGAAATTCCGACAGACAAAAGATATTAAGTTAAGATGGTTTCAGGTTAGAATTTCAATAGAGTACTGGGAAACTATACTGCTTTGCAAACATGAGCATTGAAGATTTAGAAAAAGATCCTTTTGTAAGAGATTAAAAGAAATTATTCAACATCTATTCTGGCACTACGCTCATGTGGAAACTTTCAGGCAAGAATTTCAAAATACAGTAAACCGAAAAACCAAAGATAGAAGCTACTGATGTAAACATTGTCCTGTGTGGCTGTGGCACCCATTTCAGATCAGATAGAATTTCATTTGATTCTGATACATGCCAAATTCTACTTTTACAAATGTAAATATGACAATGATTTACCGTTATTTCAGGTTTTCATTGTGTGTTTCAAACCTAAGTATGAAATAAAAAATAGCATGCTGCTTGTCTTCACATGTCACTTTACAAAGTTTCTCTGACACAGTGGCAACCCGGGCCCGACGTTGTCTTTTGTTTGTTTTTTTCTTTGAGTTATTCATTTGCTTGTTTCAGTTTTTTATGTTTGTATTTTTTTTAACTTTTTTTCTGTGTGTGTGTTTCCTTTGTTGTTATTATCATGCGTATATATTTTCTTTGATTGACCCAAAAAAACACATGTACAGTGATCATTAATGGATAATGGCGATGACGATGATTATGATTATTATGATGATAATATATGATTATGTGTTGTTATTTCTATTATTGTCGTATCGGTTTTGTAGTCTTATTTGTAATTTGTGATTTTGTTTGAAATAAAGCTTTCATTCATTTTTTCCAGGTGCTTAGCATCTATACCGGTCTCTTCCCCGGAGTAAAATCAGTTCTGAAATTATGGGTCAAAAGTGTACAAGAAACATTTTAGGGCATACGTTTTAAGTAAACAGTCTACCCAAAACAGAGAAAATAGCACACCATGAAGCATAAGAAAAATATCAATGTTAAAGCGTTCTCTTAATAAGGGACCTAGAATTAGTGATTTTTTTTTCTTCTACACGAAGACAAACGTGCACGAAAAATTTCCCCAAGCTCACTCTGCTTGGCACGTTCCTGTCTTTTTCATGGTGGTGCAAATTCTCTCATAGCGAAGAGCGCTGGACATGAGTTTCTGCGGAATTTTGGTCTGCTCCTAGGAAGGCACAAATCTCGACCAGGATTCGCTCCCTGTTTGTCTTTTACCCTACGTCCAGGGGATGCTCTGAGTGAGAAGTCAACAGCCACTATGTCCACTGTCTTAATCCTTCAGTGCCTCCAGGGCTGATTGGGGGAGGCTATGGCTCATGGTCGTAAGGAACATCGGGTCCCACCAGTGAACCAGCTGGGTGAGGACAGACGGCGGGAGAAATTTCTTCTTTTTTTACCTACTGGTTTTCTTTTGTATTAGTGTCTTGAAAAAAATAAAAAAAGAACCTCACCCAGCTGTTACCTCACAAACATCTGTACCCCATCTCTATTTCTACAATCTAGGAAAAAGGTACACGAAACATAACCAAACTAAAACGATAAACATTAAAGGAGAATTTCGGAGCTTGACAA
>CM031603.1:10545322-10565322 GCA_018398815.1 Conus ventricosus | reverse complement strand
ACATACGGAGGCCTTGCTCTTGTTGTTTCCACTCTTCTCATATGTATTTTTCAATGCAAAATGTCCGTTCAGCCATGCTATAACTGTCAGAACTAAGCTTTCTCAGGTGACCACATATATTTCGTTTAAGAGAGGTGAACACAACATGAGCCATGTTGTATTGTATAGAAAAAGTGTATGCTGTGTCTGTTGGACCACATGGAAAGACATATGACGATACACCCCTATACCTCCGAATTTGTCTTTCGATTGTTCTCTCTTGTAAACTATTGCCTTTGTGTGAAGTCTTTCCTCATCCTCTGTCAGTCCTTTGATATTTTGCCCACGCATTATCTCATCCCGTCCAAGTCACATTCTGACTTGTCGTCTCTGGTCCCGGCACGGCCTCACCGGGGAGTGTTACTGCATCAAGTGGTTGAATTATGGCAGCCTCGTTCATTCCTACTTGCGATTAAGAGATCAAGCCTAAGTGACATACTCTTTCCTGTTTTTTTCAAATTTTTTGTCCTATTGTTTATGTATGATGACGAAGATCTATGAGGTAGAAGCGGTAGTGTTTTGTCATGTGACTGTTTGTTCACGTTTCTATTGGCGGTTCGCTAACATTTTATTTAAGATTTTGTTCACATTTTTTGAGTATCTTTCTGAGTTTTTTTAGCCCATACGCTAAACAAGTTATCTTGCTACGTTATCGATTAGATAATGGATGAAACTTGGATTATGTCCGTGTCCTAAACAGTTCGTGTCTAATTCTCTGTGATTTAACTTTCCATTTGATGCTTTACTATGGAATGTGCTGACAACGTTCTCAAAAGGCGCCATGCATCCTAGAGTCAGACGCCAGTGACTGGTGCGTCATCTCACTGCTTCATCACATGGTTGCCTTGTGTTGAACTCTCCTTGTCAATGCCCACAGAAAGTTCTTGTCACGTCGTTAGGCATTGCAATTTCGGGGATGAGTTGAGTGGATAGATGGGGCTTGAATGGGTGTTGGGGTGAGGGGATGGGGGACTGTGGGTGACTAGTCACTCATGTGGCTGTATAACATTTATTAAACTGTTTTATTGTAGTTAGTAGTAACAATGATCATTCAATAGAATAAGAAATTACTAAGATATGTGTATATAGACCAGAATAATCATGAACCCTTCCTACTGTTACATAGTTAGTGACAATGATTATTCCGCAAAATACTGATGTGTGTAGACTAAATTATGCCATTGTGCTAAGATTTTATTGAACGAATTGTACTGAATGATTCTTGATGCTATCACACAGGCTGTCATAGCTCTGGATTTAGCATTTTCAAATCCAAGTAGATCGTGTAAACCTTTGGTATCCGGTTCTTCTCTGTGTGTCCCTCTATAACCTTGCTGCTTTTTTTCTTCGTGTTTAGATGTTTTTATGTGTGTCGTTTATTTATACTGTTCTCTAATATCTTATCAAATATTACATAATTCTAAAGGCTCAAGCTGTCAGCTGTGCCATATTCACAGATGATAAACCAACAAAACGATTATATCTGTCTTTTGTGAAAAGCCATGATTGTTGTGTGTTTCAGAAAAACGTTATCAAAGTTAATATACCGATAAACAGTAGGAGTTAGTCTCAGAGTTTTGTTATATACGAATAATTGTTTTTTTGACAAGGGGATGATGTCTTTTG
This sequence comes from Conus ventricosus, assembly GCA_018398815.1. Classification (NCBI taxonomy): domain Eukaryota; kingdom Metazoa; phylum Mollusca; class Gastropoda; order Neogastropoda; family Conidae; genus Conus; species Conus ventricosus. Next base: position 10,563,657 of record CM031603.1, on the reverse strand, counting down.
GACGCAGAATCATGTATGGGACAATCAACTGTCTGAATTTGGCTTTAGTAAAAGTTTCATGCTCCACCTTTATCTGGTGATGCCATAACCTTCCACCGATGCAAGATAATTTTGAAATTAAGAAACATTGTGTTTACTTTGGTCTGCTAAAATTTATCCGGATGTTACAGTGTATAATTTAGCTAATGAAGTTGTGACTTGTCTTTCGATGGCAAATTCAATACTGAAAGAGGGTAAGACCCAAACAAAAATGAAATGTGGAAATCCACATCTATATCCAACATGATCATGTGCTGTACTTTTGAGCATGTGGTTGTATCTGTGTATGAACATCTTACACATCGCCCTGTGTTATAGTGCAACTTTATGAAAGATCAACAATATGTAGTTACGTTAGTTAGTTAGTAAGTTTTAGTTAGTTAGTTAGTTTGTTAGTTAGTTAGTTGTTTTTGTTAGTTAGTTAGTCGTTTTGTTCGTTCGTTTCGTTCTGTTGGTTTGCTAGTTAGTGAGTCCCAGGGATTGGTTATATTATGGCGTCTTTTTTACTTTCTTTTTTGTTTACTATATTCATGTATGTATTTCATTTAATAATTTAGTTGTTCATCATTATTTTCATAGACCAACTCGGAGATAGTCTATTTTAAAAATAAATCTGCAGAAATGATGGGGTTATCTATACCAGTTCGTAGAGAAAAGAATTAAATAGTTGAACAGTTTTCGTCTAAACTGCAATGTGAAAACGTCGATTTGCCAGAAAAACAATTCTAATACTGAGTAAACATAGGCTGAGGTTTCTTTAAGTCGCGTCTCATTCGCAAAACACTGGCACAAAACATGATCTTAAATTGGAGAGCAACTCCATCAGAGTTCCTCATAATGACATGGAATATAGCAGACAAAAGATGGTTAAAAGAAAACAGACACATATCTCTCTCTCTCCTCTCTCTCTCTCTCTATCTACCTCTCCTATCTCTCTCGCTCTTCTCTCTCTCTCTCTCTCTCTTCTCTCTTCTCTGAAATAAAAAAATATTTTCCTGGATGCAATTTCATGTACGGTTTGATTGCCATCGATATATGAATCCATAAATCGGTGCTGGACGTTGCGGACGTTTACGTGAGGTGTTTTTTATAACAAAGGCAATAAATATGACAGAGCTACAATGTGACAATGCTAACTACATTTGATCATCTATCTGGGGTCGTTTATTAACATTTACCTCTTAAGCTATGCGTGTGGGTTAAGATGAAACATACCTGTACAAAGTAGGCTGCTAGCGCGTAGCGGTTAATATGCACCCACCAACGCACAACACTCTCAACACCACACACACTGCGCGCACGCTGGAGCGGAAGACAGCCGGACAGAAACACACCACACACACACCCACACAACAACACCTCTCTATCTCTCTCTCTCTCTCTCTCTCTCTCTCTCTCTCTCTCTTTCTCTCTATCTCTCTACTCGCTCTTCTCTTCTTTTGTGCGAGCGCTGCGCACGTTGTGTGTGCACTGTGTGAGTTGTGTGTGTGTGTGGGGGGGGGGGGGGAGGGGGGGTTGGGGCGGGGGTTTGTGTGCGTGCGTGCGTGCGTGATGTGCGTTGATTGTGTGTGCTGTGTGTTGTGTGATGTGTGTGTGTGTGTGTGTGTGTGTGTGTGTGTGTGTGTTGTGTGTGTCTGTGTGTGTGTGAGAGGTGATGAGAGATCTGAGAGAGAGATGAGGAGACAGAGGAGAGAGCAGAGAGGAGTTGATGAGAGAGGGTGGAGAGAGAGTGAGTGTGAGCATGTGTTAATTATGCGGCACATAAGGATTAACTTTAAAACCAAGATAGTATCGGAATAGTAATGTGACCGTAGCCATAACATAAAGCATTTGTGAGCTCCATTCACATGGAGTTTGTGTTACGATTTCATTTCCGTGCCACAATTAAAGGTTGGGAATATGAATTTTGGCTTGGATAGTGTAGCGGGCGTCCCAAAATAATTGTGAGTTATGACTCATTCAGATACGAATGTGGTCATTGGGTGAAAAGTTACCATGAGTGATAGTTTAACATGGGCTGGGAAGGACAGGTGATGGTCATGTTGTTTTGAACATGTAGTATGCACTCACTAGGAGAAGGGGGGAAAGAGTCGTTTGCAACCAGCAGAATGGCCTAGAGGACTCGAACCTCCTGTTCAGGACGGTGGTCCCTCTTTGGCTGACGTCCTTAACTGGTGTGCGATAGATAGTTGGGGAAAGCTAAAGGGGGAAAACTTACTATGAAGAGAGAAAAAGAATTAAATTTGTTGACTGAGGAAGCAGGTTACTTACACGAAACTTATTGTGTTTCAGCCATTTTCACCCTTCACATTCACCCGTCACCCTAAACCCTTCGCCCTTACCCTTCGTCTTTCACCCCGTGGTGGGTGGTTGAAGATGGCCATGTGTGGGGAACACACGTAGTCAGCCCAGCCTGTACAATCCAGGAGAGGGAAGTTGAAGCTCGTATTTCGCAAGTGTCAGAAGAAGTCGCGGAAGTGAGTCGAGAATCGTATTCAGGACGGGTGGATGTGTTCGAGGGGGCAGTTATTGTCTTGAGAGAGAGACAGGAATTGTGCAAGCTGTGGGAAGTTTTTACTTGAGGAAGGAAGGTCTCTGTGATCGGGGAGTTTGTATTCTCATGGTCCGGGAATTTTGGGATAACGGAATGTGAAGGCCATAGCTTTATAGAAGCGGAAACTAGATTTTTTTATTCTCATGTGTAAGAGAGTTTACATGTGTGGAAGACTATTTTATTTAAGTGTAAAGAGTGATACAAGTGTGATGACTATTTTTTCTCTCATTTAAGAGAGATTACATGTGTGAAGAGTTGTTTTTGTATTCGGGGTGTGAGGAGAGATACATGTGTGCGGATTTATGAGTCTCTCAGTGCGGAGAGAGATACAGGTGTCAAATCTGTTTACAAGTTGTTGTTGTGATTGTAAAGTGTTTTCCATGAAAGGAGAGGGGGAGAAGAAAACATTCTGTAGTGCTCTTTTGGGTGATTGGTAAGATTGGTGTGCGTTGGAGTAAATGAGTCATGAATGCAGGGTATGGCAAGATTGGTCAGTGTGACAGTGGTGCCACGATCGCTTCACCGGCCGTAGCTGCCGTTTGTTTCCCCGGGAAATGGAAAAAGGAAAAAAAAAAAGAGAAGATTTCCTATTTGTGCCTTGTGGTTTAAAAAAAAAGATTTGTACCCTCAAGTGGTTTGAGGAAACAAACAAAATGGATTCTATATGTGCCTAAATGGTTTGAGGACAAGGAAAAAAAGAAGAAAGTTTAAATTATTTATTGTGTATAATATTTGCATTTGTTGTTGTTTTTTTTTTTTCTATATGTGTTAGGGGGGGATGGTTGGACATTTATTTTGGATTGCTTACTACGTTAAGGGTTTTTTTTTTTTGGTAGGATATTTCTTTTGACCGTCCACACCTTAGGACCGATAGCATCAACTCTCTTGCTGAACCTGGCTGCAAGGGTAGCAGGGGCGAGGGTTGTGTAGGAGTCGCTGTTCTCCTAGAGAGTAGAATTTTTTTCCCCTTTCACAGGACTGATAGCCCCAACCTCTTCTGCGTTTTAGCAGGGGGTCATGGAGTTGGGAGTCAATCGTCTTTCCTTCTGATAAATATCTATTTCTTTCGCTTTCTATTGTTTCGTTTGATTTTTCCCCTTGACCTCAGAGTGTGGATAACTTTCCTCCCGTCACGTAATAGTGTAGGTGGTGGAGTTGATTACGCTCTGCCAAATTTATTTATCTTTTGATCATTTTTTTTTTTGGGTTGTTCTAGTGCGAGTTTTTTTTGAGTTTGGGTGATGTGCATTATTGATTGAAAGTTTAGTATTTGTATTATTCTGCAAGTGGTGTATAATTGTGCAGTGATTTTGTTTTTTACCGAATCCAGTTTCACGGGGAAGGACGTGACCATAGTGTGCTGTATGTGGGCTTCTTTTGTTTTTGGATTTTGACCTCTATTCAGGTCTGTGTATCCTTCATTTTTTTCACCCCCTTTTTACAACCTCTTAAAACTTTCTCAATAGGTCTATACTAGTTTTCTTTTCAACATTTTCATCTTTTAGGTAGGATTTCCGCTAGTTGTGTTTTTCTTTTTTTAATTGTTTGTGATTCCATTTGTTTTGTAAAATTATATAATTTTTTGTTTAAGGCGGTACATTTGTTTTGTTAAAATTGTTTGACAATTAGAAAGAAAGAAAGACTTACAACAAGAACATTTGAGAACCTAAAAATTTATAAAGAATTTTATTTCAGAAAATTTATTGTGTTTATTTTTTTTGCTCTAGGGAAAAACAGTTTTGTATTAAACTTCATTTTGTTTTGTAAATTCCAAATTGATAACAGTTGCAACATTATTTTTGGAAAATTACATTCTTGGATTTATATTACAGTTTTAGTAGCGTGTTTTTTGTTTAATCCGGAATTATAATTCTCGTATTTGTATATCTAATAATTCGGTTTGTGAACATATATTTCATATTTAGACTTTTGTTTATTCATATTAGGATTGTTTGGTGTTATAGCTATGAGAGTTATATCGGTTGATTATGTTAAATATGTTAAACAAGCGGAACGCTTGGTTTTGAGGAGAAAAATTACTATTATGTGCAACATGCCAGATAGTGAGGCACAGGCTAGAGAGGGGAGAAATAAAATACAGAGGGGAATGTGAAGCTGGCAGAAAATAAAACATACGAGGGGAAGCTGATGCTGACGATCAATAGACTACAGAGGGTATTTAGTTGTGAAACAGTTAGAATTGAGACCATTGCTGAGATTAGAAGGATTCAGGCATCGATGAGAACCTCACAGTCGTGTTCCGAGCCCTTGTCACAAAGCGGCATATATTCCAAAGTTGCCACTTTTGAGGAACAAACGGATGAACATGATGTTTTTTTTCCGTTGAAAGTCACGCTACGTCTTGTGGTTGGCCCCAAAGGAATAGTAGGAATTGTATAATTGCTTCGTTGTTTAAGGGTTAGCGCTTTGACATGTACCACTCACTTGAGCGAAAACAATATTTATCTTGGGATCAGATGAAAGTAAGAACTACTCAAGACAAATGTTCATGTTTGTGATCGTTTTCACGAACGTTTCGTCTGTGCGCCTGAAAAAGGAGAAATTCGTTTCCCATCGTTTTGATCGTTTTGAGTCATTTTTTGGATCGTTGATCGATTGTCTAATAACGACCAAAATTTCAAATCATGCGAGTTCTCCTTCTTAGAGAAAACTTTCAGAGCGTGAGCCAAAGATCTGTGCACTTTCCTATAAAGAAGGCAATTGAAACGTGGAGGATATGTGTCGATGGATGTCAGCTTTTGTATCGCTCACCAGTATATGGCGTTGGGTAGGAAAGGATTGAGATTATTCCATCTTTGGTCTCTGCCGTCAATGTCTATTACATAGGAACAGGGAAGTTAAGGAAAGGACATGTGGGTCATTTTTGAGTCTCAGGATTACCTATTCCTAGAACGGGTCAAGGATTTTCCGCGGTTCGAGTGAATTCGTCTATACCAGTTCAGCGGAAAGAACGTTATCCTCAGCAAACGTTGAGGCTGTGGAAAGACCACACGTAGACTTTATGGTGCCTGTTCGTGAGACAGAAAAGAAGTTCACAAATCAGTCAGGCTGCCGATCGACAATGCGATGTTTTTTGTGTGGCAAGTTCCTTTTGAGGAAAAATTGCCCATATATTCCAACCAAAATGCTTCTATTCAAACCGATTTAGTCTCCATGATTAGTGAAGAGCTTGTTTTGCACCAGATCAATATGTTGATGGATGGTTGTTAGATCGGAGCCATAATGGAATTGCTGGCTTCGGTTTGCGAGACACTGGGTTCATACTTGGGTGTACGGAATATCGTCGTGCTTCAAGACCGTATTCAACTACTGTCCAAAGTGGCTAGACGTCTTTTGGAGGCAAGATTTGTTAAGTTTCCCTGGCGAAAATTCAGTCGATACACCGTACTCTCCGGTTTTCTTACCGCTGTGTTATTGATAACCCCGTCTGGACTTGTTTTGGGCAAATTTGAAGGTGTCGCTACTGTCCATGGTGGTGCTGGAGGATCCGTTTGTTCTTGTGGGTGGTACTAGATCAACGTATAGAGCAGGGTAAAGGCTACAAAGCGTATACAGTCTAAAAATGGATGAACTCCAGATTACCCCAGATGATTAAAGAAATGCAGGGAAGACGAGGTCGCTGATCGACAATACTTTCTGTGCATAAAAGACTGTCACTGAGTACCAACGGACAACCAAGTAATATGGACTCTGACATTCTATACAGTGTGTACTGGACAGGACAACAGACAAGTTGTGGTTCCAAATCACTTAGAGCAAGAAGTGCTGCACAGGATATGATGATTGTTGAGCGGTCACTGCGGAATCAAAGAACATTAAAAGAGTGTTTTGATTCTTTTTATTGGCCAGGGTGTCACAAGGAAGTTACGAAATATGCCGTATGTGAATTGCAAAAGAAAAACATTCTCAGAAAGGTCGCGTTTCTGTGCACTTTGCACAAAAATGCCTCTCATTTCCGTATTCCATTTCGGAAAGGTGCTATTGATCTTGTTGGACGCTCATGTTTCTTCGGGATATCGCTATATCTTATTTGGTGGATACAGTACAAGGTATCCAGAAGGATTCCTGCGAAAATTTGATACAGTATCTGTGCTGAAGCCCTTTTCTTGCAATTTTTTCCAGATTGGGTCTTCCAGACGAAATTCTCTGGATTGTGGAAAGAATTATTTTGATCTCATGAGATGAAATTTACAGATGTTGTCACACATCTATTCCATTTCAACCACGCACTATCATCCCCATTGAAGGAAGGTTTTGGACGTTTCAATGGAACGTTAAAAGTCCATGTTGAGTATGGTTGAAGGTCAAGAGCCCAGGTAATGGGATTCGTTTCGTTCCGGCTTTGCTTTTTGCATACTGGGAAATTGCCGAACGAAAACAGCTGGATTTCACATTTGAGCTTCTTTTGGCACATCTCTCAAGGGGTCTTTGGATCTATTGATGACACAATGGACGGAAAAGAGGACATACCTGACAGTTAAAACTGTTTACCACATACGTTTATGAACTGCTATATTGTAAGGATGCATGTAGAGCTTGCTCAACAGTCAGCTGATAGGAGAACTGATGTGTACAAGGTTTTGCAGAAGGAAAAGCAAGGGCAGTTCTTCAGTGTTGGGGGATAGGGTCTTGTATTACTCACCTGATGAACATAATCAGCTTCGTGTTATGTGGAAGGGGATGGGGTCTTTTTCAGGTGTTCGAAAAAACATTTGAGTAAAATTATAAGATCAAATGCAAAATGAGAATGTATTTAATAGTGAACATGATGAAGAAGTATGTTTGAAGTACAAATGTTGCATTCACCAGTCCGGTTGAGTGGATATATCTGTGTAGAAAATGATGTCAACATGACAAGACATTATCAGTGATGAATTTGTACCCAATGTAACGTACAGGGACTGATAAGTTTATGAAAACAGCAATGTAGGGAATGTTACATCTAAGTGCGATGATGTTTGTACCCTTCTATTATGTCTACACAAGGTGAAAATGATGAGATGTGGTTCTGTCTAATGATGTGCTACAAGTCAAACAGAAAGTAAGATATTTTGAAAGACTTTCAGGATGAGTTGACTGTACCAGGTACAGTAACTGGTATTGAACCCATAGTATTCAGTTAATTGAAATACCCCAGTGGACCAGCACCATACCCCTGCCGTTTGCAAAAAAAAAAACAAAAAGAGGTTGTGAGAGAGTGCTTTGGCTATTGTATGGGCATGTGAGAAGTTCGCTCGGTTCTTGATGGAAGAAAGTTTCAGTTACTGATGACATAGGCCACTGAAGTTCTCTGAAATCGTCAAAGACTAAGACAGCAGGTTATTAAGATGGTCTTTGGGATTGCAGGGAATTCCAGTATTACTGTTGAACCAGTGCCTGGAACACAAAATGTCATGGCCAGATGTGTTTTGCACGTGCGGGAATATTTGGAAATGTATTGTTTCAAGGGAAAGACTATACTGTTTTTGTCTTCTAAATGCATTACGGTGTGATCACTTTTGAGTGCATTGTATGACTGACGATTTAAATCATGTCGGTACTTTAAGCAAAATTTGCTTTATTGAAGTGACTTATGAATTACAAGCAAACAACCTACTTGATGTGATGTAATTACATATTTATTCTTTGGTAAAATGGAAAAAACAAGTACTAATAAGTTTTAATTTGCTTGTGCAGTGGAATGGCCTCTATGTATGTGTGATTGAGAAATATTCTTTTAGTATTGTATATAACATGTTTTGATTGTGAATGAGACAAAACCAATGTTTTATTTTTCATGTCACAATGGAAAGCAGGTGACTTTTCACATGGACTATTATAAACAACATGTGGGACAAAGAACTATGTTTATACTTTGTTTATTTTGGTTACATTGTCTATTGAGAACCATTTAAACTTGGAATTATTCTTATTTTATGAGGGTTTGAAACATATGTTGGAGGACAAAGATAAGGGAAATAATATGTGTTCAATTAACTTTTTTGGGGGGTTTAGGAACACATTTGTGCTTTGAATTGTTGATATCCCTAATTGTTTTATCCTTGTAATTTGTGTAAATGTTATTCGTGGAATTGTGATCATTTATGAATGTTTTTTTTTAGAAGATGAAGTATTTGAAATATGCTATTATGGTGGATCATGATGATTGATTCATACGTTTGTTATTAATTTGGTGAAGCATGTTTGTGATGGTTAAATTTTGGAGTTGCATGGCTGAAGATGTGTTTAAGTGATGTGTATATCCTTTAAAAAATTTTTGGTGAAAATTTTTTCATCAAGGATGGTGGGGTGTATGTGGACGTAGCCTCACATCAGGCCATGTGAGCTCCATCACATGAAGTTTAGTGATATGATCTTTCCCCGTGCCATCAATTAAAGGAAGAATATTCTAAGTCTTGAATAGGGTAGCGGGCGTACATTTATAATTGTGAGTATGACTCACTTCAAGAATCGATGTGGTCCATTGGGTGTGACAAAGTGAAACTGAGTGATAGTTTAACAAGGGATGGTTATATGGTAAGTGCTGGTCATGTGTTTTGAACAATGGTATGACAACTCATAGGAGAAGAGGGGGAAAGAGCAGTTTTACCGCAGACAGGCTAGAGACTCTAACATGTCGGTCGGTGGTCCTCTTTGCTTGACAGTCTTATCAAGGTGAGCGATTAGATAGTTGGGGGAAAGTAAAGGGGGAAAATTAAAGATGAGATGAATGACATTCATATGTTGAATTTGAGAAGCGGGTTATTACACGAACCTTATTCGTGTTTCTGCCCATTCACCACTTCAACTTACCGTCCACTTTACCCTTCGCCTTCACCTTCGTCTTTCACCCCGTGAGGTTGTGAAGTTGGCATGGTGTGGGGAACACACCGGTAGTTCAGCAGCTGTACATCCAGGAGTGGAGTTGTGAAGTGTCATTTCGCAAGAGACAGAAGAACTGCTCACGACGCGAGAGAAGTCGAGACTCGTATTCCAGGAAGGGAGAGTTCGAGGGGGGAGTATATTGTCTCAGAGAGAGAGAATGGGAATTGAGAAGCAGGGATGTTTTATATTGTGGCAGGCAGGTCCTCAGTGATTACGGGAGTTATGTATTCTTGGTCCGGATTTTTGGGATAACGGAATGTGAAGGACTAGCTTATAGAAGCGGGAATAGATTTTTTTATTTCTCAGTGTATTGAGAGATACGAGTGTGAAGATATTTTATATCTCAGTGTAAAGAGAGATATACAAGTGTGCAAGACTAATTTTATTCTCTCAAGTAAAAGAGAGTTACATGTGTGAAAGATTGATTTGTCTATCGGGTGTGAGGAGAGATACATGTGCCTCGCCGGATTTATATTGTCTTCGTGCGGAGAGAGATAAGTGTAAAATCTGTTTACAAGTTGTTGTGTGATTAGTAAAGTGTTTTCCTGAAGGAGAGGGGGGAAGAAAAAAAACATTGGTAGTGCTCTTTTGGGTGATTGGAAAGATTTGCGTGTGAGCTAGGAGTAAATGCTGTCATGAATGGGGTATGCAAGAGTGACAGTGTGACTGAAAAAAAAAGATCAAAACCATTGAAAGCCTGATGAAAATGATAACGTATGCCCTGAGAAGTAAACTGAAATAAAAACATGATATGTTGATATATTTGTTACGCAAACTTACAAATTTTGTTGAAGATTACTTTAGTTCGGGGATATAGGTTAGTCGAACAGTGTCTCAGACGTTTCTGTATTTACAACATAGGGCACCTTTTTGTTTTACAAGTTTGGATTCTTTCGACTTAATTAAACTGAAAAGTTGAATATTATTTGTTTTAGAATAGGAGCTAGGTTCTTCGTCCATTCTAATAACAGTCACAAGCCATTTTTTTCTTTATTTCAATGGCTCTATCTAGTAAGTGAAGGAGTGGAAAAGTGTGGTGAAACATACTTCATTATTTTCCCTTTTTCGCCCATTTGACTGAGAGTAATCAACCAGGAGTCCAGAGTGTGAAGGAATCAAAGACAGTTTAGTAGTTTCTATTGCTGATCCACTTGTAAACATTCAGGTGGTGGAATATTGTTTTTAAAATGATTGTTTGTGATATTATTCTGGTTGTAGGCTGTAATCAACCTTTTGGGGTGGAGTATTGATTTTTTTTCCAGTTCGGAATGGTATATGTATAGGATAGTCTTACCCGGTGATTCAATATTTTTTTATGCTTCTTCGACCAAACTTGCAGTTTAAGAACGCTGGAAGTGATGATATTGTTTTAGCCTCTTTTGAATAATGGCAATCGGGATTTATATTGTATATTTCTTTGTTTCATTCACTTTTTTGGTCGATATTTTATGAATTTGCCAAGCGGAGTTCCCTAATTGATTGAATGATAACAACAATTGGCTTCAATTTCTTGTAGGTTCCAGAGACTAGATAATTCATGGGGCCCAGACACAAATTTCAAATATACTGTCAATGCTTTGCATTTTTGTAGAAGTATTTGGGGCACAACGAAAAATCTCTTGACATTGTTTAACTTAGAATGAAGGAGTGGTAGGTTTATTTTAGTACAGCTCTTACACGTATTTACATCCTGAAACAGCTTTTTTGCTCATATCTTGTGAGAATTAAGATTTTATTTGCTTTGGCTTAGAGACAATTGATAATGACGATAACTTATTAGCTTGGCTGTGAAATACATACCTGAATGTTTCCAGGTCTACAGACTCAAGTGCTCTCTCGTCAAGCCGCACAGTGTCGGTTTGAAGCTCGCTGTTTTGTAGGACGGGTAAGTTAACGACATGTATAGCAGACCAGGAGTTGCCAGACAGGAGAATAGGACGCTTGGCTTTGGCCGAGCTGGTAGTTTATTTTCATCCTTGGAGATTGTGAAAGGAAAACCTAGTTTTCCATTCGGCCAGGAAGATGTCTATTGTGATATACCACAGACAGAAGTCTACTAGGATTTTGTTTGTTAGATATGTGATTCCCTATGGGTAGTTGGCAGTTGGGAAATAATAAATACATAGAGAGAACAGAAAAAAAGGCACTGGTGTGATTAATTAAAAAATATATACAACAAAATGACATAGTGTAATCTTCTTCTTCTTTTTCTTCTCTTCTTCTGCGCACACAGGCTGATGCTCCTGCGGACACCCCTGTAGGAGTGGAGTTTTGTGTGTTTGACCGTTTTTTATCGCTATTAAGGTAGCCATACTCCAACTTCGGGGAGCATAATGTAATGAGAACCATTTTTTGACCACGTATAATCGTTTTAAAAATACAAATCGTATTTGAAATTAATAGTTTTGTAGAGATTTCACTTTTTCTCCAACTGCAGGTAGGAATGTGCTGGAAGCAGAATGCTACAAATTAGTGAGACTATGTACAATTATGTCTTTTGTATAATGTCTTGAAAATTGTTAATTCAAACTTACATGTTCCCAAACTAACATGAGGACTTCGGTGTTCTTTCTAGAAATCGTCAGAGTCCAACCATTGGTGTCAGCTACAACCTCTGGGAACTTAATTCCCGTCGGGGGGATCTTTTACAAAGGAAACCTTTTTTTCAGGCATTGTTTGATATTTCAAAAATAGAAACGAGAAATGTGGTGTCGGTGTATTGTTAATTAATTAACAAAAAAGAATACGAGCTGCCTCCATGATGTCATGCAGCAACTAACACATTTGATGAAAAGCGATTACCCCATGGACAAATGAAAACGCTTTGCTGTGTCTGTTGAATGTATTATGAAACTCTGGTTGTTGTGTTCAGTAAAGGGAGCCCCAAAAAGTGAATTTCATTTGTTTCCACAGCGTCCCCTTTTGGATAAGATTTAGATGTGTGTTTATTGGTGTAAACATCCCTCGTATGTAATTGAGTATTTGCAAATGCGACGCGACATGGTGGGATATCTCCTTATTGAATAAAACCACTTTAAACTTTCTTTTCATGGAAAGTTTCTGACCATTCATTAAAATAGCTGCTAAACGTATCAGCTCCATCTGATAATGTTTTCTGTATTAATTCATTGATGCTTTTTTTTTCTTATGCATCCCTTAATCAACACGAACAGATTACACACATACCTCATAATTAAAACACTTTTGGGTCACGTATTTGGGATTCATACAGACTTTTACTGAATTACGGGTCGCTAAAACAGAACCTTGAGAAATGCCTTTTCCAATAATTTAGAATTGGTGTTTTGTATTTGACTTGCAAACATTTCTCAGAAATAAATGCTTTGATATCGTTGTAGAAATTACGATTACCATTCGTATTTAACATATATAGCGGTCTACATGCCATACAGAACCAAGGACTTTTAAATATCAACAAATGTGATAAACGTTTTTTCACAGCCTGGTTCCCTTCTGGCCCCTGCAATTTGCATAGAAGCGTACACATCTTCATCTATCCACGTGCATGACACCTCTGTTGACTGGCAACCTGGCAACGTGTGTGTTGTGTGTGTGTGTTTTGGGGGTGTGTGTGTGTGTGTGTGTGTGTGTGTGTGGTGTGTGTGTGTGTGATTCATTTAACGTCTTTCCCTAAACGTGATATTAGGCGAAAAAAAAATCGTGCCGAAAGAGTGAGATGGGAAAAAAAAGAGCGTATATGCTTATGCTTGTGCACGCACACGTATGTGTGCATGTGCTTTGTGCACGCATGTGTGCATGTGCGTGTGCTGTGGGGTGTGTGTATGCGAGTATGTTTGTGTGCATATGTGGGGTGCTTATGTGAGTGCTTATATGAATAATAATGGTAATTACAAAACACTTGATTTTTTCAAATAAGTTTGAAAGGGAAAAAAGCTAAAATTTTAACAAAACAAATTTTAAAACACCATCTAGGCACAGAAACTTAACCTTTCTCAGTCCTTGTCACTTTGAGCTTTGTACATTGTTCCATCTTCCCTCCCCACACATTTTCCCCCATCCCCGCCCCACACACAAAAGGAGCCTAAAATATTTCCCCCTGGAGTGCGCTCCAAGCATACAAAAAACTCATTGTTAGAGCTGGTGACTCAAAGATGGCCTGTGCACTATTTTGCCTCAACACGGGAAATTTAATTTTTTCATGTCTTGACATGTAACAATATGATCACGTGTTATTTTCTTTTTACATACATGCTATGTTTTTAACATATTTTGTTTTAAAAGCATCAAGTTTCCACCATAACAAAGAAAGTATATTTTTATTTAAACTAAAATCATGTTCAATGATTTAATGTTAAAAAATCAAACTGATTTTGATTGTAAAGTTCTATCATTCTATCTTTGAAAAGTTTTCGAAATAAAATGTTTTAACTAAATTGCACTGCTCATGTACCGATAAGGGAAAGGTTAAGATCTTCAGAACCACAGATATGTTTTGCTCCACGCTTAGCTCCCCTATCTACTTTATCGTTAAAAAGGAACCGTGTGAAGGATCCAACAAAAGGATAGTTGGGGTGCCTCCTTCAATAAGCATATAGATAAAACAGCTTATCTCAATAATCTTTCAGGCCTAGTATGCAAATTAAATCTTTTATTGCCTGAAGGACGATTTGAATCTACACAAAAAAGGCTTAAAAATATTGTTTTGGGAAATTTAAAAGGTAATTCAAAGCCAGGGAGTATTGCTGTTAATTCAGCTGTAAAATAGGATATTTACTTTCCAAAGTAAAAATGATTTCTCCCCCTCAAGTCGGGGAATTAAGAATGCACAACCTGTTTCCCTTCCCAAATACATGAACCATCTGTGTATATTTTTAATTGGTTAGTGTATTTCTCGTCCATATGACACTTAGTTTTAAACTTGCTAGCATATTGATATTTTCATTTTTTTTGATGTTGGTTGTGATCAATATAAAAAGGGGCTTTTTAAGTTCCCGGGTGGAATAGGACAAAAAGATGGTCTGGGAGAACATTTTCTTTTTCTAAAAAAAAACCCCAGAATCTGAAATTATTTTTGATGTAAAAGTTGCTATAGTTATTTGGAAGTTATAGACTTTGCTCTTTTCGGAAAATCAAAATCTGATCTTATTTTGATTTCTGATTTAATGTGTGTTTTTCTTGCGGGTACTTTTAATGACAAATTTACAACATGTTAAATCTCTATAATCATCTAGAGGAAGTACCTGAGCTTCATATATGTACGTGACGATGATGCGTGCACAGGAAGTCCAAGGCAAATTTTCCCAACGCCTTAATTAATACTTGCAGTTTTTGTAAAAAATATTGGCGCTTTAAAGAATTTTTCTTGAGCATAAGTTATTTTTGATCTCATTAAAGATTTTACATAGAGTAACAATGTAGCTGGATCTTGCCCCCATTTTTCTTTAGAAATGATTTTCAGAAAGTTTAATTTTTTTTCCCGCCTTTTTGTTAATAAATATTCGATATGAAAGTTCCATGAAATTTTAGATGTAAAATAAACTCTAGAAATTTTATCTCTGTAACGTACTTAAGAGGATATCATCCAATGTGAAAACAGGCATACTTTCGGGGTTAGATCCACTGTTAAAAAGAATCATATTTTGTTTTTTCGGTTGACAGACTTAATCCCTTTAGCTTCATATATCCCCCATCTTATTTAGTTTCCCTGGATAGATTTTTTTGACGAATTTTTTTATCTCGCGTGAAGTTTTCTTTTTACGTTACTTCCATCCACATGCATATTTCATCTGCATATTGGACAAGAACAAACTTTTTTTGAAAATTTGTTTGGCAGATCATGCATTAATAACGAAAGAGAAGTGGCGCTAATACTTACCCTTTGAGGGATTCCCATTGAATGTGTTCTGCTTGGGAATTTTGTTTTTCCTACTCTGTTTTATTACCCCTATCCTTTAGAAAACATCTGACATAGTTGTATATATTTCCTGTCAAGCCAATGTTCTTAAGTTTATTAAAATTAGCTGAAAATGCCACACTTGGTCTTTAAGCCTTATTTTATAAAAAAGGTAGCAAGAACACATTTTCGTCTAGCAAACTGTTTCTTTATATTTGTTGATAATTTAAACTAAATTTCTGTAGTGGATCGACCTTTCTGGAAACCAGCTTGACTGATTGGATGATGTTATATTTTTCGCGTAATGTACAAGTCTATTCAAAACAATTCTTTCTGAAGGGTTTACATATATTTGAAGTTAATGCAATGGGTCTATAATTCTTAGGATCCTTTGTAGATTTTCCTTGCTTATGAATTGGAACAATAATCGACTGTTTCCATTTTTTTTGGCATAACACCATTGCCCCAAACAAGTACTAAATAATTTATGAAGAAACTCTACAAAATGTTCAGGCAAATTTCTTAACATTTTATTTGATATTGCATCTAAACCCAAAAGATGATTTTTTTAAGGTATGGATTAATGGGTTTTTTGTACTTCTTGGATAGTTATAGGAGCATTGATATTGTTACGGGTTTTCTGCTGTACATTCATCATGTGCTTTACTACCTTCTCTTTCTCTCTGTATATTTGGTGAGCACTTGTCAGACCTTCAGAGCGGGTTACCTTAGCAAATATGTTTACAAAGGCTTTGCTTTCTCATCGCACTAGCAAGCTGTTGTTTCTATTGTTATAGGGTACTGTTCGATGTTAATCCATTTTCATAGCTTTCAGTTCCCCCCACACTTTACCAATATCTTTATGATTTTTAACTTTAGAGTTACAAAAATTTATTCCAATGCTGCAGCTTTGCGTCATCTATGACATCTTTACTTTCTTTATCTGCCTTTTTCATTTCTTTTATGTCTACTTTCTGATCCTCTTTTTACAATAAATCTTGAATCTTTCTTTTTTTTTTTTCATTGGCAGTTTCACACTTTGTGTACCACCAAAACATTTCCATTATGTTTGTTTGACTTTGTGTTTTTTTTTTATCTTCGGGATCGACTTGTCAGCTGCTGCTAAAATATATTACAAAATGCAGTGTATTGTCATCACGTTTTCATTAGCTGAGAACACTATGTCTATGTTGTTAAGATTGGTTTTAAAAAAAAGACCCAACATTGTTTTTTGTAAATTTTTTTTGGAATAATATTTTTTTGAGATTTCCTGTTCTAATATGTCATTCAACGATATTATTATTGGAATTGATCTGATCCCAGTGGATTATTTTCTGTTTCCCACATTGAGTTTACTACAAGTGATGGAGATGTAAAGGTTAAAACAATGGCTGAGGGGTTGTGGGTGGCTAATCTGGAAAGGGGAGTGATATTTCCATTATTTAGCAAATATAGATTAGAATCAGCTATGTTATCTAATATCTATTACTTGTAACATAAGAGCAGCCATGTCCCGAAAAGGAGCATGTGCATTAAATCTCTCCAATGACCCATTTGTCTCTTTGGTCTTGGAACCCTTTTAGCATTCTGTATTCGCATCATCAGTCCTTTGGAAGGTAAACTGAAGCAATGTTCAATATCAAAGAAGAAGTAAATTTGACCATTGCTGCACAGCATGAAGCAGAAGGGATGTTATTGGATACTGGTGGAGTTCTTTCGCAAAAAATCCAGGGCCTTCACGCAAATAGATAGCGTTTGTATTCGTTTCCCCCATTGTTCATAAACTGGGGGTGATAAAATCCCGGTAAATGTGGTGATTATCGCTGTTGCATTTAGTGATTGTAATAATAAACATGAAACTTATTTTTTCCAAGATATTTAAATTCAAGTATGATATATTTTTGTTATGGGCACAGTTCCATTGGAGAAGCTTAATAGTTGGTCGCTTTTTTGTTGTCATGATAAAGATGTATATAATAAGCGAAGTGACTGAGAAATTCCCTTCGAATGTATAAAACAGGTAAGGACATGCACGATACCCGTAAGATAAAACAAGAATTACGAAAAAGAAAAACAAAGTAATAAACTTAAATAGTCTTTAGTAATAAAATTCAAATTGTCACGTTAACAAGTGAGGTGGAGGTATGTAACTGGGGTCCACTAATGACTAGATTTCAGTCAATATAGAGTCTTGAGGGAGATGCTCCCGAACATTTAGAGCATTTCATAGCGGGTTTCCCCCAAAGGGCTCCTGTCGTCCTGACAGCATCTGAGGCCCCAACGCCCTGGATGGGAGGTAGGCGGGGAGATGGCTTCTTGGCTTTTCCCCAAAAGGAGGTCTTGTAGATGCGGCCAAGGTTAGCTGCCAGGAAAGTGATCCCCTGGTGGTTGGGTGATCCCGTCTCTCCGTAGTCATAGAAGTCATTGTGTGGTACGAAAAAAATAATTTTGTCAGCCAGCAGTTCTGTTCTTACAGGCATTGAACAATTCACGTTTAGCATCCAATTCAGCATCTTTTACGCAGTTGCCTGACTCACAACAATGTGTGATGATGGGTTTTCACTTTGATTTGTTTGACTGCTTTTGTGAAATCTTTGCGATGTTTCTGCGTCTTGCGTTTTCAAATCATTGATACCACAGTGAATTACTATAGCGTCTGGTATTTCTGAGTCGCTTTTTTGAATCAAGTTGTTGAAGACTCAGTTTTTGTGTGGCATATGTTTTCTGTCGTTTGGAAGAAAACCCTATGAACGGCCTGGTCTTTTCATTTGTACACCTTTCAGTATGGAATCAGAGAGTACGATAACTGAAGGAAGTCGTTGTTCTTTTTCGTGTTGGAGTCTTTGGATGACGTTTGCTTTTCGCGTCATTTGCCTTTATATGATGTCAGATTTTATTTTTTTGTCTTCTAACGTTCCTTTTTATTTGTTTGCCCCTTCACACCCGTTTTGCTCCCCATTACATTGGATGGCGATGGAGATG
>CM031603.1:10537822-10540322 GCA_018398815.1 Conus ventricosus | reverse complement strand
TTCTCCAGTCTGAAGTCTTCGCTCTACCGTTACCGCCTGAAGAATAACCCTCCCTACCGAAGGAACGCAGTGATGTCAACTTGGATGGAGAGTGGTCTCAGACTGCATCAGGCAGCGTTCTCCTCCTACGATCTGATGGTGCTTGGTGACAAAATATACTGATTTTTGCCACAGACACCATGCTTCAGCGGCTGTCCACTGCTGAGAGCTCTACATGGATGGAACCTTCGGAGTCTGTCCGCGTCACTTCTACCAACTGTTCACCATCAACATCATCATCGATGAGCAGCAGTTTCCTGCAGTCTACGCCTTGCTTCCCAACAAGTCCAGGGAGACGTACAACAGGTTCTTCACTATCATCAAGGAAGCACTACAGGACCTGAACATCACTCTCCAACTCCACGCGTCCTTGTCGACTTTGAGAGGCTTTGCTGCAGTCTGTGCGCCTCACTTTCCTGGTAGTGATGTCAAAGGGTGCTTCTTCCACTTTGCGCAGTGCTTGTGGCGGTGGGTACAGACTCGTGGTCATGTGGTTCTGTACAGGAGAATGAGGAGTTCCGCACTCTCGTGAAGCACTCTGCTGCCCTGGCGTTCCTTCCTCCAGCCAACGTCAGACTCGCATGGAGCGACTCAACCTCTCCGATGGTTCTCCCCCTGCCGAAGCCTTCATCGCCTACTTCTCCTCGACTTGGATGAATTGACCATCCCAACATCTACCAGCTGGTCGCAATCTTTGAAAAAGGAGGAGGCGGTATCGAGGTGAAGATTCTCCAACTTCGGACTGGTGGTCTCCCTGTGAGGAAGCGAGCAAGTGGCAAGCGCATGAACAGAAGGATCAAGCGTCTGCAAACCAAGTTCACTGAGGGGAAGCTGAGCATCGCTGATTTCATGGAATCAGTTTCTCTGTTATGTGGCCTGTAAGGTATATATTTTGTTTTAAATCTACATGTTATTTTAAAACTATTTTAAAATAAAATTCTACCTTCTAAATATCTCTGGCATTTCGTGTGTGTACTTGTGTCTCTACTTTGTGTCAAAAAGGGAAAAGTAGATAAAATGGGAATGGTGGTCAGTATGGAAATAGACGAAATGGGAGTAGACCACATGGGAAGTAGACGAAATGGGAGTAGACCAAATGGGAGTAGACAATGGGATGTTACCGTGGTTGCATTATTCTGCTCTCCTTCTACTGCTGACATGACCCTGCTCACCCTCTGACTCATTCTGCACATTATTTAGCTTCTGGGTCTTGTGCACTTAGAGCACCTGATACTGCCAAGCTGTCCAGTAACACAACCAAACGTTTCTGCATATGTTGCTGTTGTTGATGAAAGAAGCTCTCAAATCTTCGTTCACACCATTTGAAAAGGAGAAATTCATATGCACCATGAGAAAAAACTGACTTGTGTAAAACCGAAGCAGTTAAGAATAATTGATAAATTAAGCGCAAAGTGCCCGAAATTTGATGGTTGCCTCTTAGTGCTCAGGAGAGAGGAGAGAGAGCGAGAGAGAGAGAGAGAGAGAGAGAGAGAGAGAGAGAGAGAGAGAGAGACAGTAGTTTTGTGTGTATGTGTGTGAAGAGAGAGAGAGAGAGAGAGAGAGAGAGGAGAGAGGAGAGAGAGAGCGAGAGAGAGAGAGAGAGATGAGAAGAGAGAGGGAGAGAGAGAGAGAGAGAGAGAGTGTGTGTGTGTGTGTGTGTGGGGGGGGGGGGGAATCCGTGAAGGTGTTCACATGCCATGACATAAGCATATTGAATTAGAATACCAAGCTTTTAAGTCCCATTCATACTCGTGATTGCGTTCTCTCTCTCTCTCTCTCTCTCTCTCTCTCTCTCTCTTCTCTCTCTCTCTCTCTCTCTCTCTCTCTCTCTCTCTCCCTCTCTTCTTCTCTCTCTCTCTCACCCAAGTCATTTTGTATGGTACATTTGTGTTTCCGTCTTCCCACACGTTGGAGATGAAGATCCTACCACTACATTATTAAAATAAACAAACTCCAGTAATGTACAACCATGACACATTGTGCATCACAGTTGCCCAGGCAGAACTGTTATGCGCCCCGTGAAAAAGAAAGAAACAAACTGGAGGAAAATGTTTGTATGAACTTTGAAGTCGCATGAAAAGCACATCTCTACAGTGCTTGCTCATTATTGGTCGTTTTTTTTGTGGCTAGTGATGTGTGGTCTTGGACAAAAAATGAGATTGCCTGGCACTTTTGGTTTAGGCAGTGAAGGAGATAGAAGAAAGAAAACAAGAGAAAAAATGAGTTTACTGTTGATTCTAGGATGGGTATGGCATGTGTGAACATGTTGATTTTATCGCAGTCTTAAAATTACAAATTATTTCGATCGGGATCTGAATTATTTCTAAATTTTACCCTGTTCACACTCTCGATGGATAAGATCTGGATCCTATGATTGGTTATATAGTATTTCATTTATTGTCCAAACATAGTGTTTTGTCCAAGGGTACGCATCCTGTATTTGAAACCCGACGGCCCCTTC
>CM031603.1:10520322-10532822 GCA_018398815.1 Conus ventricosus | reverse complement strand
GGACAGATAAAACGAAGAACGAGAACCACATTATCTTCTCATGTTGCTTCCTCACGAAGCAAAATGGCCGCGTACTTACCCGAGGCCATCCAGAATGGGATCATATGAGAATGAAATGAGAGGGGGTGGGGGAGGTTGTTGAAAGAAGGGTTTGTAGCTTCATTATTTTGTAGATAAGTATGAAATCAAAATCCCCCTCAGTCACAAAAACCGTTTTGAAACTTTAAAAAAAATTAAGTAAAATGGATTCAAGGTTAGAAATTAATAGATCCACTTGGAACGTAATATGTTTTAGAAAACTTGGGCGTATGAAGATCAGGAACATTGCTCCCTTTGTGAGAGAGAAAAACAAAATTACTATTCTAGCACTGGGAGGGGGGGGGGGGGGGGGGGGGGGGGGGTGCAAATTTCTGGCCAGAATTCCGAAGATACAAAATACAGAAATCCAAAGAGAATAAGCTACTGCTGAATGAAAATATTGGCTGGGTTGGGGGGCGGGTAACACTCATGATTTGGATGAGATTAATGTTATATTTCAATAGAGACACAAGCCCAATCTATTTAGCAACGTGGATCATGGCACGGCACCACGGTCATTTTCAAGTTACATTGTAATTTTGAAAGCTAAGAAAGAAACAAAACTTATGCTGCTTGTCTTCACATGTCACTCCACTCACAAAGTTTCTGACACAGTTGGCTCGTCACAAATCTTCTTTGTCGAGTTAATACATAAAATTTTTTAGGGCTTCTAAATGATAATGGCAACGCTGTTTGTTTTTTAACTTTGTTTTTGAGTAAATTCCATTGCCTGTTTCAGTTATTTTGTTTTATTTGTTTAACCCTTTTTTCTATGTCCATCTTCTTTAGTGGTTAACACTAAGCGTTTAAAATTAACAATCACTGTGGGTATAATGCTCATTAATGGATAATGACGTTTAAGGTGAATTATAATAATAAGGATGATATCAAGTAAAATATCTTTTGTTGTGCTGTTATAATTGTCCCTTATGGGTTGTACACCGTATTCAAAACTTGTGATTTTGTTAATGAAATAAAATTTGATTCTGTTTTTTTTTTTTTATTCAGGAGCTCCAAGCAATCTGTCCGTCTCCTCTTCCATGGAGGATTCATCAGTCCAGAAAGTCTGTGGGAAACTATACAAGAAACATATCAGGGTATAATGTTTCAAGTAACAGACGACTCACACCAGATAAAATAACTCAACCATGAGCGGTTAGCAGAAAAAATATCAATTAAAAAAGCGTTTACTACCCTTATAAGGGACCGCTAATTATGATTTTTTACTTCTACCTGAAGAAAACCGTGCACTAAAATGCCCCCCACACTCACTGTGCATGGCACGTTCCGCCCTTTTTCCACAGTAGGTTCAGTCATTCTCAAAGCAAAGAGTGCTGGACCAGAGCATCTGTGGAGTTTGTGAACCTGTTCCTATGAGGCAAAATCTGAAACCAGGATTCGCTTCCCTGTTCGACCCATTTAACCCTACGTCCAGGGGGATGCTTCTGACGTGAGACGTCAACAAGCCATAAGTCCCACTGTCTTGATCCTACTGTTACTGAGGGCTGGCTGGGGGAGACAGTGTCTCATGGTACGTAAAGGAACAAAGGAGTCCCACCAGTGGACCAGCTGGGGGAGGATCAGACGCGGAGAAACGATTCTTTTTTTTCAGTTACAGGTTTTATTAATGGAGGCATCTAGAGCCTTGGCAAAGGTTTTGAGATGAATGCAGAACTTTCAGTTAACATTTCCTTTATGAAGTCCCTCAAAACGCTCCTGGTCCCCAAGTGAAAAGGATCAAATCATCAGATCTTCTGCACACAGTGATCGTCTTGAAAAACTACTACACTCAGAGATCAAATGCAGGGAAGCTGACCGTTTGCTGGTTGTTGTATTTAGTTTTGTTTTGTTTGTTTGTTTGTTTTTTAAAAAATAAAAATGAAGAAATAGTGCGAAATGTTTAAATGTAGCGTACTGAAGATAGATACCTTTATATAAATTTTCCGGGAGTGGGTAGTTTCATGCTGATTGACTTTGTCGAGAATTTCCCATAATATCGCATAAAAAACCAACTGGTGCCCGGTTTTCCCAAACAAATAAAGGCCCCTGTCCAGTAGTGCATTTCTTGCAGATGAATTTCCCCTACTGATCCCTGGCCAGGTACTCTACCAGTGTGCATACACGTTTTCCCCTTTTTACATTTTATATAGATCTCCTTTAAGTGCTATCTCCTACTGTTTTATGTCTTTTCCCTTTTTTTTGGTTTTTTTTTCATAATTTATTTAATACATGTTTAGATCTAAGTATGCAAAGAGGTCTCCTTTTTAGAGCGTGTTGCAACGCCATTGATTGAAGGACAACAGCAGACAAACTCTGTAGTCCCGTGATCACTCATGTCGCGTTCTGTGGGACCCAACAGTGGGCTGCCACGGATCTAACAGACAGGAAAACATCAACCGGTCAGTATTTACCAACCATTCACTGACAGTTTGGGGATGATGTTCTCCGTGCTAATTTCACGCGTTGAAGTTTAAAACCCCTGTCACTCTAAGGAGCATCTAATCTCATTTTTTGGGAGAAAACAAATTTTAATAAAGAGACGTAACAGTTGTAAAACAAGGCCTTTACCGCACAATTTGAATTCCGCCCCCACAGTGGAACGTGCAGTTTCAGATCAGTCGTAGTTATGACAGCATAAGATAAGATAATGTTGCTTATAGCCCAGCCGACCGCAAAGGGCACATCAGGCTGTTTTTGACAGCATCATGATGAACACACACACACGCACGCACGCACGCACCACGCACGCACACATACACAAACACATAGACCGCGCGTGCGCCCATACTCGCACATCATGCACCAGCACACATGCGCTCACACACACACACACGGGCCCGTGCCCACATACCCATACACATACACAGTGCACTCACCACATACACATACAAGATAATAATGGCCATCCCAATCAATAGGTGCTTAAGGTCTGACCAGCACGTACACTAATTTTAGGTCAGACACCTGCTTAAACGTTGGCAGAAGACCTTCTTCTCTCATCTTATTCATTATTTCTTTTACCCATCAGTTTTAAATCATGTACAGTGTTGTGTCAAAGCTTTGACACATAAGTTCACCGAAGTGTAGTGAAAGGACGTGACCTGTCAGTTAATGGCCATACAGCTGGACGAAACTGAACAGAAGAGAAAAGATGGGGTGATAGCCGTTACTCAAGAAACAAAGGGCGCAACATTCCACACTGAATGCTAAGTCGTAATATAATGTGCACTCTCTCTCTCTCTCTCTCTTGTGTGTGTGTGTTGTGTGTGTGTGTGTGTGTGTGTGTGTTTTGTGGTGTGTGTGTGGGGTGTGTTTGAGAGAGAAGAGAGAGAGAGAGAAGAGAGAGAGAGAGAGAGAGAGAGAGAGAGAGAGAGGAGCATCTAAAACAATTTAAATAAAAGATATCAGAATTTAAACAAATGGACTATCTAGCAAAGTCTAGATAGTTGGATTGAGGTGTTAAAAATTGAAATTTTGTCTTCTTTTAGTATAGTGGAACATCAGTTGTGACAGTTTTCATGTTGTTATTGTTTTTGTTGTTGCTGTCGTTGTTGTTGCTGCTGCTATTGTTGTTGCTGTTGTTGCCGCTGTTGTTTTGACGCTATTGCTGTTGCTTGTTGCTTTTAATGCCAACATCCGTTTTGAGATATTCTTAGTCTGGCTTCCTAAACCGATGGTAAGAAAAAACGTTTTACTGTTTTTACTTGTAATACACAGTTAAAATAGTGTCCAAAACATCTGTCTTAGGTTGTACACAGGCGGGATTTTTCAACAGTGTGTGTGTGTTGTGGTGTGTGTGTGTGGTGTGGTTTTGTGTGGTTTTGTTTTGTTGTGAACATGCACGCCACCACGTGAAATTTTGGGTCTTGTTTTTTTTTGTGTATGGTGTTTTTGTGTGAAAAAGCTATCTAACACCAAACAAAAAAAACAACACCCCACGCACGCACGCCGCACGCACGCAGCACGCCCCACGCACGCCCACGCACGCACCCACCCCCCACCCACCCCCCACACACCACATAGCCGCCGTCCCCCTTACCGCACATCATCCCCAAACACATCCTGCACACACACACGGGCCCGGCCCACATCCCCAAACCACACACACGAGTCACCCCAAACATAAAATACAAGATAATAAGGGCACACCCCAAAATTAATAGGTTTAAAAGGCGACCGGCGGTTGCTAATGCTAGGTAGAATTTGCTTAAACGTGGGACGACCTTCCCCTTCTCTCACTTATCATTATTTCATTTACAATCATTTTAATCATGTACAGTGTTGTAAAACCTTTGGATGAATGAGGTTACGGAGGGGGTGCTATGCAGTGAGCCTCCTTGAAACTAAAATGTTTCCCGATATCTCGGGTTTGCCAAGGGGGGCCCAGTCCTGCCGCACAATGGGTTTCCCAGACGCAGAAAGGTGGCTTCGTTGACTGTGCCCTTTGGGTACTGTAAGCACTAGTTTTGTTTTTGCTTTGTTTTTGTACCGTTGACAATATTTTCGTCAAAATTAAATTTTTCCAAGACGATCTGAAAATTTAAAAAAATAATTTTAAAAAAAAAAAACCAGCCACTTAGGGTCTCTAGCAGTCCCGTCGCCTTGATTTGTTTTGCTTTCGGATAGTACTTTAATTTAAAATGCGGTTTATGAATATGAAAGAGTTTTTTTTTCTAACTCCACGTTCACAAAATTAGTGAAGAACTGACTTCCATTATTGGCTATAACGACTGGACGAAACTAAGGGAAGAAAAAAGAGGGGGGTGAAGCTGTTACTCAGAGAAACAGGGGCGATTCACCTGAAGCAAAGGTCAAACCCTGAAAGTGAAATAAAAAACAAACTATGTGAACCTGTTGGGTGTGTGTGTGTGTGTGGTGTGTGTGTGTGTGTGTTGTGTGTGTGGTGTTTAGAGAAGAAGAGAGGAGAGAAGAGAAGAGAGAGAAGAGAGAGAGAGAAGAGCATTAAAAATTTTAGATAAAAGATCTCAAATTTAAACAATGGATATCAAAACGAAGTCTAGATTTTGGATTGAGTGTTAACATTTGAAATATTGTTTCTTGGGTATATGGCATCAACGGGACGTTTCGAATGCTTTATTAGTTTTGTTTTTGTTGTTCTTTGTTGTTTTGCGCGCTGCTGCTGTTTTGTTGCTTTTGTTTTGCCGCTGTTGTTTTTGACGCTATTGCTTTTGCTTTTAATGAAACACCCGTTTTGGAAAATTTTTCTAGTTGGCTTCAAAACCCGAGGGAAGAAAAAATCTTGGTTTTTCACTTGTAAAAACCCGTTAAAATAGTGTCCAAAACATTCTTGGGTTTTTTAACAGGCGGCTTTTTCAACAGTGTGGGGTGTTTTGTGTGTGTTGGGGGTTTTGTGTTGGTGTGTGGTGTGTTTGTGGGTGGGTGGGTGTGTTACGAGAGCCGCAAGATTTTTGGTTTTTGGTGTGTTGGTGTGGTTGTGTTGTGTGTGTGTGTGTGTGTTGTGGAAAAAGCGCCCCTGGGAGGTTTTGAACTTTGTTTTGTTTTTTTGTTGTTGTTGTTGTTGCGGTTTTTGCTGTTTTTTGTTTTGTTGTTGTTGCTCCTGCTGCTGTGCTGTGCTCTGTTTTTTTGTTCTTGTTCGTATTTAAAAATTTTTCGAGATGCTCTGACATTTTTACATGGAGTTTTTTATTTCTTGATTTATTTGTTTTGTTTAATCTCTTACCAAAAACATTTAGTCATAAGCGCTTTTTCCAATCGAAATAGCCGGGGGATTTCTGCTGAATTGACGAAGGGCTTTGGCCTCCCTTTTTTTTACAATAGCCAAGAAGTATTTAATACACGATTTACGATAGTTTTGTTTAGGCCCCCAGTTTGGGGCCCTTTTCCCTAGGTGTGGGTACCCGCAATCCCCGTACCAAATCCGGGGGTCCATAAGATTCAGTTCCCCAAAAAAGATCCCCAAAGCCAAACGATCCCTTTTCAATAGGGGTAAGTGATACCTTTTCTAATTTTGTCCATGGAGTTGATGCAGAAAGGTTTTCCCCAAAACCCCTATGGAAAAGTGTTGTTTACATAGATCAATCATTGTCAAAATTTTCATGCAAAACAAGTACAAAGACAAAATTTCAGCATCCAAAAAAATAACGAAAACGGCACCAAATTTACGGGCAACAACTGTATTCTACCCAAAACCTTGTTTAAATTTAAAAAATTATAATTATTGATACCTGTTTTACATAGAATACCCAAAAAACCAAAAAAAATACACAGTAAACGGGGCCCCCCTTTTCCCTAGGGGGAAGTGTGGACTAAAAATGGGAAATTCCAAAAGGGGGGTTTTAAAAATATCGCCTCAAACCTCGTATCCGATAAAAGTTTTTTTGGGTTTTAAACCTTCTCTCTCTTCTCTCCCTCCCCTCTTCTCTCTTTTCTTCTCCTCTTTCTCTTTTTCCCCCACCACACACAACCCACGCACAAAAACACCCCCCCCCCCCACACCCACAACCTGCAACCCCCAAAAAACACCCACCCCAAAAACCAACACCCCACACCACCCCCAAAAACACCACACACACACACACACAAACACGCCACAGCATCAGCCAAAAGAGCGGCGGCGGGCCCCGACCCAGCCCGCACGCACGACCCCCCCGCCGCACGCACACCCAAACGGCCCACGCAATACAAAGCAACTACCCAACCACCAACACAACACACACCCCAAAAACAACACCCCCCCATTCACACGCAGAAGGCTAGACTTTTCCCGTGCTGGCAGCCCGTGTCCAGGGGCACATGGTTGCCGCCCCTTTTTTACGTTTTCCGCAGTGGCCGAGGGCTGGGTCGGGGGCTATGGTCTAGGGTCGTAAGAAAAAACGGGGGCCCTGGGAGAGAAAAAACATTTTTTTTTTTATTTTGGCTTTTGGGGGGTTGTGTGTTTTTGTGTGTGTGTGTGTGTGTGTGGTGTGTGTTGAAAAATGAAAGAGGCATTCTACCAAGCAATGACCTCACACGTCTGTACCCCGTCTTCGTTTCCACAATCCAGAAAAAAAAGAACACAGATATAAAAGCTAAAAAGGTAACATTGCAGGAGACTTTCGGTACCTAGTACAGGTCTTTTAAAACTGAGGGTACTTCTTTATAATGTCTTCTCATGAAATTCCCTCAGAAACATCACTCGCTCACAAGTTCCAAGGATCCTAAACTCCCAAGCAGTCTCTTCTGAGGGAAAACACTAATCACGAATAGTTTCATCATTAGGTGACGGCAGGCGGAAATTTGAAGAAAAAACAAACAAACAAACAAACAAACAAAAACTTTTAAAAAGAACATTATTAATCTGTGAAAAAGCAAGAAAAATTGCAAGACAAAACACGACGCGTTTCGACGAATTGGGGAGCCAGTATTCCCTGCAATGAAGTAGAGTTGTCCAATAATGATCCAAACATTGGCATCTTATTGACTATGTTATTCGTGAGGAAAGAAGGACAGGTGGGATCTGTGGTCATGAAGGCCATGTCATGTGAGGTTCGGAGTGCTGGACAGATCACCACCTCATCGTCTCAAAGCCCAGGCTTCATGTCCAGCCCAAGAGACGTCCTCAAGGCGTAAAACCACCAAAACGTCTGAATGTCAGTACGCTCAAGGTCGTCGTTACCAAACAGTCCTTTGCTGACATCCTGGAAACCCGCTCAGAGTCCCCCACAATGAATGACCACGATGTGGAAGCAGCATGGGTCACATTCGTGAGATGGTTTTCAGCACAGTTATGAAGTGTCTGGGACCCACAAGTAGGATGCACAAGGACTGGTTCGATGAGAACTGCACTGAAATCCAGCAGCTTCTAGATGGAAAACATCGTGCTTTCAAAGCGCACATCGACGACCCACAGTCAACAGCAAAGAACGACGTGCTGAGAAACATGCGCAGAAACATCCAGCAAAAGCTGCACCAGATGCAAGACTCCTGGCTGAGCAACGAAGCTGATGAGATTCCGGCTTTGCAGAGAGGAACGACATGAAAAACTTCTATAATGGCTTGAGAGAAGTCTACGTCCCAACCACCTCGGGTCATCTCCACTTCTTAGTGCAGATGGATCAACGCTGATCACAGATAAAGAGAAAATGCTAGAAAGATTGGCTGAACACTTTGATAGCGTATTGAACCGCCCATCCACCATCAACAATGAAGCCATCGATTGAGTACTCCAAATTCCGATCGATCAGACGCTGTACGCCATACCAAATTTGAAGGAGACTCAGAAAGCAATTCGTCTGTTATCCAATGGCAAAGCACCTGGCTTAGACGCAATACCAGCTGAGGTCTAGAAAGAGGGTGGTGCGGCTCTGGTGAAGAAACTTCATCAAACACCTTCAGTCATATGGCAGCACAAGACAGTCTTCAGGACCTTAAAGATGCCTCCATCGTTCATCTCTACAAGCGCAAGGAAACCGTAAGGTCTGTGATAACTATCGTGGAATATCCCGCCCTATCCATCGCAAGCAAGACCCTGGCTAGAGTTCTTCTCAACTGGCTCAACACACATCTTGAGCAAGGTCTCATACCAGAGGGTCAGTGTGGTTTCCGGAAAGAACGCGGGACCAACTACATGGTGTTTGCTGCCAGACAGCTTCAAGAAAAGTGTCATGAACAGAAATGTCGACCTGTACTCCCCCTATGTAGATCTATCCAAAGCCTTTGACACTGTCAGTAGGGGGGGCTTTGGAGAATTATGGCGAAGTACGGATGCCCCAGAAAGTTCACTGCCATCGTACGCCAACTTCACGACGGCATGCTGGCCAGAGTCCACACACAACGGCGAGACATCTGAACCATTCCCAGTCTCAAAGGAGTGAAGCAGGGTTGTGGTATTGCTCCCACCCTGTTCAGTCTCACATTTTCGGCTATGTTGACTGACGCATTCAGTGACGCGGTGATTCGGCATCGTCATCAAGTACCGCACATATAGATCAGTCTTCCCAAACTCGGGAGACTTCAAGCGAAAACCAAGGTCTCGACGGACACTGTCAATAACTTCCTCTTCTGGGGGCCGGATAGCTCAGTTGGTAGAGCGCCGGACTCGTGATCCTGGGGTTGCGGGTTCGAATTTCGGTATAGGGGGATTTTTCCCTCGGAGTTAACATTGGTTCTGACTGCATTCCCCATATAGTCCTTCGAATGAGACTATATAAACCCAGGTTCCGTGTGTGAACGCACGCATAACACCTTGCACACACGTAAAATCCCATCACCAACTTTCGGAAGAGAAGGCCAGTTTGGCCGTTGGTATGGATGACACGTGACACATAGCATGCACCTTCCCCCAAGATGGAGTATGGCGCCTTAATGGCGGGATAAAAAAGGGTCATACACACAAAACTCCACTGCCTGCTATACAGGGAGTGTCCGCAGGAGTATCAGCCTGCGTACGCAGAAAGAAAGAAAAGACTTCCTCTTCGCGGACGACTGTGGCCTCAACGCTGTCTCAGAAGCCAAAATGCAACACAGTGTTGACAAGTTCTCTGCTACTTGCAACAACTGCTTGACCCAAACAATACGAAAAAAATTGAAGTGATGCACCAGCCAGTCCCGGGAAAGCATACGTTGAACCAGTCATCACCATCACTGGACAGCAATTGAACGTGGTGTATAAGTTACCTACCTAGCAGCACTCTGTCCAGAAACGTTGTTATCGACGATGAGGTGAATGCCCCAGCTCGCCAAAGCTAGTGCCGCTTTTGGCAGACTCCACAAGAACGTATAGAACAGGAGAGGCATCAACCCTATAGACCATAATCAAGGTGTTTCGGGCCATAGGGCTCACCACACTGCTCTATGACTGTGAAACATGGACAGTTTACCAGCGTCATACCAGGAAACGGAACCATTTCCACACCACTTGCTCAGAGTCTCATGGGCATTAAGTGGCAAGACAAAATTCCAGACACTGAAGTCCTCACTTGTGCTGGCCTGCCTAGCATCTTCACCATCCTGATGCAGTCACAGCTTCGCTGGGCAGAACACGTAGTTCGCATGCCAGACCATCGGCTGCCAAAGAAACTATTGTTTCCTGAAGGCCTTCAACAGCAGCCACACAACATGGAGCAGACTGCCCAGGACAGAGATGGGTGGCGACCAGCAAAGGTGCAGAGACCTGTGAAAGCAACAGAATTGCTGCAGTTGAGCAGCGCAGAATGATCAGGAAGACCATGTGTCACAGATCTCCAGCTGCTGCCGCCATCCCCTGTCGGTACTATGATAGATCTTTCCGGGCGCAGATCGGCCTGACCAGCCATCTACGCACTTTCCCCCGATCCAGGATGACTAGATGGTCTTCGCCGTCTCGACGGACAACAAACAACAACAGCTTTTAAAATGCATTTCCCCATTGCTCAATTGGCCAAGTGTCATACATGTGTATCCACCATTTTCTCTTTGTGCCGTTTCATGTAGATCTGTCTTTTTCGTTTTATTCTATCTGTTTGAAGTGTGTTTTCTTTTCGCATAATCTATCTATTATCCATTTAGATCTGACTTGGTGTAAAGGTGTCCGATTGTTGATTGCGTGTTATCAGAGTGTCCACGATTGTGTAAAGGTGTCCGATTGTTGATTGCGTGTTGTCAGAGTGTCCACAGAAGATCTAAGAGGTCGAAGTGCGTCGTGTTTTGTCTTGTGATCGTTTGTCCACGTTTCTCTTGGCGGTTTGTAACATTTATTTAAGATTTGTTCACATATTTTTCAGTATCTTCTGACAGAGACGTCTTCATTGATGATCTGGTGGCTAGCCTGCTACTATGGCCGTGTGCTGACTACGTTCGTCAAAGGCGCCATGCCTCATAGAGTCAGACGCCAGTGACCTGGTGCGTCATCTTCACCTGCCCTTCATCACACTGGTTCCTCTGTTTTGATGAACTCGCCATGTCAACGCCACAGCAAGTTCACGTCAAAGGTCGTTGGCATCTGCAAATTCCTGGGGACTGCAACTGAGTGACAGTGGCTGGTACACCCATGGGGATGCTACTTTAAGGCTGTTATGAGCTGCATCCTGTAGTCTAATTTACCTCTGTTCAGAGCAGTTATGTCCCTTGATATCTTAGTGGAGTGTCCTGTGCGTGCCTGTACCCATCGTCAACACAGCGCAGGCCTCCAAGGGTGGTACAGGACTGCTCTAAAGACGGGCGAAGACAGTGCTTCTCTGGGTCCTCCCCAGCACCTTCGGGTGTTTCTTTTTCTCGTAGTGTGGGGTGAGGGATGGGACTATGGCGAATGTAGAAGGTCACTCATGTTGGCTCTAGAGCATTTATTAGCCAGTCATATTGAGGTCATCCACTAAAGGAGAGACCCCACTTCTGGGTCACCTAAAGCATAATCAGTAATTGCTACTCTGAGAAACACACTTAGGACATTACTACTGAATGCTTTGAGAGCAACAATGATCAATTTAATAAAATAATCATTTTTATAAAATCCTGTGTATATAAAGCAGAATATCCAAACCCTACCTGCTAGCTACATCATTAGTGACAATGATTATTCAGCAAGATGGTGATGACGTTCACTAAAATATTCCCCCATTGTGCTACGATTTTTTGTTGACAGAATTGTGCTGTATGCTTCTCTGATGCTACGCACAAGGCTGTCATGCTTCTATATTCAGCATTTTGCATTCAAATACGTACATTTAAAACCTTTGCATATTCCGTCTTCAGCTCTGTAGTGTCCTTTGTAACGTTGCCTGCTTTTTTCTCTGTGTTTAGATGTTTTATATATGTGTCGTTTCTTTATACAGATCGCGAATATTTTATCAAATAACTGTTTACATAATTCTCAAGCTCAAGCTGACGGGCTGCTCAGCCCATATTCAACAGCTGAAAAAGAACACAAACCGTCTATATCTGTCTTTTGTGAACAAGTCACTGATGTTGTTGTGCATCATAAACATTAACAAAGATGGCTAAACGTATGATTACTGTAGGAGTACTCAGGGTTTCGTACATACGAAAAATGATTTTTCATGCCAAGGTGATGATGTCTTTTGACGCAGAACATGTATGGACAATCAACAGTCTGCATTTGGCGTTAGACAACAGTTTCATGCTCCCAATTAACTGTTGATACCATAACCCTTCATGATACAGATACGTTTGAAATTAAAGAAACATTGTGTTTACATTGGTCCTGCTAAAACTTTATCCAGGATGTTACAGTGTATGATTAGCTTATACCAGTTGATGTACATGTCTTTTGATGGCAAATCAATACTAAAAGAGGGTAAGACCAAAACAAAATGAAGTGTGTAATCACATCTCTATAACACGTGATCTTGTGATTGAGCATTTGGTTGGAATTGTTTGATAACATATACAATGCCCTGTGTTAAGTGCACCTGAAAAACCCAAAAAAATTTTTTAATTGTTAGTACTTTTAAAATTGGTTTTTTAGT
>CM031603.1:10511432-10513932 GCA_018398815.1 Conus ventricosus | reverse complement strand
TCAACAATGAAGCCATTTTTTGGAGTACCCCCAAATTCCGAATCGTTTCAGACGCTGTACGCCATACCAAATTTGAAGGAAATTAGAAAGCAATTCGTCGGGTTTTCCAAGGGCCCAAAGCTGGGTTAGACGCAAAAACCAATTTGGGGGTTCTAAAAAAGGGGTGGTGGGGGCTCTGGTAAAAGAAACTTCTTCAACCCCTTAAGTCATTTGGAAAGCACAAGCCCGTTCTTCAGGACCTTAAAGATCCCTCCAGGGGTTCATCTTTTTCAAGCGAAAAGGGAAAAACCTTTTGGGTCTGTGTTAACTTTCGTGGAATATCCCCCCCTACCCATCGCAAGCAAGCCCCTGGCCTAGAGTTTTTCCCAAAAAACTGGCTCAAACAATTTTGGAGCAAGGTTCATCCCAAAGGGGTCGGGGTGGTTTGGGAAAAGAACGGGGGGCCCAATCCCATGGTTTTTGGCTCCCAAGCCCACCCTTCAAAAAAAAGTGCCCATGAACAGAATGTCGACCTGTACTCCCTATGTAGATCTACCCTAAACCCTTTGACACGCAGTAGGGGGGGGGTTTTTGGGGGAATTATGGCAAAAGTACGGAGGGCCCCGGGGAAAAAGTTCATCCCTCTTTTACGAAACCTTCACGAGGGCCCATGTGGCCAGATTTCCACCCCACAACGGCGAAAAACATCTAAACCCTTTCCCAGTCTCAAACGGAGTGAAGCAGGGTTGTGGTTTTGCTCCCCCCCTGTTAAAGTCTCACATTTTCGGCTATTTTGGACTGACGATTCAGTGGGCGCGGTGATCCGGGATCGTTCACAAAAAACCGCACATATAGATCGGCTTCAATCCCCGGGAGACCCTTTAAGCGAAACCAAGGGCTCGACGGACACTGGGCAATAACTTCCTTTTGGGGCGGCCGGATTTCTCAGTTTTTTTTAGAAGCGCCGGACTCGTGATCCTGGGGGGTTTCGGGTTGGAATTTTGGTATAGGGGGGGTTTTTTCCCCCGGAGTTAACATTGGTTTTTTGACTTTCATTTTCCCCAAAATAGTCCTTCGAAGGGACTATATAAACCGAGGTTCCCTGTTTTGAACCCCACGCATTTAAAACCCCGGGACACCCCGTAAAAAAACCATCACCCAAATTTCGGAAGGAAAGGCCCCGTTTGGCCGTTGGGATGGATGACACGTGGGCAACATGCATGACCCTTCCCCCAAAAAATGGAGTATGGCTGCCTTAATGGCGGGATAAAAAAGGGTCATACCACACAAAACTCCCTGGGCCCGGGTATACAGGGGGTGTCCGGGAGTATCAGCCCGCGTACGCAGAAAAAAAAAAAAGGGCTTTTCCCCTTCGCGGGCCCACTGGGCCTCAAAAGCCCGTTCCAAGGGAAGCCAAAAAAGCAACACGTGTTGACAAGTTTTTCTGCTCTTGCAACAACTGCTTGAAAAATCAATACGAAAAAAATTTTAAGTGATTTCACCCCGCCCGTCCCGGGAAAAAACCATCGTTTGAAACCCGTCATCACCATCACTGGGGGCAGCAATTGAACGTGGTGATTTAAATTTACCTACCCAGGCAGGAAATTGTCCAAAAAAAACGTTGTTATCGACGATGAGGTGAAAAGCCCCGCTCGCCAAAACTAGTGCCGCTTTTGGGCGATCCACAAGAACGATTTGAAAAGGGGGAGGCATCACCCTTTTAGACCATTTAAACAAGGTTTTTTGGGGCCCTAGGTCTCACCAAAACTGCTTATGACTGTGAAACATGGACCCGTTTCCAAACGTCATACAAAGGGGGAAAGGAAACCATTTCCACACCACTTGCCTCAGAGGGCTCAGGGGCATTTTAAATGGCAAAAAAGATTCCAGGGCATGAAGTCCTCATTGTGCTGGGCCCGCCCAGCATCTTTTACCATCCTGATGCCAAACACAGCTTCGCTGGGGAGAACACGTAGTTCGCATGCCAGGCCCCTCGGCTGCCAAAGAAAAATTGTTTCCTGAAAAGGCCCCTTTAACAGCAAAACCAACAACATGGGGGCAGACTGCCCAGGGGCAGAGTGGGTGGCGACCCGCAAAGGTGCAAAAGACCTTTTGAAAGCAACAGAAAAGGGTGCGTTGGAGCGCAGGATTTATCAGAAAGACCGTGGGCAAAAAGATCCCAGCTGTGCCGCCCCCCCACCGGGGGTAATATGATAGTCTTTTCCGGGGCAGTCGGCCTGACCCGCCATCTACGCATTCCCCGATCCCAGGATGTAGATGGTTTCGCCCTTGAGGAAAAACAAACAAAAACAGGGTTTTAAAATGCATTTTCCCCATTGCCCCAATTGGCCAAAAGGGGTCATACATGTGTATCCACCCCTTTTCTCTTTGTGCCGTTTCATGTAGTCTGTCTTTTTCGTTTTTTTCTTTCTGTTTGAAGGTGTTTTCTTTTCGAAATAATCTATTAATCCATTTAGGTTTTGACTTGGGGTAAAGGTGTTTCCCATTGTTGATTCGTGTT
>CM031603.1:10498556-10500432 GCA_018398815.1 Conus ventricosus | reverse complement strand
CACAAATGATCGAAAATAACATCTCACATGTTCTTAATTTCAAACATCTGACATGAGGTTATGGTATCAACCAGTTAAAATGTGATACTTAAATTTAGCAAGATGCTGAATAAGATTGATTCATTTGTGATTATTGATCTGCATTCACTGTAAAATGGTAATCAGGTGATATATCAGGCAAATAACCTGATAGAGCTAATACAAATTTCAAATAACTACTACACCCCAAAACAAAGCAAACAAACAAACAAACAAACAACAAAAAACAACTGTATGCAAAAGAGAAAGATGAGGAAACAACAAAATAACAAATTTGTTCAGAACAATATCAAATATAAATATAAAAATCATCAAACTGTCAATAGGCGTACAACAGTCCACAATACTGGATGTCCATCAAAAGTATCTGGCTGACGGTAAT
The DNA here is from genome assembly GCA_018398815.1 of Conus ventricosus. Classification (NCBI taxonomy): domain Eukaryota; kingdom Metazoa; phylum Mollusca; class Gastropoda; order Neogastropoda; family Conidae; genus Conus; species Conus ventricosus. Next base: position 10,500,011 of record CM031603.1, on the reverse strand, counting down.
GCAAAGACTGCAGTTTATTTGATCTGTCCAGTACCAGTCTCTTAAGCAGTCGTACATATTCACCACAGTCCCTGTCGAGTTTCAGCAAAGAAGGGCTGTCTTGAAGGGGGCAGGTAACGCTGCATGGGTGGTAGGGCTGCACCCGACACCCGATGGTAACCAGTTCCTGCCAGGCCAGGCCTCAGAGCCTCACCGACACCTGCGGAACTGCATAACTACATTGGTTACCTAGCTTACAACCTACATTGTTCTACTTGTCTTGTGATCAGCAGTCATTGTTCACATAATACATCCCACTAGAGTTTGGGGAAAATACCCACTATAAAGTCTACTAATTTCAAAACAATGTGTGCATTACAATAGAGAAATTCATCGATTAGCACCATGCGTGATTACATTGAAGAATACAACAAAGATTTCCTCATGTAACCTTTTAACAAAAAAAACAAGAATACAACTATTACAGATAAAGGAACCATTTCCGCATGTCCCTATACATTAAGAACAGATTTTTCCACATTATCATCGCTTGACGTGTCAATAACAGGGATCAAATACATTTTCCAATGATCTATCTATACACGATAATTTTCATTCCTCACTTCCGAGCTGACCAATACTCAAACCATGATAATACATTAGGGGAAAAGAACGTTGTTTTTCAATAACACATCGGATTGATTTGATCACTTTTTGTGATAGTAGTAGTTGTACCAAGATGAGGAGGAAGAGGGCATGCAAACGGTAGCGTTGTCTTCTCAGAAGAAGTATTGCCTCATTGGAAATACCTGCTGAACAACGGGTGCAGAGGGACTTGTAGTTCCAAAATGTATGGTCTCTTGTTCCTTATTCGAATTTCTTTGCGATTATATGGAAGCTCTATATCATTGTAGTCTGTCACTCTGCCAATGTTCTTCAGATGAATGAACGTTTCACCACTGAACACCACCCCACCCCCCCACCATCCCACTACCACACCAGCTTCTTATACAAGCGTTTTGGCTTTGATCTCCTTACACTCTTGTGGGGCTGAACCACATCCATATCATGTCCTAAGTAGCCCCAAGCTTTCGGAAATATTTTTCTTGCACTGCTGGTATTTGAACCTACATGTTCCTGGTTGAATTCCTGGTTGACTGTTGTATCGCTTGAGGTTGGCCTTCAAGAAAGGACTATCTTGTACGTCCTGTTTCCTCGGCCTTGCTGGTCCTCCATGCCAGAGCATGTTCAACACATTGCAGCTCGCTGTTGATAAGCAGACAGTAGGCACTGGTCATCCCACATTCTGAAAGTAGCTAAAATTCTCCTGCCCCTTTCTTTTATCTCTTGTGCCGGAAGCATTTGAGACACGTCTACTCCATTGTATTACATACTTTATTCATTGGCCAAAAATATTAATAGTATTTTACATTTTAATGTGTGTGTGTGTGTGTGTGTGTGTGTGTGGGTGTGTGT
>CM031603.1:10472930-10485056 GCA_018398815.1 Conus ventricosus | reverse complement strand
AAGGAAAAACAATCACAATATCTGCAATTTCAAGATCAAACAAATACAAAGAATGATTACATCATTGCAGATTACAAGTTGATCAATCATACCATTCATAATCATACGAATACTGGTCAGACATTTTTTTTTCTGTTCAGCTATTGATGTCAGATATGTGAGAGTGAAAGGGGAGATAATGCTCAGATTTACACCGGTGCCCAGTTATCAATGATGGAAATCAGCGTCAGTTTTTGTCACATGATGGCCTCACAGACACAGTCACATACAAAACTATCGTGCGCCCTGCACGCAAACACACATCTGACTCCTTCCTTTCAATAAAACAAATCAGAAGACAATTACGAAGTTCTACCTTCTTTTATGCTTTTAACTTTGACTGTGACTGTGAGTGGGAACAATCTAATAGTGGGGGAAAAACAAGCGCAGGCCAACAACTGAACTGTCTGGCAACGATTTGGACTTGAGGGGAGGGGGGAGGGGAGTTTGAAGATGGAGAAACTGGGAAAATGAAATTAAAAAAAAAAAATTAAATTAAATTTAAAAAAAAAAATGTTACAGATATGAAAACTCTTCTCTAGCTGCATAAGGGAACCATCGCAATCCCTTTTGAAGGCAGATATATTTGTATTGCCTGCTCCGAGGCCTTTCGCCCGCTGGATCGGGACTCATCAGGGAGACACGGATTGTTCGTCTATGTATTTGTCTGACTTCATTCAAGTTTGAAAGGCTGTGCCAGTCTTGAATAAAAGTTACTCTGTGTTAGGTTTCCTTATGGGACCAAAACATACCCCACTTGTTTACTGTTTATCGTTTACTGTTCCCTACCTCATTTCATTTCCGATTCTATTTGTAAGGTCTTATGTACTTGCGAAATGATGTGGAGGAGAAGAAAAATTTCTGATGGACGATAAAGATTATTAATTGATTGGTTGATTGATTGATTGATTGATTGATTGATTGACTGATTGATTGATTGATTGCTTTATATCTGCGCCTAACTTCTTTTTGGCGCGTGAGGATTTTAATTTCTCCTTTTTTTGCCGGTCTATGTGATTCAGTCCACAACATTCCACAAAAAGTACGTCAAATGTACATCCCCTTCGGCACACCCATTCCTTTCACTTTTCCTTTCTTTCTACGGGTCACAAGCTGCTGGCCCCACCCCACACAAACAAGTCAATACGGGCTTACAAACCGCAACTCTCACTCACTGAAATATTGTGGGTTCTTCCCATCAATATTTTATTCGAAACAAAACACAAATATTTCTAGGCAGCGTATATTACCCCAACGGCCGAAAAGGGGCCGTCAGAGTTTCAAATACAGGATGCTTGCCCTTAGATAAGACACTATGCTAGTAAAATAAATGAAACACTATATAATCAATCAACGATTCCACCCATCGAGTGTGTGAACAGGGTGAAATTTAGAAATAATTCCGATCCCAATCAAAATAATTTGTAATTTATGACCGCGATAAAATCAACATGTTCACACATCCCATACTCACCCTAGAATCAACAGTAAACTCCTTTTTTCTCTTCTGTTCCTTCGTTCTTTCTCTCCACTGCCTAAACCAAAAGTGCCAGCAATCTCATTTTTTTGTCCAAGACCCACATCACTAGCCACAATAAAATGACCAATAATGAGCAAGCACTGTAGATATGTGCATTTCATGCGACTTCAAAGTTCATACAAACATTTTTCTCCTGTTTTTTTTTCTCTCTCTTTTTCCCCAGGGCGCATAACAGTTCTGCCTGGGCAACCGTGATGCACAATGTGTCATGGTTGTACATTACTGGAATTTGTTTTATTTTAATAATGTAGTGGTAGGATCTTCATCTGCAACGTGTGTGAAGACGGGAACACAAATGTACCATACAAAATGACTTGGGAGAGAGAGAGAGAGAGAGGAGAGAGAGAGAGAGAGAGAGAGAGAGAGAGAGAGAGAGAGAGAGAGAGGAGAGAGAGAGAGAAGAGACGCAATCACGAATATGAACGCGACTTAAAAGCTAGGCATTCTAATTTAATATGCTATTGGCAAGTTTAGCATGGTATGTGAAAACCTTCAGAGACAAACACATAGCCACAAGAAATAAACAGAAAAAAACACAATAAGTTTCAGATTTATTAAAATATTTATTGCTGATACGTCCTCATCAGGTATGACGTTATCATTCGGTGTGAAGACCTTGCGCTCTAATTCTCTAGATAATGATTATCACCTCGTTTTCTCTTCAATTTCGTTCAGTTGTAGGCCCTATAGCTGGTCAACATTTACGTCCTTTCACTAACTATTATGGGTGTGGTGTGCGGCTGAATAAGCTAAAGAAGTCTAAGGTACATGCCATAAAATGCGGTTTTGAACTTGCTTCCCTACAATGCAATATACAAATTAAAGTTGATGGAAAACTGTTTAGAGTACCACATTACGTAGCTGACACTTTGAAAGACCAGCGCTATCCAATGCTACCGGATCGTCTTGATTAACAAAAGATCGTGTGACGTAATGCATTGTACTGGTGTAGGTCCATATGAAAAAGGAAACGCTGACAAATGACAAGGTCACAGTTCAATGAAGACACACCTTCTGTTGTCTGGAATCCCGAGCAGTGCGTTGTACAGAAAGAGGCTGCTGTCTTGGCAGACCTGAGAAGAGTCCGGAGAAGAACACTGGTGCTGACATTAACAGCACAGAATGGCAGCACAGAGGACTCAATCAAGTCCACGCCAAGCCAGATAATCTGTTCAAACCAAACCGTATGTTTCTGAAGCAACCACACAACACTTAGAGTAATACATATGAAATTCTCACCATCATAACATATCCATAGAGAAAGTGACAATGAAATCAGAGTGAGAGCGACAATCATGTAACAGCCACACGTCGTGACTTGTCCTCGTCCACACAACATTGACATGATGCGGCCCACAGGACGCTGCTGCTCTTTGTATGGTGAGTGCCACAAGAGTCCATGCAGACAAAACTCATCATGTTTGACATTAATGTGTTCACTTTACACAACACGGAACCTATTTTAGAATGAACGCCACATCAAACACAAGATAGAGACAATATGGAAGAGGACGCAGTATCAACAGTAAATGTCAGAGGCAGGCCATACTAGAACAAAACACTCGAATTGATGAAGGAAGACGAAAAACAATCACAATTATCATGCAATTTTCCCAGAAGAATTTCAAACATAATATCAACAGGTTAACTGATTTATCGATCGATTGCCAGTATTTACAAATGGTTGATACCAATCATACCATTCATAAGCAATACGAAAATACTGTGGTCAGACATTTTTTTTTCTGTTCAGCTATTGATGTCAGATATGTGAGGAGTGAAAGAGGGGATAATGCTCAGAATTTACACCGAGTGCCCAGTTATCAATATGGAAATCAGCGTCAGTTTTTTTGTCACATGATGGCCCTCAACAGACACAGTCAAATACAAAAACTATCGTGCGCCCCTGCACGCAACACACATCTGACTCCCTTCCTTCAATAAAACAAATCAGAAGACAATTACGAAGTTCTTACCTTCTTTTTATGCTTTGTACTTTGACGTGACTGTGAGTGGGAACAATCTCATAGTGGGGGAAAAACAAGCGCAGGCCAACAACTGAACTGTCTGGCAACGATTTGGACTTGAGGGGCGGGGGGAGGGGAGTTTGAAGATGGAGAAACTGGAAAATGAAATTAAAAAAAAAAAATTAAGTTAAATTAAAAAAAAAAATGTTACAGATATGAAAACTCTTCTCTAGCTGCATAAGAACCATCGCAATCCCTTTTGAAGCAGATATATTTGTATTGCCTGCTCCGAGGCCGTTCGCACCGCTGATCGGACTCATCAGGGAGACACGGATTGTTTCGTCTATGTTAATTTGTTCTGGCTTCATTCAAGTTTGAAAGGCTGTGCCAGTCTTGAATAAAAGTTACTCTGTGTTAGGTTCCTTATGGGACCAAAACATAACCCACTTGTTTACTGTTTACGTTTACTGTTCCCTACATTCATTCATTTTCCGATTCTATTTGTAAGGTCTTATGTACTTGCGAAATGATGGGAGGAGAAGAAAAAATTCTGATGGACGAATAAAGATTATTAATTGATTGGTGATTGATTGATTGATTGTAAGATTGATTGACTGATTGATTGAATTGATTGCTTTATATCTGCGCCTAACTTCTTTTTGGTGCGCGTGAGGATTTAATTTCTCCTTTTTTTTTTTGCCGGTCTATGTGATTCAGTCCACAACATTTCCAACAAAAAGTACGTCAATGTTACATCCCCTTCGGCACCACCCATTCCTTTCAATCACTTTCTTTCTTCTACGGGTCACAAGCTGCTGGCCCACCCCACACAAACAAGTCAAATACGGGCTTACAAACCGCACTCTCACTCACCTCTGAAATATTGTGGGTTCTTCCCATCATATTTTATTCGAAACAAAACACAAATATTTCTAGGCAGCGTATATTACCCCAACGGCCGAAAAGGGGCCGTCATAGTTCAAATACAGGATGCTGCCCTTAGATAAGACACTATGCTAGTAAAATAAATGAAACAACAATATAATCAATCAACGATCCATCCACCCATCGAGGTAGTGGTGAACAGGGTTAAATTTTAGAAATAATTCGATCCCGCTAATCAAAAAATAATTTGTAATTTATGACCGCGATAAAATCAACATGTTCACACATCCCATACTCACCCTAGAATCAACATTAAAATCCTTTTGTCTCTTCTATTCATTCCGTTCTTTCTCCTCCACTCTAAAGCCAAAAGTGCCAGGGCCAATCTCATTTTTTTTTGTCCAAGACCGCACATCACTACCCACAATAAAATGACCAATAATGACAAGGCACTGTAGATGATGGTTGCATTTCTATGCGACTCCAAAGTTTCATACAAACGATTTTTCTCCTCTGTTTTTTTTTTCTCTCTCTTTTTCCCAGGGCGCATAACATTCTGGCCCTGGGCAACCTGATGCACAATGTGTCATGGTTGTACATTACTTGGAAATTTGTTTTATTTTAGATAATGTAGTGTAGGACTTCATCCGCAACGTGTGTGAAGACGGGAAACAAATGTACAATACAAAATGATTGGGAGAGAGAGAGAGAGAGCAGTGGAGAGAGAGAGAAGAAGAGAGAGAGAGAGAGAGAGAGAGAGAGAGAGATAGAGAGAGAACGCAATCACAAATGAACGCGACTTAAAAGCTAGGCATCTCATTTATATGATACAATTGGCAAGTTTTGAATGCATGGTATGTGAAAACCTTCACAGGTCCCCCCCCCCCCACACACACTCTCTCTCACACACACACACACACACACACACACACACACACACACACACACACACACACACACACACAGCACACACACACACACACCACACACTCACAGCACACACACACACACACACGACTCACTTATGCCACACTGGCGCGCATACAAACACCTCTCTCTCTCGCTGTCTCTCTGTCTCTGTCTCTCTGTCTCTGTCTGTCTGTCTCTCTCTCTCAATCGTCTCTCTCTCTCTCTCTCCGAGTCTCTCTCTCTCTCTTCTCCTCTTTCTCTCTCTCTCTCTCTCTCTCCAACATCCCTCCCTCCTCTCTCTCTATCTTTTCTCTCTTCGTCTCTCCTCTCTCTCTCTCTCTCTCTCCCCTCTCTCTTCTCTCTCTCATCTCGTGTCCCCTAAGAGGCCACCATCAAATTTTCTTCACGTTTCATGGCACTTATCGCTTAATTTATCAATCTTCCGTACTGTTCGGTTACACAAGTCATTTTGTATCAGGTGCATAGTTAGTTATTTTTCTATTCAATGGTGTGAACGAAGATTTGAAGCTTCTTTCATCAACAACAGCAACGTATGCAGATAAGTTTTTTGATTTGTGTTACTGGACAGCTGAAGTTGGTCCAGGTACTCTGGTGTTCTAGGTTGGACACTTTAAGATTTGTGCACAAGAACCAGAAGACTGAAAGAAGACTAAATGATAATGCAGGAATAGGCAGAGGGTGAGCGGGTCATATCAGCAGTGGCAGAGAGAGTAGAAAAATGTCACACACCACACACCACACTACACCACACACAACACACAAACACACACACACACACACACACACACACACACACACCACACACGGAGGAGGAGGGCAATCCCGGAATTTTTTTGGGGGGATGGGGGGGGGGAAGTCAGCTGTTGAAATATGCAAGTCATGTGCGGAAAACGAGTTGTACATTACAAAGAAATATTCGAACGTGGAGGGACTAGTCCCTCAGTGACATCATCCACGCCCATCGAGTCAGCTCCATCATCCGGACAATGGGGTCAACACAAGCAAGCCTCGCCGCTATGATCGCCAAAATCGTCCTATGGTCCGACCAAAAATGCAATGCCAAGGGAAGGAAGCACTATATCTAAGGAATTGCTGGTGCTCTGACAACCAACAGCACAGATCATCAAGGAGAATCGCAATCACGGCCTGTACACGGCCGCTTTATAGGTGAAAAAGGTGATAAAATAAATACTGTCATACCAAACAAAAGAATTAACATATTACAAACAATGCTATATTGGCTATCTGGAGTTAGGCCTCTAGTCTCCCAACAAACAAAAATGCACTACTGACTCGTAGCTTCGACAGCTATCCGGCCGTCTTTCTTCAGACGATGCTGTTGCCTTGACTGAGTGAACTCGATCAGATCACGTGACATTGGTACATACCCACGCAACGTGACTGAATCAATGAAGAGTACACGGGGCAAGAAAGTATCAGCCCCGGTTCCTGTTGAGTCGGGGGCTGGTGGCTTCGGTGTGGATGCCTTCCTTGACTCCGTAGCTGGAACTACTTGTTTTCTCCTGTCCAGGAATGTTGACGTTGTTCGTGTCAAATGGTGTTGCTCGGAGTGCTGGTGTGCTCCGACAGGTTGAAGAGACCCCCCTCTGTTTCTGTGAGTCACTTTGAGGGAACGTTCTGTTTCACTCCCCGACATAGTGTTGGTTGCAGTCCACGCAGTCTATCCTGTAGATGACGCCCATTTGTCCGAGTCTGTTGTCTTGTCCTTGGAGCGACCGAGTTGACTGCGATGGTGTTTTGGTGGGCTTGGATGGACCGCGACCCCAAGTTTCCTGATCTTCCTGGTCAGAGCTTCACTTTCCACTCCAAACGTAGGGAATGTTGTCTGTCCCTTTCCGCTCTTGTTGTTCTCTCGCTTGTGGCTGGGGTGAGGTGTAGATCTCTTTTACTTTCTGGGCGTTTCCAGGCCCACTTCTGGTAGCCTGATATGGTGAGCACTTCCTTCAAGTGGCCTCTCTCCATTCTGCAGTGCCTCTTGAGTGAGCAGATGTAATTGGCACTGTTGGGTGAGAGTTCGAATCACCCCGAGTTTTTTGTTTCAGAGGCTGGTCCTGTCGAACTGCAAGTATTGGTCTGTGTGCTGTGCGTTTTTGGACTTGTTGGTCTTCCTTCAGGCAAGAAAAAACGACATTCAAGACAACAAAGGATGAAGAGACATTGGTTCCGTTAAGAACGGGCACCCATAGGATGTGTCATGCACACGAAAGCTGCCGGGTGGAGACTTAATATAAATACTACTAATGATATGAATGTGAATAAAAAGAAAAAAAAAAAATAATGGTAATGATAACGATGATATAATAACGATAACAGCAACAACAGAACCGCCACCACCACCACCACCACCAATAACAAATACAATTGTATCAACAACCTATTGCTACTGCTAACACACTACAACTACTACTACTACTACTACTACAACTACTACTACTACTACTACTATCCACCACTACTACTGCTACGACGAAACGACGACGAAACGACGACGACAACAAGGACGACGACGACGACGACGACTTCTACTACTACTGCTGTGGGCTGTTTCCGATACTCCTCCTCCTACTACTATCTTCAATTAATCGTAATGTAGTATAATTAAAAATAATAATATAAAGAAAAGATCATAATAGAGTGATTTTAGTAACAACAGTAAGGATCTTTGCGAAAAGGAGAGAAAAGAAGAGTACTAGAGGATAGTTTTAAATAATACCGTTATGCAACGAATGGTGATAAAGAGGTTGAGATGATAATGATAGCAAAAATAATGTTACATCTAGACTAATAACAGAGAGGAAAAAAAGAAGTAGAAGAAGAAGAAGAAGAAGGAAGAAGAAGAAGAAGAAGAAGAAGAAGAAGAAGAAGAAGAAGAAGACAGGAAGAATAAGAAGAAGAAGAAGAAGAAAAGAAGAAGAAAAGAAGAAGAAGAAGAAAAGAAGAAGAAGAATATAGTATGACTACGCCAAGAAGAAGAAGAAGAAGGAGAAGAAGAAGAAGAAAAGGAAGAAGAAGAAAGAAGAAGAAGAAGAAGAAGAAGAAAAAAGAAGAAGAAGAAGACGAAGAAGAAGAAGTCGATGATTAGGAAGGAGAGGAGGAGGAGAAGAAGAAGAATGAAGAAGAAGGAAGAAGAAGAAGAAGAAGAAGAAGAAGAAGAAAATAAAATGAAGAAGAAGAAGAACAAGAACAAGAACAAGAACAAGAAAACAACAACAACAGCAACAACAGTAACAACAACACTTAGCTGCAGGGAAGGGAAGGGAGGAAGAAGAAACTGGGGATCATGGGAAAGATAGAAAATCTAACCTAGAAAGTGAAGTCATGGTTACGGTATTAATCATGGTCGTAAAGAAAAGAAATTAATAAAGATGGTAATGTATATGCAACTGGAAAAACTCGTTTTGTTACGGATGGGATGAGTATGCTGGTGGGTGGGTCTGACTTTCACACAAAATCAGGATGTAGAGCAAGACTTTTCCAATTCACATACACACACTCACACTCAACACGCCGAAAATTGACATTCAGGCAACAAACAATGCAAAAAATATCTATACATAATTGGCTGTCTACTATTCATTACAATCACGACAACAAGTTCAAAGTTCATTAGCTCCACATCATTTCCACTAGAACCTGGACAAACCATCATGCAATATTCTTTCTTCAAAACACTACAAAATTCCCATATTCAGAGATCACAACAGCTACACAGGAAAGGAAATCATAATAAATCTTTCAAATCTAGTTTTTCAAATGGGGAAGATTTTCCACCAGACCCTCTTCAATAAACCGTGAATACAATCATTGCACACATTAAAGATTACCTTTCACCAAACTATGAAGTCCTTTCGTCACGATAAAAATGTTTCATTGCTTTCTCTTGTATCACGACAAGAAAGTTAATTTTCATTTCATGAAATCACCAGAATATAAAGTTTCTTTTCGAAAGATTCATCTACTTCAATAATGTAAGGGACGATTTCCGCACACGCTTTCTTTTTACCAACACACTGACTATTCATATCCATATCAAGAGTGGAGTTAAATACACCATCCACATCAAAACATCAACACGAGAATATATGATTAGAAAAGGTATTTGCACACTCAGTAATCAACAAACTTACTTGGAGGAATACTTTCGACAGGGTCGCCCTGTCTTCTTCAGCTCAGCTGTTGCTGTGCAGTGAGGGCCTGATGGGACGACTGTAGTGGAAGGGGGGGTGAACGGTTGTCAAGAAATCTGATTGTTAATATGGGGGTGTAGTTCAAGGCCTTGATCTCTGTTCAGGCTGGGGGCGTCTGGTCTTAATTTCGATTCTTCTTTAACTTTCTTTTTGTGAGGAAGGTTCTGTTAATAAGATCTGTGTTCATGGGGGCTGAAAAGTGGACTGTGGCTGTAGATACCTACATTGGCGAGACGGCAAGACCACTCACCACTCGTCTACAGGAACACCAAAACCGATCTAACTACTTCTGGCCATACATGAACATCTACAATCAGATCCTGACAACTGTTGCACCCCCACAAACAGTCCCGTACCATCAAGCCTCACTGCCTACAACAGCAACAGTGAGCTGAAGAAGACAGGCGACCCTGTCGAAATATTCTCCAATAAGTTTGTTGATTCTGAGTCAGTTAGTGGGGAGTTGGGCGAATCCGGATCCAAAAAACTAATATTCTTATTTAGAAAATATGAATAGTCTATGTCGCTCACTTTGGGAGCTATATCCACCACAAATCATAAACTCTCCCTCTTCTTGCAAAGCCTAGCTAAACCACATTGGGATAATCAACACCTTTTTTTTCATCATAGAAAGTCAACTTGTTAATTCACAGATAAATAAATCTTTTTTTTTTTTCTTTCCTGAAGATCACTTTCCTTTAACACTCACTACATCTATTCCAATGTTTTCAGAAATAATTTCGTTGCTACCCTATCAAGTCTTATAGGATAACAGGACACACAAATACTTTTTCTTCTTCTAAACAAACCTTCACAGTGGGCTGAGGATGTTTTCAGTCGCTCCTAAAAGGGAATTACCGGCTTCGATTTGAATGATAAATACTGATTGCCACTAAAAACAGAATAGGAGTCCTCTTTGGCTTCTGGGTAGTTCTTTGCCAAAATCACTGCAGAGACCAGCCTAACCGTTTTCAAGCTCACCCGGCGTAAACAGAGCGCAGGTGGAGGGCAGCAGACAGGTAAACTTTCAACTGGCTTACGGCCGAACTACCCCCCGGTTAGCATGTGCACGAAAAATGTGACTGCACGGGAAACAGTCTCCCCTGACACACAGATGGAAGTTAACTCTAAGAGATATTTTGATGCATAATGTTAATAGTTTTTTAACATGTTAATCCGTGGGTTGTGTGTGTGTGTGTGTGTGTGTGTGTGTGTGTGTGTGTGTGTGTGTGTGGTGTATTGTTGGTGTGTGTGGTGTGTGTGGTTGGCGCATGTGTGGGTGTTGTGTGTGTGTGTGTGTGTGTGTGTGTGAGTGTGTGTGTGTGTGTATTATCATGATGATTTCATGACCGACACCGGTCAGACACTGCCCTACGACGTGTAAAGGTCGAATCCAAATTGGTTGCTAATGCAGAACCCCACTCAATTCCTTACGCTTCTTTCATTTGGTTCCACACAAATAAGACCTATATGTTCTGTAGAATGTGGTTTCAGCTTCAACCTGTGTCATTATCACAGCCAACACTTAACTACAAATTGTTTGGGGACAGTTTGATAATTGACTGACTGGTTGATCTGTCTGTCTTTTGGATCCTGTGACAGCCCATTGTTGGTCTGCCATGAAACGACGAACAGTGAGCTGACACGGCCTACAGAGTTGACTACTGTTATCATTAAATCATGACGGTAGGGAATAACGCTCTGAGAAAAGAACACGCTATCGCATAGTCAGAGCTAAATGCATGTGGGAATAAATTACACAAAGAGTAAAAGCACACGAAAAACAGTAGAATAAAACGTAAAACAGATTTAATAAAGGCAAAAAGGGAAAAATGTGTATGCACGCCTCATGTTCTGGTGTTTTTTTTGTTTTTGTTTTTGTTTTTATTTGTTTCCCCCCCCCCCCCCCCCCCCTAAATGAAACAAAGACGCGGTACGGATGTGTGTAGAAAGCATCACAATGCAAATTTCTTTTTTCTATTTTTCCACAAACACAAGCCAGTAAGTTAAAACAACAACAAAAAAATCTGCCATCTGTCCCCGCCCACTTTCCTACACCAATGGGACCTGTTTTCTCGTTACCACAATGACCCATCTTTTCCGTGGCCAGCCCTTTGGTTCAAATAGGATCAAGATATAGGAGGCATTTGACGTGCACAACAATGCACTCCTTGGACGAAGAGTGAAAGACAATGGGGGAACGAATGCTGGTTCGAGAATTTTCCTCCCTAGGAGCAAGACCACGATTCCTCAGAAAGCTCGTGCCCAGTTCTGTATCTATGAGAAATACAGCCCACAATGAAAATGGCATGAACGTGCTTAGTGGATTGAGACAGGGAAAACACATTTTGAGAGTGTAAATTGTCTTCAGGTAGAAGGGAAAATAGTTCCATGAATTATATTCCCTTATAAAGCGAACGACTTTTTTCTGATCATGCTCGGATTTGTGTTATTTTTCTGGTGTGGGTAGACTGTATCTTCGAACATGCACACAGGCATGTTTCTTGTTTCATTTTTCACTCGCATTTTTTCTTGTACTGATCCATACTACTCCGTG